>CM048751.1:260050396-260696021 GCA_026315105.1 Locusta migratoria | reverse complement strand
CGTTGTTTGTAGATGATGCTGCCTCTTGCCGTGTAGTAAAGTCATCGAAAGATCAATACCAACCACAAAATTATCAAGATGACTGCATTGTGCGAAAAGTTATAATTGCCTTTAAATAAAGAAGAGTGTGAAGTCACTAAAAAAAAAAACGTTCACCTTTACGTCACACGATTAATCTTACGAATTTCAAGAGTGTGCATTTAAAAAAAAATACCTAGGAATTATAATCATGAACAACTTCAATTGGAAAGATTCATAAATAATGCAACAGGGAATGCGAACCAAAGCGTTTCATTGACACAACACGTAGAAGTTGCAACAAATCCACTAAAAAGAGAACCAACACTAAGCTTGTCTGTCACCTGCTAGACTGTTGCTACACGGTATGGAATCTATACCTGATAGGACTGACAGGAACATCGAGAAGTAACAAAGAAGGGCAGCTCGTTGTGTATTGTCAAGCAATAGGGGAGAGGTTGTCGGGGTACGTTACGCGAAATGGTGTGTCAATCATTGTGACAAATGCTTGTTTTGTTGCGGTGATGTCTATTTACAGGATTTTAATCACTAGCCGTCTAATGCCAAAATATTTTATTAATACCAGCATTCTAGACGACGCAGGTAGCACCTTGATTATTTGACAAATTATCTACAATTATCAGACGAAGTGCATAGAATCAAGGTGTTTTTTTTTTTTTTTTTTAGTTTTGATGACAGAAACGAGTAATTTGGGCCTGTGAACCCACCCAAAAGAACTATGTGGCCATGATCGTATTGTAGGACTTAATTTGGTTTATATGGACTAAAATATCCAAAATTTTAAAAACCTTTCTTCTGTCAAATTTGATTGGCAATTATTGAAAATTGGTCTAAATTATTTTTGTTTACCCCCCCCCCCCCCCGGAACATATGGAGAAATTATCACGGTAATAAAATAAGATAAATGAGAGTTCGAACGGAAAGTTTTAAGTGTCTGTTTTTGCCGCGCTCTATTCGGGAAATTAGTGGTAGAGAAATACTCCGATGAACCCTCCGCCAGGCATTTAATTGCGAATTGCAGTGTAGTACGTTAAGTAAATAAATTTTTAACCAAACAGCTAAATAAAAAGGTAGAATCATAAACATTCACCATAATCTTTAGTATTGAAGAACATACATAGTTTGGAAGGCTTACCTAGCAACATCTAGTAGAAATAAGGCCCTACTCACACGGGGATACTCAAGTCTCCGAGCGACTGAGATACTCTGTGACTCTGTTTCTAGTATGCGACCCGGCGTGCTCGTCCCGAGTTTCCCAGTTCAAATGTTCAAGTGTTTGTAGAGCTTATGGGACTTAACTACGGGGTCGTCAGTCCCTAAGCTTACAAACTACTTATGAACTAGCTAATACTAAGGACGGCACAAATATCAATGCCAGAGGTGGGATTCGAACCCCGACCGTAGTGGCCGTGCAGAACGTGACTGGCGCGCCACCGCGCCACCGCGGCCGAAAGTCTCCCAGTCTCTCGGTTGCACTTGGTCCATTTTGTGCGAAAAAAATGTTTGATTTGAAATTCGAGGTACAGACTTGAAACATTCAGAAGCTCAAGAAATGATGAATCTGTTTATCTGGTGTGTGGAGGAGAGCACTTTTTATGACACTGCTATTCTCCGCGAATTTTTCGCAGTAACAATGACTGATGGTAAATTCAATATGAGCTAGAATCTTTCTAGTTATTACCTTCATGTTGTTTTCCCAAGATATACATAGGAGAAGGTAATTTATTCATTATCTCAGAGAAGAAAATTGAATGAACCTGAAGGTTACCATATGCTGTAAGCTTATCATAATGGTTGAAAGAAATTTAAAAATTTCACATGCTTTAAAAAAATAGAAAATACTTATTTCAATATTTTGAAATATGATAAATACTATCTGAAAAGCCGGCGTCGCCCGGGTACCTATTTATTCCAAAGTCAGTCCGTCTCTCCTTACCTGTTGGCACACTGTACACTTTCCTTTACTCTCTGTTCTACATCTACTTCTACATGGGATACTCTGCAAATCACATTTAAGTGCCTGGCAGAGGGTTCATCGAACCACCATTATACTGTTTATCTCCCATTCCATTCTCGAATAAGGCGCGAGAAAAAGGAACACCTGAATCTCTCCGTTTAAGCTCTGATTTCTCGTATTTTATTCTGATGGTCATTTCTACCTATGTAAGTGGGAGTCAACAATATATTTTCGCATTCGGAGGAGAATTTGGCGATTGGAGCATAATCGTAAGTAGCCCATGCCGCAGCGATAAGCGTCGTTGTTGTAATGATTCCCATCCCAGATCCTGTATCATTTCCGTAACGCTATCTCCCTTGTATAGTGACAATACGAAACGAGCTGCCCTTCTCTGGACTCTTTCGATATCCTCCGTCAAACCCACCTGATAAGGATCCCACACTGGGCAGCAATACTCCAAAAATGGACGACAAGCGTAGTGTATGCAGTTTCTTTTGTAGTTCTGTTGCATCTTTTAAGGGTTCTGCAAATAAAACGCAGTCTCTGGATCGCCTTTCCCACGACCTTATCTACGTGTTCTTTCCAGTTTAAATCTGAAGCAATAGTAATTCCTAGGTATTTTGTGGAGTTTACGGCCATCACTTTTGATTGATTTATCTTGCAAACAAAGTTTAACGGATTTCTTTTCGTACTCATGTGGACGACTTCACACTTCTCATTATTTAGAGCCAATTGCCAATTTTTACACCATACTGATATCTTATTCAGATCGTTCTGCAGTTGGTTTTGATCTTCAGATGATTTTACTACACGGTAAATGACGGCGTCATCTGCAAACAACCTAAGAGAGCTACTTAGATTTCCCCCTAAATCGTTTATGTAAATAAGGAACAGCAGAGAACCAATTACACTATCCTGTGGAACGCCCGATATCACTTCTGTTTTAGTCGATGCCTTACCATCGATTACTACGAACTGTGTCCTCTCTGACAGGAAATCCCCTATCCAGTCGCAAATTTGTGGCGATATACCATAACCACGCAATATGATTAAAAGCCGTTTGTGAGGTTCGGTGTCAAAAGCCTTCTGGAAATCACGAAATACGGAATCGATTTGCGAACCCTTGTCGATAGCGCCCATCACTTCGTGTGAATAAAGAGCTAGTTGTGTTTCGCATGAACGATATTTTCTAAATCCGTGTTGACCTTGGGTCAATATATCATTCTGTTCGAGGTAATTTATAATATTTGAATACAGGATATGTTCCAAAACCCAGCTTCAAATTGACGTCACTGAAATAGGCCTGTAGTTTAGTGGGTTGCACCTACTGCCTTTCTTGAATATAGATGTGACCTGTGCAACTTTCCAATCTTTTGGTACAGATCCTTGTTTGAGAGAGTTAAAGAAATTCTGCATGGTTATTATGCAATTAATGATAAAAAACATTTTAACTGGCAAAACTTATATCAGACAAACGTAACTTTATTTACACCAAAGACACTAATAATAGAATGCATAAAAGTCAGAGAGTACAAATATATAAAATCTCTGAAATGTCCATTACAGATCGCTAAAGCCCAAAGTAGTTTGCATTGAATATCCAACATCCCCACCAGAATGCAAACCCATCTTATTTACACAGTACAAATCTTTGTCATACATTTTTCCTTTAGTTAAAATGTCAGCTGCCATCTCACATCCTTTCAAAAACACAAATTTTATCTTCTTCATCCGTACGTTCTCTCTGAGAAAATGCAGACGGATGTCAATGTGTTTCGTCTTTGAATGATAACAGTCTATAGCGGCCAACTTTATTGCACTTTGATTGTCACTGTGTATAACCAACGCATTATTTTCTTGTTGACCGAGTTCAGTTTGCAGTTGCTGAAGCCACAAAGCTTCCTGAGCTGCTGCCGCCATCGCCATATATTCTTCCTCCGCTGTAGAAAGCGCAACAGTCCGCTGTTTGCATGAATTCCAGGCAATACTGCCATTCTGGAATAAAAACACATATCCAGTACAGGATCTTCTATCTGTAGGATCATTGGCTCAATCTGCATCACAGTATCCGGTTATTTTGTGACGTTTTCTTTTCTGAAACATAGTTTCAGATCCTTAGTTCCCTGAAGATATCTGAATACTCTTTTCACACCAAGCCAGTGTTTAGTCTGTGGATCGTTGCAGTACTGACTTAACTTGTTTACAGCATACGAGATATCCGGTCTTGTTACTTGTGCAAGATACAGCAGATATCCGATTGCTTGCCTATAAGGTATAGTTTTACTATTTTCAGTAATATTTTCGTCAAATTTTACATTCACTTCAATGGGAGTTCGAACAGGTTTGCAGTTTATCATTCCGAAGACATTCAGTACTTCATTGATGTACTTCTTTTGATCTAGCTTAATCAAACCTGTTTCACGATTTCTAGTTATGTTCATGTCAATACATTGTTTCACTTGACCAATATCTTTCACGCATTTTTTTTTTTTAATTTCTAGTTTGTATTGCTGCTGACTAGCAAAAATTAGTATGTCATCCACCCACACTGTAAGGAATAACATAACTGATTTATCAACAGAGTAATATATACAGGAATCTATTCTTGATCTTTTAAGTCCTATCTCAAGCAGTATATAATTCAGTTTTAGATTCCACTGTCGGCTAGCCTGCTTCAATCCATATAGAGATTTATGTAATAAACAAACTTGGTTGCCTTCTGAGTACATCTCCGGTTGTGACATATAAATTTCAGTGTCGATGTCTCCCTGCAGAAATGCACTAGCTGCATCCATCTGATCAACGTCTAAGTCGTATTTAGCAGCCAAAGCAAACAGATAACGAACCGATGTGTACCTTACAACTGGTGAGTAGACTTCATTGTAATCAGCACCTTTCCTTTGAACACATCCTTTCACAACTAATCTTGCCTTGTATCGAATAATTTCTCCCTTCTCGTTCGTCTTCGTCTTAAATACCCACTTACAAGGCAAAACTTTGGGTAGATCTACCAATGACCAAGTTTCATTTTTCATTAAGGAATCATATTATTCATCCATGGCTTCCTTCCACTTATCACCATGAGCAGATGATATAGCTTCTTCAACAGTTTGAGGATCATTCAGACATGGAACTGGACAAAATAAACTGAACTCGTCCTCTTCCTTCTCTCTGTAGCGAATAATTCGTTTTCGTGGACGTAAATTATAATCTTGTATCGAGGTATCTGTAGATATTTCAACAGGTATGTATACATCAACATCGTCTGACTGGTATTCAGTAACATCATTCATACTTGTCTTGGAATTATCATCTGTAGAGTTACATTCTCCCTGCATTTCTTCTATATTCTCTTCTTCTGTCTTGTTATTAATATCTTCAGATGGGGTTATGCTTCTCGCAGAAGCATGACGTAAGTGAAGTTTGTCACAGCTTAACACATTTTCTAAAAATAGAACGTCTCTACTCTTGATGATGTTGTATGTGTCAAGATCAACCAGACGATACCCTTTGGAAGAATCACAATAGCCAACAAATATAAGCTTTCTGGACTTTGAATCCAATTTTTGCCGTTTTTCTTTAGGAATCAAAGTCATAACTTCTGAGCCAAAAATTCGCATATGTGATAAATCAGGTTTCCTACCTGTCCACAGCTCCAAAGGCGTCCTTCCACCAATCGCTTTGGCGGGTGATCTGTTAATAATATAAGCAGCTGTCGCTGTTGCCTCTGCCCAGAATTGTTTAGGTAAAGCAGCATCAAATAACATACACTTTGCCGTTTCCACTAGCGTTCTATTCATACGCTCTGCGAGACCATTCTGCTGAGGAGAGTAGGGAGTAGTTGTTTGATGCTTAATACCATTTTCGTTCAAGTAATCTTCTAAATTTTTGTTACAGTACTCTTTGCCATTGTCTTTGCGAATGACTTTTATTTTCTTATCTAGTTCATTTTCTACTAGGTTTTAGTAAGCCTTGAAAGCTCCCAATATACTGAGTTTGTCTTTTAAAAACTACACGTAAACATTTCTGGAATAATCATCTATGAAAGTAAGAAAATATTTCATACCTCCCAATGACGCAGTTTCCATAGGACCACATATGCCACTGCGAATGATCTGTAATGGTTGTGAAGCTCTAGAACCAGTATTATTGAAAGGCAGTCTGGTTTGATTAGCTTCAAGACACGTTGTGCATATAACATTACTACCGGTAGGAGACAAACTAACACCTTTTGCCCAATCTGGTAGCTTATTTACATCATTAAAATTCAAATAACCCATACGGCGATGCCATAGGATAACGGAATTTAAATTCTGAGGGAAAGTTAAATTAGCATTCACTTCTCTGTGTGTGTGTTTAATACATATAAATTGTTTATCAATGTCGCTGAACACACAAAATTCCCCTCTTTGTTATATATATATATATATATATATATATATATATATATCACCCATCATGCCTAAAATTTACTTGGCATCCGTTTTTGACCATAGCACTGACAGACAGAAGGTTAGCAGCAAGTTTAGGAACATATAATACGTCTCTTACCTGAATTCTTCTGTTGTCGTTACCTTTCAATATCAAATTGACACTTCCCATACTTTTCACAGGAAGCGGTGTCTTGCTGGCACCTGTTATAGTAGGTATCGCTGGACTTCGTACAATCATTTCGATTTGTCATGTGCATTGATGCACCTGAGTCAACATACCACACGTCTGGATCCATCAATTGTGAAGAAGCAGTAAAACCAGCGACAAAAGTTTTATCTTCTGATTTATTTGCCGTCCTTTTCTCTGACACGCGGCACTGCGTAGCTATGTGGCCGTATTTATTGCAACTGGAGCACAGTGGCCACCTGATGTACTTCACTGCGTTTTGCTTATACACCTGTTTTCCTTGAACATGTCTTTTTCCTGTGAAAAATGCTGAACTCTCCGGATCTGTTACGTCTTGTAAAAGCTTTGTTTTTATAAGGTCTGCACTGATTTTTATTCCAGAGCTTTCAATTCCCATTATCATTGGTTTGTAAGATTCAGGCAAACCAGCCAACATTAGCGTCCCTAGCCACTCATCATTGACTTCAAATTTAATGTTCCTTAATTTATGAGCGGTTGAAATGATTTTGTTCACATAATCTCCAACATTTTTAGACGATTCCAAATTAGTGGTAATACGGTCTTTCAGTAATGCAACTCGTCTGTATAAACCACTGTCATCGAAAGCTTGCTCCAGTTTCTCCCAAACCTCCTTAGCTGTAGGTGCATTTTGTATATGCACGTAATTGATGGGATCTAATAATAAAATGAGCCTCGATCTTGCCTTAATTTCTTTCTTCGGAGTAGTGTTGGTACCACAAACACAGTCCCAGAGCTCGTCATGTTCTAAATATGCTTGTACTGAGAATTTCCAACTAGCGTAATTATCACGCCCGGTAAGTTTCTCAATGTGAAACCGATTTTGATGAGAACCTGACATCTTCTTGAATTAAATACAGGGAAAAAAGCGACACGCCGTATCCGTCACTTAGCTGATAGCTGAAGTTACGTTGTTTGACCAACTGAGAATTTTTATCATTTGCTGTTGCAACGGTAACCATAAAATACTTCGTAAGCTCTGCTACCATGAAAGAAATTCTGTATGGTTATTATGCAATTAATGATTAAAAAAAAACATTTCAAATGGCAAAACGTATATCAGACAAACGTAACTTTATTTACACCAAAGACACTAATAATAGAATTCTTAAAAGTCAGAGAGTACAAATATATAAAATCTCTGAAATGTCCATTACAGATCGCTAAAGCTCAAAGTAGTTTGCATTCAATATCCATCAGAGAGCGGTTGTGCATGGCTGTTAAGTAAGGGGCTATCGCTTCAGCATAATCAAATAGAAATCTAATGGGTATACAGTCCTAGCCACTCCCCCCTCTCTCTCTTCATTTCCTCATCTCTCCTCCCTCTCTGTTCATTTCCTCCTACTACTCCTCCCTCTCTCCACTTTCCCTTTCACTCCTAATCATCTACTCGTCTCTGTGTCGAAGTCTTATTCCACCTCATCAGTCCGTTGCATCTTCCATCTGTGAAGAATGAAATGAAAGGTAGGGCAGCGCTACATTCACACGCGTGTCAATGTTTATGACGTCGTATATCCTAAACTATAGGTCATAAACGAAGTAATTTCGTAAGTACATTCATTGGCATAAATGGATTCTGTCTGCAAAATATTTTCCGGCCATATTTAGTAGCAAAGAAGAAATAAACTTAACGGTCATTCGTAATGCGGCAGTTTTTCACACATCTCACTCTTAATGACGCCATATCTCCTGAACTGTGTATCGTACAGTGATATAATTATAATGCAAGCAATATGTTTACGAAGTTTTATCGCAGTCGGATGAACGGTACGGTATTCCATAAAATACGAACAGAAATACAAACATTAATTTTTATTTATTAGATTCTAACGTACCCTCCGCCACGTACCGTACGGTAGCTTGCGATAGCTGGTACATGTATTAATGCAGGTTATAACCTATCTTCATTCCAAATGTCATTAAAATCTGTCCATCACTTTCATCATGAAGGAGTAGCACACATATTAACCCACGCACCGTACTGTGTCTTACGAAAGGTAGCCCATGTATTATCTGGCCATAAGCTACATCTGTTTCAAATTACATTAAAAAAAATGTTCAAATGTTTGTATAATCTATGGGACTTAACTACGGGGTCATCAGTCCCTAAACTTACAAATTACTTATGAACTACTTACGAACTAGGACGGCACAAATATCCATGCCCGAGGGGGGATTCGAACCCCCTACCGTAGTGGCCGTGCAGACCGTGACTGGAGCGCCTCAGTCCCCTCGGCCACCGCGGCCGCAAAATAACATTCATATCCGTCCTGCCATTGCAGTGTGAAGGCGTAAAAAACGAATCCACTAATTGTAAAGCACCCTCCGCCATGCACCATACGAAGTTAATTTTAGTATGTCTATAAACTTCGCGCGAGTGCAACCAATGAGTTGACAAAGTTTTATCGCAATTGGATGTACGGTATGGTCGTGCATAAAATACGAACAAACAAATATTACATTCACTGACTGTTTCGTCAGTTCTTGACAGAATATTTGATACATTATGAATAAAATACACAAGATAACTGTGAGATATTCTCCAAATTTATTGGTTTACGAACCGGTTTTCGGCTGTTACTCCATCATCAGGTAAACATTACAAGTTTAAGTTTTAAAGATATTAACTTGCTAGTTATATAACTTTCAAAGAAAACTAGTGTTTTGGTTTATAACTAACCTGCGGGAAATATTACATTTCAAGTTCTGGTGTAAATTCCTCACAGAGAGAGCTACTAGAATTTACAGACATTTCATTTCATTCGAAACTTCACCGAAAGCTGAAAATTAACTGTTTAGTCGCGTTAATTAATGGAAATGATTGTAGGTAATCTGAATATATATCTGATAAACTGAATTATTCAATCATATTTAAAAATTTCATCACTATCGGAATATAACTGTAGAATCTGACGAAGTCCATATCTTTTAGTATCCTCCGTCATGCAAAATCCAAAATTTTATGTGACAGTGACCTTCCTCTTGTTTTAAAAGGTCAAGTGTCCAAAATGTCATGAAGATTTTAGAGTGCATAAAGAGTCCTTACTCGCATGATTCAAAAGTTTTCAACCATATAACTGTTTATGACGTCATATCTCTTGAACTATATGTTGTAAGCAGTTCTTACCCCCTACGACAATGTTTACCTCGTGGATGGAATATGTGTACGAAATTTGGTTAAAATGGGTACAGGGGTTTAGAAGCATACGTCCCATGATGCAGCATTTTTCCGCGCATTTCATTGTTTATTACGTCATATCTAATGAACCATTTGTCTATTTAATGGTGCCTATGACCACCACGAAATTGCAAGCAATATGTTGACAAAGTTTCATCACAATCGATTGAACGGTACGGCCGTGCATAAAATATGGACACAGAAACAGTCATCTTTACATATTAGATGTTTTTAAAACCGACAAAAAATATTTAAAAATTTCTCCTAATCCCATACAAATAAACCTAAAAATTTGAGCTTGTGGCTTTTAAACAGCCATAAAAATCCTTGTATAATTTAAAACTAGAATTGTAGGGTGCATGGAACAGATGATGTGGGAAGTAGATGTTGCTTAAAAAAATCACGCAACAGTTCATTTCATTTGTTGTGTAACAAAATCATAAGTGACTTTGTTGAACTATTCTTATCTAGGTTACCTAATACAGGTGCTCCACGTTTTTCGTTTTATGCATTATAAATATTGTGCTAGCTATTAAATATTCACAGGCACAAATTTTCATGCCTATCTCCCTGTACTGGCAGTAATAATAAAGCTATTTTAACATCAACTTTACTGCTAGCGTCAGCAGATATTGTACAACAGTCAGCAGAGACGAAAAAGCGCGATTACGTGTCCCTCAGCCAATGAAATTGATTTAATTTTATTTCACGTCGCAACCGACTTGGCAGTAAGAGAGACTCCAGTCGTGCCTGTGTGAATGTGATCAGCTACTCGAGTCGTGCAGTCTCCTTGTTAGGCAGTTGGAGACGCGATTTTCATATCCCCGTGTGAATAGGGCCTAAGAAAAAATGTGCCACGATGCAGTTACTTTTCCCACTGCCAAAACGTCTAAGTGATACGAGACAAGCGTGATTCTTGGAAGAAACCTATTCTGCTATTTACTCTTGGTTCCAGTACCAGCACAGTACTGGAAAAACCAGAGCTAGGAGACCAGGGATTTGCTTTAGAGGATGGGAGGAGGAGTATGTGCACTTTCTCTCTCTTTGTTTTTATTTACTTATACGAAAGGAAACCATGTGTTTCAAGACGTCATACTAATACATTCAACTTTCTGGTCACTGTCTGTTTGAGCGGATGTCGAGGCGCCAATAACACGGAAACTTCATTGTAGAATGTATAATAAATAAAATACCAACTTGCAAAAATTATAACATTCTACCTTCTCAAACATGCGCTGTCTCAGACAAATCCTGATATACAGTGTGGATGACCTTTTTTCAAAACCATATTGCCGCGCAGAAAATGTACACATTAATTATAGATTACACCTCTGAGAATTTATGATACATGTCTGGAGAAAGGTTCAATGTACGTACACATTCATTATAGATTAAACCTCTGAGAATTTATGACACACGTCTGGAGAAAGGTGCAATGTTTTTGAAGCCTCTGTTTTGGGGACTACAGAAAGTAATTTCCAAGAAACGATGCACATCGAAGAAGCGGCCTCATTGCGAGCAATGTATATGAAAGCTACACTCTCGAGATGTTAAGAAGACAGACAACAAAATAAAGAATTGTAAACAGAAAGTCGTTTAAGAACAGAGAATAATACGTAGTAACTTTTAATTAAACGGAATTAATTAAAGAAACTTTTAATTCGTCGTTTATATTATTCGTCAGGTATATCGTCCTCATGCACCATTTTTTCCTGTACCGAGGAAACACTGTTGACACGTCTTTTAGGAAAACTGGGAGAGTATCACAGGAGAGAGATATAAAAGCTGAAATGTTTGTAATTCAACTCGAATTCCGGGTCTCCCATCTCTTAATAGACGATTTAAATTACTTTCAGGGTAAAATTTTACGACGCTTCTCGCCGGGCTCCAGTGCTTATGTTGGCAACAGATGAACAATGAAGTGCAGAATTGCGTTAATATTTTTCAGGAACTACAGAGTAAATGTTATTGCTGCTCGTTTCACTCGCAGCAAAATTAATACTGTACCTGCTATGTGGTTGATAGGTTCTTGTATGTATCCTTGTTCGTTCAGAAAAAAATAATTTTCGTTTTAATTGAATTTGTCACGAAAAAACATTTATTGCTCATCTGAGTTGCCGTCATTACCATTGGTGCCGACATAACCACTGCAGCCCGGCAAGAAGATTCGTACAATTTAACCACTTTCAGATATGCTCAGTGTTCTGTGTGTACGCATATGGATTGTCCGACGATACAGTCCTGTTCACTGATTAACGAATTAACTATCAATTCCCTCATTTTTCAATGATTTGTTTTATTTCCAACCATTGCTGATCACTGTCGTACCTTCTAAATGAAATGTTTAAATTTGTGGAGTAATCAATATTCTAGGCATTATTCAGTATCATTCAAACTGGAAATCAACTACATCTGCTTCCAGGTGAGAGAATCAACACATGAGAGTAACACTAAATTCACTCTTACTGCTCTTGATCGCTGTTCCGTTGTCAAATCACAAAACAATATACGTATTTCCAGATTCAAGAATCAAGCGTTCGATATTATCGCTCGCAGTGAGACCGCGAATTTGATGTGCACCGTTTCTTGGATAAAATGTTCAAATGTTTGTATAGTCTATGGGACTTAACTACGGGGTCATCAGTCCCTAAACTTACGAACTAGGACGGCACAAATATCCATGCCCGAGGGGGGATTCGAACCCCCGACCGTAGTGGCCGTGCAGACCGTAACTGGAGCTCTTCAGTCCCCTCGGCCACCGCGGCCGGCGTTTCTTGGATATTACCCACAACTAAGATGTTTCTTGATGGCTTACCTTCTGACTGCATTATAAGATGTTTCTCGGAATTTTCGTCCAGGAAACGGATACACTCTTGTTGCTCGCAATTGCAATCGTCTCATCTCCGACTGTTGCTAAGCAATGTTATGAGCCGACGGGGGGAACTTGTAATTGTTAAGAAATGCGGCACGTTGCGACTCATAGTTTACTCTTAGAAACCGCGAGAAAAACAGCAACCGCATAATTAAGACATTTATCCGGAGGGAATAGTCGGGCGTTCCTACACTAAGGAGAAAGACAACGAAAAAAAAAAGAAAGGAAAATTAAAACTGAATGATACGTGGCAAAATCAGATAGGTCTATATGTCAAGTGATCGTTTTATATCTTCCAGTAATCAAACCGGTTCTGGAAATACGTCAGAGGTAAAGATACGCCAGTCGATCATCAATTAATAGTAAAATGAACGAATTCTATGCTAGGGCATTCGTCGTTTGTCGTGGATATAAGAGTAACAAAAACACAATCGAGTCTCAATTCTTAAAAGCCTTGTACAGATTATTCAAGGAACAACTCCTATATGTCAGAACAGTTTACCTCACAGAAGTAGAATTTTAGAAATCATCCCGTGAGTACTAACAATAAATACTTTAAATTTAAAATGAGTCGAGCTGTCATGTACGACTCTATTTATACACTTAAAAGATATTTATCAACATAATTCTTATGAGAAACGAACAAAGACTAACAACAGGTCTCATAACTAAATTGTAATCCTCAGCTTTGTCATTCAGCATGAAGTACTTGAAGGAATCAATACAGCCTTAAAATCTAAGACTTTATGCCCTACCGTTCCCTTTAGTATCAAGACGGCTATTCCCTGATGTAACACCACATTCTATCATCCTATCCCTTCATTTTCTCATTGTTTCCCAAATGCTCCTTTCTTCGTCGATTCTGCAGAGAACTTCCTCACTCATTATCTTTTCAGATCACATAAGTGACCGAGGTGGCGGAGTGGTACGCAGCATTCGGGAGGACGGTCGTTCAAATTTACCTCCGGCCATCCTAATTTAGGTCTTCCGTGATTTCCCTAAATCGCTCGGAGCAAATCTTAGGGTGGTTACTTTCCAACAACACATCCAATTTCCTTCCCCATTCTTATCCAAGCAATCCGAAGGTGAGCTCAGACTTTAAGGACCACGCTGTCGATTTGGCGTTAACCTTCTCAACTGAATTGATCCTCTTCCGGTTTTCCCTTTGTTTATGTTTCGCTTCCATACAAAGCTGTGCTCCAATCGTACATTCTCAGCTGTTTCTTCCTCGGTAGACTTTTCTTACCCTCTTTCCCAATGCTAGCCTACTTTTTATATCCTCCTTGCTTTACCCGTCATGGATTTATTTATTTATTTGCTTTCAAGGCAATAGAATTACACAGCTTCTAGTTTTGAAGTCAATAAGTCAGTAAGTCAAGCGACAAAACCTAAATGTGCAAGCTTCCTCTTCTGGGTACAGCCGTAGGGGACAAAGGTTTACAATTCACATAAAATTAAAGCTAACTCCATGTATACCTTAGCTTTCCACAAGCGCTATTCTCCACTATAGCATATTCTGTAACCGATTTCACTTCCTGTAAGTTTTTAGATTCCCTGTCCTCGTACCCAATCCAGCTCTGGAAACAGCGAACATTGTACTTTCAAAAATATAAGTTTGTGAAGAAGAAACTCATTGTGCAAAAAAACAACAATATCCTCCTTTATTTTCCAGGGAATCACAGCTCCATCGCTCACCTGACATAGGAACATCAGCGCTGTATCCCTTTCTGCAAACTTTAAACAATTTGATGCACAATCGCCGGCCGCAGTGGCCGAGCGGTTTGCGGCGCGCCAGTCACGGTCTGCACGGCCGCTGCGGTCGGGGGTTCGAATCCCCCGTCGGGCATGGATGTTTGTGCCGTCTCTAGTATAAGCTAGTTCATAAGTATGAGTACGAAGTCTTTCGCGACGTAGTTCTTGCGTAAAATACTCTCGGTGTTCTTGCTCCTACCCGTATTTAACGCGGCAAGAACACCGAAAGTATTTTACGCTAGTTCATAAGTAGTTTGTAAGTTTAGGGACTGATGACCCCGTAGTTAAGTCCCATAAGCTCTACAAACATTTGAACATTTTGATGCACAATCACACTCAACACTGGCTTGTTTACAATATGTCCCGCCTGTTCCTGGTGTCAATTAGTAACAAATCAAACCCCTACTATTTCAGGACACATTTCATACAATAAATCGTGAATAAACGAGAGCTATTTTACATTCTTAATAGATCACCAAAAAGAAAATTCAAATGTTTGTTAAGTTTAAGGGACTTAACTACAGGGGTCATCAGTCCCTAAAGTTACAAACTATTTATAAACTACCTTACACTAACGACAGTAGAATCATCCAACCGCCTCGCGCATCAGAGCATAGCGTCTCAATGCGCTCGGACACTCCGCCGTGGCTCACCAAAAAGACATCATTCAATTCGACAGAGGAACAAATGCGTAGAATTACTTTGATTAACTCATCTGGCATAAAAACATAAGCATCACATCCCATTTTGTTAACTTTAAACTATTTGACCTACAACCGCATCACACACCGTAAGGCGGGATAAAAGAGAAGAAGATGGAGATAATGTATATAAAGTTCGAGAAAGTTAATTATTTGATAGAGAGTACATAGCCGCGCGGGAGAAGCCGAGCGGTCTGGAGCCCCACGTTGCGCATCGCGCGATCTCCCGCGACGGAGGTTCGAATCCTCCCTCGGGTATGGATGTTTGTGTTGTCTTTACTATAAGTTAGTTCATAAGTAGTTTGTAAGTTTAGGGACTGGTGACCCCGCAGTTAAGTCCCATAAGCTTCACAAACATTTGAATTTGAACAAGAGTACGTAAGTTTATAACTTTTTCCCTTGTCTCTACTCTCGAACGTGTTACGAAGACACTTCGTGCCGTTGTTTCTACTTGTGATAGAAAACAAGCACAGCACGTAAGGAGCTGCATTGCTTCCTAATTGCTTCCTATCTCGTCAGGATGAAGACGAGAGTTTCTGTTCACTAAACTGGAATCTGATCTGATGGACAGAGTAAGTTGTAATTTGCGGCTGTTTGCTGATGATGCTGTGGTGTATGGGAGGGTGGCGTCAGTAACTGACTGTAATAGCATACAGGATGATTTAGACAAAATTTCTAGTTGGTGCGAAGAATGACAGCTAGCTCGCAATGTAGAAAAATGTAAGGTGATGCGCATGAGTAGAAAAAACAATCCCATAATGTTCGAATACAGCATTAGTAGTGAGCTTCTTGATGCTGTCGCGTCGTTCAAATATCTAGGCGTAACATTGCAGAGCGATATGAAATGGAACGAGCATGTAAGGACAGTTGTGAGTAAGGCGGGCAGCCGACTTCGGTTTATTGGGAGAATTTTGAGATGTACTTCACCTGTAAAGGAGACCGCGTATAAAACGCTTGTACGACCACGTCTTGAATATTACTCAAGTGTTTGGGACCCGCAGAAGATCAGTTTAAAGGAAGACATAGAGGCGGTTCAGAGGCGAGCAGCTAGATTTGTTACCGGTAGGTTCGACCAATGCGCGAGTGTCACGGAAATGCTCCGGCAACTCAATCGGGAATCGCTGGAAGAAAGACGACGCTCTTCTCGTGAATTTCTGTTGAGGAAATGTAGAGGGCCGGAATTTGAAGCTGAGTGTAGTACGATCTTGCTGCCGCCTACTTACATTTCGCGTAAGATCACAAAGACAAGAGAAATTAGGGCTCGTACGGAGGCATACAGGCATTCTTTTTTTCCTCGTTCAATTTGGGAGTGGAATAGGAAAGGAAATGCCTAGTAGTGGTGCCGTGTACCCTCCGCCACGCACCTTACGGTGAATTGCGGAGTATGTATGTAGATGTAGATATAGATCTTCTTCCGCTGCTATTGTCCGCTGTGCAGAAGCAGCTCTCAGGTGGTAGATCTGTTGTTTCTTGATGGGAGGCTGCAATAGGAGTGTAACGCGGCTATCAGTGGCGGCTAGTGCTTCAGATGAATGGGGGTTCACTTTTTCCAGTGCCGCATCTTAATAGTAGTGCCCACCCCCCTTCCTCCCCCGCTCGGCGCGTCGATGTTTCGGCGTCCACAGAGACAATTTAGCGCACCTCTGCGACTGGCGCCGGGGGGAAAGGGCCCCCCCTCCCCCCCCAGTAAATATATTTTCGTAACAAGTTCTGCAGAAGGTCCTACATCGCCTTGTTTGCGCTTGCTTCAACTCGAGCTGAGGCGTCGATCTACCAAACTTCTTTATTTCACGCTACTCTTCCAAGCTTAAAGCTGAATAATTTGTTTCTAAAAGATACTGAACATTTTTCATTTTTCTGTGATAATAAGCAGCAAGAACATATGAATATGCACACAAACACTAAAATACAGTAATTGATTACACTGTTAAATGATTTTAAAAAAATGAATCCGTTACGATGAAGAGACAAGCTAGCTTCGGGTCACGTGACACTGTAAGCTTCAGACCCTCCTAACCTCAAGTGTGCACAAAGGCTGCTCTTCCGAAACTCTTTTCAAACAGTTAAATACTTGTTACAACGAAGAGTATAAATGTCACATATGAGTGCATGTTTTTGCGACGATATCCATTAATGAAATCTTCTCGGGTTACAAGCCGTGTCATGTGGTTTACTGCCCACAAAACCACATGACGCGGCTTGTAACCCGAGAAGATTTAAATAATAGTATAAATATCATTTACCTCAAAATCGCGACACATTTGCAAAATCGTCCAAGTTATAAGTGGCAAGTAATAATACAGAAGTCATTGTTGTTCCTGTATCTGTTAAAAAGAAGATTCGGTTTAAGAAAATTGCTTGCAGTCGGTCTCGAACCACTACCTTGTAAGGCAATTTGCGATGCCTCTAACCACATGGCTATTCTTGCTAGGTACACTACCTTGGAAGGCAATGAGCGATGCCTCTAACCACATGGCTATTCTTGCTAGGTACAGAGTAGCGACTTAATTACTCTTCATGATTGGATCTTCTGAAGGCTTTTACAGTTGATGCATCTTTAATTTATAGTTATAAGACGTTTTACCAAATAAGACGTGTTTTTGATGAATCTTCAATGCGCCAAAGCAAATATCATAGCGAATGTTGCCTGCATGAAGGATTTGCGCATGCGCAAGGCGAGGTGCGCAGTAGCTCCATTGCCTTTGCTTCGGGACATTCGTACGTAACCACCACAGCTCGAGTAGCCAGGAGCTGGTGTCTCTACCTGTTCCAACACCATTGTTAAAAGCGGCGTTTCCCCTCGTTCCTTCCTGCCACAGGAGCGCCATGTGCTGCCTCCAGGGGGTTCAGAAGAGAATTTGAACCTCAGCCGCGCATGCGCATTGCAACCCTGCGGCCACTGCCGCCTATATTAAGCGGCCGTTCTACGACTCGTATGCGTATTGTCTCCGCGACGTACAAACGTGTCTTATGCGATAAAAATACTTTGAATGTGCATATAAAATGATCTGATGGAAGAACGAAACGAATAATGATAGTTTAAAAACACTTTTTATTTTATTTATTCTATTACTTTTTTCAAGACGAGGGGGCGCCGCCACTAGTGGCTAGGGTTTAAGATTCTATCAAGATTTTGTCACACGAAATTTAGGGATGGCAGTGGCTTTTCTTCTTTTATTTATAATTAACTGTTCCAATAAAGAAAGCCACAGGTGTATAATAGAAATTCACAAACATTTAACAATCTTATAACACATTTACCGCGGTACATGCATTTGACTGACTTACGTGTTATCCGTCTGAGGCCCTTAGTTCGACTCACATAGGTCTTATCCGTCTGCGGCCCCTAGCTCGACTGACTGCGGCAGGAGTAACACTCCGCTCCAATCGCTACTATTTGGCGCCAACGGAACATTCTACGGTGTTACGCCTGTCATCTTCTTTATTGAAGCAACATTTAAATAACTTTCTCAAATAACAGAAATATAGCTTAACACAAGATAATATAAAAGAAAATATTATATAAATAGTAGTATTATAAATATTAATAAAAGTGATGGAGGGTTTTGACAGACAAACAATTTGTAAAAGCCAGTCAGATTTTAGACGGACATTTGGGCGGAGTTTCCCCTTTCGATACTTGTTCACTGGAGCATATGCTCCATGTTTTACTCACTTCTTATATTAAGTAATGCTCCTCCCAACAAAGTAAAAGGTATCTTTCTGCATAAAAATATGAAAGAGCAAGTAAATAGCTACAGATCAGCTCTGTCACACATCCCCTCCCTTAATTTTTCAACATTGTAAAATTCTGGCAAAAAAATTGACAATTTGAAAAAGTACAATAAAATTTAGAATGGGTAAGTTCCCTAAATTCACTCAAGGCTGGAGTACAAAAAATTCAAATGTACAATAAATTACAAATCAACATATTACATTATATCAAGTATGCTTCATTCTGGAATCACATGGTAATATCATAGCAGTAGATTACTGGTTATAATACTGAGAGTTCCTTTTAAAATTATTGAAAGAAACACTTTACGTTAATAGATATTAATAGTTACTTTTTTAAGACCAAAACTCTCTCAGTAGTCTTACGAGAGAATCTAAAAGTAGGAATGTTATACAAAATAAAGTTTTTGTTTTATGAATTAAAAATCAACTTGGAAAATTTTGTACCACTTCAACATTGAAATAGCATCACTTTTCGTTGACAAAATGCGGCACTTTGACGTTTATTTATACAATTAAGTGGTCTTGCTATTTTTAAACTTCACTCACTTTTTTAATTCATTTTAACACCCATTTCAAGAAACAGTTTACACATTTATCTTGCCATGGAGACGAAAGAATCGAAAAAGGTGACCACATGATTATTGTGTTTTAGAATTTTTTTATATTTATGGTACTTGCAGTTCAGATCACAAATAAGAATCAGCCAAAGCAATTCCACGCAACTCTAAAAAATTCTCGAAAAAACGACTTTGACATTTTTCAAGTACACTTATCAAATAGAGTAACTAATTCTGCTCTCTGTCTGTGTAGCTCAGGTGATGGCGTTCCAGCCTTACAGCTATAGGGTGGTTGGTTCGAATCCTACAATAACGGATTTTTTCTTTTGTTCGATGTGTTCAAATACTTACACAATTCTGATATCTAATGGTAATTTTTACAATAAAATGCACGTATTTTTGTTTATTCGCAGTTTTCTGTATTTCACGAAAGGTTGTTGATAATGATGGTTTCAATTAAAAAAACATGTTACATTTTGATAATACTGACTTCAGTATTAGTTGGCGACGGTTGTCTTTGTACATTTTTTGAAGATCTACGACGTTGTTTTTAGAATGTCGTCTCCATAGCTACTAATGACTTTCCAAACAGCTAACCTACTTAGACATCGTTTCAGTTGATGTCAGAGTCTTCAGCTCCTCTACATACACAGAAACAAAAACTGACACAACACGTGGAATTAGAGATTTCAAAATGTTTTATGTAACTTACTTCGAAGACAAACGAATATATACGTAATTTACCAACTGTGCTGCAAACACTGTACAGCTTTCTATATTGGCATGACCACCAACCAGCTATCCATTAGGATGAATGGCCACCGCCAAACTGTGGCCAAAAACAAGATGGACCACCCTGTGACACAGCATGCAGCAGAGCACATGCTTGATTTCAATGGCTGCTTCACAACGCAGGCCATCTGGATCCTCCCATCCACCACCAGCTTTTCTGAATTGCACAGATGGGAGTTATCCCTACAATACATTCTCCGATCCCGAAATCAACCAGGCCTCAACCTACGACAACTTCCCTACATTTTTTCTCCATACCTTACAGTTCCTACCTCTCTATCCCAAACCTCGCCTATTTTGAGTGGTGTGTGAATGTGCGATCGTGTGTGTGTGTGTGTGTGTGTGTGTGTGTGTGTGTGTGTGTGTGGTCTTGTGTACTTCCAGTGTGTACGCATTTTCTATATATATTTATTTTACTTTATTTTATTTTATTTTCTCCCCTACCCGCCTCCCCACTCCATTCCTAAGTTGCATCTTGTTATTCCCATCTAACCCATCCCCACCACCGTGACGTAACCTTCCTATCCGCTCTCCCCTCCCCTCTCCTCCCGTCTCCGATTCGCTGCGGAGCGCGATACGAAGTGCGGCAGTGGGAGGTGATGGTTGTATGACTGTGTTGTGTGACTGCGTGAGTGTTCTATTTTCTGAAGAAGACCATGGCCGATAGCTGAATGTGTTGTATGTGTGTGACTTTTGTATGTGCCTGTCGCAGCTCGTCGCCACGTCTTTGCGGTGAGTTGTAAAGCGGGATTCGGAACCACTGACTCTATAGTTTTAGAACCAGAGCGCTATCGCCTGAGCTACACTGACAATTGGTGTGTAACTGTTTTCATCATTGGAACTCTTGTGTACTTTGCAAAACTTCAAAATCGATTTTATCGAGAATTTTTGAGAGTTGCTTCGAAAGGCTTTGGCTGATTGTTATTTACGTTCTGAACTTCAGGTAGCATAAATATAAAGAAATTCTAAAATCCGATACCAATGCGGTCTCCATGTAAGACCACCCAGCTAGGTAGGGTTGCTTAATGCACAGCAGCGACCGCGACGGTTATATGGGTCCATCATCTGGCGCGTGTGGTCTTGCCGCTGCGTACGTTTGCTTCCCATGCTGCAGCGAAGTTAAACTATTTCAGCTCCTTCTACTCGCCTTTGACGTCTACATACTCACCATGGATATTTACATGAAAAGATACAGACAGTAACCACAAGAGACTTAAATTAGTGAACAAGGAAACAACTTACAAATAATATTTACATTTATAACTTTTATTAAACATTATATGCTTTTTATGATTACATATATTACCTATTTGTTTCCCTTCGCTTTCTTTTATCTTAGACCTATAATATGGTCTCACATTTAAAAATCAAGCAAAGTCATACAGACTTTTGCTTTGTTTTCTAAAGCAGTGTCCAACAGTGGTGTGGGTGTCGGCTTGTACCAGTTGACGCTCTAACTGTGCCAGCTGCACTTGACTCAAGATTCCCCTCCCCCTACCAGTACTGGCATGCTTAAAACCTGTGTGTGGCCAGTGACCTTGTCTGTTATTTTGTTTACCACCTCACTTCAGTCATTGTCATAAATATGCTCATCAAATTATATCATGCTTAAATTTTAGCCATCCGTTCGTCATTTACCTGGATAACAGAACAAAATTTCCTCATTGCTTTCACTCGACAGTAAGTGGCTACTTTCCTATCTTTAGACATGTGAAAGCTACCTAACATTCAGCAATACACTCCTCTTTTACGAAGTAGCCTACACCAGTCCAAACTTCATCTATGTTCTAGCATGAGACAGGGTACCATCTATCCTTTTTCTATCGCCCACTACTGTTTATTATTTAATGTTTATGCACTTACATGGCTTTGTTGCTTCTTTTCTTCTGCGACCTAGACTTTAAATAATTGTGTTTTCGTTCTCTCTCATGTGCATGTTCCTGAATCTCATCTCGCATGTTATTTTACATGATGTAAAAACTTTGTTTCAATCAGTCAATACATTCTATTGTAATACTTCTTTCTCTTTTAAGATTATAAATTATGTTAACTATCAGTAGCTAAGGATCACGTCTTACAGTATTCTGATTATTACTGTCATAGTCAGGTATCTCTTTAGTCTAATCTGGTATTTGTGTCAAAATAATATGCTCCTCCCATTGAAACACGTCCACATAACGTGTTCCATTTAATTGACTCCCCATGTACAAATGTTAACGAGCTTCAGACATTTTTTTTGAGTGTAGCAAGACACTCCACTCACAATATGCGAGATACCAGGCATGATATATTGATTTAGTTTTATCTGTATGTAATTTCTAAGTGTCTATTGTACATGAGGCCCCAAACGTACATTAGTGTGTACTGTGATGTGCTCCCACTGGCCCTGGCTTCCACAGAATGAATGAAAGTTTGTATGTAAGAAAATTTAGCAAGTTCTAGGCGCGCCTCATCAGTTTTGTGTCGTCGTTTCTTTCAAACGCTAGGTGTTGAATGTCTCTGGGCGAGAGGTAGGTTTGCCAACTGCTGAGCTGAACCCAGTCTTATCAAAGATTCCTAATGTAGCTTGCTCTTAACCTCCTTGGCTGGGAGTTGGTCCGGTTACCTGCCTGACCAATGGTGACACTCTCTGGGCTCCCCTCCACTACCCCTCCTCTAACGGCTAGGCAGTGGTCAAGAGAGCTATTCATTCGCTTCTTGGTTCCTGGTAGGGTAAGTACCTCTTGGTTTGGTTCTGCTGTGGTCTCGTGGCTCGACTTAGTTCAGGCTCCCTAGTCGTAATTATGCCTTTTCGTGAGTTTAATTCTGGGAGTAGCAACTACACTATGTGTAGTACTAGGATTTTCCTTAATTTCCTACAGGATTGCTAATGTCGATTTTTGCTTGAATCTGATTCTGAGGCTCTGATGGTGTTTCGTTAGCATAGTTCTTGCACTTTATCACTTTTAAATCACTTCTTCGCCTGTTTAAATATGCTCAATGTCTTTCGCGTTCGTATCGTAGCTGAATTCTAATATTTTCGGGGATTCGCGGTGCCTATACTGTTCGTACTTTGTCGACAGAACACATGGACGATATCAGACTAAGCCTTTAGCTTTTCCATCATTCAGTCCACATGAGTGGTTAATAATTGTATAGCTAATTTGCTAAGGTGTTTCCTAGTGAGTGTAGCGTGATAATTTTCCCCGTAAATTGTCCATTCTAACTTGTAATCTGTGTACTTGTCGGCCCATGTGTGCACCGATTAGCGTGTTCCCTGTCGTGGTTATTACCATTAAATAGATCTTTTTCCTCTGTGTAGAAAGAACTGTTGCACGACGTCTATCGTGTTTTTAATTTTCATGAAATAGAATTATTTCACTTCTTTGTATTGTGCTGTAGCAATATGTAACCTTGCTTATCTAATAGATATCATTCCTCTGATCAGAAAGAATGGTTACACGATATATTTCGCGATCTTATTCTCTTAGAAATCGTCTTTGTTAACTTTATACATATTTTGTGTTCCGACTTAGTAGAGTGATGTATTGATCTAACAACTATAACCTTCTGTAGTTATCTTCTCCCTGTGCCAAACAAACGCCAGAGCGACCGTTTTTAGATATTATTTAATGAAATCTTGATTTAATGTATAGTTAGAAGTTCTAGGGAAACTTTAACTTCCATCTGTACACCGCACTTTGTGGTCTTAAACCAAGTGCGTTTGTTTCTGATAGTTGATCATGAGCCTAAGCCACTAGCTTTACACGTTATCGAAGCGAAGTACTATTTCATTGTGCGCGAGTGAACCTTCGACCTGCATTCTCCACATTGCTTGGCTGTCGTCTTGGTGTATTGGTGGCAGGTGCTTGGTAAGTACCTGCATGGCTTGGCGTATGAATCTGTGTGTGAATGTGCTGCAATTCCTCCGTTCCCCCCTGTGAAACGTGATCACAATTAACCTGTACTCAACTTTGCAGGTGGACAATTTTAGGGCCATGTAATTGTGGATATTTTGAATATTTTGTGTGTTTTTATTGTATTTAAAAAAAAATTGTCTTCCCCCCTTGTTGTTCTTGTTTTGAACATTAAATTAATTTGTTAAACTATAATCCTTTTGTGCTAATTTAAATTCTCCCCTCATCATTTATTTTGGATTAATGCGGGGTAATTTGTTCATGTATCTTCTGTCTCTGCTCCCTTCTGGAGCAGAGAATATTTGCGTTTCCGTTGCCAACATTTATGATTTCTGATTTAGATCCATAACTGTGGATCCTTATTTAATTGTGTGCAGTTTCCTCTAAAGATTACAGTAAAGGTAAAACTGTTTGCTTAACTTATAGAGAGTTTTGCTTAAGGGAACTGTATACTTCCGCCGCTGTGTGAATATCGCCGTAATTAGATTTTGTGAGCAAGCAGTCAATTGTTAACTTCACAAACACGGCTAGTTAACAGACAAAAGAACAGCGGGCAAGTTTCGCCATTTACCTTTTGAAATGTGATAGTGAACAATGGAAAGACGGCAGGTGTAGCTGATAGATAGAAAAGGACTGACAATATGGAAACGAAACGAAGTAATATTGCCAATAACTGGAGTGGCTGTTGGTCCTCAATCACCTAGTATCTGAGTCACTGATAGTAAAGAATGGAAAGACGACAGGTATAGATTATAGATAGAGAAGAAGGATTGAAAATATGGAAACGAAACGGAAGTAATATTGCCAATGACTTGAGTGCCTGGTGTCGTCAGTCACCTAGCATCAGATAGAGTGTGGTGCCCTCTGAGGCATGCGCTCTCGTTTTCCGAATCCTCACGATTGCTCTCTCTTTCGTGTGCATGCTCTGTTTCGATTGTCGTAGTACTCCCTACTAACTCCATGACGACCTCCTGTGTTCATGCCACGATAAGATGCGCCCCTTTCCCTTCCAGACGGGCTGCGGCTATGTCGCTGCTGTCTGCTTTCTTGCCAGCTGATACTCTCTTCCTCTCTGTTCGTCCCGTTACTTCTGTTTCGGTCATTGTCATTGTCATTACCTCCGCCCCCCCTTCCTGCACTTGTCTGTTGCCTGCTAAGGCATCTAAACTTTCTAGAACCCGCAATAAAGTGGTCACGTCATCATAACACGCACTAATTAATTTCTCTTGTGCAGACACTGGTAATTTCAGCATAATGATTTCTATTAATTCCGACTCTCTCAAGGGGTTTGTTAAGTATTGGTTCTTCTCCTAATAATGCTGGAAAAACATTTTGTAGCTACTACAGTCACTGTTTACGAAGCTTTTAGATTCAAATATTTCATTACGTACACTATTTTGTGTACTGCTTGACCAGTACTGATTTAGAAAGGCTTGTAAAAATACTTCGTAAGTTTGCACCTATTAATTACACTCGTTCCCCATGAGATTACATCACCTTCAAATCTACTAGCAACCATGTGTATTTTCTGTTGTTCAGTGTATTGTGGCGGCAACTCATTCTCAAATTGTCGAATAAAAGCAATAGGGTGCACATTTCCTCTATTTGAAAAAGCGTGATATTTGCCTGCATTAGTTGTGTCACCTACTGTGATGATTTGGCAACCTGTTTTAGCTACTTCTGTTATTCCCTCTTTTAATTTTGAAACATCTGACTTGACTATTTCAGTATCAAGTATTAAGTTACCATGAATCACATCTGTTCAAAAATGTTCAAATCTTCGTAATACTATGGGACCAAACTTCGTTGGTCATCAGTCCTAGCCTTACAAACTACTTAAACTAAGTTAAAAATAAACTAACCTAAGGACAACACACACATCCATGACCGAGGAAAGATTCGAACCTCCGACGCGGGAGGCCGCACCATCCGTAACGTGGCGCTCCAGACCGCTCGGCTACCCCCGCGCGGCAATCACATCTGTGTTGCCTTCACATTTTAATTCGATTTCTGACATATTACTGTTTATTACATTTTGTTCACTTACGACAGTGTATAACTGTGCCATCTGTTGCTCGTACGTATCGTTACATGCTTTTGCTATTTTAGTGTGCATATCATCTAAATTGTCAATTTTTTGTTTTATTTGACTGACAACTTTGCGCTAACTCTCCACCGTATAATCTAACACTTTAATTTTGGTACTAACATTTTGAGTTATTTCAAACTTACAAACTTCAAATTTCTTCCCCAACTCTTCTGTTTCATGACTTAGTTTGTTAAGACGCTCATCCGTTTTAGCTTCAGTACTGATAACTTTAAATATAAATCATAAAATTTCTTATAAAGTTGGTTCATCCCTGTATCTAACTTTTTCAGCCCTACTATAGTCGCCTACTTTAACTCCGTTTGCCCTATTTGAAATTTATTTTCTAAATCCTTTTTGTGAGGTTCTAATTAAATATTCATCCTTCTAAATTAATTTTTTGTCTATTATTTTCATCAAGTTTTACTTCCATTTTTGTCATTAATGATTGCATCATTGCTGTCAAACTTAGATTGGGATCTTGCTAAACAATTTTATCTTGAATATTTTCTTTAGTTGATAACGTGTCTGCTGGACCAATCCCTCTACTAATCCACTTGAATTAGAGACTTTAGATTCAATATTTCTTGTCTTAAATCTAATACATCAGATTGGTTTTGCAACTCAGAATCCAAATTTTCAATGCGATCATTGTCCGCCCTGTGGTCCAGTGGACAGCATGCTAGATTGCCATGCAGGGGGCCCGGGTTGGATTCCCAGTCTGGTCAGAGAATTTCTCCCCTCGGGGACTGGGTGTTGTGTCGTCCTCATCATCATTTCATCATCACGCAAGTCTCCCAAGTGGCGTCACCTAAAAGACTTGATCCAGGCAGGCCCAACACGATCCCAACTGGGGTCTAACGGACAAAAATGCCAGACGGTCATCATCATCAATGCAGTCATTTACAATATAATTTGCATTTTCATTAGCAAAGCTTTCAGTACCATTTTCAACCATTTCTGGCTGATCCAAAGGAATACATTCAATGTTATTAGTTTTCACATCTATTAATGGATCTAACTGAGCATCATTGCTGTCATCTGCCAGATTTATATTGCTACTAGCTGTAAACCCGGCGTTTCCCGGGTGTTTATTTATCCCACACTCTCGTAGTCCACATCCCCCCCCCCTCCTCGCTGCATCCAACTCTTTCTCTCCCATCTCTCTGTTCGTTTCTACCTTTCCCTCTCTCGGCAAAGTTTTCTGCAAGGTACCTTCTGTCATGTACCATACAAACATTTATGTATCCAGTGATCTTCCTCTTGGTTCAAAGGTCACGTGTGCAAAAATTCATAAAGATTGGAGCATTTTGTAAAATTCCGTAACTTAAGTACCTTTCACCATTCACCAAACGAAATTTTATACAAAGAGTGACATTCCTCTTGTTTTTGAGGTAGAGTGTGCAAATTTTCATCAATGTCGGAACAAAACTATAGATTTGTGCAAAACCCATTGAAGCGATGTGGAAGGCGTATTATACCGTTAGCATAGCCTGTGCTCTTGATGGTTTTTACTGCTTTATTTATTTATTCTTATATTTCCTTATCCATATGCTTATCCTTAAAGAGAAAGAGCTGAAGACATTGTAGCACGCACAGACCAAAGATATGGTCTGTGCCATCACGTTTCGCTGTATGTAACCTCCTTGCTATAGAGTCGCAAACGTCATCGCTGGCCTTCAGTCCGATTTTTTTAAAATAATTTGACGACTTTCAACCACCATATCTTCCACCCCCCTTATAGCTATCGAAATGGAACTGCCATGGTGTACAACGGGAGACTTCCGACAATAATTACACACAGACCATTCGTTTGCGTTCTGTAGTTTTCGCTACAGAGCGAAATATTAACACACACACACGTAGAATTTTATATACATCGATAACTTTCCATCTCAATATACTCCACCCTTTTATCATTATCAACTCTCAAGCAACAATGCAACCAATAAAACCATTTTCAAAGAGTAATTAATGTTCCGCATTTCGCGTTATATTCTTCAAGTTATTAAATATCTATCAGATCGCTATAAAACCGTGCCTAAAACCTTCCTCGGGTATAAATTAGTAACTGTACAAATATTTAAGAGTCTGCGTCTTGTCGTTCGGACGTGATAAGCGTACACTGAACTGACATTCACATTAATTTATATAGATAAATAGCTATCCGATCGCCATAAAACCGTCCCTAAAGCCTTCTCCGGTTAGACATTAGCAACTATACAAATTTTTAGCTCTTTATGTCTTGTGGTTCAGACGTGATAAACGTACACCGAACAGACATTCACATTTATAGATATAGATTTCTAAGAAGATATCTTTTCTCGCGGTTATTAGCCATTTTATAATTCAATAGGTTTACAGATTTCACACAGTGTCTTCTCCAAAAATCTATTATGGCTTTTATGCTATGATTATTCACTTTGCTCCTCACTGTCCACTACATACATCAAACTAAGCTTCGTAAGCGTAACACGTTTTGCAGTATACTGCATGCTGACGTCAATATGTACTGCAACCGTCTGCTGAGATGGGTGCACCCGCGTTGTCGTGGATTGTAGAGGCACACTGGCTGCTGTACTGATTACTGCGTCCACTTCTCCGTCTGCACCTGACGTCGTGAGCTGACCCGTGTTGCTCCCTGCTACCAACCCGCTACGTCCTCCCGTAGTGTCATGAAATCTTCTTTGCCGATAAAATTACGTAATCCCAGGACAGTGCACATGAGATGTGCTACGCATGTTTCACGTAAATGTTAACACAACCTAGCTAGATCTTGACACTATTTGAAAGTTCCCGCATAGCACACTTCAGCAACACTTCAACGATAAATGAGTCACAGTTTAAAATTCAGGGACTGTTCATAAGTTATAATTTACAGCTCGAGCACAGTTCTAGGTCATTTAGTATACATGTTACCTACATTGGCGTCACTGTTCACAGATTTCACTACCATGTTCAGGCTTCACTATTGTTTAAAAAACTTTCTTAAAGGAGCTTAATCTTCGAAGATATCCCCACCAGGGATACAATGTACGCGGGATAAAAGAGAAAGAGATGGGGGTAATGCCTTTAAAGTTCTAGAAAGTTGATTATTTGAGAGTGCGTACGTAACTTTATAACTTTTTCCCTTTTTTTCTACCCTCAGTCCTGTTAAGAAGACACTTGTTCCAATCTTTATATTTGTAATAGAGAAAAGCACTGCATGTGAGAGGCCATATTGCTTCATACCTTATCCAGGTATGAAGACGAGAGTTTCTTTTCACTAAACCGATATCTTCTTTCACAGCTGTTGTCCCCTGCGCAGAATCAGAATTCACGTCGTAGATCCGTTGTTTCTTGACATGTGGCTGAAATATCTGTGTAACGTGGCTAGGTTTAAGTTTCTATGGTTTTGTCACACGAAATTTCGAGATACCAGTGGCTTTCATTCTTTTATTTATAATTAACAGTTCCTATACAGTTAGCCACAACTGCATTATAGAAATTCACGAACATTTAACAGTCTTATAACACATTTTACGCCATACACGCACTTTACTGACTTAGGTGTTATCCGTCTAAGGCCGTTGAAAGTTATCCATAGAAAAGGGGGTGTTTCTCTTAATCAATGAATGCGTCACTGTTGTTTGTATGACATACAATTCTGTTAAGTGAAAGCTGTTCATAAAATAATTTATAATCAGTAATTGGTATTGTTCATCTGCACTTGTATCATAACACGCTAATCTGACTGAACAATTATCAAAATGAATAAAGATGACTTTGAGCAACAACAAAATAAAACAAATCCTGATAGTGTAACTTTGTTAATAGAATATACAACTTGACCTGTGGTAAGAAAACACCTGTATCATTACATAAGACTTTGAACAGCACGATGCAAGCGTGGTGCTGAAGAGACACATTGACAATTAAATCAGAATGTGACACTTCCTCTTGAAATATTGGTTTCAAGGGTTAACACTGTATGTCTTTCTGGCCTACCTGTGCGCAAGGAAACAGCGTGTGCTCCTGCTCTCCTGCCACAAGCATGCTGCTGCTACTAAGAGACAAAAAACTAACTACTGAATTCGCGAAGGTGCTATGCGAATTCTCTTACTACAATAAAAACAAATTTCATCCATGTTTGTAGAAAAAAATTAATGGGGTTTTATGGTTATATGGATAACTTGAAGTAGATATGAAATGTATTTAAGTTGAAATCCTCTATTTGAACAAGACTCTAAACAATGTTGTACAAAAACTGTAAGATAGTTACAAGGGAATGCTTTACACCAAACTTTAGTTCCTTCACTTTCTGCACTCTCAAAAAGAGCATACACAATTCCTGCAGTACAAACATGGATCATATCTACTGTGACAATACTGCTGGCCCTCTCATCTCAATGTTATCGTACGATACCGTCTGCGTCGGACCAGGAATCGTGTGGTACAATAATGATACATATTGCGTGTGAAGTTACAAACGAAATAGCCAGTCTAGGAATCAGTGTAGGACAGTGTCTCGGTGATACTGTGATCAAAACAAGTGATAGATTTCATTAATTAAGAGATTTGTATAAGACGTTTCCAGACAGTTCTATAAACAATACTTTTGTCATTGTACATTATTTTAATAAATAGACAGACGAAGGGTACAAACTTATGTAAAACATAAAGTCATGAAAATAAATGGCATTGTATATAGGTTAGGCTCATAAACAAGTTGTATTGACCTACTAATTGTGTTAATTAATATATAGTCGAAATTCCAATATTGTTATTCTTTGTATATATTAACTGACGTAAGATTTGGAGTATATTTTGAGAATGGCCATGAGATTTGATAGTTCAATATATGTTAGGAACATGTATGATGTACTCATTAACAAATTAACTGACATTTAACATCGCACTTTGTTGTCAACAGAAAGATCGGAAATTTCGTCTTCAAAATGCATGCGCCATATAAAATTATTGTATGTATAGTTTTCATTTTATATTGTGATTATTTTTGTATACATGAAATGTTTTATTTGTGTGTTTGTTAATTGTAAATTAGTATATTCAATTGTTATGAACAATGCATAATGTAATGTCATTAATGTCGATGTTATATATTTGCCTCACCGCCTTGCGTGAGGGGGTTCGAGTTTTGGCGTTTACAAAGTGCACTGGAATCTATGTTAGTCTGCTTCTTAAAATGGAAGTACTATCACCTAAGTTTTCTTGCATTGTTATGAACTTGTAATGTTTTGGTGGAGGAGAAGTTTGATTCAAATTAAAGAAGAAGTGAAAAATTGTATCTACCAGTATTTATTTCTACCGCGACGCCTCAGGAGAATAATGTTGCAGCGAGCAGAACCCCCATACATCGTAGTGTTGAAAAGCTGAGTATTCTGTTTGAAAGTGGTAGAATGAAATGTAATTACTTATATAGCATGTAAATGTTACACTACGCAATGCGGAGAATAATAGCAGCGTATTGCTTCTTACCTCTAATCTTCATACTGTCAAGGTACATATTAGATTCAATTATTTTCTTAACATCTTTATACATAGAAAAATTCATTAAGAAATGTGCCAAGTTCATGCTGCGATATACAACTTCATTCTTAGACTGCCTGCAACACTTTCCCTGCTCACACTTCCGAATCCGGACAACAACCACTAACCATTACTGCACCGCTACTCCTCAAACGCGCACCGACCAAGGATGCTCCCCGCGGAACAAAGATATGAATCGCAGACTTCAACCTTACATACCTACCTTTCACTACCCCTCTCCGGCCTCTCCGGCTAGAATTTTGCAGAATGAAGCTGGTAGTTGACCATGTTAATTCTGCAAAATTTGTCCCACAAAAAAAAAAAAAAAAAAAAAAAAAAAAAAAATACAAAATTACCAAAATGTACAAATAGAACATAAGGGCATGAATGTCCAAGCATAAGCGCATGAATCTCCAAGTTAGAATACAATTATTTATAAGGCACAATTGTAAAAGATTGCTTTGTCCTATTCTCTTAATGGCAGTGTGGCACTGTCTTTATAATAGAGAGGATAAAAAAATTGTGGAATAATTGGTTTGTATCAAATAATCAAAGACATTGGTAAATCTTAAATAATTGGACAACGTTTGCATCGGGAGGAGGCACAGTAAGTGGTGTGGAAATGGAAATGAGCTTATGGCTTTCTTGGCCGGGAGATCCCGTCGAGATTATTCGGCCGCCTTAGTGTAAGTCTTTTTATTTGACGCCGCATGGGCGACTTATGTGCCAATGATGATGAGATGATGATGATGATTAGGACAACACACAACACCCAGTCCCCTGCCGGAAATCGAAGTGAAGTGGACACTAGCAGAAGACATGACCCAAATTGTCTGTGGGCAGGTCGTTGGATCTCCTGTCCCAATGAGTCACAGAATTGTTAGGTCATTAAAGAGTGCAGGATAACGCGCACCGACCAAAGATGCTCCCCGCGGAGCAAATATATGAATCGCAGACTTCAACCTTTCATGGCTCCCTTTCACCGTTAGCTCGACACACATAGGTGTTGTCCATCTGAAACAGCTAGCTCGACAGACTGCGACAGGACTAACACTCCGTGCCAGTGGCTACCTCTTGACGCCAACGGAACATTCTAAGAGTGTTACGCCTGTCAACTTTTTATCAAACTAATATTTTAATAACTTTTTTAAATAACAGAAACATAGCTTAACACGAGATAATTATATAATATAAACTGAAATGTTTAAATAAATTGTGGTATATGAAATATTAATAAAAGTACTGGAAAGTTTTTATGGACTGAGACTACTTGTAGGAGCCAATCAGATTTTAGATGGAAATATGGGCGGAATTTTCCTACGGGTACTAGTTCAACGGACCATATGCTTTATGTCTTACTGCTCTTTCGAACATAGTAAAAGGTATCTTACAGAATAAAAATATGAAAGAGCAAGTAAACGGTTACAGATAAGCCCCGTCACAACCCTAACACTTCAATGTTATCAAAATTACCCACCACTACCACGTGCAGCAAGTAATAAAACATGCTTACAGAGAACAAAGTTGCCGTCATAGAGATTAATAGTAGTAGATGAGCATGCATCCATCCATCCACACATGAATGAAATTTAATTCTCAGTTGTACCCTAATATATAGAGACACATTTAATAAACCAGTCCTGATATAAACGAGAACTATTTCACATTGTAGTCTGTGTTCAGGTGTCCACAGACCTCTACACCCTCACGTACATAGGTCCCGATCATCCTATGTATTACAGTACGTTTACAAAGTGCTTGACTCACCTAGTCTACTTCATTCCCCATTGACCTCTCGGCAAAAGAGTACATCCAATTCGACAGCATGAACCACCTTGTAACCACGTTTATTTTCCCTAACTTTAATAACTGCATGTCATATTACTGTCAGAATCATACAGTATAGTATCTGTTACAGTGTATTGAGTTGTGGTGTAAAATCTTTGTAACTGATAGTTGAAATTTTGTACTTCTATTCAATACAAAGGCTATCGAAGTATGACATGAGCCCACGCTGCTACATTGTAGCAAATAAGTCAGTTGCTGATGCGAAAGCGAATGACGATTTCGTGAAAGAGACGTGGGTAGTTTCCGGGGCATAGCAAGGCGAAGTTTTCTCCGCTGAAGATGCAGTTTGTCTTCTTCTTGCATCTCGTGGCTGCACCAGGCGGAAAGTAACGGGCCTCAGAGCCGAGTGTGAGCTCAGATATGGCCATTGGGCGGTGGGTGTGTGGCTACATCGAGGCACAGCTCGGCTGTCAACGTCCTCTATCACAGCGGGATCCCCATGCTAGAAGGAGTTCGTATTAGGCTTTTTTGTGTCGATGTTTACTCTCAGTATACCGGGACACTTTTTTGGGTTGCCGTGATACGAAGCAGGGCGTTCGCCTTTTGATTATGTTTCCTGGTGCATCACTGTGCCATAACAGTTGTCGGTCCACACGGGACGCTCTGTGGCTGGTATAGCAATTTGTGCTCTGTTACAATCACCTGCATCAACTTTGCTGCATAAAGGAAACTTCGGATCTAAAATTCCTGACATAAACGTATTGTCCTACTTGCAAAAGATAAATATGGGATTTTTATAAGTTTAGACGTAGGCGTAATTGCAACAAAGTTACCTAGAAGTACAAAATAGACAATTACTGAGCATAAATTTTTTTTCTATCTAATCTTGGCTCTACCCTGTTGGCTCGACAAGTCATAAAACTATGACGCTTCCCATGAAGACGGATCTAGATGATGTTGATCAAAATATCCACGGGTTTACTGCCGGTCTATAGTGTCCAACAGGCACAATATTTCGACGATCATACATGTCGCCATCATCAGGTGAACTGACGGACTGAGCTCCTGGAAACGCGCCGGCACGGAGATCCGCACGCTACGGCTGCTCGAAGGGAACTGGGTTCTAGCCCGGTAGCGGCCGCGGCCGCGCAGTGGAACCGATTGCGCCGGCGTCTGAGAAGACGTCGGTGTGAGGGCTCTGTCCGCCGTGGTCGTCACTTCGTTACGTTTGCTAGATTTACTCTTAATTAACCCAATCGCTGGTTCCCAAGCTTTGCTAAGATTATAGCCAGAGTCACGGTTTATGAGGTCGTTACTTGTGCGAATTTCAATGGCCTCTCTAACGACGCAGTCCCAGTATCTCGACGTCTGTACCAGAATCCTAGTGTGTTCATACTCCATGGCGTGATTCTCCGACAAACAATGTTCAGCGACCGCCGACTTGCTCGGATACATCAATCGTGTGTGCCTCTGGTGTTCAACGCATCGATCCTCGACGGTACGCATCGTCTGTCCAATATATGACTTTTCACACTGACACGGAATCTGGTACACGCCCGCCTTCCTCAAACCGAGATCATCTTTAGCGCTCCCCACCAGTGCACGAATTTTATTCGGCGGACATAAAACAGTTCCAACCTGGTGTTTTCTCAAAATGCGGGCGATCTTCCCTGAGAGTGCGCCGGTATATGGAACGAACGCAGTGCCTACATCCTCCCTTGCGTTTTCATCCGTTTCCACAGGTTTTGTTGTAGTGGTTGGGCGGAGAGCCCGCTGAATCTGCCACTCTGAGTACCCATTTTTTCGAAATACAGTTCTCAGGTGTTCCAATTCCTGGGGTAGACTCTCTGCGTCGGAGATAGTGCGCGCCCTATGTACTAGAGTTTTAAGTACCCCATTCCTCTGTGAAGGGTGGTGACAGCTGTCTGCGTGTAAATACAGATCAGTGTGCGTTGTCTTCCGATATACACTATGACCCAGGGTGCCGTCAGCTCTTCTCTTGACCAAGACGTCAAGGAACGGCAATTTACCCTCCGTTTCAGTCTCCATAGTGAATTTGATGTTGGGGTGTATGGAGTTCAGATGTGTAAGGAAGTCAAGGAGTTTATCCATACCATGTGGCCAGATGACGAAAGTGTCGTCCACATAACGGAAAAAGCAAGTAGGTTTCCAGAAAGAAGATGCAAGGGCTTCCTCCTCGAAATTCGTCGTGCATTGTGCATTGTGCATTGACGAAATCCAAGCCCACGAAGTCAAACATCACTAGTAAAGAGAGGGCGGCCATTCGTGACCTTAGGGAGCGCCCTGATATTGTTGTCTTACCGGCTGACAAAGGCAATGCTACGGTTGTTGTCTCCCATAAGAACTACACTGAAAAGATGCAGAGCCTGCTAAATGACGATTCCTACCGGAAGATCAGCGTTGACCCCACAAAGAAGGTGGAAAACAAGACGAGGGCGCTTCTCAAGGATGCGGATTTACCGGAGGGTGTTGCCAAGAAACTTTTACCTCAAGGTCTGGTACCGCCAAGACTTTATGGACTCCCTGAGGTTCACAAAGATGGGGTGCCGTTACGTCCCATTGTCAGTAACATCAGGGCACCTACATATTTGTTGGCCAAATACTTGAAGGGAATATTAAGTCCTTATGTGGGTAAATGCCCTCATCACATCCGTAATTCCGTGGATTTTGTGAAACGCCTTAACAAATTCAGGCTGGATGAGTCAGATATCATGGTAAGCTTTGACGTCGTTTCGTCGTTTACGAGGGTGCCCCTTCGAGAGTCACTAGATTTGATTGGTCAGAAATTTGACGAGAAGACCACCGAACTTTTTAGGCATGTCTTGACCTCCACGTATTTTCTTTTCAATGGCGAATACTACGAACAAACGGAGGGAGTCGCCATGGGTAGCCCACTCTCCCCTGTGGTCGCAAATTTATACATGGAGAATTTCGAGGAGGAAGCCCTTGCATCTTCTTTCTGGAAACCTACTTGCTTTTTCCGTTATGTGGACGACACTTTCGTCATCTGGCCACATGGTATGGATAAACTCCTTGACTTCCTTACACATCTGAATTCCATACACCCCAACATCAAATTCACTATGGAGACTGAAACGGAGGGTAAATTGCCGTTCCTTGACGTCTTGGTCAAGAGAAGAGCTGACGGCACCCTGGGTCATAGTGTATATCGGAAGACAACGCACACTGATCTGTATTTACACGCAGACAGCTGTCACCACCCTTCACAGAGGAATGGGGTACTTAAAACTCTAGTACATAGGGCGCGCACTATCTCCGACGCAGAGAGTCTACCCCAGGAATTGGAACACCTGAGAACTGTATTTCGAAAAAATGGGTACTCAGAGTGGCAGATTCAGCGAGCTCTCCGCCCAACCACTACAACACAACCTGTGGAAACGGATGAAAACGCAAGGGAGGATGTAGGCACTGCGTTCGTTCCATATACCGGCGCACTCTCAGGGAAGATCGCCCGCATTTTGAGAAAACACCAGGTTGGAACTGTTTTATGTCCGCCGAATAAAATTCGTGCACTGGTGGGGAGCGCTAAAGATGATCTCGGTTTGAGGAAGGCGGGCGTGTACCAGATTCCGTATCAGTGTGGAAAGTCATATATTGGACAGACGATGCGTACCGTCGAGGATCGATGCGTTGAACACCAGAGGCACACACGATTGATGTATCCGAGCAAGTCGGCGGTCGCTGAACATTGTTTGTCGGAGAATCACGCCATGGAGTATGAACACACTAGGATTCTGGTACAGACGTCGAGATACTGGGACTGCGTCGTTAGAGAGGCCATTGAAATTCGCACAAGTGACGACCTCATAAACCGTGACTCTGGCTATAATCTTAGCAAAGCTTGGGAACCAGCGATTGGGTTAATTAAGAGTAAATCTAGCAAACGTAACGAAGTGACGACCATGGCGGACAGAGCCCTCACACCGACGTCTTCTCAGACGCCGGCGTAATCGGTTCCACTGCGCGGCCGCGGCGCGGGGCGCGGACCGCGTAGGGGTCGCTCCGCGGGCCGCGGGTATTTAAATGGCCCGCTACCGGGCTAGAACCCAGTTCCCTTCGAGCAGCCGTAGCGTGCGGATCTCCGTGCCGGCGCGTTTCCAGGAGCTCAGTCCGTCAGTTCATCTGATGATGGCGACATGTATGATCGCCGAAATATTGTGCCCGTTGGACACTATAGACCGGCAGTACACCCGTGGATATTTTGATCATCAAATACGCCGGGAGAAACTGAAGAACCTAGATGATGTTGTTTACTAGACGTTTACACAGAAAAGATCACAAGGAGAATCTAACTAATACAATTCTTTGTGAAAAGTCAATACAATTAACATCTTAGGGGCTCCAAACACAGGTGATGGATCGCAGAAATCCGTCGAATGCGATATCACTGCACTGGAACGACCTCACCAGACACGAGCGATTTCTAAAGCAATCTCAGCCAGTGTTACTAGTGGCCCAGTGTCGTGAAATTCTAAAATGGAAGTCCGCGTCCGTAGCGCAGACGACAGCGGCGCTGTCTCCCACGCAGGGGGCCTGGGTTCGATTCCTGACAGAGTACTGGGTATTGCGTGTTGCCCTAATCATCCCATCATCATCATCATCGGCACGCAAGTCGCCCAAGCGGCGTCAACTAAAAAGACATCCACTACGGCGCTCGAACTATCTCGTATTGGATCTCCCGGCCAAAACTGCTATACGCTCATTTCATTAAAATGTTCAAATGTTTGTAAATCTATCGGACCGTAGGTAAGCTAACCTACGGACAAACACACACACCCATACCCCAGGGAGGACTTGAACCTCCACGGCGAGCAACCGCGCGCTCCGCAGTGACGTGCTTTAGACCGCTTGACTACTCCACCGCGGCTCATTTCGTTAAAATGGAAAATGAATTGCTACGTTTAGCTGCGGTGCTACTTACGCTGCACGCGTTTAATTATACTTTTAAAAGCAATATGTGGACTAAAAATGTCTCAAAGAGGCCAAAGTTTCCCCAATTTATTGAAGGAATTACAATTCCACCCTAAAGTTAGCATAATTACGTATCTATAAGTGAATGGTCTTATATGGAATTGCTACAAATGTTTTCATCATAAATATAAAAGCAAGATACAAATATGAGGCAATCAATATCACCTCACAGTTGTCTCATAGAAACTTTAAAAATCACAGCAATCGGACTATCTTACGAAGATCTTAAATTCGGAACAGTGTAACCATTCACAAAAGTCTAAATGAAAATTTTAAGGTAATATATAAAGTGTATAAAAAATAAAATTTTAATTTACTCAGTTTTTATTTTTAAAATAAGCAATTCAAAAAATGAAACATACACGATTAGGATCAAAATTTTACACAAATCTTTGAATCTCCTAATCTCTAATCATTTCATTAGAGGTACTGTTATTTGATCCTATAAAACATCGTTTATTAACTTTTCGGCGTACAGCCTTTGCAAGCTAGACAATACTCGTAACTTATAAGCTACGTTTCACCAAAACTATCTGCTGAATCTTCTTTCCGTATTTTGCTAAGAGTTTTATTTATCACGTGAAGGGCTGCATCTTCCTCTTGGGACGGTGGATTGTTTCGTAGTTGTCCCGCCCCCGTGTTGGCCACAGTTGCCTCTTCCTCATCCGGCTCCACCTCCTCTTCCACCTGAGCGTCAGCTTCTGTGAGACATTGTTATCTCGTGGTATTTCCTGAAACATGTATTAATGGAACGGTATCCTATTTGTTGCAGTTTACATCAAGAGAACAAGAGTGGAAGAAAATTGCTGAATCATTTGAAAACAAATGGACTTTTCCTAACTGTGTGGAAGCAGTTGACGGCAAATTTATATAAAAAAACCGACCACCTGATGTGGGGTCTATTTTCACAACTACAAGCACTTTCATAGTCAGGTACGTTTTGCAATAAGCCGTCGCTAATTATGAAATAATATACTTTCATTAAGCACTAATGGCCGTGTATATGAAGGCGGTGTTATGAAGAATACAGATTTCTACAAGAAACTTGTGAATGGCATTTTGAAACTACCTCCACAATCAGTTGTGAAAGGACGCGCGTAACCGTACGTTTGGCAAAAAGTTATTGAAACCTTTCAACAGGAACAAACTGAATAGAAGATCCTGCAGTTGTTATTCTGCGAATGGGCAAAGCTGAAAATATGTACCCAGCCGGGATTCTAACCCGGGTCTCCCACTTTCTAGGCAGTTACGCTAGCCATTACATCACTGAGGACACAGTGACCACCGCACCTGTAAGGTCTGCCTAAGCACGCCTCCCGACAGATACAAATTCCCAGCTTTACCCTGCCCACAGTATTCAAACTAGTAGTTTAGAAACTAATTGCGTAAGAATAAGGAACTCAAACTTAACCACACCCTCCCCACTAAAGAAAGGATCATTACCCGTCATCAGCATATATATATATATATATATATAAGAACAGTTAACATAAGAAACAAGTAGTAATTACAAGTGAACATACGAAACATGCTGGAAATGATAATTAAGAAGAAATAAATTTTTGCCGGTGGACGGGCTTGAACCGATGACCTTCATAACCGCAATCGGTGATGCTATCCGTCGCGCCACGCCGGCAGTCGGTTAACTTCGGGGCCTCGCGGCAATATGTACCAAGTTGGGATTCGAACCCGGGTCTGCTGCTTTCTAGGCAGTTGTGCTGAACACTACACCACTGGGGACACAGTGATCACCACACCTGTAAGGACTACCTAAGTACGACTTCGCAGTTAATATATTCTGTGAATATGAAAATATAAAAACTGCAGTATCAGAAGTGACGTCTGTTCTTTCCGAACAAACGCCCCCCCCCCCCCCCAATATATAGTCAGCTGCACATCAGACATCCGACGGTGTTCTCTGGATACGCTGGACAGGATCCCAAGAAATGGCTAAAAGAGTTCGACCGAGTCGCCAAGTACAACAGGTGGGATCATACAATGTGCTTGGCCAACGTTTATTTTTACCTGCTCGGAACAGCCCATCAATGGTTTAAAAACATCGAAGAGAAGCTGAATGACTGGGAAACGTTCAAGACGGAACTCAAGAAGAAGTTTGGAGACCGCCAGCGACAAATCAGCTCGGCGGAAGAAAAACTAAAGGACCGGGACCAACGACACAGTCATACATACAGAATGTTCTGACCCTGTGTAACATAGTCAATCCGAATATGAGTGAGGCCAACAAAATCACGCACCTGATGAGTATTGCGCAAGACATGTTTTGTGTCTCGTTTCCGCCGGTTGTCCTAGGGTTCGGTGGCCGAGTAGAGAGACCGACACAGTAAATAGGATGCACGAGTGTGCGGGTACAGAGTCTGAGGTGACCAGTCAGTGGGATAGCAGAAGCTACAAACACTAAGCTAGATTAGTACAATATATATACTTCGAAGAAATATTACAATACTTATCTTTCGTAAGTTTCATGACTGCAGAATGCTGATACATTAACTAGGTAGAGACCTGCCTACCGATGAGTCCTAGTGCCTGATAGTGGCCGATGCAGTCACGGGGTGGCCACAAGCGAGGTTGCAGCAGAGGGCGCTCTTGGCCGAAGTCGTAAGAACGCCGCACCATGCTTGCAAGGCGGCGCGCGGCGAAAGTAGGTGGCACGCACTTCACACTTGTGCGACACCATACCCCTCCTCCCCCCCCCCCAAACCGCCCCGCCGTCGTGGCGTAGGGTAGAGGGCCACGGCGACGGCTCTGGGAGGAGCGCCTGGGCGGGGGCGTTACTGGTAGGACAGGCGTCGTAGCTGCGAATGGGATCGAGAACCCGTCCGCGTCCCAGTATCCACCTTGCGATCCCATGGGAAACCCACCAAAACGAGGGGAAGGGCGCACACCTCCGCCCAGAGGGAGCAGGTTATCTGCTGAGGTGCGTGGCACAAGCTGCGGGGGCACGCATGGTCCCGGAGTTCCACTCGGTGACGCGGCCAGCTGCAGTGGCGACAGCGGTGGCGGCGGCTGCGTCGGAGGCGCGTCGACCTCCATGGGGACGATCTCGTAGACCGGGGACGTTGGACCCGTCAGCGAGCGATGTGGCTGTGCTCCCTGCCGACGAACTGGGTCTGTAATCAAGAAACCCGAGACAGGATCGCGCGGCCTGTGCAGGCGCAACTGGTTTGCATGGCGCCGCAGCTCCGACCCTGTGGAAGAATGTACAACAAACATATTGCAACCAAGCACGCGCTGAATGGTGCCCGGCATCGATCGCTTGTGTCCAGCAAACACCTTGTATAGCACCGGCGTAGAAACCTGAAAACGCGAAGCGCCATACGAACCGACTCGGTGCGTGGGAGGCTGCAGCAGGTGAAGGAGAGTGCGGTGACGGCGGCCGTGGAGCATCTCGGCAGGAGAAGGGCCGTCACGTGTCACGCACCGATACGTAGACAGGAAAATTTAAAGAGCTTGCTGCCTGGAGTGCTGACCTTTCATCTTTTACATGTGAGATTTGAATGTTCGAACGAAACGTTCTGCTTCACTATTGAACTGAGGGTGAAAAGGTGCGGTGGTTATATGCTGAATGCCATTCACACGACAAAACTGTTGAAATTCCGCACTAACAAACTGAGGTCCATTGTCACTGGCGATAGTTTCAGGCAAAACTTCAATACAAAACACAGATGTTAAGGCACTGATTGTACTAGACGCCGTCATTGAGTTCATGGCAATCACAAAAGGAAACTTGCTGAGAGCGTCTACCACGATTAACCAGCGCGTATTCCAGAAAGGTCCAGCAAAGTCAATGTGTAAACGTTGTCATGGTCCCGTGGGGCGTGACCAGTCCGAGAAACTTTGTGGAGGAGCTGCCTGATGCTCTGCACAAACCGTACACTGTGACGTCATGCTCTCTATCTGTGCGTCCATACCAACCCAGGTACAATGACGCCTGGCCAGTTTCTTTGTCCTAACAATATCCCAATGTCCTTGATGCAGGAGGCGTAAAACTTCACGTTGCATGGAACGAGGAACAATTACTCTTGTTTGATCGTTGTCGGTATGTAACAACAGAACACCCTGACTTAAAGACAGTGCATGACGTTGTGCAAAATAAAGTCGAACCTGAGGCCGCTCAATGTCCTTAGCTCTGGCAAGCCACCCTGAGCGAACAAAACGTGCTACCACACTTAGGTCTGCATCTGCAGCTGTTTCCCGTGCAACCCGACGAGAGTTCAAAGGGAAGTCTGTGACAGCGGAAGATTCTCTGGAGTCTATCTGACAACATGCCATTTCTGAAGAACCAAACGACACATCCTGGTCAACCGGAAGTCGGGAAAGGGTGTCCACATTGGCATGTTTTGTTGTCGGTCGGTACAAAATCTCATACTGATAATGAGGCAGAATTAAGGACCATCTCAGAAGCTTTTGTGCCGTTCGTGGCACAATTGGCTTTGTGGGTGAGAATAACGACGTCAGAGGCTTGTGGTCTGTCAACAAATAGAATTTTCTGCCATAGAGATAATGATGAAACTTTGTGATGCCGTAAATGATTGCTAAGGCCTCATTTTCTATCTGACTGCAATTCTGTTGCGTTGGCATCAGTAGCTTGGATGCAAAGGCAATAGGACAATCTTGAGATCCAATTCGGTGTGACAACACTGCGCCCAGACCGAAAGACGAGGCATCCACTGCTAGCACTACAGGCTTCTGTGGGTCAAAGGGAATCGAACATGCATCACTGAGTAGTGCAAACTTTAATTTGTCAAAGGCAACCTGACAATCTTTAGACCATACAAAAGGAACATTCTTCCTACGTAAGTGATGCAGTGGAGCTGCAATTTGAGAGGCATTGGGAATAAATCTGAAATAATAGTTACGCTTTCCCATTACTACTTGCAATTCGTGCACATTCTTAGGAGGAGGTAAGTCTTTGATTGCTTGAACATGTGACTGTAAGAGATGGATTCCTTGGGCATTAATCACATAGCCTAGGTACTCTATTTCAGTCTGGAAAAACGAACACTTTGCTTTATTGCAACGTAGACCTGCTGCAGTCAACACTCCAGTAAACTGTCGATTTGAAGTCCGCACAGAGACGAAGTTTTCCTGACAGCTTGGTTATAATTACTAAAGGCGAGGCCCACTGACTCGCAGAATCAGGAGAAATCACCCCACTATCCTGCCAACGTTTAAGTTCTTCAGCAACTTTATCACGAATTGCGATAGGCACTGATCTAGCTTTACGAAATTTTGGTACAGCAGATTCTTTTAAAGTTACATGTGCCACGAAGTCTTTTGTGCAACCTAGTTCTGGCGAAAACAAGTCATTGTATTTTTCACACAATGCATTGATTTTGTCCTGAGGCACTTCTGACGAAATTTGAAGCACATCTTTTTGAATTGATAAGCCAAACAAGTCGAATGCATCTAGTCCAAAAATGTTCTGTGTAGATTTGGCCTGAAGAACAACAAAAGCGACAGTTTTGGTAACACCTTGAAAAGAGGCAGGCAGGCTACACGTTCCCAGCAAGGGAATATTTTGTCCTGTGTACGCTGTGAGCACTTGTTGAGACAGCGACAGTTTTCGCGACCCCAGAAGGTCATATGTGTCTGCATTTATTAATGTGACAGTGGCACCAGTATCAAGCTGAAATTGCACAGACTGATTTTCTGTGGAAAAAGTCACAAAAATCTTTTGCTAGTGGCACTCGACAGGTGCGCGAATGTGGGCAACGTGTGATACAGCTTGTCTGCTGCGCTTGTGCATGCGCAGGCTACGTACGGTAGGAAGTGGCACAGAATCGGCACATGGCATATTAATAAAACTGTCCCTAGATGGCACTTCCGACGGATCGGCTTCCGCGAAAGCGTGCAAAGCTACCACAGCTACTGCACTAAAATTACTTTGAGTAGCTACATCAAGTCTACAGTCACTAGCTACACAGTACTGGGCACTATTACAAGGAGAAGTTGCAGAAGGCACCAGGTTCACTACAGGATTGCACTGTACATATTCATTTTGCTTATCCCGAATCCTTTTCCATTGCACAGTTTTACGAGCTCGACGACGCTTGTGGCTTGGCTCACTACATAGTTTTGCAGTAGGCGCAGATGTACTGGCGAAACGTAGGAAGCGGTGTGGCGGCAGGTGTGGGCCGCTGTTGTTGGTGAGCTGCCTGCGCTGTCAACTGGGACACAGCTTGGAGTAGTTGCGTGGTTTGCGCCGTCTGTAATTGAATAATTTCCATTAAGTTTGGGCTTGGGGCAGTGGCCATGTTGACTGATTAGGCGCCGCACATACAAGAAATTTAGTACAAAACAGATGCAATGTAAAAGAAAACTCTCTGCAACCAAAAAGGGCACAAAACATGGAACTGAATATGTTCCCCCAAAAATCTTAAAATAAGGGTGGGTGGGCGGGAGCAATTTCTGCGTGCTCCGACTACTGCTGTCTGGCTGCTGCAAGCGGGGTGGTCCAAGGTTCTTCTATCGCTCCTTGTCGCCACTTTTGTGTCCCATCCTGGTCACCACTTTTGTGTCCCATCCTCGTCGCCATTTTTGTGTCTCGTTTCCGCCGGTGCCCTAGGTGTCAGTGGCCGAGTAGAGATACCGACACAGGAAAATAGGATGCATGCATGTGCAGTTACAGAGTCTGCGGTGACCAGCCATTGGAACAGCAGAAACTACAAACACTAAGCTAGTTTAGTACAATATATATATTTCGAAGAAATATTACAATACTTATCTTTCATAAGTTTCATGACTGCAGAATGCTGATACATTAACTAGGTAGAGGCCTGCCTACTGATGAGTCCTAGTGCCTGATAGTGGCCTGATAGTGTCCTAATCCCAAGTGGCCGATGCAGTCCAGTGGGGGCCACAAGCGAGGTTGCAGCAGAGGGCGCCCGTGGCCGAAGTCGTAAGAATGCCGCGCCGTGTTTGCATGGCGGCGCGCGGCGAAAGAATGTGGCGTGCACTTCAGACTTGTGCAACACCACAACATGTACCAAGCTCTTCTGCTAAAAGACGTCGCTACGACAGAAGATTTCATCAAGTGGTGCCAACATATTGGACGAAAAAGTATGACAGACTCCCCAATGTAGTCCCTATGGCCATTGTGGAAGACCAGCATGAGTTCGCTTCCCCAAAACGACATACTGTGAGAGAAGAATTACAACGTTTAAGGCAGTCGGGACTATTAGACCGAGTGAGCATCAGATTATGTCCATAGAAGTAAGCCCTGTAAGTCACGAACGAGCCGACGCCGCTGAGGAAGAGGTATTTCAGGCATTAGCTCCTGTCAGCTCCGCCAATCGCACCCGACGTGAGGAATGGCATCGCCCTGCTATGACTTACGCTGCAGCCACCAAACGGCAGCCTATAAACCGGTCGACGCGGCCAGAACGAACTGCCCCGGTAACTATGAGCAGAAGTACAGATGTCTGGAGGACAGAAGGCAACACACCACTTTCTTTCAACTGCGGGCGCCCTGGATATGTACGCTACTGCAGAGAGAGGAGGCGAGTATTTGACGATTATTTTGCCGCAAGGCTAAAATGTTTGTATAGTCTATGGGACTTAACTACGGGGTCATCAGTCCCTAAACTTATGAACTACTTACGAACTAGGACGGCACAAATATCGATGCCCGACGTGGGATTCGAACCCCCGACCGTAGTGGCCGTGCAGACCGTGACTGGAGCGCCTTAGTCCCCTCGGCCACCGCGGCCGCCTTGCCGCAAGGCGTCAGCCATCAGAACATTTCTAACCCAGGCAGTCACCTGCTGATGAGTTCAGTCGACCTATGGGAAGAAGCCTATCGCTGTATGTCGGGAAATCGCATCGACGTAATAATCGATGGTCAATGATTCAGGAGCTTCTTTCTCTGTATTGTCGGATAATTACCGCTGCGCACTAAAGAAGATAATGTTCTGTAATACGGGGCAACTGTGCTGAAGGTCGCAAATGGAAACTACGTCCATCCAGCAGGAACTTGTGTCACAAGAGTAACCATCAACAACAGGATCCAGCCGTTGTCGTTTAAACAGAATGTAGTCATGATGTCATCCTCGGATGGAACTTCCTTCAGGCATCCCAAGCTATCATTGAATGTGGAAGATCTGAGCTGCAAATTGAGGGAGTCGTTCCGACAGGTACACGTAATACAGAATTTTCTAGGAAGTTTTTGCTGTTTACAATATTACAATTCCTCCGTTGACAATGAGAAGAGTTCCAGTCACAAACACAGATGACCGGTTAAACTGTGAAGTGCTTGTCGATAGTAAAAAGTTTATTAGGCTCACAAAAGAAATTTACATACCAGCAGCAATCATAAGCATTACTGGTGATCGAGGAGAGATTTGGGTCACTAATTGTCACGAGCAGTCACAGCTTATGCCCACAGTAGTGTGTCAGCTGAAACAATCCAGGATGGTGAGCTCAACGTCATCAACGAAGACCCACACTCTGCTGTTAGTACAGACTACACGCTGGCAGAAACAACCGTAGAACTGCCAATAGGGTCCAGACTTACCAAGGAACAACGCCATTGGGTGTTAGCTATACTACGCCAATTTTCGGGTGCATTCACATCACAGCAGGAGAAAAGTCAGACGAAACGGCCCACGATGAGGCACCGTATCAATACTGGGGATCATCCACCAATTAGCCAGCGTTCGTATAGAGTGTCGCCAGCTGAAAAACGGATAATTGGGGAGGAAGTAGAGAAGATGTTGCACAACCTTCGGAGAGTCCTTGGTCGTCTCCGGTGGTCTTCCTAAAGAAGAAGGATGGCACATGGCGATTCTGTGTCGACTTTCGATGGCTGAACAAAATCATAAAGCAAGATGTCTATCCATTGCCGCGCTTTGACGATACCTTAACTGCTTGAAAGGAGCTAGATGCTTCTCAACTATGGACGTGCAGACAGGTTACTGGCAAATTGGGGTTGATGAAGCTGACAGGGAGAAGACGGCTTTTATTAGACCTAACGGCCTCTATGAATTCGAAGTAATTCCATTTGGATTATGTAATGCCCCAGCCACATTCGAACGCACGATGGACAACTTGCTTCGATACCTTAAGTGGACGACGTGTCTTTGCTATTTAGATTAAATTGACGTTTTCTCGAAAAGTGCCTCTTCGTCGCCAAGAGCTTAAAATCCTGGGGCACCTAGTCAACGGAGATGGTGTCCATCCTGATCCAGATAAAGTAAGGGCAGTCACAGAATTTCCAACTCCTCAGCACATTCGTGATGTAAGAAGTTTTCTCGGGCAGAAAGGATTTTGTTTTACTGGGATGAGACAAAAGAAAGCGCTTTCCGGGCACTTAAGAAGGCTCTAACGTCCGCACCAGTTCTAGCCTTGTACGACGAGGATGCGGAAACTGAACTTCACACAGACGCCAGTGGTTATGGGATTGGTGCAGTGCTTGTGCAAGTTCAGGAAGGCGCTGAAAAGGTGATAGCCTATGCATCAAGAGTACTGTAAAAGTCTGGGGTAAACTACTCTACAGCTGAGAAAGAACATCTCGCAAACCATTCAGCATCGTGACAGACCACCATTCCTTGTGTTGGCTGGCTAGCTTGAAGGATCCATCAGGTCGACTAGCAAGATGGGCACTAAGACTCCAAGAGTACGATGTCACAGTGGTTTTCAATAATGGCACAAACACAAGGATGCCGACTGCTATTCGAGGAATCCATTAGTGGAACACAACAGCATGAATGAAATTTCAGCCCTCACTGAATTAGATGACGTTACAGCTGAACAGAGGGAAGGTCCAGCACTATTAAAAACCACAGAGGCCTTGGAGAAAGGAGAATGGACCAATGGAGAGTTGTAACTTATAAACGGGACGTTGTATAAGAGCAACTACGATCCACTGGACCCCAAATGGCTACTGGTCGTTTCAGCTCATGACCAGCCATCTATTCTCGAGTATTTCGACGATGCTCCAATATCCGGTCATCTGTGATTCGTGAAGACCCTAGACAGAATCAGACCCAGGTATTACTGGAACGGTCTCTACCGATCTGTCAAGCACTATGTAAGTCACTGTAAAGAGTGCCGCAATTACCTCCAGGGCAACTCGTACCGATTCCGCCGGCAGCAGCTCCAATCCACCGAGTTGGGATCGATCTATTAGGGATGTTCCCGAAGTCGTCAACAGGTAACCGATGTATGATAGTCTGCACTGACTACCTCACACGCTACACTGTCACCAAACCTGTGCCGACTGCAGAAGCTCCTGAGATCGCCAAGTTTCTTGTAGAAGATATTATTTTGAAGCATGGAGCACCACGTGTCATGATATCTGACCGTGGAAAAGTATTCCAGTGATAACTAGTATCAGAGGTAATGTCACGGTGCGACATCGTCCACAGAATGACAACTACATACCATCCTCAGACAAATGGTCTTACGGAACGTTTTAACAAGACGTTAGCAGATATGCTGTCGATGTTGGGCAGAAGGATTGGGATACAATTCTGCCAGTCGTCACATTTGCTTATAATACCGCAACACAAGACACCACAGGCTTCACGGCGTTTTTATGCTCCATGGCCGTGAAGTTGAGACGACAATGGATACGCTGTTTCCGTTCCAGACGGACGACACTCACGATGACTATGTGAAACAGCTCATCACCAGGGTCGAAGAAGCAAGACAGCTGGCTCGCATACGGACATTAGACGCCCAGGAGACAGACCGTCAGTGGTATAACGACAACCACCGACCTGTTGTGTACAGCCCAGGAGATCTGGTATGGATTTTTACCCCTGTACGGAAAGTTGGACTATCAGGAAAGTTATTGAAGCTACACTTTGGTCCGTATCGTCTCATACGCCGCCTGTCAGAAGTCATATACGAAGTTGAGGATTATGAGCCGTCGTCGAAACGACAAAAACGAAGAGACATTGTTCACGTCCTGTGCATGAAGCCTTAATACGAACCTGAAGAGCAGGTAAGCGAAAATGGCTTCTTGTTCAAGGACTTTAAACGCGACAATATATGTAGTCGTACACAATTTGATGTCATAATTATATTTAATATACACAAACAATAAAACTATTCTTTATTGTCGCTTTCTGATGGGTATATATATGATGTTACTACATAATAGTCAAAATGATTTATTAGAAAGTGCAGCATTTATTTTACTTAGTGTGAGATCATAAATCGCAACGGTAATATCCAGTACTGCAAGAATATATATTTCTCAATCTCAATTACAGGAAACCGATCACCTTTTTATTTGACACATTGCAGTGGGATCTTCTACTCACTTACGGGGGTAACCACTGCTCTGAGTGTGTCTGATGGGTTACAAGTGTTCAGTGGACCAGACCAAAACAAAGGAAAACATCAGTGGCAAACAGGGGTAGTGGATAAACCCCAAGTTGACAACAGCCGACCAACAATAAGAAAAATTGTGGCCAGAAAACATTAAAACACCGCGGAAAAAGCGACTGCACTAACACTAGAGTACTTATACTGAAAGCAGGTTTATTGCGAAATGAAATACACACAGCACTGACTGCATCTCGGGCAAAGTGCTCTGCAATTTATATACAGAGATAATGTAGGCTACCAGAATTTGGAAAAATAGCTAACATAAGAAACATGTAGAAATTAGAAGAGAATTTAAGAAACATGTACAACATTCTGGAAATGATAATTACAAAGAAATGATTTTTACCGGTGGACGGGATTGAACCGACGTCCTTCAGCCGCGCAATCGAGGTTAAGGGCTATTTAGTTAATATAGAAAATAAATCTGCAAGAGAAGAACGGAGCCAGAACATGACTCCGATACAAGTGATTGTGAAAGTGAACACAGTGCTCACAATACAGACAACATTTTCTGATTTGAATGTCTCAGAAGAGGAAATCTTCTAGAATGATTCTAGTAATTACTGCTATCGGAAAAACAGGTTAAAATTGTGGCAGAACTTGCGCAGTATTTCTACAACGAAAAAATATAATATTATTGACCATGGCTGCTAATTTCTTTACTACGCATTAAAAAATTACATTTCCCTTTTCAGAGATTACGTGGGACCTTAATCAGCAACACAAATGAAGCAAAAAAGAAGAGTTACTGCTAAAATAAAAAATTTGTTTCTTTAAAATTACCTATGCATTGAGAATTGAGAAACATATAGACATTAAAATAAAAATGTTTTGTATGAATCTCTGACTTTTATATACCTCAATTTGGATTAAAGCAGTTGCAAACAAGTTGAAATGAGTTATACAACAATTGCAAGAAGGAGGCAGCTCTACTTTTGCCAGTTTGTGGCAAATTGATAAAAACGTTTTAAAAAACGAAAAAATTGTCAGCCTTGCTTTAGGCTATGGGGTATCTAATACTACTGACGAGAATACACACAAATGCATGCACTCAGGTACATGGAATAGAGTTTTGAATTTTGGAGCTGCCTCCCTTTTGCTCCAAAGTGAATGAAAAATTGTTTGTAGGACCATTTTCTTCAAAATTAACCATATTTCAGTTTGAAAAACATTTATTAATCAAGAAAGTACAATATTATTTGTATAATACATTAATTTTACAGTTCTTCTTCTGTCTTCTAGCTCCCCTTCAGTCTCCTCAGGCTCGTTTGAAGCCTCTTATGTCAACTGGTCGTAAAACCACATTTCATTCTGCCCAACATAGTTTCTGGCCAGCTCTTTGACATCTTTAAACTTTTGGCCTTTAAGCGGGAGGAGACAATCATAAGCTTGATGAAAGTGGCCCATTGTTATGAGACTCGCAGGTCCTTGGTTGCAAATTTGCGCATTATCGAAGACAGTCATTCCTACGGTCGCACTGCATTGAATAATCCCTTTACCGATGTATGGTTGTTCATAAAGGAATATTTTGTACTTAGTGATTAAATATTTTCCTCTTTTCTTGATCGATAATGATACGTAAGGGTCAGTGGCGTAACTAGGACTTGGCTATGGGGGATTAGATCTGCTTGACGAGCAAAATTTTAGTCAGTTTCCAGACAGATTACCATCTACCACTCCCGTTGAAGAAACCAATTCACTCCCTTCCAATGAAAGCTTATGGTAAAACACCCCAAGTTTCAAATCTTTACCTTTATCAGATTGCTGTCATACGATTTTTTTCCCCTCTCTCTCTCTCTCTCTCTCTCTCTCTCTCTCTCTTTTCTTTTCTTTTCTTTTCGGGTTCTGGGGGGGTTCTATCCCCCCCATAGTTACGCCACTGGTAAGGGTTCTTTACAAAACATTCCTTTAACGTGTCAACAAAGTTGAAAATAAATTTCTGGATCACTTCAGTGACGAAATTTGGGGCTGGTTCTTCTGATAATGCGAGCATAGTCCACTGGAAGAAAAACTTTTTCCATCCTCTTAAAATACTTTTCTATATTACCGAACGCTCTGTCGCATGGCATAAAGCTGTGACCCGGTTGTGGAAATCGATGAACGATCTGTTGGATTTCTCTGAAACTAATCGGTGGAGCTGCCTCTTTCTTGCAACCAACGAAGGTTTTTGTTTTATTTTTATTTTTTATGTAGAATGTTCAACTCAATAGACCCAAAACATGGGGATACCTCCTTTTGAGCCAAACCCCTCAATTACAAAAGAAATTGAAGCTAAGTAAATGGAAATATAATTTTTTCGCTCACTAATGATCCCATAAGTAGTTGTGATAGTAAAAATATCGATAGCAACTCATGGTTGAGGGTGAAGGTAGTTTTATCTGGTGTAATCTCGCTATATGGTACACGCACAGCGCAGAGAGTTTAGGTCCGTGATCCCTTAAGACTAAGCACGATTATACCGTTCGTGCGTCTTCCAAACAACCAGTAGCAGAAAACGTCAACAGTTAGCAGCGCATCCATCTAAAATGGCATACGGCGATATGAAATGGATAGGATACCTGCGTTCACGATTCTAAACGAGAGATAATCTGATCGCCACACGCAGTCATGTTAACGTACTTCCTTATCTAGTAATGAAATGCAACGATCGTATGGCATTTTTGGCCGGGAGATCCTGTGTGGGATTGTTCGGGCGCCTTGCACAAGTCTTTTTAATTGACGCCACTTCGGCGACTCGCATGTGGAAGATGATGAAGACAACCCAGAACACCCAGTACCCTGCCAGGAATCGAACCCTGGCCCCCTGCATGGTAGTCAGCAACCCTGCCGACTTAACTACGGGGGTGGACTCCTTATCTAGTGTTATGTTATTATGTAAGTCTCACGTGAGAATGAATGTGATACATCGTTTACAAACGGAAATTAATAAAGAAATAGGTAGTGATTTTTTCGGCGTACTTTAAACTGGATTGGGAAGATGTTTTATGCTGAAAACTTGTTTTATTGGTGAAGAAAAGCAATGGAAGCTATATAACGTCGAAAATCAAAATCTTCACTGGTTGGTTTATTCACAATCTCAACAAAGTTTTCGTTTTTACATGCAGACTGTTTAGGAATTATCAAACTCAGATGTTATAAGAAGGAGAGTTGTGACTGGAAACACTTAAGTGGCATTTTAGGAAGAGATGATAATACCAAAGAACATATGGCATTTATATTCCAATGGATAACATTATAGAAAGTACAAAGCTCTGGTCATCACGTTCCGTCTCTTCACTTGGACAGACGACTTATTCAACCTTGTAATTCGCACAAGGACTGATCTGTAATGTTTTTGTACCCTTAAACAGTTGGCTCTGCAGGTTGAACAAATCTGCCGTGACTCCTAGGCTTAGAAATCAGAAAGTAGTGCCCATCTCAATTAAAGACAGATAAGTGGTCCTTAACTATACTGAAAAAGATCTAAACTACCACTCCTGTACATTAAAAATTATGAAAAATTAAATAATTACTGCTAAGTGACCTCACCAGGTATGGGAATGTGGTATTGGCAGTTTCTCAGTAAATAAAAGTGAACTAATTACTGAGAGGTAAAAAAGGAATTTATTATTTAAAAACAATTAAAGTTGAAATGCAAATATTATCAAAAATAGTCAAAGAAATTTAATAGGTTCTTAAGTCAAGATTAGATAAGATACGATACTGTCGTACAATATTACTGAAATATAATTTTTAAGAATGCCTGAGGTATTGCAATTACGCATAACTCGTTCTTTAATAAACTGAACTACCGGACGAGAGGATGTCGCCATAATATCAAGAATAATGTTGTAGTGGTGTGGCGTTTGCACGGACCCTACACCACTCAAATCGGAATGCCGAGTAGAATATGATTCTCTACACAAAAATGTCATGGAAAGAAGTCAGAAAACCTTGACTCCTTACATAAGAAATAATAGTATGGAAAAACAGTAGACCAAGGTAACAAAAGTCTAATACTGGAACATATAAAACGCATTAATGATAAACGACTTACTCACCATTATCTGAGCTACGATATTCAGAATGAACTGATCATACTGATGTCGAAATCAGTTACCGAGGAAATAATACATAGGGTAAAAGAGGCAAAATATTACTCGATTTTCCTTGATGCACTTTGAGACAGTAGTCCAATTGAAAAAATGTGTTTTGTCATACAGTTTTGTAATACCTTAATTGGTACAACAGAAGAAAACTATAACGGACCAGCACTTGACTTCTGACGTTACATGGTGTTCCCCGAGAAGCTGGGAAAAATAGTCCATCCAGACAGAGCCCTGCAGGTCTGAAGAAGCATAAAACAACTGAAGTATGGCTGAGCCCTAGAGGTTGCCCACTATCGACTGCTCTACCTCAACAACCATGCATATCCTTGGCGCACAGCACACCTTGCGATTCGGGGTTATAAATATATAAAACATACTCTGTAACATCACGTTCTACCATCCCATCATGTGGTGGACGCTAAGGCATACAAAGGCCTTATGGTGTAGAGGATTTTTGGCGCAACACAGTCCTCAACTCAGGGACCCCATGTTCACCATACCTGTAACCAGCAAGCAAATGCTGAACCCCATGAGGGAGTTCACAGAATAATTCTATAAACTGTGATGTGAAATCTTCATTCCATGGTGACACTTCAACCATACAGATAAATGACAAAAAACAATCTGATGTAATTAGCAGTAGGTTGCCAAATATCATCGATTTGTCAGTTAGCGAACATGACTGCCTGTCTTTAAAAAGCCTTTGACTCTTTGCAATACATGCAAATTACACACAACATGATGGCTTATCAGTTATTACAAAACTTTTCCATATACAGTATTATGATTGCAATGTGACAGATAACACTTGCATGTTAACAAAGAAACCAGCCAGGCAGGATATTAACAAACACGAATCGCATACAGTCATCCAGATTGTCATGGATTGCCATGCTATCAGTACTTAGTGACCGATCGCTGCAATTTCCCCAACACGCGCGATGTACGAAGCGATTGGCTGCCTATGCGACAGATCGGAGCGATCCCTAAGAGCTGCAACGGCTTCTTTTTAATCTCAAAAAGACACTCTGCAAAATCGTATTTGGTTCAACATATTTCGTATTATAGAAACTTTAGTTTTTTTGAAGACACAAAATTTCTGTGAGGTCAGACTCACGCAGACCAAAATCCTGGATTCGCCGCTGTGGAGAGCAGTGGTGTCTCCTCAGTGTGTGCGGATATTGCGATATTATTCTTAATCAGTGAAAAACACATTGTATCTACGATTTTGCTTGATAATGCCCCAGATCACGCAAGAAACGTGATAGAGGAGTAACGGTTCAATTCAACTGTCTACCGCCAGCACAGTGCCTGGCAGGAGGCAATGCGCCAAACATGGGTAAGTCGATGGCATGTTTTCTCCTCTGAATCGGCCTGACAGCAGCTAGCCGTTGTTTCTATCGTCAACGCCTCGCCGCGCTGCTGGTTGTCCGACTGCTGTTATGCTTCCTTATGTCTAGTGTTCCTTGCGTCCGAGAAGATTTCGCTAGGTGTGAAATGGGTAGTGAAAGCATTGTGAACGAACTATTACACAGTCCTTTTTCACTACTATCTTACACGAAGAATAAAGACATTTTTAATAATGGTAGGTCAAGAGTATCAAAGTGGGTAAAGGCAAACTGTGGTTCTACTAGAAAGTGATTTTTTCATAAGGAGTTGCATTCATCAGACTACTTTTCTACTGCGATGCGACGAAAAGATTTCCTTGTTGGGCCTGTCTGTTAGTTGGTACAAAGAAAACTATTACCAATAAGAAAGGAGATAGTGGTTTAAATCATCTTAATACTGTAGTGTACAAACATTATTAGGCTGAAATTCACCTGCTAGAATTGGCGTTCTTTTGAGTTCTCAAAACAGGGTAGAAATAGAATTCCACAATGAGAAACTAAGAAAGAATTGGAAACCATTGATCAGATTAAGTTATGTACGAGGGGTGTTCAAATGAAAAGGTACAAGAGGTCTTAAAAACCTAACCAGTTGAAATTTGAATACGCTGCTTCCTGATAACGTAGTTCGACATCTACGGACGTGAAGCGTGCGTCGTCACCTCCCGCTAAAACATTTAAGTCTGCGCCCTCGGCAGACAAGATGATGCTCACCGTCTTTCTCGACATCCGAGGTCCAGTTTTCATCGAATTCCTCTAGCACGGAAAAACCATTAATAGTGACGTATAAAACACATCACAACCTACGCAAGTCATCAAGAACAAACGGCCTAGGATGCTCACGGAGGAAGTGATTTTGCTCCATGACTATGTGCGTCCACACTTATCCAGGGTCATAGAAAGTTTACTGGCCAAGTTCAAGTGGAAGCAGCATGACCATCTGGCCTACAGCCACGACACGTCCTCCTGTGACTTCCATCTGTTTGATCCGATTAAAAAGGGAAAATAATTTAATTGTAAATGTGTCCTCTCTTCCACGACCAGTTTACGAAACAATTTCCGATCTTACTGAGTCATGACTCCGGCCCAGGTTTTGCGCTTAATGCCATGGGACTGGGATCCTGTAACGAGTGGACAGTCACTTTAAAAAGATCCGTCACTTGCAAAATTTAATCGTGAATCCTACCATACCAGTACAAGTTTTATTTCCGCAAATCTGGGAAGTGTGACCTTTTAATAACAGTTGTGTCTTATTATGAGTCTACATCTACATAAATACTCTGCCAGTCATATTGAAGTGCATGGAAGACGGTTCATCAAACCGCTTTTATGATATATCTCTACAGTTCCATTCTCTACCACTCCCATGGATCACAGACATTGCCGAGGTGGGGTGGCTTGCGTGCCGCAACGATACAGATAGCCGTACCGAAGGTGCAACCACAGCAGAGGGGTATCTGTGGAGAGGCCAGACAAACATGTGGTTCCTGAAGAGGTGCAGCAGCCTTTTCAGTAGTTACAGGGGCAACAGTATGGATGATTGACTGAGCTGGCCTTGTAACATCAGCTAATGCGGCTTTGCCACACAGTTACTGCGAACGGCTGAAAGCAAGGGGAAACTACAGCCGTTACTTTTCCCGAGGACATGCAGCTCTACTGTATGAACGTATGATGATGGTATCCTCTCGGGTAAAATATTCTGGAGGTAAAATAGTCCCCCATTCGGATCTCCGGGCGGGGACTACTCAGGAGGATGTTGTCATCAGGAAAGGCAACACTGGCATTCTACAGTTCGGAGCGTGGAATGTTAGATCCCTTAATTGGATAGGGAAATGGATAGTTTGAAGTTAGATATAGTGGTGATTAGTGAAGTTCGGTGGAAAGAGGAACATGATTTCTGGTCAGGTGAGTACAGGATTATAATTACAAAATCAGTTGGGGGTATTACAGGAGTAGGTCTGATAATGAATAAGAAAATAGGAATCCGGGTAAACTACTATGAGCAACACAGTGATCGCAGTTTCGTAGTCAAGATAGATATCAAGCTAACACGGACCACAGTAGTACAGGGTAATATGCCAACTAGCTCTGCCGGTGATGAGGAGATCGAAGAAATATATGAGGAGCTAAAGGAAATTATTCAGACAATTAAGGAGAGGAATTCGGTAGTAGGACAAGGAAGGAAAGGGAAGATGGTAGGTGAATATGGTCTGGGAAAAAGGAATGAAAGAGGTAGCCGCCTGGTAGAATTTTGCACGGAACATAATTTAGTTATAACAAACACCTGGTTTAAGAATCACGAAAGAAGGTTGTATACGTGGAAGAGACAAGGAGACACCGGGAGATACCAGATAGATTTTATAATGGTAAGATATAGATTTCGGAACCAGGTTTTAAACTGTAAGACATTCCCAGGGACAGATATAAACTATGACCATAACTTGTAGGCAGAAACTGAAAAAACTGCAGAAAGGTAGGAAAATATGTATATGGGACCTTGATAAACTGAAGGAACCTGAAGTTCTTGAGAATTTCAGAGGGAGCTTTAGGCAACAATTGACAGAAACGGGGGAAATAAAACAGTAGAGGAGGGATGTGTAGCATTGAGAGATGAAATAGTGAAGGCAGGAGAGGACAAAATAGGTAGGAAGGCAATACCTACAAAAAATCCTTGGATATCACAGGACATAGTAAATTTAATCGATGAAAGGAGAAAATATAAAAATGCATTGATTGACAGGAAGAGCAAAATGGCTAAGCAGGAATAGCTAGAAGGCAAATGCAAGGATGTAGAAGAATGTATAAATAGGGGGAAAACAGATACAGCCTAAAGGAAAATAAAAGAGATATTTGGAGATAAGAAAAACAGCTCTATGAATATCAAGAACACAGATGGAAAACCAGTTCTCAGCAAAGAAGGGAAAGCTGAAAGGCGAAAAGTGTATACAGAGAGGCTCTACGAAGGAAATGAACTTAGAGGCAATATTGTAGGAAGGGGAGAAGATGTAGATGAGGTTGAAATCGGAGATACTATACTGAGAGACGAATTTGACAGAGCACTGAAAGACCTAAGTCGAAACAAGGCCCATGGAGTGGATGACATTCCCTCAGAGCTACTGAAGTCTCTGGGAGAACCAGCCATGACAAAACTGTTTCACCTGGTGTGTAAGATGTATGAGACAGGCGAAGTGCCCTCAGACTTTAAGAAAAATGTAATAATCCCCATTCCAAAGAAAGCAGGTGCAGACAGTTGTGAAAACTACAGAACCATCAGTTTAATAAGTCATGGTTGCCATACATTAACACGAATTATTTACAGAAGGACGGAAAAGGTGGTAGAAGCCGACCTCGGGGAAGATCAGTTTGGGTTCAGGAGAAATGTGGGAAGACGGGAGGCAATACCCACTTTACAGCTTCTCCTAGAAGATAGATTAAGGAATGGCAAAACTACATTTCTAGCTTTTGTAGATCTGGAGTAGGCTTTTGACATTGTTGATTGGAATAAACTCTTTCGAGTTCTGAAGCAAGCAGAACTAAAATATAGGGAGTGTAAGGTTTTTACAGCTTGTACAAAAACCAGACAGCAGTTGTCAGAGTTGAAGGGCATGAAATGGATGCAGTGGTTGGGAAGGGAGTAAGACAGGGTTGTAACCTTTCTCCAATGTTATTCAATTTGTACATTGAGCAAGCTATAAAGGAAAGCAAGGAGAAATTTGGAGAAGGATTTAAAGTACGTGGGAAAGAGAAATACCTAAACCTATCTGTTTTTAATTTGATTTATCTTATTTTATTGTGATAATAAAGTCTCCCTCTGTAGGTGGGTGCTCACAAAATATGTTCGCTTTCGGAAGATAAAGTCAATGAAAGAAATTTCGAAAATAGATCTCGCCGCAACAAATAAAACAAAACGATCTGCCCTTCTCTGAACTTTCGCTAAATCGTCCGTCAGCCCCTTCTGGTGTGGATCCCACAATGCACAGCAATACTCCAAAATAGGACGCACATGTTTAGTGTAGGAAGTTTCTTTAGTAGAACTGTTGCATCTTCTAAGTGTTCTGCCAATGAAACGTAGCCTTTGGTTCGCCTTCCCTACAATATTTTCTGTGTGTTCTTTCCAATTTAAGTTGCTTGTAATTGTTATTCCTAGGTATTTAGTTGCATTTACGACCTGTAGATTTCACTGCTTTATCATGTAAATGATGTTTAACGGATTTCTTTTAGTGGTCATATGATGACTTCACACTTCTCATTATTAAGGGTCAATTGCCATTTTTTTTTTTGCAACAATGCTGATATCAAAATCATTTTGCAGTTGATTTTGATCTTCTGGTGACATTACTAACCGATAAATCAACTAACGAATAATTTTTCACGCTAAGCGAATATAGTCACTTACAAACTTGTATCGTGCACTGGTAACATTTTGCAAAACACTCTACAGGAAGAACAGACTGCAACTGCGCCAAACAATATAGCCCTGTCTACCTGCTGAGAATTTTCGATGGCCAAATAAAACTACCCTTGAGTTGAAATGTTCAAATGTTTGTAAATCTAAGGGACTTAACTATGGTGGTTATTAGTCCCTAAGCTTACAAACTACTTACACTCACTTAAAGTAACTTATGCTACGGACAACACAGCCTGAGGGAGGACTCGAACCCCCGACAGCAAGCCTACCCTTGAGTGGTGCTTTTCTCAAGGCCATGTTAACGTTTTTGCTTCAGCTTCAGCTGGTATTACTGACAGTCGACGAGCTCCTACTTCCTAGTATGGAAAGTAGGAGCAACTGCTTTTTTGAAATCACTGATAGACGTACAGAAGTGAGCCTCGCTTACTTGACTAAAGGAATTTAAGCCGTGGAAATTTAAATATGACCTTACGAAAATGCTTTACCTAAAGAACAAGGCGCTAAGAATTCACTAGACTACTTCCGTTTCCGAAGCACAGATGCGTTTGGTAAGTCCCAGAAATAGGTAGAATGTTATCCTATGACTGACCTGCCTTACACACTATTAGCGTATATGTGTTTTCCCGATGGAAATTTGTAGCATTAATCATCTTTGTGCACGTTGAGACGATGATTTCACCTGTCTTGGAGACCACCAGAACCTAACAAAGAATAAATGATTGACATTAATGGCCATAAATTTATGAATTCGAAATATTTAAGCATCGCGACCGTTTCAGGGCATTGATGTAAATGCTGGATGGGGATTCGAATCTTGGCTTCCCACTTCAGGCTAACGGTCACTTTAACAAATTAGGCTATCCAGCACGCTTCCCATCTTGCCCAAATTCTCAACTTATAGCACACTAAGATAGTAATGCCCCTTGCCATTTTCAACTTTGCTATTAAATTTATTTCAATGCAGTGTAACGTTCGAGATGTTTCAATATTTCGAATTCATAACTGAGAGAAATTCTAATACTCTGATCGTCAGCCCAAAAGGGAAATTTACGTATCTGAAAGTGACATAAATAATTAATGTTTTAAGACAAAGTAAAACTCTTAAATTTTTGCAATTCCTTTTATGCAAATCCTAATTGAAATAAAAAGATTAACACTAACTCCTGTTCTCTAAATTGACTCAAAGACAGTTTCTGTTGGAAAATTAGTTATGATGGACGTTTAACTGCTGCAAAACATAATGATCTTAAAATTGGAAAACTTCTTTAGAACAAATGTAAATTTCCCGAATGGATATTTTGTGTTAAATATTTAATAAATTACCAACTTCACTGTGAGTACAGTGGCAATTACAAACTATGTAACACTATGGAATCTCGTGGTCACTGTTATAACAAGAGATTATACGAAAAAGAGAAAGTTATTTCTATGGGAATTTTTACTAGGGTTTGAGATGATAAATTAAAACAATGTATCCAACAAATTTACTCTATTCTGAAACGATTCGAATTACTCAATAAAAGTTTTACTACAAAAGTTGGGTGTTCTCTGAGTTGAAGACAGTTACTGATAAACTGGAAAATTCAAAAAAATGTTCAAATGTTTGTAGAACTTATGGGACTTAACTACGGGGTCATCAGTCCCTAAGCTTACAAACTACTTATGAACTACCTAAGACTAAGGACGGCACAAATATCCATGTCCGAGGGAGGATTCGAACCCCCGACTGTAGTGGCCGTTGTGAGATTACCGCCTAATAGAAATACCGGTAATCAATAGCATTTGATAATTAAACAGTATGAATCACTGCAAACATTGACCATGCCAATGCACTAAATGTTACACAATTTTAATCTTATTAATTATGGTAGCAATGTATGTACACAGTTGGGTGTCAACATTTAAGTTAGGCCATAGGTAGAAATTCTCCACGTTGAGATTTGCTGTGTGCTTGTAGCTGACGGGAGGCCAGCGAGCAGGCCGACTTTGGTGGCTTGTTCCAGTTCGTTTCCGGTGAGAGGGACAATGGCGAGTGCCAGGTACAGTGCAGTGCACAGAGTGAAATAAAATATTCGAATACTACTGGCATTTGAAGTAATACAATGCAGTTAGGAACCTTTAAGGCCCTCATTACAAAATAGCCTGTTGATAAATAAACAATACATTAGCTGATATAGTCACATCTGACGTAATATGTTTAATTGACAATCAAAAGTAATAAATTATCAATGAATACAAGACAGTTACACAACTAGCATGGCAATGTTTGTTTATAAAAATAATTTATTAACTATTTCTCATTTTATTTTCAATTAATCTTGTGTATTTTATCTTGAAGTATTCAGTTAAATCACTTATCTGTGATATAAGAAATTGCACGATTATGATTAACAGTACAAAGGATGTTTATACTAATATAAAAACGTAAGAAAATATTTGTTTAATGTGTAGTGTAATTATTTTGATTTTAAGTAAAGTTTTAGAAATGTATTGGCTGAGCGATGTACGTTGGCAAATCGGTTAGAACAGTTCACATGGGGAAGTTGATGACATAGGGGGAAAAAAACCCGGCAGTTGAGCTTTTGGCGCGCGCGCGCGCGCACGCGAGGGCAGGAAGTGACGAGGTCGGGAGCACGTGGAGAGCTGGCCGGGCGGCGTGGCACTGCAGCAGTCAGCATGTGGATCTCGAGGTGGCGACTTGAGATTTGTCTGTGGCAATCGCCACGTGTGGTTGCTCATCGTAGACTGTACCAAGTTAAATTGAGTGCTACTGTGTGTTTGTGAATATTTAGCCGGTGGAACAAGGTGTGCATCGCATTGAATTAAAGTGACTGTGGTTTGTTAATGTAACACGTGTCGTCACATAGACATGAACATAAACGGCGTTTGAGACAGCCACGTGGTGTGAAAACAATTCGCGACAAATATTCATTTTGTCTAGGGGCTCACGAGCTATAACTTTATTTGGTAAATGTGTCGACGTACAGACGTATCAGCCACAGGGTTCAAATATTGTGAAATAAACAACATAAAGTGAACTTTCACGTGTTTTCAAAAACAGTATTTAGTACACCCTTTTCTCTCATGAACTTGATTTTATTATGAATTTGTTTTGTTAATCATATGCAGGGAAGGAAAGCTGCGAACGTGTGATATCATCCCCTAGAAAACGAGTCAAACAGTCGCAATCACAGTTCCAGTGTTTTTGCATGTTTATGAATTTGGTTCGCAGTTGGTGGTTGTGAGTTTTTAAAAATTAAACTTTCCATATTTTTAAACTCTCACCCTGACCTTCACGCTCGCACCGTGCAGACCATGACCGGAGCGCCTCAGTCCCCTCGGCCATCACGGCTGGCCTGGAAAATTCCACCTTGACTTTTGACACTGTGAGCTGCTGGTGTGGTGAAGTGCAGTGAATGATATGTTGTGGCTGTCAGTGAGATGGCTAGATACATTGTACATGCTGTTGCTGTTGAATACGCCTAATTGCTTTTGGTAGCACTTCTCACTGTAGCCATTGAAGATTTCCCAAAATTCTTGCATTTCAGAAATACACCTCCATTCTTTTTAGGCTGCTTGCTTCTGCTGCGTTCACATGAACACTAATAGCCAAGGTGAACTTTGCTAATATTGTACAAGTTGACTGCACAACATAACAGCAGACTATTTCTCAGGAGAACACTTTCAGCATCTGCTGCTCACTCAACTGCTAAACTGTCTCTCCTCTCCCATTCACATTGGTCACACTACATGAACATTGTTGTGAAACATAAGCACTTAGTAGTTGCATTCAATCGCTTCTTGTCCTATCCTAGATTCTTGTTCTAGATTTATTTATTTCTAAATTTAATTTTCAGGTTCAGAGAATCCATTATCCTCTGTCATTACCATTAAATATCTGTTTAATAATTATTATTCGTCAACAAATATTTTATTGGCTGTAGCCTTGTGCAACTCAGTTATCCTTTTATGCAGAGTATGAGAAATACTGTGCACCCAGTCACGCTTGTAGAGGAATGAGAATTTTCTGTATCAAATTTTCTGGTAATTAAATTACACATGCCCCAGTTTTAACTGAAATTGCTCCTAAATTAGGTCAACAAGAAGTATCCTACATAACTTCTTGATTGTTGGGCCTACAGTGAAGTTAATGTAATTAAACGACATTGTAATAAAAGGTCGAGTAATGCTGCTACACATTTAATTTTTAATGCTACAGCTGTTTCAACAGTTTGTCCCTTTTGTAGTGTAGTGCCTGCGTGTATATAATAGTAACATTGATTAATTTAACGTATGTTATGAGTATCAAGTGACAACATTACATATAAATTTTGAATTACATCTAAGATATTCTATCGTTTATTAACGTCTAGCGTTACTGTTATTCTAAATTTCGTGAAATATTCAAGAATTTTATGTCATTTATGTGACATACAGGGTGTTTCACTAAGTGTGTTTGCCTCTGTAACTTATAAAATAATAGGTGATGGGAAATTTTAATGTGGTAGGTCAACACAAGAAATGTTACACTTTCTGCGGAGCTATGAACATAGTTTATTGTATCATTTTCCAAAGAGTTACAGCACAAAAATATAATTTTTAAATGGAACAATAGTTTTTTCTATCGTGCATTGGATTCATTGAAACCAGCTGTGTCCAAATCAATTTAAACTACATTCTTATCACTGTTAGTGTGGGAGCTACAACCCTTCAAAGTTTCAGGGGCAGATACCACACGCTGTACATAATACATGGCTGTGTGGTGGGGTACAATACAATAAACTATGTTCATAGCTCCGCAGAAATTGTAACATTTCTTCTGTTGACCTACTGCATTAAAATTTCCCGACACCTGTTATTTTATAAGTTACAGAGGCAAACACACTTAGCGAAACACCCTGTATGTGCTTGCTACCAGAATTTCTGCAGCTTGATATGGTGACATAACATTTTGTTTATATATGTTTTATTTATAGCATAGTAATATATGCCTGTGAGCATAATCAAGTAAGTCACCAGAGACAGTCAATATTTTGCTTTGGGTAGAGGGATTTACGTTTTCTTGCTCTATCTGCTCATTTACCAATTCTTTGGTTATCAGATATTATCACCAATGAAGTCAATAAAATTAAATAGATAAGTTTTATGTCTGAAATCAGTATTTTCATTAAAGTGTAAAAGTAAGTGGTTCGTCGTAGGGGGCTTCCAAATAACTCTAAAGCTATGTTATATTTTCTGCCTCCGATTTCCAGCATTCTTAGTCCACCACTGGTTCATTAAGTATTTTATTTGGATGATACTGTTTAGTGATTATATATATATATATATATATATATATATATATATATATATATATATATATATATATTCATTACTAATTCATTTGGTATGTTATGCTATACCATTTGTGTATTTTTCGATGTTAAGTGCTGAGTGCTTTTCGTTTTTCAAAACTGCTGAAACAACTGTAGCATTAGAAATTTTATTGCAATGTCCTTTAACGACTTTTACTACACAGCAGCACCAACAAACGGGAAGTTAATGATACTAGTGTCAGAAGAAACATTGGCGAATGTACTGCATCTTATTTACCTCGAATTAACACTTATGAAGACCTAAGAAAAGATATGAAATATCAAGAAGTGCATTCACAAGAACGTGGTTATCGTTTGTATAACAGAAAAATCACACCTAGTGTAATGTTTCAAGTTTTAGGCTGAGAAAATGTGGATCAGCAAAGATATAAGTGACAAAATCGGTCATAAAGGAAAACTAAGGCAGAAATGTACCTTGCACTTTTACACTCTCGGAAATTACTGTGTCATATGATATTTCACAATCTTTTTTAATTTATAGATCATGATGTTGTTTATTGCAACAAATATGTTGGATATGTATGTAGGAAAAAATTTAACAAACCTTTACAAAACAAAGATAAAACAAAAACTTATAGAATACAATTCCACATTTACACAAGAACAAAAAATCTAACAAGCAACCAATTAATGGATAGCGGTATCAAATTTACTAGAAAACACAAATGATGCAATTGATAGTACAGAATCACCTGTCAAAAACAGAATGAACTTATTGTCAGTATAACTAAAGTAATGTATAATCAATTAAACAACAACAAAGCCACAATAAATGATGCAATTGATAGTACAGAATCACCTGTCAAAAACAGAATGAACTTATTGTCAGTATAACTAAAGTAATGTATAATCAATTAAACAACAATAAAGCCACAATAAGACAAATCACAGAAAACAGAACACTTAGTAGAGTAAACCAAAAAATAAAAGATAAGCGATCAATAGCCTTTAAGTCCGACAAAGGCAATAGCATAGTCATAATAAAAGAAAGTGATTACACAAAGTTCTAAATTTCTTTGAAGAAAATAATATTATTGAAATCACACATAATCCAACAAATAAATATACTACACAGATTTAAAAAAGTATAAGAAATTGCAATGTCTCATTAACTAATATTGAAAACAATAACAATTAACCTACCAACAAAATCCTTAAGAGCTATGCACAAGATACACAAAACTTTAATTCTTATTTGCAGGGTAGTAAATTGTATAAACTACCCAACATATAATATCAGTGAAACACTAAATAAAATCCTAACAAATTCATATACCTTCAACAAAAATGTACCATAAAAAATCGTGACAACTACCTGATAAAATAAATTCTACATTTGTTTCACTGGGTATCAGAAACACGTACACCAATTCCAGTTTAAAGAAAAAACAATAAAAATCGTATAAAAATATTATCTTATAATAAAGGGAAATTTCCATCAAGGGAACGAACAAGATTATTACTCTCCTAACAACCATCTTATCACAGAACTATTTCAGTATGAATAACAAAATTTTAGCAATGGAAAATCAGATTGGAATGTCAATCATGGAGGAGAGATAACAACTCACCGTAAAGAGGCTCACTGAGCTGCCGATGGGCACAAAAAATAGACAATAATATTGAAACGACTTAAATTGTCGGCCTTGGCCTTCATCAGAATAAGAAACACATTCACACAATCATTCAGACAAATATACATACACACACACTATATACAATAATTATAATACACAATGATAGAATTTATACTCCAGCAGATGCTGTAGCCATGGGAAACTGTGTAGCAAGTACATTAGCAGATAAACATTTCACATCCAAGCAACAAATTTTAAACAAAATTATTTATAACCGCCGATATGTAGACAATATACTGATGCTTATAAATGGAACCAACAAAGACATACAAAAAAAAATCAAATTTTCTACAACCTACATCCTAATGTAAAATTTTCAATGAGTCAAGAAATCAATAACGCTTTAAATTTTTAGAACTTAATATTACTAAAAATAACAACCAACACAACTTCGAAATATACAGGAACTTACCACTACAGATTGTATCAAATGCTGATACATATCATCCCATATCACATAAATTACCAAATCCCAACTTATTAAGAGGCTACTAAAGTTAACCCTAAGGACAACAGCAGTTATTAAAAAAAAACTTTAAATACTTCAATACAGAGTGTGCAAAAATAACTTTAATGCTGAAATTGTCACTCAGGTATATAACAAACAATTAATGCTACAAACCACACAAAGACATCCACCTGGCTAGAGAAGAAAAAATACATACCAAATTTAAATACATACCCACAATTTATTTAGGTAAAATAGCCAACAAATTTAAGAAATTTTCGAAAACCTCAGAACTAACTTCGCCTTTCACACTGATAACAGTTTAAGAATAGAACTACCTGTAAAGTGTGCATATAATCTTATTTCGCAACCACTGTCAATTATTATAAATCAGTCCTTTTAGCAGGGATGTTTTCCAGATAAGTTGAAGTATGCCGAGATAAAGCCTCTATTCCAAAAGGGATCAACTGAAGATATGGGAAATTACCGCCCTTTCTCTCTTTTGCCGATATTTGCTAAATTGTTTGAAAAGGTTGCAGTAAAACAAGTTCAAAAATTTCTTACTCAAACTGACAATTTTTAAAAACCAGTTTGGATTTCAACCAGAAAAAAGCAGTCTAAATGCCATCAATGACTTTACCTGAAAGATATGCTCTGCATTAGATAAAGGCAGGAAGATTACAGGGATTTTCTGTGATCTGACTAAAGCCTTCGATTCAGTGAACCACTCCTTACTTTTACACAAACTACAGATGTATGGGAATTCGGGATACTGTTCTGAAATGGTTCTACTCCTACCTCACAGGTAGCAAACAAAGGTTAATTGTTACTGCAAACTCAATAAATTACTTCTCAGAATGGAAAACTGTTTCTCAGAGACTGCTACAAGGTTCCGTATTGGGTCCCTACCTGTTCCTTCTTTAAATAAACGACTTACCACTAGCTGTTGACGCAAACTTAGTTCTACTTGCCGAAGATACATCAGTTCTAATTGAAAATGATGTGTCTGAAACAATTCCAGAAGGTGTGCATAAAACTCTAAAAAACTGGAAACCTGGTTCCATCAAAATGGGCTAAAATTAAATGTAACTAAAACTAAAATGACTCAGTTTGAAGTCAAAACAGTAAAAAGGAGTGAAATGAAATAACTTGTAATAATCAAGAAATGACAGAATCAAATGATGTAAAGTTCGTAGGCCTACATCTCGATAAAAATCTAAATTGGAAGGCACACATTGATTACCTAGCAAATAAATTAAATAGCTTGGCATTTGCAATGAATATTCTGTCAGGCACCACAAACATAGAAACCAGAAAGACAGTCTACCACAGCTACTTTAAATCAGTTATCCGTTATGGTATAATCTTTTGGGGAAATTCAACAAATGTTTAAAAAATCCTCATATTACAAAAAAAAAAAAAAAAAAAAAAAAAAAACCAAGGGAGTCTTGTCAGCCACTATTAAAAAATTATGTCTATTCCATCCCTCTATATACATGAGGTGTTGATTTTCTTATACAAACATCAAAATATGTTAGACACTTTCCGATTCGACCACAATTATAGCACTCATTACAAAGAAAATTTTAAACTCCCAACACACCGGCTAAAACTTTATGCACAAACGTCAGAGTACATGGGACTAAAAATATACAACAAAATAAAGGGGAGCAAATTATTTAGCATGGAGCTTGGTTCACTGACGCGACTGGTTTTCAATAATCTGGTGAAAAAGTGCTAGTACTCTGTCGAATAATTTTTTTATGACAAATTCACTGTTTGAGACAGGGCATTTTATATATATATCATTAAGAAGTATAACGAATACCTTTGTATAAAGAAGTACAATATCTTTGTATTGATATATATTTATGTATAATATCTATGTATTAAGAACTATAGAGTAACTGCAATTTATATGTATATAAAAAAATCATAAATCTCTCATATTGTAAATTTTGACATGTCTCCAGTAAAAAAATTCAAATGATTTGAAAACTGTATGTTACAAGATGAATAAATCACATTTCACATATTAAACAAAATGGGTTTATCAACAATACTTTTGTAATTAATAGTAATTATACAGAAACTATTGAGGACAAAACATTCCTAACATTACTTGTGAAACATAGTAATACTTACTTTAATATTATGAGAAAAGAATTTAATTAGTTTTAACAGAAGTACTAATCAACATACTTTCTGAACTTTAACAATATACTACTGGCACAAATTAATTCATATTTGATAATTAAACCAACTTCTGCAATACCAAATAATAGAAACTGACTACAGCTAGTTATGTAAGAAAAAACAGAAGTTTTTGAAAAGAAAATGATAATAGACTAATTACATTCATTTCTATTTTTATGCAACAGTGGTATCAGGTGGTTCAGTAATGCAAGCAGATGAGAATAAATCCCAACATGCTTCATTACATTACTGTCTCATTTAACTAAGCAGATAGTTATTTGAAAAATTATTAACTGGGTAATTAAGTGGTAAAAATGAAAGCAAGTTATCAAATAGCTACAAATAAACCATATTAAATACAACTAGGCACATAATTACAAAAATAACCTTAATCTACATTACACATTCTGCCCATAAGATTACATGAAGCCCCAGATCAAAATGATTATTAACATAAGTATACAAAATATTTTCACAACCGGTGGAAAATTTACATTTATTGCAGGTTGAAAACATAACATAGTAACACAATACATATTTCAAGACAGGAACACTCATCTCCAAGTCTTCTTCTTCTTCTTCTTCTTCTTCTTCTTCTTACTTTTTCACACAAAAAAGGGAGGACACATTATCTCCCAGTTCTTTCACTACACTTCACACTACACACACAGCAGTTACCTTCACAGTTGGTTGGGTCCACACCTCCATCGGGGCCTCAAAAATGGTTGTCCCACATGTCCTTGTCCTGGAGGTGGCTTTCCTCCAGCAGAGTACTTGAAAAATGTGCAAAATTCCCTACATTAGTACCTCAACAAAACTTATCACTAATTACATTAAAATATCTATATCATACCATAAAACTATACACAATAAAAAGAATGGAAACTTGATTTGTATCACAAAGAATCTCTATATAGGTCACACTTAATCAAAAATTGAAAAGAAATTTAAAGCAAAAATTGAAACTTTTTTTCCACACCAAAATCAAAATTTTTAACATCTTACATTACTAAATACATTTCCACTGGAAGCATATGAACCAAAAATTATGACTCCCACTTACTACTTATATATGACAAACACCAAGAAGCAAATCAATGATCAAAATATCAAATAAAAAAATGGTAGCTTCATAAACTAGTGTTACATTGAAAATTTGCAAAAACATCATACACAGAATCAGTTGTATATTTTATGTCACAAATCTCTCACTTCTAAACTCACGAATATTGCCTAGTTACCTGTAAGATAGAATCATTAGAAAATCTGCAATAGCAAAGACAGGCTCCCTAACCATTGGCCCTACCTACTCATTATCATTACTTCATTATACCTCATAATTAAATACTCATCAATATTCTTCATCTTATTTCACCTCTTATCTACATCATCATAATTTTCCATTACCTTATTACTCATTATACCTCATTATTCCATCAATATTTAATACCCCATCAAAGAAAATTATGAAAATCCTGCCAAAGCCACAACAACTCTCCAGAATCCTAGTCCACAGTAACTCACCAACTTTTACTTTCATTACTTCAATATAGACAGAACCATATACATTCCAGAACTTCTCTTTTTATTATCATATTGATTTAAATCCATGGCTACATATACAAATTTCTCATATAACTACAGATCATTTTGCTCACAACATATTTACTAGATCATTACTGCACTAACGAAATGTAACACACTGACTTCATTTTGGTAAGCACCATTGCACTTAATTTTGTTGTAATCTTTCGTTGCTGTTACATATGCTGTTCAGAAGATACATAATTTAGTCTTACTGAATCCATCATCAATGGTGGAGCTATGACTGCAGCTGGTCAACATTATATAGGAAACAGGTTGCCATCAGCTGTATGTTTTATAGAAACATTTATTTCTTGGCTACCAATTTCGGCATTGCGTTCTTGTTGGATCTTAATTATAGAAAAAAGTCCACGAAACCAGATTGGATCCCTATTTAAGTGGATGTTATACTCTGATATAGGGGCTTGAAGATGCCGAAACTGGTAGCTAAGAAATAAATATTTCTATAAAACATAGGGCTGATAGTAACCTGATTCCTACACATTCATCATTTATGTTGAATGGTACTGCAGTCAGACAAACCTAATACACTCTACACTATGGTAACCTACAATTACACTACAGTAATCTACAATTACATTACGCTAAATTACAATTACACTATTGTATATAGCGATACTAAACAAAACATAGTAGGAGAAGATTTACTGACTTACAAACTACTCATAGGATAGTAGGAAAAGAATGGAGTGACCTAAGAAATGAAGAATAGTATCACCCAGCTGAGGGAAGGCAATACTCGCCAAGTAATGTATTCGTCAAAGAATGATGAATCTCCCTACCTACAACTTACCAGTAACAGTATCACTAGTTAAACTTTTTTTACCTAAAAATTGTGGCCCAAGAATCATGTCACTACTAAGATCTGGTATCATTAAAAAATTACACCCTAACTTTTGTCCAGCTAACTCCACTGATAAAATTACTTTCTGCTTCATACTCTTGGATAACTTATCATTAGCACAAATAATCTTTGTTCCAGAAACGTGCATGATCGTTATTCTATCTGAATCCTTAATTGAGTCAAACAAAGTCTGAGAAATACTGTTAAGATTACTACTACAGTCCAGCAAGCATTTTACGGGTACACCCTGCACTTTAGTTGACACTATTCAATGCCACACCTTATCAGTACTTACTGCTGCTTCTTTTTCATACAACAGATCATTGATTTTTTTCCCTACATAAGCAATCATTCATTTCAGACAAATTATATTAAGTGACACACATCATCGCTTGCTACCACTTCCCTACTATTTTCTAGTTCTAACTCTGCATTCTTTTTCTGCTCACTTATCCTTTCTACCTTTGTCTTGCTAACTACTTTACTATCATCATGAAAAATAGATTCACATAACTCAACTTTCTCAACCCTAGATTCATCACTACTCTCATTACCAATTGTTACTGAAAACTCAACACTAACACTTACTTCAAACAAACCATTTATCACTTTACCTGTATCCTCAGCATTTGACCATAATGCCTGACACATGGGTTCTTCACGTTGTCTTAATAATTATCCATTATCGTTAGGTTATCAATAGAAACATTGCAACCCCAGCACATGCACCAAACTTGACATCTTCTACCCTTTTCACTTCCCATTCAAATTTTACAAAGTTAGAATCCACATGCTCAAACTTATCTTCCAGAGATACTGAGTTTCCTTCAACTTTTCATCTACAGTGCTCAACCTAGTTTCTAATCCATATTTTACCTGACCAATTTGAGTTTCAAGTTCCTCTTTATTCTCAGTACAAGACTGAAAGCTGTTATCACAACAACTAGCAACAGTTTCCACTCCTTTTTTCACATAAGGTAATACTATCATGATTAGTTACACTGGACTTATTAATTTCAGTTACTTTTATATTTACATTTTCTCCTACAGTATTTATTTCATCTTCGCATCTAGCTTCTACTTCAATTTTCTTTTTGGAATTTACTAAAGTACTATTTACTGCAGCAACTTTGTGACAAAAATTACCAGTTTCACTACTGATTTTACTTTTAATCTTACTATTATTTTAATCAATTTTCTGATTTACTTCCAGATGCAAAATACTAATTAAACTAAGTTACTGTTCTGTTTTACTTCATAAGTGAATTCATCCCTTTTCTGGTTTAACTTCAGACTCAAGTTACCACTCACTACTGATTTTACTTTCAATGTTACTATCGTTTTCAGCAACTTTCTGACCAAATTCAGCAAAAATTAACTTTGTCCAACCACGAACCTCATCTAACACTGATTTTGCATAGTCATCACTCTAATGCTCCATGGTTGATTTTTATGAACTTTACCTTAGAAATACAATGTTTTCTGATGAACAGCATTGCTTTCTGCACAATGATCTTGAACTTGAGTAGCTGCTAGGTCTCCAAACTTCAAGGCGGAATTTTTCCCTTCTGTTTACAGGGAATCTTGGTATGCTGATTGTCTGCTTTCCCATGATGACGGTGTTGCTCCTTCCCCTATTGGCTGCATCTCGATGTAGAGTTTTGTATACAAGAGCAAATGTAGCTTTGAAATTCATAGCCGTAGGTGATTGTTTTGAAAACTGTCTTGAAATAACACTTGTGTATCGCTAATGATTGTTCTACACTGTTCACTGTGCCACGCAAAGTATTTTCATTTTCATAGTTACGCCTATGTACACCTCACCACAAAGCATTGTTTGTAAAAGATTGTGAGTCGCAATACAGTTCATTGTAAGTTCCTTCAGTCATTTATGATGAAGTCCTCAATCCAGGCACCATATGTAACGTTACCTGGTCATTGATCTTTGATTCTCGTTCGTTGCTCTCGGCAGCAGCTGGCTGAAATCTTATGGGGCGAAAACTAATTCACTACTAATAATGAAGGCCATACACAAAATTGCAATTCTTTGACACTTTTAATTATTCATAAATGCTCAGTTGTCCCCATTTACGGCCAGCCTACAAGTCTCATTAATTACAATTAATATGACAAGGAACGCACATTCCACACATGAGGAGGATTACTTTACTTATAAACACAGGTGGAAGTTCTTGACACTATAAGAATGCACCTGGAGATTGATAGCAGAGAAGTATGCTACAATGACCCAGATTAAGGAACTCTCACAAATACTAATAATAATAATAATAATAATAGTAATAGCAATAGTAATAGTAATAAATAAGGTTTCATGGGCAAGGAAGTGGGAAGAGTGAAGAAACAAGCTTTGAAGAAAGGCAAATCCGCACAGCCAGGAAGCAGTAGAAAAGCTGGCAATTTTGTTTGCAATAGTACATAGGATCCATTACCAGAGGCGCTAATGCCGAGAGTGACATTTCCAATTTCAAGGAAAGGGGAAAATATGTAGTCTACTATTCTTTCAAGAAAATTATGTTAAAGTTAGGTATTTTACTAACAGAACCAACTTTTAATAGGTTCAGATTGTTGTTGTAGTTTTCGGATTTTGAGGGTACTAAACTACAAGGTTATCAGTCCCCTGTTCCTACTGAACACGATACAGCCAAGTACAAAAAAAGATAAAAATAGAGCTCAACACCTAGAAGGAAAACACATAAGGTGCACATAGTGACAATGAACCTGACAGTGACAACACAGGAAGAAAATAAATGAGGGAGACCAAGTGTTTAATTAAGCTAAAACTTTATAGCAGAAAACAATGGGTGGCTGATCACAAAGATAATACAGGATGAGCCAGCCACTCAGCTCAGACTAAAATCCTCTAGTTAAAAATAAAATGTAAGTCAGAAAAGAGACAACATATTAAAAGTTCTTTAGGGGTATGAGCCCGAGAAATCAGGCATATCAGCCTACCACTAAATAGAATGATAAAAGCCAACTGCGTGAATAAAATCTAAAAAAACAGTCAGTCATTAAGACATTGTCAGCTAAAATTAAAGCAGGCACAGTAGGTAGGTCGAAAGACTGCCACAAGGCAGCTTAAAAGCAGACAGATCAAAAGGAGGTGCACCAAAGTCAGCAGAGCTTAAATCAGAAATTTAGTGGGTCCTCTGGGTTTGGAAGGTGGCCATGTGTTAACCACATAGAGTCAATTCATAATCGGCAAGGCCTGAGGGATGACTTCCAAGTGGCTGTAAAAGACTTGATCATATGGAGATTGTGGGGCGTGCTCAATGTTGACCATTGCATATTCCAAGCCTCAAAGAGCTTGAGGTGTAACCCAAATCATATATCCCTTTCTGGGACACCAATATCCAGAGGCAGAAGGTGGTGGCCAGCTTAGCCAGCTGATCGACATGCTCATTCCCAGGGATGTAAATGTGGCCCAGGGTCCAAAATCTACCGAGCCGCCAGACTTACTGAGTACAAAGATGGAGTTGTGAATGAACTGCACCAAGGGATAGGGAGGAGAACACTTGTCAAGGGCTTGTAGGCCATGAAGGAAGTTGCTACAGACGACTTCCTGGAGCATATTTGAAGGTGGCAAAGAGCACAATCAGTTTGACAGTGAAAACGCTACAGCCAGGAGGCAAGGTGTGTTGTTCAATGTCATTGCCTGCCATCTACCAGAGAGCCATCAATATATAGTATGTCTGTGCCACGGAACGTGTCAAGTACGGCCAGAAACTGGTAACGGAATATTAGTGTTGAAACCAGCACCTCTGGATTGCAGGTGGAGCTGCGAGAGAGGGACAGACCAAGGAGGGGGTACAAGATTGGCAGGAGGAAGCTGAAGGGAGAGGTAGGCACTAAAGTGAGGAAACTAGAATACAAACCCAGACTGTAGTTGGAACACCCAATCGGCGTCGACGTGGTGGGGAGCTAAGGGCAGCAGCTGGAAAAAGAAGCCAGTGATTTGGGTGGTGGGGCATGGCATGAACACGAGCAACATATGAGGATAGAAGCTGTTGCTGGCAAAACGTCCAAAGGAGGGATCCCAGCTTTAGCAAGGAAACTTGGCACAGGGCTGGTGCAGAAAGCCCCCGAAGCTAGACAAACACCACTATGAAGAATGGTAGCCGGCCGCGGTTGGCCGAGGGGACTGAGGCGCTCCAGTCACGGTCTGCACGGCCACGACGGTCGGGGTTTCGAATCCCCCCTCGGGCATGGATATTTGTGCCGTCCTTAGTATTAGCTAGTTCGTAAGTAGTTTGTAAGTTTAGGGACTGATAACCCCGTAGTTAAGTCCCATAAGCTATACAAACATTTGAACATTTTGAAGAATGGTATCCAAGTTCCGCAATGCTGAAGGTGCTGCAGAGTCATACACCAGGCTCCAGTAATCCAGGCATGATTGTATTAGGGCCTTATAAAGCTGTAAGAGTTTGACAGGCAGCTCCCCATGCAGTGTGATTGAGGCGGCGCAGTACATTTAGATACCGCTGACACTTTTGCTTCAACTGACAAGGATGTGGCCCCCATCTGAGTTAGTTGACAAATTGCCAAGAAACCGATACGCTCTTCAATGTGAAGCAATTAATTGGCCAAGACGAGTTTTGGGTTTGAGTGAACAGTCCAATAACGACAAAAATGCATGACCTAGGTTTTGGGAGTAGAGAACTGGAAGCCATTCACGGAGGCTCATGACTGCCTTTCGAATAAACAAAAGTTCTTAATAAAAATTAGAAGTGGACTCTGTAAGGGCAAGAATATGGTGGTACCAAGTGGTATCATACACCTTCCAGAGGTCAAAAAAGTCTGCAGCTAGGTGTTCATACCTAGAGAAAGCTGTACTTATGGCAGAAGCCAGTGACACTAAATTGTTAATAGTAGAGCGACCCTGTTGGGAGTCCAGGAGAGTCCGATTTTCAAGTATCCACCTAAGTGACTCACCATACATTCAAACAGTTTACACAGAATGTTGGTGAGGCTGATAGGGTGGTAACTGTCAACTGCCAGCAGATCTGCGCCTGGTTTCAATCATGGGGACAATGATACTATCCTGCCATCGGGACGGGAAAACACCCCCTACCCATAGATGATTAAACAAGGCGAGCAGTTGGTTTTGGAAGTCCACTGAGAGGTGGCTGTCAATGCAGTCTGGTCCTGGATAGGTATCGCATACAGCGAGAGCATTCAGTAAACAGAGAATTTTACAGTTCCTGGCAGACCATGTGGAAAGATAACCGCTTCTGCTTGATCCGCTCTTTGAGGACATGGAAGGCCACACTATAGTTTGCCATCATGAAGCAACACATAATTCTCTCTCATGTACTCAGCAATAACGGTTGGATCCATACAGAGGGTGCCCTCAATGTTCAGAGACAGGATTCCCATCATCCCATTATCCAAAGAGGCGCCGTACCTGAGACCAAACTTGAGAAGGGGAGGCACAAGAACCAAAGGAAGCTACGTACCTCTCCCAAGAATCCTCTTTTGATTTGATTTTTCCAGGGAAGCCAAAACAGTCTTGGTCCAACCCCCCACTGCCCGCACCGAAACTAAGTTTATTGTGCGGTATCGCTCCCTGTATATCTAGTAAAGCCAACAAATGCCCTTGAACAGTGCAAGGAGTCCCTTTACTAGTTCTTTATTAGACACAATTTCTTCGGGTCTAGTTGTTCCAAATGTTCTGTGCCTTTTACTCTCCAATGCAATGCATTCGAAGATTAGATGTGATGCAGTTTCATCACCATCATCACAGATCCTACATTTAGGGTCCTCTTCTGTTATTCCCATTGTATGTAGATGAACAATCCTCTTTACTCTGCCGGATGAGTCATCAGGCTCAGGCCCAGAGCCTTTTGAAGGCAATCAGGTGTACTGTGGTGGGTGGTGCTGGAGGACCTCAGCGATCTCTAATGTCCTCCAAGGTACAGATTTATACCAGAGAGAGTCAGAAGTGGTTGGAATAGTTGCCTCAGCGGCGGAAACTATGGCAGCAGTGACCTGTAGAAGAGCCATATCCACGTTGGCTGGCAGTGGAACAGGAACTACAGCACCGAAGTGTAACCCTGATCATCGGGATAGGTGGTCTGCAGGTTGAAACTGCAGGAGGACAAAAGGATGGGAAAACCATTGCTACCACAAAGGTCTTTGTGGACCCTCCAACTAAGATGTGGGATGAGGCATGGGCTACATACAGACAGGTCAATGGCAGACTATGTGCCATACACTATCCTGTGTGGGAACACTGGTGTTCAAGAGGCAAAAGTCCTGCTGTGTCACTAAGTTTCAACATCCCTACCGGTTTGGGATCTGGATACGACTCCACAAAGGGCGCTGGCATTGAAATCCTCCCAAAAGGAGAAATGATGGGCCAAGTTGTCGATTAAGGCAGTAAGGTCAGCAAGAGAGATAGTGTTGTCCAGCAATGCCCGGATCCTGACAGCCACTGAGAGGCATGGCAACACTGAGGACGGTGGTGAGTATGTATACAGACACACCTCCAGATAACATGTCATAGTCAGAAGGGTTTTTGTAGTAACCCCAATATCCACGAAGGGCTGGCGTTCGCTGGACAGGGGTCAAGTTTCCTGTAGGGCTACACAAAAAGCATGATAGCAGTACAACAATTGCTGCAACTCTTACAGGTGACAAAAAAAGCCACAGTTCCACTGGAGAATCAAATTGCTTCCAGGCTGCTGATGAATGGTGGTGTTAAAGTTGCAGTAGATTCCACAGAATTGTCTTTTGTCGTTGAATGCGAAAGCTGAGCCTTGACGTTCATGGCTTCCAAAGTCTCAGCAATTGCCAAGTCCTCTGGGGATGCGAGGATTTCCTTCCTCTCAGATGCAGATGTATGGTGTGGTGACACGGTTGCCATCATGGAATCTTTTTTCTTGGAAGCCTTTAACTTTTTCTTCTCTTGCTGGCCTTTTGGTTTCTCTTGCTGGGAGGGCTTCGGTGATTCAGATGCAGGGACTGAGGAAGACCACAAAGCCCTATGACCAGCAGTCTGTGACTGAGTAAGCCACTCGCTGGTGCCCACTTCGTTAGTGGAAGAAACCATGGAAGGAAGGGTGCCAAGGGATCCCTTCCTGGCAAGGGATGCCGAAGGAGGCTGTTGCTTTGCCTGCTGTGGGTTGCAGATTGGTGTCCCCAATGGTTGGGGGGGGGGGGGGAAGTTGTCCCCACAGGAGATAGTGGGTGGGCAACAGAAACAGGACCCCCAACCTTTAAGGGGACAGTTTGATTTTGGTGGTCCACAGATGGAGGTAATACTGTGGATGTTCTCGTTTCGAGATCGTGCGGAGACAATGCAATTGCAGCAATTGATGACGACAAGCGTACGGGATGAAGCCACTCGTATTTCATTATTGCCTCTGAATACATTAGTCTGTCCAGTGTTTTGAATTCCATAACCTTCCTTTCCTTGTGGAGTATACTACAGGCCGGCGAGCAAGGTGGATGTTGTAACAATTCACACACACAGGAAGGGATGTACACACAGCATCCAGATATGATGGATGCCTGCAGTCCCTGCATGTGGGGGCTGGAAGACTATTGGGAGGTTATTCGCCCGAACTTCCAGCATTGAAAATATCACATTGGGGGAGGGATATATGGTTTGACATCACACTGGTATATCACCACCTTAACTTTCTCACGGACTACAGTATTTACGTGACCCTGAATATAAGATGACCTCCCCCCCCCCAATTCTTCAAGACGCACTTTGGGGGGAAAAAAAAACAATATAGGACGACCCCCTTTTTTAAGACACACCTTGGGACTTAAATTACAAACTAAGAAAAACTTTAGAAAGGGCCGTCTGCGCACTTACCTGGAAGTGTATGTTGGTAACAACTGCCGTGAGTGATGATAGCAGAACTGCTGATTTGTAGCCAAAAGCGATGTTTCAGTTTCAAATATTGGATTTTTACATATTGGGTAATACACTTTACCAAAATCAGGAGAAGTGAAATAAACAAATGGTTAAATTTTACATACAGAGTTGCTGGCATAGCATGCTAAAATTGAGAATTACTTGCGTTACAAGGTTAATTAATTAAATGATCAGGTAAGGGTACTTACAATAACCTGGCAACCATAGAACACAAACAGCAATATTTATTTCATTATCAACACAAAAGATTAGCTCCCTCAATTTACATGATTTATGTTTGTTGAAGAACATTCAAAGGTTGTTGCTATCAGCACACAACGCCACCACTACCGTAAGTAAAATTTCCCCAAACAAAAATATTGGTTTACCTTAGCCCATTTATTTATATTTTGTTTTTCCTTACTTTTGAGAGAGAATAATTTTGATCGTAATCACACTGAAATCACTTGAGTAAATAATCACTAGTATCATTCAATATGTATTTTTAATCATCGTCATCATCACTAGAATCACAGTCTTCATCGGCAGGTCTTTCGTCCTGGCATTCCTCCCACAAAACATCGTCTTCAGAGCCATTCATTGCATTCGATATGCAGCACTTCTTGAACCCTTTCTTGATAGATTCGCTTGAAATTCTACTCCAAGCTGTGAGGATCCACTGCACGAGCATGGTTTTTGAGGTTTTTTTTTTTTAATTTCTCCCCTGGAGTGAGTGGATGCTCTCCTTGAAGAAGCCACTCACTGTATAGATTTCGCAGGTGATCTTTGAATGGCTTATTTACAACATCCATTACTTGTAGTTGTGATGTCAAACCACCAGGTATTACCACTAAGTCTTGTGCTGCCCTTTCCAATTTCATATTTTACCTCCTGAGTGAGATGACCCCTGAATGAATCGAGCACCAACATTTTCCGTTTATTTAATGATGAGCCCACTACCCTATTCCACACAACTTTTATCCAGTCCACCATTAAATCTTTGGTCATCCAACCCTAATCCTGGCAGCAGAAGATACGTCCTGTAGACAGTTTTTCTTTAGAAATTGTCTTGCAGCGAAGAATCACATATGGGGGGAGGGGGGGGAGCTTCCTTCCATCTGCTAGTACACCCAGCATCACAGTTACCCGAGTCTTTTCATTCCCCGAAGTCCTTATGGAAACACTTTTAGTGCCAGTGCCCTTGACATCGACAGTAACATTTACTGGCATATCAAAAAACACTGGTGTCTGGTCGGCATTGCCTGTGTGTCCCAGCAGATAATCATGTCGCTTCCTCAGGTTTATGACATGCTACTGAAATTCGAGTAACTTTTCGTCATATGCCATTGTTAGTCGCTGAACAATTGTAGTTCTGCACCGTAATGCAAGGCCCGCCCTCTGCATCATTCGCATGCACCAGCCAGTGCTCGCCCCAAAGCGAGCATCACACACAGTTGGAAAGTTCTTTCTCACTTCTACTGCTTTCATGAGGATGACCTCACGTGTAATTGGGAAGCCTTCGTCACGTTTCTCTCGCACATACTGCAGAACCTGTTTCTCAAGTTCATCGAACCTTCCCCGCGCAGGTCCTCTGAACGTAAAGCGTGTAGAACTGGCGTTCTTCAGTTTATCCTTCACCTGCCGCCACCTTCGAACATTCGCTTCAGTCACACCATATTTTCTTGCCGCTGCAAAGTTGTTACTGGCCTCTGGTTCGCGAACCACCATTAGTTTAAAATTGATGTCGTACTGTCTACGGGAACCAGTTGGGAACTGCGACTCGTAGATCCTTGCTTTTTGACCGAAACACGGCTGCTGGTTGTATCCATTATTAAATTCTCACACAAGAACAACAACACAACAGATATATTCATGAACTTAATACAATTACAGAAGAAAACAATATGGATGAATGCAAACACAAACTGGCCATAAACTGACAGCAAAGAACTTCAAACAAAGAGAGTACACTTGGCCTTGACTCAGTGTGTAGGCAAAATCTTAATGTCTTTACTTCCGAATCTAAAACAATTCCATATGTTGTTTTTGTATTTATAATTGCGTATTAAGAAAGTAAGCAGTTGAGATGATACATCGCATTAAACATTTTTTTAAAGTGTGGTTACTAATACAGTTTCTTGCTGCACTAGCCGGAAATGCTATTTTGTTATATAGAGCCCTTACCTAATTGGTTATATACAATAGAAATTTTGACCTAAGCTATTTTGTGAATATAAGACGACCCCCTATTTTTCAATTGACAAATCTGGGATAAAACCTTGTCTTATAATCGAGTAAATACAGTATATCGCCTCTGAAGACCGCGATGAAAACACCAGTGGCAACACTGCGATCTTTTGCTCCCCTGTAGAAATGCTGGACAAAGTGAACACCATGTCGCCCTAAGTTGGCAAGTTGGCAATGTTTTGAGCTCAGCTAAGGACATAAAAAGTCCACCCAGGCAGAGCCCCACTTGGCACATAGCACACTCGGCACATAGTACACCTTGAGATCGAGGAGCTTTTACAAAGGTTTTTACCGTCCTCGTGATCCGGGCAATTATGCCACAATCCCCAGGCTCTGCAACGTACAAAATTCCACCATGTGGCCATAAGGTGGTCACTGAGGCACACACAGAGCTTACGGTGTGGAGGACTCTTGGCACGATGTAGTCCCCAGCTCAGAGCCACAGGTGTGCCAAGCCCATATTCAGCAAATTAATGCTGAGCCCCCAGAGGGGTGAACAGGTTCAGCTCTCAGGAACTTTATGGCTACTTACAAGTCATCACTTGTCTTCCAAACTACTAAGAATCTGTACATATTATAAAAATGTGTGTGTGTTTCCACATCCCTAAACTAGTGGACCAATATGAACCATACACAGTAAACTTAATGCTTACCATAAAAACCCTGTTATAGAGTTAAGAACCACCTATTACACACAGGTCAGATGTCAAATCATGAGATGTGTGAAAGAACCTACAACGTCACTTAACACCTGGATGACAAGACTTTATTCATCTACACTGGTGAAATTTTTTAAGGTCGCTTTTATTTTAGTGCAAAGCAGTATGAAAAAACTTGATAGTAAGGAATACAGAACACACAATTGCAATATGCATAACAGTAGACTTTATTTTTTTATTTCTTTCAATATTCTCTTCATTCTTTTGCTAACTTGATGAATTTGTGCTCGCATACTGAACACTGATTAAGATTTACTGTATAAGGTGTGACACCTCCGACAGTAGTATGGGTCTGACAATAAAGCAATCTGTGGATGTCATCAATTTCATGCTGAGATTGATGCAGAACTGCTGATACGTCTTGAAAAATGGTTAGTCTATGCAGACACGATGCAAACCTGCATTTCATCTCCCTAGTGCATCACTTGTGTACTGAAGCAATGCCACATATTAACACTAATACCCTACAAACCACAGGGTCCCCTCTCCCCCACCCTCAAGAAATAATAAACGTGACTTTGGCAACAGGCACAGAGTTCCAATGATGATGATAGTGTGGCATATTAGGCCATTAGAGCGCAGCAAGGATCATGTTCAGCCTGCCTGGTGCAAGTCTTTAGTCGACACCTCGAGGACGACTTGTGTGTTGATGATGATGAAACGATGAGGACACAACATCCAGTCCCCAAGTGGAGAAAATCTGTCATGCTGTCCACTGGACTACAGAGGCAGACACAGCTCCAGTTACATAGTAAGAAGTGTGAATAGTAAACACAGTTTGGAGAAGGAACAGAGCAGGGATATTAACTAGGACACTAATATTCCACCTAAGATGGGTTGCACACGCTTTCTCGCTCTCTTTCAAATGGAGAAGAGTACAGCATCAGAAGGGTGTTGACATTGCAGTTGTGTTGATGTGGTGATATATAACCAGCAAACAGTTAGGGAATTTTGTGTAAATTTAAAAGGAAACAAAGAGAAAAAAGTTTTCATGGGCTTTCAGTTTTAATTAAAGAAAGAGGGGAAAAAACAGTTAAAGCAAACTATATGTTACCACTCCAAAAACGAACATTCTGCATCACAGTCATCATAGGTAAAAATCTTAATACACTGTCCTTTTATGTAATACATACTATTATTTTGTATAATAATGGAAAGTCCAAGTTCGAATTAATAATACAGTAAGGACAGTTCACAACTCACCGCAAAGACGTGGTGACAAACTGCGACAGGCATATAAAAAAAAGACACACATATACAACACTTTCAGCTAATGGGCATGGCCTTCTTCAGAAAATAGAACACTCACGCAATCACACAGGCACACAACACCGTCATACAACCACCACCTCTGGCTGCCGCACTTCGAATCACGCTCTGCGGTGAGTTAATCGGGGACGGGAGGGGAGGGGAGGGGGATAGGAAGGTTACGTCACGGTGGTGGGGATGGGAATAATGAGATGCAGCATAGGGATGGAGTTGGGAGGCGGGTGAGGGGAGAAAAATAAAATAAATATACAAAATGCGAGCACACTGCAAGTACACAAGACCGTGTACACACACACATGTGCGATCCCACATTCACGCACCACTCAAAATAGGTCAGGTTTGGGATAGAGAGGTAGGAACTGTAAGGTGTGGGAAAAAAGGGAAGTTATCGTAGCTTGAGGACTGGATGATTTCGGGATCGGAGAATGTATTGTAGGAATAGCTCCCATCTGTGCAGTGCAGAAAAGCTGGTGGTGGATGGGAGGATCCAGATGACCCGGGATGTGAAGCAGCCATCGAAATCAAGCACGCGCTCTGCTGCATGCTGTGCCACAGGGTGATCCACCTTGTTTTTGGCCAGTTTGGTGGTGGCCATACATCCTAATGGATAGCTGGTTGGTGGTCATGCCAATATAGAAAGCTGCACAGTGATTGCAGCACAGTTGTTAAATTACATGTCTGCTTTCACAGGTGGACCGGCCTCTGGTAGGGTAGGATAAGCCTGACAGGACTGGAATAGGAAGTGCTGGGTGGGTGGATTGGACAGGTCTTGCAGCGGGGTCTTTCACAAGAATATGATCCATGTGGCAGTGAGCTGGGTTCGGGGTGACATAAGGATGAACTAGGATGATGTGGAGGTTGAGAGGGCAACGGAACACCACTTTAGGAGGGGGTGGGAAGGATCTTGGGCAGGATGTCTCTCATTTCTGGGCACAAGGATAGAAAATCAAAACCTTGGTGAAGGATGCAATTTAGGAGTTCTTGTCACTGCAGATACTATTATTTTGAGTGCTTCAACATTGCCAAAGTGTTGCTACAAGCAGATTTGATTGGATATGTTAATATTTCAAATTAAGAAGTAGCATATGATTGTCTAAATGAAAAACGATAAAGCTATTTCTGCCTCTTCCTCATTATTCAATACTGTCACAATAAAATAAAATCTGGCAAAAACTCTTATGCTTTTTTTTCTCCTCTTGATATTGCTCCTTCCTAATATTCATGCAGTAGCCCTCATTTTGGTCCACTTCTGGCTCATGATCTTTATCTAGCAGATAAGATAAAAAAAAATCATTTCAGCATATTAATACAGCACAATCAATTTTGAACTTCAGACACATCACAACAATATTTTAATATATATGTGTGTGTGTGCAGTATAAAATAAAAGCTACCAGAAATCAGTCACAAAACAAGATTCCTGTGGATCATGAAACACACTCATTAACCCATTAGCGGCCAGCGTCCTATTTATAGGACAGTTCTTTCGATTGTTGAATCATTCAATAATGAGCACTGTATCATTTCTGTCTGCATTCATTGTTGACTCCACACTTTGAGTTACAATTACAATTTATTTGTAGGCCACGTTTCTCAAGTCCTGTGAAGTTGGCACCCCTTTTTTTTGGAAAATGTACATTTTTTCCGAGTTCTGGACAGATATGCAATAGTTCTGGAGTTCTCTGTACAAAATTTAAATAGTTCTGCACAAATTCGCGAAAAAATTACAAAAAATTATAACAAATTTTAGTTTTTTCCAAATAATTATTTGCCTATAAGCGTAAACATAGTTCTGATCACAGTTCTAAATAGCTCTCAAAGAGTTCTGCAGAAAATCCTAATAATATTTTTTTGCCCAGATAATAGTTCATGAGCTAATTGCGTAAATGAGGGACATAAACTACACAAAATTGCGCCAGAGTCGTGTGAAGTTGGCACCCCTTTTTTCAAAAATGTAATTTTTTTCAGAGTTCTAGACAGATATGCAATAGTTCTGGAGTTCTCTGTACAAAATTTAAATAGTCCTGCAGAATTTCGCCGAAAAAATAGTAAAAACTACCACAAACATGAGTTTTTTTAGTTTTCTTGAAATAATTATTTGCCTATTAGCGCAAACATAGTTCTGATCACAGTTCTAAATAGCTGTCAAAGAGTTCTACAGGAAATCCTAATAGCATTTTTCTGTGCAGATTATACTTTATGAGATAATTACAATAATGGAGTATCCATTTACATGCTACTGTGGAATTTGCACCAGTTTTTTTTTTTTTTTCAAAAAATTAGACTTTTTTCCAGAGTTCTAGGGACATGTGCAATAGTTCTTGTTTACGATAAGCAGTAATCACTCAGACGTAAAAACAACAAATTGAATGTGCAGCGGATAGAATATCTGTCAAGAGCTAAGAAAAATGTATATTTCTCGAATAAGGGGCACACATAAGACAGCTTAACAGATATTCAAAGTTGTGAACATAATTTATTATTTTTTTTTTTTTCGAGCAATTACATAGAAATATTCACATGAACTCTAGAGCTATAGTATATGTACACAGAACCCCAAAAAACAATTTGTATTTCTCGAAAAAAATGGTGCCAATTTACAGTAACTTGAAAATGAATTCCACATTACTGCATTTATCTGATAAAGTATAATCTGCACAGAAAAATGTTATTAGGATTTCCTGTAGAACTCTCTGAGAGCTATTTAGAACTGTGATCAGAACTATGTTTGTACAATTAGACAAAAAATTATTTTGAAAAAACTAAATTTTGCAGTAATTTTTCGGCGAAATTTTGCAGAACTATTTAAATTTTGTACAGAGAACTCCAGAACTATTGCATATCTGTCTAGAACTCTGAAAAAAATGTACATTTTCCAAAAAAAGGGGTGCCAACTTCACAGGACTCGTTTCTCAGTCTTGTGTTTGTATGGCTCAGTGTCAGCATTAGTGAATTTTCTCCTGTGCGCACAAATTGTTTTTTGGTTAGACAGAAGTTTTACAAGAAGGGTAAGTAAATCAGATTGCATTGAATTTGAATGTTGAAGGTCTATTTATGCCAGCTGTATAAAAGACTTGATGAAAACCAATGGTTTTGTACTAAGAATTATGAGTTGAAAACAGTGCCCTATATATAGGACGCTGGGCTGTTATAATACCTATGTCCGTTTTCCTTTCACTGCAGGAATTCTAATATGTCTCGGCAGAAAACTTTCACATCGGTCGAGGAGGCTGTAGAATACTTATTTTCTGAGGAGAGAGAGGCTGATATGGTTGCATTACCACTAGATGTTGAAGAAATCACGGATGAGGAGAGTTTTGATGACGATGAAACAGGGTGTCCTATCGTGCAGGATATTGCAGGGGCAGTAGAAATCAACTTGCCAGAGGACGACGATGTTTCAAGCAATTCTACAGCATCTACATCTAGTGCCAAGGAAACTGATCTTCAGTAAAACCTGCAGAATCGTTCTAAAAAGAGAAATGGTGAACCAATGGCAGTATGGTCGAAGAAAAATCTTAATTACAATTTCGGTAATGTAGGTAGTCTGGCACAAACTAAACGTGAAAATATCGTGAACGCCTTGCAAGGTTGTACGCCACTGGAAATTTTTGAAGGGTTTCTTACCTCCGAGTTGCTAAATAGCATCGTGGAAGAAACTGAAGAGTATGCAAAACAGTGGAAAAACAAGCCACAATATTCTACCTCAGTAGATTACCTGAAAGTTCTTATTGGTTTCTTAATTTTTTCTGGATACCACAGACTACCCAACCAGAGATATTATTGGTCTGAATATGATGCTCTGATGGTTCCCCTTGTAAAAAGTGCCATACCACGTAATATATACCTTAAACTAAAAGCAATGCTTCATTTTGTCAATAATAATAAGCAGATTCTAACAAAAGTGATTGAGGGTTCAAGGTAAGAAATTTGATTGTCACTATGAATAAAAACTTCCAGAAGTGGGGGATTTTTTTTTTAATGAAAAATCTCTCTATCGATGAAATGATGATCAGGTACTGTGGTCGTCATTCTCTGAAGCCATTTACGAAAGGAAAGCCCATTAGGTTTGGCTACAAATTTTGGGCTTTATGTGGAAGTGGTGGCTATTGTTATAATTATGATCTGTACTGTGGGACGAATGTGTCTGAAGTTTCTCAACCTTTGGGAAACCGAGTCATGAAGAAAATGTGAGAGTATGTCACTGACCTAAACAGCCATATCATTTACTTTGATAACTTTTTTAGTTTGTATAACTAAAACAGATGGGGTTCCGTGCCACAGGTACAATAAGACAAAACAGGACTGCACACTGACCTTTCCAAGCAGATAAAGTCTTAGCAAACAGAACGAGGAAGTTATGATTCCCATTTTGACACAACCAACCAAATCACCATGGTAAAGTGGAATGACAATACCTGTGTTTTATTGTCAACAAACTTTGATGTAATTGAGCCTCTGGTTTCAGTTTCTAGGCGTCACAAGGGACAAAAGGAAAAGCAGCTTGTCAAACAGCCTTACCTTATGAGTCAGTACAACAAATATATGGACATTGTAGACCACCATGATTGGCTTCTGGAGAAACATACAATTGCTGTTCTTGGGGGAAAAAATGGTATTGACCAATTTTCATTAGAATTATTGACATGGCTGTGGTAAATACATATGTTCTATTCAACACTTTATCTGACGAGGCCAAAAGCATAAAGGATATTCAAAGGTACATTGCCACCTCATATCTGAAAATTGGGCAGAATGCAAGAAGAACTATTGGCAGACCAGTACCATTGGCAGACCAGTACCCTTGCAGACCTCTAGGAAGAAAGTTCTGGATACTGTGTAGTTGGAGGGTTCACATTATTGGAAAAAGAGAAAAGCAGAGAAGATGCCAATTCCTAAACTGTTCAGGAACTCCACTAACATTTAGTACTAAATGTGATTTAACTTTATGTACTCCCTGTTTACCAAAATTTCATAAGTAATGTATGTAACTCATTTGGCCAGTAGCTTGTAATCACTAACTTTTGCAAATAATCACAATTACCCTTGTTCATCAGTGTATGACTACATGACTCCATATAGAGGCTAACAACAAATTTTCATAAATTTTTTCTCATTTTTTCAAGAGTACTGAATTTATTTTGTAATTTGAGCGTTTAAATAAACGTTTACTATTTTGAAATGTAGTGTTTTGTTTCTAATTTATCTCCTTAAAAGTAAGGCTGGGCAAAAATTATAAAAACAGGAAAGAAATCTAAAGATAGGTCGATTTCGTTATAGGACACCACAAGCGCGCAGCGTCCTATTTATATGACTGATTATTTTTATTTCTGTCAGAGAGAATCACTTTAAACCTCACCTCTATGTTATTTTAGAACTTTTAAACCTATCCTTAAATTTTTTTTTTTTTTAAGAAATTCACACTAAAAAATAATTTGGGCAATAGTGGGTTAAGACGACACACTTTAGCAATATACACTGAATAAACAACTTTTAACAGTACAATAGTCTACAGGTGCTTGAGTATATCATGTTATTTATCACTAAGTTCTATTTTATTTTACCTTGTATAAGCTCATTAAATTAATGATTTTAAGGAATTTAAATTCTGCAATTTGTGTTTACAGTGTCTGATGTAAACAATTACCACTAAGAAGTTTAAAGCATTGGTTTCAAACCCTTCTCCTCCAAAGGCAATAACAACATTGTGCGACAGTACCTTAGGCTGCATAAATACAGTAACAACCTTGCTATTAATTGGTAGCCTATGGAAATTAACCATATATGAGGGAGAGTTGGAAAATAAGTTTACCCTGTCGACTGTGGGCAGAGTCGTGTATGAAGGAACAAAAATAGAATGAGACATTAAAGACAAGACATGTGTCTATTTTTTTGCATAATTTTAAAGTAAATTGAGACATTTGTCAAATCGCTTTATAAGCTTCTAACAGCCATCCAGGATAAAATCAAGTCATTGCATAGGGAAGAAACAAAAGAATATGGGCAAAAGATGATACAGCAGGTGAACACACATGTGCAAGACCACCGATACATCATTGACTAGAGGTCGACTGCAATCAAACAGATGACTTTCTGTTTCAGATTGTGACAGGGGATGAAACGTGGGTCCACCATTACACACCCAAATTGAAGGCCACATATACGGAGTGGAAACATCTGTCATAACCTGTCCGAAGGAAGTCCAAAAGCACTCCGTCTGCAGGTAAAGTGCTACTCACCGTTTCCTGGCACGCACAAGGAGTTTTGTTGCTGGACTTTTCGGAAGAGGCAACCATCTATGCTGCTCGGTACAGTGCCACTCTGTCGGAATTAAAGAGGTAAGTCAGAAAAAAACACCCTGGCTTCTCAGATCTGGCATTCTGCTGTTTGACGACAATTGGAGAACACACTCGGCGATGGCAACGCAAAACCATATTGCAACTCTTTGTTGGGACTGCCTACACCATCTCCATACAGTCTAGTGATGAGACTGAGGCATGGTGGCTCGAGGGCACCAAGAATTTCTCAAGCTGCCTGCAGTCTAACAATTCTCGAGATGCTCCTGAAACGCGGCGTTGTGTTACACGCCGCTGTTGACTGGGGAAGGCCGCCATGCTACGCGCTGCGGTTGTCTGCAACACTTGCAGCTCTGTGTGAATGTCATTCTATGTGCACACACGAAAACAAACTCGTGGAGCCCGCAGTACTTTTTGGAGGATGGAGATAATGTCTGTTGCAACATATGGCTTAAAAAGCTCCTTAGTGAAGCAAAAAATACAACAGGCATGATAAGACATTAAAAATTACACAATATCTCCCGCAATCAAACACATCTGAACCATGGGTACAGAAGCACATTCTTCAATTAATGCAAGTCAGATAAAATATCCAAATATTTATGTTATCCATTCAAACTGCATTAAAAGGAAATTCGGTAAAATGTTTGGATAGTGCTGGAAACAGCCTGCCACTATCAGTAAACTGCAATTTTTACTTTGACTCAAATAACATGCACTGTGCATCAAAATTAATAGTATCCAAACTTTTGAACAGTATGAGGGTACAAGAACCAACAGCCACTATTTTAGTTGTAAGTTGTGGTGACTGGCTGCATTGAGAAAGTACCACAGCTTGGTTGTTGTGTGGCTGCCGGCAGCCACAGCAAGTGGCTCTGGCATGCCTCCGACATCATCGTGGCAGTCAATGTGTTAAGCCAAAATAATAAGGATGGAAGCTGAAATCTTTGTAGGAACTCAATACTGGATAAAACCGAAGATACTGTAAGCCCTGTCGAATTTTTTTTCTACAATTAATCAATGTATGTAAGGAGTTTTAGGTGTGTTTTAGCATTTTTCTCTCAATTATACATGTAGAATACGTATTAGTTTTTAGTAACAATGAAATTATTGTTTGGTGTGTGACGTGTGTTTTAATAATAGTGACCGACAGAGGTCCAATCAGAAGATAAGTGGAACCATCAGCACTGCAACAATGCACATTTTGAATTCAGAGCAAAAAACAAGCTCTGGTTGACACAACAAATGTGACTGGTCTAGAGTTAAAACACTACTTGTACTGATTTGATTTTGGTTAACTCTGCAGGGCAGTTAATACAGTGGGTAATATGTTTATACTTTTAATCATCATGTGCAGCTATTGGCCAAATGAATTTGTTGGAAAACCACTTCGAGGAAAAAGACATTTCCTTAAGTGAAATTTCTCAACAGATTAAAACTGTACGCTGGACCAAGCAGTGAGGTGTGCCAGGATAGCTCAGTGGGTAGTGCCCACCTGTGACAAAGGGGTCTGGATTCGAAACCCACTCCGGCATACAGTTTTAATTTGCCAGGAAATTTCAATATCAGCCCACTCTGCTGGAGAAAGAAAATATTTTTCATATCTTCATCATGTATCGGTTTCAATTTTTTTCTCTCTCTTCATGCCTGTTAAGTGAGCATTTTAATTCAAATTAATAAATTCTTACAGACTGATTCATAAGGCAAAGAATAATTAAAGGCAATCAAATCTGAAAACAGTACACTATAACCCATCTTTTATAAGATATTGTGCTATAATCCTGTTTCATGAGACTGATGGACTACTATTGTGATAATTATGTTTAACACCAAGATTATGCAACTGCACTTCATGTTGAAGCAGGAGCTATCAGCAGGTAGCAGGAGAAGCTATCGGTAGTCTGGTAAAGTTATCAAACAGAATGAGATTAAGCAAAAAGAAATCAAATTGATGGGTTTCACTGTGTTTGAAGAAGTGACACCTGGAAGTATCAGGCACAGAATATTTCCGCAGATGAAATTAATTGCTCTTCAAAATAATACGCATAATTCCAACGGATTAGTTTAAAATACATAAAATAAGGTTTAAAATACATAAAAAATTAAGATTTAAAATAGAATTACTGAGTTTATCCCATTTCTAAAGCTGGACTAAAATCCCGGGAATTTCCTTATTTTTTTTATTCCTGGTGCAGTAGACACCTTGCCCAGATAATGATGGGTGGTGTTGATACAGGCCAATCAGTGGTAAAAACTAGGAATGGGCAAGCAGCACTCTTGAGAAACACACAACACTAACACAAATTCTCAATAAATTCTCGCAAGCTCTCAAGAAGTCGACTGCGCTGCACGCTCAGCAGGCTGTGTGAAACTGCTCTACAAGGAAACATTGAGCCAAAGCAGTGGTAGTCATCTTCCATATGTGCAAGGAAGAATTTGTACTTCACACATTGCTGTCAAGTACATGGCTTTCTTTTATTTGTACTGACTTAGCAGCAGCAGCAGCAGCAGCAGAAGAAGAAGAAGAAGAAGAAGACTGTTTTGCAGAAGAAGAAAAAAAAAATCATGGAGCTTTTATTAAAACATCTATCTCTCACGAAACAAAACTTTCTTACAGAAGAAAGTGGGAGACTGTTCCTCAGAAGACGATCTTAGGACTACAATTAAAACAAGTATCCCACTTGAAACAAAAACTTCGTTCTTACCAAAAGCAAATTAGCTTTCAGCATGTATTTATACTTTAAATGAGAGAAAAATGCTACAATATATTATACCCAAAAATTCATTTACATACATTTACTTGTCTTAGAACGAAGTACCTAAAATGTTTCAGCTTCCATTATTATGTTTTCACATTAAAGATCTGGTACATTTTGAACACAACTACCACAATTTACAACTACCCACATTCTTAAAAATACTGTAGTGTTCATTTTGTTGCATTTTGGATGTTGGAGCCAAATTAAAAATTAAAATTTTCCGATGCTAGCAGGTGTTTCCGACACTACCCAACGTTTTTTACAAACTTCCTTTTTAATGAAGTTTGAATGGTAACACATACACATAGTTGGATATTTTGTCTGACTTGCATTAACAGAATGCACTTCTGTATCTGTGGATGTGTGTATTTGACTGCTAAATATTTGTAATTTTACATATCATCTTGTGTTTTTGTTACATTACAGAACTTTTTAAGGCATATGTGGCAAGAGACTATTGCCATCCTCCTTGAAGTACTGACACGTCCGTGACTTCAGTTTTGGTGTATCCGTTATTTGAATCGGAATCAAAGCTAGTTACAGCTGTTGTCTGTCAGTGTCAGCAGCCATTCAAATAACCATGCTGCTCCAGCTAATACACCTTACCGCTGCGCCCCTAGTAAACACCATATTTAAGAATGTGATACCAAATGGAACTAAAAATAGTTTATGGATCCATAACAAAGAAACCACATGGCAAACACACACTTATGGCATAAATATGGCATGAGCCCCTGGAGGACTATGTTGTAAAGACGTTTTACATTGCCCATCACCTCAAAAGTACTGATAAGTAGAAGTCAGCAGTAGTTTTACTTATATTAAAAAGCATCATTAAATGAAAGAACTGTATGTTTAGAAAATTATTTGCCTTCTTACTCATTTGTAGTATAACTACCACCACTTTCATATTCCTAGTTACCAAGGGCACCAATGCACTGAATTAAGAAAGCTGATTTGCATTAAGAAAGGCAGGATATGAAATCACCTCAATCTGAGGTTCAAAAAATTATTCCTTTTGTTAATAATTTATTGATATTCCTATCGGATTTTCCATTGTTAAAATTCCTTTTGTTAATATATTTCCACTGAAATACTATGTGCAGCTTTGTGTAGCCTTCCAACAGCAAACGATTCCTGAAATACATCTTAGATGCTGCCTTTACCTTAAAAAAATATTTGAATTCCACATACCTGTTACCATCAAGAAATGTTTTGATAAAACTAGATATGAGGTTTTTCAATCAAGAAATGAATGATTAGCAGAGGGGTATAAGCATGTGCACTTGTACATAGTGTTGCCGAACTAGGCTATACAGTGTGTTAAATGAAATTTAAATTTGTGGAACCCAACTTGTTAATTACTTAAACATAACAGTAACTGTATTTTGTAAACAGAACTTAACTGATAATCATAAGCACTTGACAGAGGTATCTCACAAAATGAATACAAAGTTATCAATTCTATAGTACTAGAATTACATGCAGGAAAAAAGGAAAAAGGAACAGAGGAATCAATAATATCCCTCAAAAGAAAACTACATGAACTTTCTAGAACAAAGACTTTACTGCATAAATAAAGAAACCAATGCATGTAACAAAGTTATGCCAATTATCGGAAAATTGCCAAAATAAGTTTTCAAAATCTGTCCATTACAGGATCTCTCTCTTACAAATTTAACAAACAGTAAGAACAATTTTGAGTACTGACTGTAGAGTAGGTATGGATGTTTTTGAATGTGCAGTTTTAGAATCAAATAGCCTTCAACATTTCCATAAATAACTATTTCTGTCTTGCAAAACAGATAAAGACTGGTATGGTTAACAACCAAATGATTAAAATGGGCTCAATATACAGAAGACAATACAAACATAGTTTAACACTTCTCACATGTCTACCCTCTGTACACATGAGATCCATAAGTCATTGTAACCCTTTCCATTCAAAGCCTGTTTTAACATTTTGCTGCTCTTCTGATAGCTTGAAACTTTTAACAAGCTGAAGAGCAGAAGATGTAAACAGCCTTTATGCAGTCATTATTTTATATTTTATTTCAGAATTATAATTTATGATAGACTGCTGGAAGTGAGACAGCATTCTCACATAAAAGGTCCAATGGCAATGCTTAACTGTGTTGCGAAAGCCATTTGCTATTTATAACATCAGATATATTTTGCTTAATTTCATGATTTTATCATTATTACTCAAAACTGGAACTAACAACATGATTTCACATGTCTTGTGGTTATCACGAAGATAGTACATCTTAACATCTTTAAAAAAACTTTGGTCATAGTGGTCATTATTAAGCAATTAAATTAATATTTTAATTAAACCAAAGTATGAATTTCGGAACATATTACTTCGTAAGAGTCTCATACCACAAGATTTGTTTTCCGGAGAGGGCCATCATGTTCAAACTGTTTACATATACAGTTTTAACATAGTTCCTACAACTTTAAAAAGCAATTTTTCTTTATCCTGTGTTTCCAAAGCACAGATACATTACATCAGCAAAAAAAAAAAAAAAAAAAAAGAGGAAAAAAAAAGACAAAGAAAAAACAAAAACAGAATACACGAAAGCCACTTCATTCAAATCTCAGTTTCTGACTGCTAATTGTTGCTGTCCATTTCACTAATATATTTTTACACAAGTTAGCTGTGACATTCAGACAGCGTTGCCGACGTCACACAACGTGTGCCTCTTCACTGATGACACAATATTAGCTTTGCTCGCCGCACTCAGAAGTCTTCACGATCATTTATCCACAAAAAAAATGTTAATTTTTTTAGCAGGAAAACTGGTATGTGCATTTCGATTACACATGGTATATGTACATACAAACTCATTACATTCGATAGGTCCATGAACCTATAACTCATAACATGCAAACAAATCAATTTAAAACAACTGTCAACAACAGTTCTCTTCTTTCATTTTCAATGAAGTCACAAAATAACTTCCTAACACACATTCATCCTCTCTCTCTCTCTCTCTCTCTCTCTCTCTCTCTCTCTCTCTCTCTCTCTCTCCACAATTTATACCCAGAACGCACGATAATTTATCACTTACTATCACATGCATTCCCCTTCAGGCTGCTTAAATATAACACAATGAATAACCACTGCCTAACAGTCATATTCCCAGTTTATCATTATATGGCGCACAAAGCAAAGCAACTTCATAATTTTCATTTGCATTATTTTATTGTCTTAGTTTTGTGTCACTTTCTGGGATATGGACAAAAAATACATCCTCAATAATGTAAAGCTTGTCACATTGCTCTTCAGTGTGGCACAACAGTTTTCAAAATACTATTCACTATTACGTTTAAACTCCCAACACTCGCACTTCGGCATATACAAACACTCATTTCAGCAATATTTAACAATAACAACATGCTGAAATATACCTCTATAACACACATTTGTGACAAACTGCTGAATTCTATGAGCTCCTATTGGTAAATTCACAGTTTTAAATGCAAGTTATTTGCCCGAAGCCCTTTAGTTCCTTGCAACAAGAAACTAAGGAACACAAAAACGCAAATATATGCACAAAAAAAGAAAGTTACAATGCACAATGAGCACTGTATTTTATAGCAAATCACAGCTTATATGCACTTTTTCATTGCCCACTGTAATACTGGACTTTGGCTCCAGACTGCACCGGCGCTGAAGACATCTCCTTCAAAACATCATCCCATGCTGAAAAAGAGAGGTAAAATTTTAAAAATACACCTTTGCCTTCCTGAAACAAAGGCATCAGTTTATGTTTAAGTCATTTTTTGTAACACTACAAATATCTTCGTATCGAGATATTTTCTTCATCTATAAATACATTCTGCAAGCCACTGTCAGACGGTACCTCGTATGACTACTAGTAATTTTGTTTTCTGTTCCAATCCCCAACAGAACAAGGGGAAAATGATTGTATGCCTATGAAAGTCCTATGAAAACATAGTTTTCCAGATTTTACTGCCCCTGTGCACACTCATCACCCTGTATTAATTTATCCATTTTAAAAGAGTGAACACAGAGAAAGTCATTGGGTATTAGCCACATAAGTTGGGTTTGAAGGTAATGAAGAAGGGTCAAATGATGCAGGCAATGTTCAGTGTCAACATACTGCTATAAAACTTTAAATGTGGAAAAAAATAAATAAATAAAAAAAATAAAATAAAGAAATTTTTATTCTACAAAAATTTCTCACGAGTTCCTCATGAGTAACAGTTTATTTTAGCAGTTGACTTCAGTAGCATCTTCAAAAAATTCACTGGACAGAATAGGGATGATACAATCAAATTTGGTTAAAGTAAGAGTCATAAGCATAGCCTTGTACCAAAGTGAAACAATGATACAAACTTCCAACAGAAGAATGGAACATTTTGAAATGCACTGACGGCTGTTTACGACTGTAGGATATATTCAATAAATAATGAGAAGGTACTGACTAGAAATAAGAGAACAAATTGTAACTTATCTTGATTAAATGAAAGCCAAAGACATCAATATGGTAATGAATGTGAGTGATTGAGTAGGACAGGTTTGTAGGAGGCAACAAATTTAATTAACTTCCAGAATTCTTACACCAACTGATTTCGCTTTCTTCTTGTCAGTAGAAAAAAAGGAAAAATTCACATTTTGTAATAAATTAAAATATAAGTGCAAATTTTGCATCAAAAAGCAAAACTGTTAAATTTTTTGCAGTTTTAGATGAAAATTGTTTTGTACTAAGGCTGCATCATACACCAGCAAGCAGGTGCATAGTAACCACTCCTTTGTTAGCTGTTTTATTTGGATCGAGTGAAAGGAATAATCCTGGCTTAACACAGATTTTAATTATGACCCTCTCAAAAGAAGTGACCATGTGTTAGTTGTGCTATTGTAGAATGTGGGTTTTAGATTGTGTGTTATGCGTAAGGAAGGCTCCCCTCCAGCGGTAAAAATTTTAGTTTGTTTACACATCTGCCAACATATATATACATATGATGTCCATACTACAGTGACTGACAAACAAAACCAAATGTTCAAAAATGTTTTAACTCTATGGGACTTCACTACTCTGGTCATCAGTCCCTAGGCTTACAAACTACCTAAACTAACTTATGCTATGGGCAATAAATACATCTATGCCTGAGGGAGGACTCTAACCGACGGCGAGCAGCAGCATGCTCTGCAAACTATACCAATCAGCACACACTGACTGTACTAAAATTAACCCCGTGAAATGTGAAGAGAGATATTTCCAGTTTTATTTCTACAATAAATTCTCCTCTTAAAGTGCAAATAAAGTGTGAGTTCTATTGTGTGTGTGTGTGTGTGTGTGTGTGTGTGTGTGTGTGTGTGTGTGTGTGTTGCCTGTTCAGTTCTCTGTTCTGCTGGCAAGTATGGGGAGTATGGCTACACATGTCCAGGAAAGGGCAAAATTAAGATTCTTCAAATTTCGTGATTATGGAATTTGATGTGAAAAGAAAAATGCAGCAAGGGAAATGCTGCTGCTCTTCAACATAACAACAACTTCTTAAAATCCTAAATATATCCACAAGAAGATAACCTAAAGAAAATATTCCAATCAAAAGCTCCCAGTTGTAACTTCAGCAAGTTTCAAAGCACTATGACTGTCTTCATAACATCTATCAAATTTGTTTCTCTGAACATTTTAAATTAAATAAAAATATGCTAATTTGAACAAGAATATATACAAATTTTGCCCAAAAGGGGAAAAAAGAGAGGTAAAGTTCTTGATTATGTGTGCTGGAGTAAGCGTGATGGTTTGATGGGTTTTAAGTATCCCACTAGTTACTGTTGTTGAACTACAACAAAATAACAATGCACAAAAAAGTGAAGAATTGGTTTAGAGTATACTGTAAGTTGCCTTCATAGAATTCTATTTTCAGGAGTAATTTTCTTATTAAATCATCAATGTAAGTGAAAATAAAGGTGCAAGCAGTGTACTGATTAGTCACAGCAGACACAAGTAGTATAGTAGTGAATAAGATTCTTATTAAATTTGCAAACACTTGTCCCTGCTGTGACCACTCAATTCACTGACTACACTTAGGTACATAAATTGGTATTTGATAATTGATACATATCTGAAACAATACATTGATTAATAAACAATACTCCAGAGCAACTTATGGCAGACAATCCTTCAATATTAAGTGACAAGAAATGCATGGGGGTGACCGTGTTACTGGAACAGTCTTCACTGTACTACACATCTCCCAAGAAACTTTCATACGACTTGGTCTCCTGTGAAGACAAAAAGAACATATTAATGGCCTACATTCTGTTGAGTGACGAAGTATACAGGTTTTCTGATGCCTGCAAGCTGGCTCTTCTGGGTAGGCATTTCCCAATCCCTCCACATAGCAGGTAGCAAAAAGTGTCATTCTCCTTCGATATCAAAATCATCTTGATTTTAAGTTAGGTTTATGAAGTTCTTGTAATTTTTATACTGCAAAGCAGCACCATCAATGATATTTATTTATTTATATTAAATCTGCCTACCTGCAAGCTGCACTTTCATTTTATGAACAAAATGTCCCAGATAAAACTGACAGCTGTGATATTACGCTGCAGGGGATCAGATATGGAGCACAGGCTCAAGAGATTCTACAGACTCGTTGCATTTATAGTATACTACAAATGGGTATGGAGTTGACTAAGAACTATCCCAGTGAAATCCCTTTACTTCATTTTGTACCAAAAAACTATAGTTTTCTACAAAATCTGAACTCACTAGGATTTCAGAATGCACAATATTTTTCTTGCAGTACTGGTAAGTATTAAAATTTCATTTTTGCTATGTAATGGTGCTGCCACAGATCATCAACCATCTCAGCTAGATTCTTGCAGAATTCACCGACAGACAGCTGGAGTGTGACAAAGGTGGTTGTGTCTATATGGATCCACTTACAAAATCTGATATCATCATCATCTTTCAAATCCATTTCAAATTTCTGTACAATAAATTCTTGTATAGCATCCTTCGCGCAACATTGGTTACATACAGCCATCATATGCTTTCTGTTGTTAGTATCAGATACCCATTTTACAGCAATATCTTGTAATTACAACTGAGTACAAGTATCACATTAACACATTGGTGGTACTGACACACACACACACACACACACACACACACACACACACACACACACACACACACAGAGGTTGTGAAGCCTTGCTACCAAAACCACTTTGGTCTTAACTACAATACAATATTTCTTACATGGTGTTTGAAAAAAGCATCTTTTGGCCACTCCTGCAGACTCGAGAAGCAAGTACACGACTACTGTCGTCAAATTTTCTTGCCACCCTTATCAAGTGATCTGTGATGCCAACAGTAACTGTCACTTTACCAATACTCCATGAATCCGTTCAATGCATGTCTAACTTTTACCTTTCTCAATAAGGAGCTCCAGTAAGTCAGAAAAATCTTTGCACTGTTCACATGGCCTTGCTGACTTTCTCTTCACTACAATGAAGATCAGAGGTTTTTTTTTTGTTTTTTTTTTATGTTCTGGCTAACAGCACTGCTTATTTGATGCACTTTGCATTTTTTCATGTAAAACGTTGAATCTGTCAGAAACAGATTTAAATTGTGACTCTCCAACCAGGGAGGCAAACGTATTCACAGACTCTCGAGAAATGCTGGTTCAATCATATACTACCTCTGAATCTGTTGAACTACCTTCACCTTTACTTATACTTTTGGTAATATTAACACAGGTAGCAACTTTTGACCTGGCTTGACATTCAATTTCAAATCTTGAGCCAAATATCCATCCACCCCATAAGGATTCTGTAATTTTAAGAAATAGTTATAAGCTTTATAGTGTACAAAAATATCATTCATGTACAGCACTACTAGGTATTAAACAATCAAAACAATGGGTATTCCATGAAATTATGTAAACTGCAGGATTTACTGACATTGGTTCCAAAAAATCTTTTTTAATTAGCCATACTGACATTCATAAGCAGTAGTGCTGTGCTGCTTGTCTGTTGCACTGAGAAATGTGAATGTCAGTATGGCTAAATAGAAAACCTTTTTGGAACCAATGAAAGTAAATCCTCCAATTTAAATAATTTCATCCAATACCCATGTCTTTAACTTTTTTTAATACCCAGTAATGCTGAATATGTCCAATACGAGCATATGGCATTTTCACGTTATTGTTTATCTATGAAGTAAATGAGTTAGGATAGTCATCTTTGCACCTAGGATTGCTACCAAATATTGCTTTTGGCAGAAAATCTAGTTCAGATTCAACTGTCCAGGACTTGAAATTCTACCTTTTCTCTGGATGGCGTCAACTTTAACTGAAAACGAGCAGTATTAAATGTAATACAAAATGCTTTCCATTACTTTTTTTATAATTAATACTAGGTCTTAAGATCTACAGAACAGGGCTGTACTGTTTCCATACACAGACTTTTTTGTTATTGTTATTGTTATTATTATTATATTATTTATTCAAATTTAAACAGCAGTATGAAAAAAGCACATTTTGTAACTTTTCATTAATAATCTAAATGATGTATCTTACTTTTTATATATCAGCTTAGTGCTCTACATAACTGAAGCATAAAGAATTGAGATCTACAGGTTATCTCGACACTAAGCAGCAGCCCTCTGAAAAATGGTAAATTGGTGTCCAAATATCACACACACACACACACACACACACACACACACACACACACACACCCCTTTCAACCTTCAAACAATTTTCTCAAAAATGGTTAGAGCTAGAACAGTGAAATCTGGTTGTTTTACTATTAAGATATGTAGATATCCAGGTACTAAATATGACCTATTCTGAAATGCTCACCTTATCATCCTCTACGCTGACCCAACTATACTTCATCACGTACTTCAAAGTTGTTTGCAGAATTTAGGTATATGTTTACACAATAAAACATATTTCTTCTGAAGAAGAGTACAATAAAAATTATTTCAATGAGCAAAATATCTTGAAAAATACATTGCCTGTGTGTGTGTGTGTGTGTGTGTGTGTGTGTGTGTGTGTGTGTGTGTGTGGAGGGGGGGGGGAGGGGGGGCGACAATGGACACACTACAACAATCACACAGACTGCAATTTATTTGCAATGGTGTGGAATGAAGAAGTGCATGGAATATTTTTAATGGGCAAATTAATGTGGTTTGCAATTAAACACAGGCTCTTTGCATAAGGTGCTTTGTTTCTGGTTCCAATATACTGGAAGGTTATAATTAAACTTTCCATATTTATCACATTGTAACATGGAGAATAACCTTACGAATAACAAACTTCTTAGCTTTAATGTCAAGGACATAGCGGAAGGGTGCAAAACTACACAGGTAATAAGCGCCCACGTCCGTGCTTAGTAAGAAAGAGAACTAAAAGAAGGCAGAGAGAAAAAAGGCGATACAATTACGCAACAAAAAAGTAAAGAAACAAGGACGCGACAGAATTTATCAAGTGAAGGATTTTAAACTTCTTTTGCCACATTGGTGTGATGTATAAAAGTAAAAACACAGTCAAAAGAGCGCATGTCATCCGCTAAAACGGCACACAGTTCTGACCATAAGCACAGACTCAGTCGTACTCAATAAATGTGCACTGGACCAGAAGGTGGCATACAGTCAATGGTTTGGGACAGTAGCCACACATTGAAACAGGGTCGCCACTTAAGTGGCGGTGGATGAACTGACAGTGGCCTATGTGCAGCCGGGTCAGAATGACCTCATAGCGAGAGGGCCGAGAGAATGTAGACCAGGCAACAGGGAGAGGCTTAACCTCCATAAGTTTCTTTCCTTGAAGGGAGGTCCAATGTACATGCCCCCAAGTGAGACTACACATCCAGAAAGGATGGAACGAAGGTCAGCTAAAGAGACAGAATATGTAAGACGAGTAAGGAGAGCTGCACTCTATGCGGCAGCCTCATTCCCTTACACACCAATGTGACCTGGAACCAAAAGGAACACAACAGTGGTGCATTGGCATAAGTGAGTGAAGGCACTGTTGGATTCGTTGCACTACAGGGTGAACGGAATATAACATGCATAGGCTCTGGAGTGCACTAAGGGAGGCTGAGCATATGACGCATTTAGAATGCTGGTGTTGCCTGAGGAACTGTGGGGCCTGATAAATGGCGAAGAGCTCTGCCGTGAAGATCTAGCAGTAGTCTGGGAGACAATACTGAAAAGAAACATCACCAACCACAAAAGCAAACCCGACACCATGGTCAGTCTTGGAACCATCAATATAAATGAACAAACTGTCTGCAAGCTGTGAGCGAAGAGCTACAAACATGCCGTGATAGATGAGGTCAGAGGTAGAGTCTTTGGGGAGCGAATGGAGGTTAAGGTTGACAAGGACCTTGGGACAGAGCCATGGCAGGGAAGAACTCGCTCCCTTTGGGAGTGTGGCAGGGAGCATAAAGTCAAGATGCTGGAGAAGACTCCGGGAGGTATTAGGGAAGACGGACTCGCTGCATACTGACAATCTAGTGAATCACCAAAAAAGCTTTATAGTAAGGGTGGCCACGTGTGGATGACAACCGACTCTCATAATGACAGAAAAGGACCTTTCTCCAGCAATAAAGCAGTAATTCATGAGACTCAGCATAGACTCTCGACAGGGCTTGTGTAGAAAGCTCCTGCGGATAACGGAACCCTTGGTTGTGGATCATGTTAAGGCGGAATAAGATAGATGATCGGGCTGATGATTAGTCAATGCATCCGTAATCAAGTTTCGAGATGACAAGGGATCGGTACCAGTCGAGGAGGATGGTCCGATCTGCTCCCCACAAGGTATCGCACAACACACTGAGCTGCCGAGTGAGAGACAGGGGAGGACGAAGTAAAAGTCATTGTTGATACTCCAGATGTAAAGATGGCCAAGACACTGTTCAAGAAGACAGATCTGTTGAGAGCCGCAGTAAGATGCAAAGTCATCAACAAAGAGAGAAGTTGAGGTGCCCGGTGTGAGACATTCCATAATAGGATTAATTTCTATAGCAAAGGGAACGATGCTGAATACTGAGCCTCGACGAACACCATTCTCCTGCAGGAAAGTGTTTGAAAAGGTGGAACCCACACGCACCCAAAAAACACTGTCTTTTAATAATTCTGGTATAAAGGTTGGCAGGCGACCCCCGAACACCCCATATGTGCAGAGTGCGAAGAATACCCATCCTCCAGCAGGTGTCATATGCCTTTTTCAAATCTAAAAATACTTCCACTGTTTGGAGCTTCCGCAGAAAATTATTCACAATATGAGTTGGTAGGGTAACTAGATTGACTGCTGAACAATGCTTACAGAAACTACTTGTGCACTGGTGAGGAGATTACGAGATTCAAGCCACAATATCAATCAACCGCTAATCACAAGCTCCATCACCTTGCAAATGCTGCTAGTGAGGGAGATCGGGTGGTAGTTGCCAGGTACATGTTTGTCCTTTACAGGTTTAGATAGAGGAATCATGATGGCTTCACGCCCGCCCCGAGGAAACATGCCTTCCATCCAAATACAGTTGTACGTTTGAAAAAGAAACTGCATGTCTTCAGAAGAAAGGTGTTTTTACATCTGTACAGGTCCTTGAGCGGAGGACCGTGATGATGAGAGTGCATGATGGAAGCTAGCTCATAGTGAAATCAGCGTTCTAACATTCTCGATTCCGAGATGAGAAAGAGAGCAATCTCGCTTCTGCTGCCTGTTCTCGAGGGAGGAAAAATGGATGGTAGTGTGAAGAACTCTAAATCTTGGCAAAAAACCAGCCCGAAGTGTTGGAGATGTCAATGGGATCCACTAGAGTATCATTCGCTACGGTTAAACCCGGGATCGGGGAATGAGACAAGGTTTGCGAAGTTACCCCAAACAGAAGAGAGGGTAAAATAACTGAACTAGTGAAGTGAAGTCAAATAACTCATTTGCTTTCCTGAAAAAGGTGGCGGAATTGCGCATGCAACCGTTTGTAGTCAACAGTTTTCCTGTCTAGGATAGTGTTTAAATACTCAGAGCATGTCTCCAAGCTCCGAGTGTACTTTAGTAGGACTCATTCCTGTAAAATCGCCTAATTTCGGAACATTTTCTTGCTCGACCATCACGGATTTCGATGAAATTTTAAGTCAACATTCTCACATGTCCCCAGTAAACATTGGTAAATTTTAAAGCTTGTGGAAGCAATACTGTTTGAGATATAGTCAGTTGTTTGATACCATGCATGACTGTGCACGACAAGCGTGAAATTTTGAAGACCGAGTTGTTATGACTCGGGCAATATTTCGTTGAAAGAAATGACATTTGGCCATCTTGTACAACTGTATGCATTCTCTTAGAAATAATAATGACAATTTTACATGCCATATACAACCATAAAAATTCAGCCAAAGTTGTTCAAAAAAATCGGCACCCAAAAAAACTTTTAAGTTTGGCGTCCTATATCTCTGAACTAAAGCTATGGCAAACATGAAACTTGACATGTGGTAACCTAACAGTACAAGGTTCTCAAACATGAAATTTTGTTTAGGTATCATTTTACAATACTGACTTAACTGCAAAGTTGAAGATTTTAGAAAGATAAAAAAAGCAGACTAGAAAGACCATTAATTTAACTGCATAGAAAAGTGTATTTGATCATCCAACGTGGGCTAAGAATGCTAGATAATTTGAATCAAAGTTCCACGTGTAAATCACAGTACGAAAAACATGTTAAACTTTATAATAATGTGAAGTCCAGGTTGGAATAAATAATATAGTGAGGACAGTTTACAACTCACCGCAAAGACGTGGCGACGAGCTGCGACAGGCACATACAAAAGACACACACGTACAACACATTCAGCTATCGGCCATGGCCTTCTTCAGAAAATAGAACACTCACGCAATCACACAGGCACACAACACAGTCATACAACCATCACCTCCGACTGCCGCACTTCGAAGTGCGGCAGTCGGAGGTGATGGTTGTGTGACTGTGTTGTGTGCCTGTGTGATTGCGTGAGTGTTCTATTTTCTGAAGAAGGCCATGGCCGATAGCTGAATGTGTTGTACGTGTGTGTCTTTTGTATGTGCCTGTCGCAGCTCGTCGCCATGTCTTTGCGGTGAGTTGTAAACTGTCCTCACTATATTATTTACATGTTACACTTTTGATTATATAATAACGGAAAGCCAAGGTTGGAATTAATGATAGTAATAAGGACAGTTTACAACTCGCCGCTAAGATGTGGCGACGAGCTGTGACAGGGACATACAAAAGACACACACATACAAGTGTATTTGACACTTCTTTTACAAATACCGGTTTCCAGTAAAGCTTCGAAACCAGTCTCATATGAAACATGTTTTAAGGAACCACAGAGACATGGTTTTAATTCTCAACATTGACAAACAATGCTAAATAAATTGAAGCAAACTAGGCAGAAAATTGGCACTGCGAAAAAGGTTTTACCTTTAGGTTTTTATATCTCTTTAAAGAAAACTACGATTAGTGTGAACTTTTGCACACAACTTTGTAACATAAGTTTTCCTAGTGTAAAATATCATACACATGTAGAAATCAGGTAAGCAGTATGTGAATCTCATTTACTTTGCTTTTTGATAATTTGTTTTTCATAATTGAATTCAATCTATTCACAGTTGGAACGAGCATGTTAGAAAGCATCCAGAAAATCATGTTCGGTTTTCCAAATGTGTGTTAAAAAAACCTGAAAGTGACAGACAATTTTGAGGAAATAAACCGCGTCAACAGGCTACAATGTAGCAACCTGTGCCCATGTTACTTTGCATGTGGTTTTTATTTTTAAATCTATGAGTGATTTCTCACAATACAGGCTATTGTCTTGCGCTATCTCACACATGTTGAAATATTTTTCTTTGTGGTGCAGGTAGACTTAGGTATTATCCTTAAGCTTGATCTCTGATTGGAAAGCAACAAGTAGTTTTTGCTTGTTGTTGTTGGTTTTTGGAAGGGACTAAACCGCAACAGTTATCAGTTCCTTGTTCTAGTCTGAGAGGTAAAACATTGTGTTAAGCATCCCTAAGTAAATGCAGTAACTTGTCACAGTTTAAAAGGAACAGTTAAATATGAAGAAAGGATACAAGTAAAAACAAAGAAGGGATAAAAGGGCAGAAACAGTACAAGAGTGATTTTGCTGGGTGATCACAGAAATATAAGAAACACATCCAGCCACTCTGGGACACTTTACAAACACATACCTAAAAGACTTAGGTGGGTGGAGGACAGCGCAATGACAAACACAAACTTTAAATGGATTTTTAAAATCCACACTCACAGATAAAATTTAAAACTGAATCAACCATGGAGCCATTGTCGACTAAAGCAAGCTGCAAAGCATCAGGAACATTAAAATTTCGTCGCTTTTTGGCTAAATTGCGGCATTCAAGTAAGATGTGGGCGACTGTTAAAGGCGCACCACATCGGAAGGGTACTTGGACGGAGAAGGTGACCATGCGCAAGCCAAGTATGGCCTATATGGAGCCGGCAAAGGACAACGACTCCCTGCGAAAAGCCCTCAGGGAGGTCTTCCATGCAGCGGTAGAGTGCTTGACAACACGGAGCTCATTTGGTTCCGTCGAGTCTGCCCATTCAGAATTCCAAACCCCAAGGACCTTGCAGGTCAACTGGGATCTGAGGTCTGAGTCTGGGAGGCCAATATCCAAGGACAGTGAAGTGGTGGCCTGCTTGGCCAGCTGGTCGAGATGTTCATTGCCCAGTATACCTAGGTGGCCTGGTGTCCAGGCAAAAGCGACAGAACTGCCTGATTTGCCAAGGGCGAAGACAGCATCTTGAATTGATCACACCACAGTGTGTTTGGGGAGAAACTGGTTGAGGGCCTGCAAGCCACTTGGAGTCGCTGCAGATGACAAACAACCCCCTGGGGCGAGCTCTGAGGTATTCTAGAGCTCTCAAAATACCAACCAGTTCCGCAGTGAAGATGCTGTTTCCACAAGAGAATGATTGCTGTTCAATGTTGTCACCACAGACAAAGGCATATTCGGCATGGCCATTGACCATTAATAATGTTTGCACCATGAAATGTGTCAAGCAGCGCTTGGAACTGAGGCGGAGAATCAGTGGTGGAATGGAGGCTTTCGAATCCCGGGACAAATCCAACCAAAGCTTCAGGCAAGGAAATGTCCTGGGGGATATGGGGAGAGTAGTGGAAAGGTGGAGGACGGGGTAAGGAATCAGGTGAGGAGAGAAGGGAACGGACATGGGCCACAATCTGAAGACCCGACCTGGGCCAACGTCATGGGGAAGGGAGTGCAGAAAGTGGGAAGAGAAGCCTGTCATTCAGATGGTGGGGTGTAGCAGGTACCCGGGCAATGTAAGACACCAACAACCGTTGCCGGCGATACCGCAGAGGGGGAACCGCAGCTTCAGATAGGGGGCTCGGTACTGGACTGGTGCAAAAAGTCCCCATCGCAAGACGCACACCAGTGTGGTGAATGGGGTCTAAGACTCGCAAGGCAGAAGGGGCTGCTGAGTCGTAAACCAAGCTCCCGTAATCAAGCCGTGACTGAATAAGAGTCTTGTAGAGCTGGAGAAGGTTGGAACAGACTGCTCCCCAACAAGTATGGCTGAGGCATCAGAGAATATTTAAATGCCTCCAACACTTCTGTCTCAGCTGACTTAGGTGTGGCACCCAAGTCATCTGGACATCAAAAACCCTGCCCACAAAGCGATGTGTTTCCTCGATCTGAAGTAGTTCACCGCCCAGGTAGAGCTCTGGGTCAGGGTGAACTACCCGACAGCGACAGAAGTGCATCACGCGGATTTTCTGCGCGGAGAACTGAAATCCATGAGTAGGGGCCCATGAGTGGGCCTTTCGGATGGCACCCTGCAGCCCCCGTTCAGCTACGCCGAAACTAACGCAGCTGAAATACAACCAGAAGTCATCAGCGAACAGGGAGCAACTGACCGATGACCCCACAGCCGCAGCATGACCATTTATTGCCCCTAAAAACAATGGGACACTGAGAATGGAGACCTGTGGAACACTGTTCTCTTTAATACAGCAACCAAATGCTCTCACCTAGTGAAGGCAATGCGATTGGCTGACTCCAGTGACACGAGGTTTTCAATGGTAGAACGTTCCTGTCGGAAGCCCCCCTGTTGTGGAGCAAGGAGTCCATCGTTCGAAGAGCTTGCAGAGAACATTGGCGAGGCTGATCGGGCGGTAACTTGTCAGCCACCTGGGGATCTGCACTAGGTTTCAACACCGGGATGATAGTGCTTTCCCACCATTGCGACGGGAAAACCCCTCTGCCCATAGATGGTTCTCAGGGCGAGAATTCGGCATTGAAACTCTGGTGAAAGGTGTCGGAGGAATTGGCTGTGAATCCTATCTGGTCCTGGAGTGGTATCAGGGCACACAGCAAGGGCAGTTCGGAACTCCCACTCACTAAACAGGTTGTTGTAGAGTTCCTGACTACGAGTACGGAAGGATAACTGTTTCCACTTGGCCCGCTCTTTGAGGGAGCGGAAGTTGTCACTGTATGTGGCAGTCGCTGAGCATCGTGCATATTGCTCTGCCACATGCTTGGGGATAGCTGTTGGAAGTGTGCAGAGCACACCTGGATGGTGAGGGACGGGATTCCTTTCAGCGAGCAGTATCCAAAGACGCATCGTACTTGTGTCCATACCTGAATCAGGGACGTGCGGGAGACAATAGTGGCTACATACCACTTCCAGGAGTCCTGCTTGCTCTGCTGTATGAGTCGTCGAGCACGCACATGGAGCCGTTTATAGGCGACGAAGTTCTCCATGGAAGGGTGGCGTCAATGGTGCTGGAGCATTCGCCGACATTCCCAGATAGCCTCAGGAATCTCCGGTGTCCACCAAGGCATGGACCTGCCGAGTGGAACCGGTGGTTTGTGGAACTGCTGCCTCAGTGGCTACGGCAATACTGTCACTCAGCTGCTGGGCTGCATTATCGGTGTCATCTGGCAGTAGTGCAGCGATTACAGCGGCTGAGGCATAAGCAGGCCAGTCAGTCCTACGGAGGCACCAACGGGGCAAGCAGTCTGCAGCTTGGCACTGCAGGAGCGACACAAAGATAGGAAAGTGGTCACTGCCACACAGGTCGTCATACACCCGCCAACCAAGGTGTGGTCGAAGGCTAGGGCTGCAGACAGAGGTCTATCACCGAATACATGCCCTGTGCCAACTAAAATTCATGGGGGCACCTGAATTCAGGAGGCAAAGGTCTTGTTACGCCAATAATTTCTCAACATCCCTATCACGGTGTGTGGTCGGTATTACACCCCACAATGGGCTGTGAGCGTTGAAGTCCCCCAAAAGGAGGAATGGTGGGCAAAGTTGGGAGACCAGAGCAGTAAGGTTGTTGAGAGAGAAGGCCTCATCTGGAGGAAGGTATAAGCTGCAGACGGTTAATTCCTGCGTTACTCGGGTTCTGACAGCCACTGCCTCAAGAGCGGTGTGGAGTGGCACACTTATCAGGCCAGCATCATGGGTCAGGGTTGTAAAAAGGTCGTTCAGTTGGGGGAGGCCTGGATAAGCGCAAAGACAGCGTGAGACAGTAGGTTAGGGTGGCTACAGAACCTCAATTCCGTGGGCGAGTCTAGGTTCATCACAATTAAGTGTGATATAACTTTTCAATACAAAAATAAAAAATACGTGCAGCAAAATACAGACAACAGGTTGCTGCAGTGTAGCCTGTTGGCGCGGTAGATTCCTTCAAATTTGTCCATTTTAAGATTTTGTTAGCCCAAATTGGAAAACCGAACATGATTTTCTGGATGCTTTATAACATGCTCATTTCAACTGTGACTAGATTCAATTTAGTTATGAAAAACAGATTATCAAAAAGCAAATTAAATGAGACACACATTTGTAATTTTGCAAAAATTGTACGTTTGATTTTTGCAGAAATCAGGAAAGCAGTATGTGAATATTTTACACTGATAAACCTTATGTTACTAAGTTGTTGTGTGCAAAATTTCACACTTATCGTAGTTTTCATTAAAGAGAGATGAAAGCCAAAGGTAAACACTTTTTCGCAGCGCTATTTTTCTGCCTAGTTTGTCCATGTTGGGAATTAAACCCATTTCTCTGTGGTTCCTTAAATCATTATCTTTCATATGAGACTGGGTTCGAAGCTTTACTAGAAAACGGTATTTGTAAAAGAAGTGTTGAACACAACAACATATAATTACCTACTCACAAAAATCATGTTTATAACAATTTTGTAGAATACTTGAAAATAGGAGGAGGCTGAAATTTTTTATGCCACATCCCTGTGCTCCCAACCTATTAAGTACAAAGTTTGATGTTCAGCATGCTATTAGTTCAGCAGATACAAGAATCCAAAGTTTAACACGTTTTCGTATCATAATTTACGTGTTCAACTGATTCAAATTATCTAGCATTCTTAGCCCGCATTGGACAATCAAATACACTTTTTTATGCAGTTAAAATAATGCTCAGTAAGCCCAGTTTGGAAAGTTTTGTAGAACATAGTTTTTTGCAAAATAAAGTAAAAAACACAGCATTTTTTTATCTTTTCTAAAATCTGCAAATTTGCAGTTAATTCACTATTGGAAAGCGATACCTAAACGAAACTATGTGCTTGAGAACTTTGTACACAGTTAGGTGACAACATGCCAAGTTTCATGTTTGCTATGGCTTTAGTCCCCGAGATATAGGACACCAAACTTCGAAGTTTTTTTTGGCACTGGTTTTTTAAGCAAATTTGGCTGAATTTTTCTGGCTGTATATGGCACATAAAATTATTTTCATTACTATTCCCAATAGAATACATACAGTTGTATAAGATGGCCGAACGTCATTTCTTTCAACAAAATATTGCCCGAGTTACAACTCAAAGTCTTCAAAAATTCACTCTCGCCCTGCACAAAGTCACACAGAGTCACGCAAAGTCAAACAACTGACTATATCTCTGAAAGTATTGCTTCGACACGCTTTAAAATTTACCAGTGTTAATTAGGGGATATGTGCGAATGTTTACATAAAAATTTAACAAAACCCGTGATGGTCAAGCAGGGAGTGCTAGGTGAGTTGACATGGAATGACCCGTAACCTTTGAGCCTGAAAGACACCGTCCAATTCATTCAATAAATTACCGTTGCGCAGACGTTTGCAGAACTTCATTGCACCTGCAATCCCGTCAATGCCTTTTTGGATGACAAATGGGTCGACTGTCAAAAAACTTTGACCATCTTTGGTACATGTTACCACAAGGTATTGATTGAGGTGCAGCCGGGAGAGTAGTTGAATTTTGGGAATCTTGAGACTCTCATAGCCTGAAACTTTCTTTTTTGGAATCCCATTGCGAAGAAGTCTCCAAAGTTTGGTACAGATTCATTGATGACATCTTCATGATCTGGACTCTCAGTGGAAAAGAACTCCAGAATTTCCTCTTCAACCTCAACTCATTTGGTCCCTTCAAATTTACCTAGTCCTATTCCAAATCCCATGCCACTTTTCTCGATGTCTACCATCTGTCCAACGGCCATCTTCAAACATCTGTCCACATCAAACCTACTAATAAAAAACAGTACCTGCATTATGACAGCTGCCATCCTTTCCACATCAAACGTTCCCTTCCCTACAGCTTAGGTCTTCATGGCAAACGAATCTGCTCCAGCAAGGATACGACTTCCTTAAATCCTGCCATCCTTCATGACATCCTTCCCACTCCACCGAGAGTGTCTTTCCGCCGCCCACCTAACCTCTGTAACCTCTTAGTCCATCCCTATGAAATCCCCAAACCCCCACCTTCCCTACTTGCTGGCTCCTACCCTTGTAACTGCCCCCGTTGTAAAACCTGCCTTATGCACCCTTCCACCACCACTTACTCCAGTTCCGTAACCCAGAAGGTGTACACGATCAAGGGCAGAGCCACTTGCGATAGCACCCACGTGATTTACCAACTGATATACCTGCACTGTGAAGCGTTCTATGTGGGAATGACCAGCAAAAAACTGTCCATTCACATAAACGGTCACAGGCAGACAGTGTTTGTTGGGAATGAGGATTACCATGTGGCTGAACATGCCTTGGTGCACGGCCAGCACATCTTGGCACAGTGTTACACCGTCCGGGTTATCTGGATACTTCCCACCGACACCAATCCTTCAGAACTCCGGAGATGGGAACTAGCGCTTCAGCATATTCTCTCTTCCCGTTGCCCACCTGGTCTCAATCTCCGCTAAATTTGAATTCCAGCCCGCCATCTTTTAACATCTTAACATCTTTGCCTCAGTTCTCTGGACAGAGCCTCTGCCTCTAGTGGCATCTCTGTCTAACTTCTTAACTTCTTTGGTTTCTATAGTATGTCTGCCTAGGTGTGGTTGCATCTGTGTAAATGTGTGGGTGTGTGTATTTGTTTACCTTCCTTTTCTTCCCCCAAGGTAAGTCTTTCCTCTCCCGGGATTGGAATGGTTCCTTACCCCCTCCCTTAAAACCCTAATTTCCTTTTCCCTTTCCATTCCTTCTGCATGAAGAAGCAACTGGGTTGCGAAAGCTTTTGTGTGTGTGTGTGTGTGTGTGTGTGTGTGTGTGTGTGTGTGTGTGTGTTCTATTTATTTGTGCTACTATCACACCTGTGCTCCTTCGCCTGGTGAGTAATCTTCATCTATTTTTTATATATAATCTACTAAAAATAGCACACAAACACAAGATAAAGTAAAATCACAATGTAAGAGTACAGGTTAAGATATTTCAGCAAGTGTAGAGGTTAGGGGAGGGAGGAGGAACAAAATAAATTAAAAATAAAATTTTGATGTCTCCATCCACATCATCTTATTCCGTTCCAAACCGAACTGCTAAAATGCCAACGAAAACTCTCCCTGCAATACACTATCTTGCTTTGTGTATTTGATATAAAAACACGTTTTTCTTAGAAAAATTATAGTCTGGTGTCAAAGTGGCACATTAGCAAATAACATTTGCTTTCCTTTAGGAGAGTTTGGAGGGGGGGAAATGATCTGTCTGCCATGGTGTTGTGGATATTGTTCGATTTATTAAGTAAATTTGCAGGGGCTGTGGTTTGCGACCCACCACATACAATTTATTTTCTCTCTCTAATGTACATTCCTATGACGTGCAAACTATCTCCAGACACACACACAGAGAGAGAGAGAGAGAGAGAGAGAGAGAGAGAGAGAGAGAGAGAGAGAGAGAGAAGGCAATTTGTTGCAATGTATATCTTCAGTATCGTTAAGAAACAGTTGCCACAAATTTAGTAGCCTACTTAATCTTTACATGAAAATACTACTATCAGCAAATTGTTTACATTATTCATTGTGCCAGTATCTCGGCAGTTTATGTGCTTGTGCATGTTTGCAATTTTTTTGGTAAATATTTGATGGCATGTTCATGAAAAAAGAGGGAGGGCTCTTACACATGCACAACTCTCAATATCATAGAACATAGTTTTATTTAATAAATAAGTGCACTCTAAAACCATTTAGGATCCAAGGTGAAAAAAGAAAATATTGTCGGTGGTAGGTCACAAACCACCTGCCCACGTGTATTTACTTCAAAAATCTAATGCCCAATACACTATGCTGAAGTGGACATCTTACCATAGTGGTCCCAGACACTGGTCATTAAAGGTAAATGTTACTTGTTAATGTGCCACTTTCAGACACCCATTTACAATTAATTCTGTTAAGACCAATGCTCTTTTTATAATTATTCAGTGTGCAATTGCTTTGTAAAAACAATGCCAGAGTAGTTGTTATGTCTCATTGGTGTTATTTTGTGGGTACGCCATATCTCCCATATTACTTATCCAAAATTAATGGCTGAGGTATTATTTTCACAGTTTCATTCTCCACTAATGATGAAATATACACAAATAGCTTGAAGTTATTGTTTTCACAAAACAATTTTGAAAACATTTTTACTGTTCGCACAATCTAAGTTGATACCCAGCATACAATCTTAAATTGGATTTGTATTGACGGTTGCTCCCAACAGCCACCACACCGAGTATTACCTTAGTTTGCACCACCGATATAAAAACAATATAGAAGGTGCCGTCTGTGACAATCGGTTTAACTAACATGAACAACAGCTCATGCAGTTAGATTCTTTACACAAGCCGGAATGCAAGGAGAAATTTGGAGAGGGAATTAAAGTTCAGGGAGAAGAATTAAAAACTTTATGTTTGTTCAAAGAAGTTTTGGGCGTGCAGCCGCATAAAGTTTACTACTTCTAATATTTCGGCTGAGAAATGTTCAGCCATCTTCAGAGACGTTTATAAGCACGAAGCGTGTGCTGGAGCATCAGTCTTCGACTCGTCTCTGAAGATAGCTGAACGTTTCTCAGCCGAAATATTAGAAGAAGTAAACTTTATGCGGCTGCACGCACGAAACTTCTTTGAAGTCATTGCACCACGAAAACATGAAGATGCACAACAAAAACTTTACGGTTTGCTGATGACATAGTAATCCTGTCAGAGACAGCAAAGGATCTGGAAGAGCAACTGAATGGAATGGACAATGCCTGGAAAAGACGTTATAAGATGAACATCAATGTAATGTAATGTAGCATCAGAAAATCAGGCAATGCTGAAGGAATTAAATTAGGTAATGAGGCAATAAAAGTAGTAGACGAGTTGTTACTTGGCTAGCAAGATAATTTCTGATGGCTGAAGTAAAGAACATATAAAATGCAGAATGGCTATGGGAAGAAAAGAGTTTCGGAAGAAGCGAAACTTTTTGACATCCAATATTAGTTTAAATATCAGGAAGTCCTTTTCTGAAGGACTTTGGAGTGTAGCATTGTATGGAAGTGAAGCATGGACAATAAGGAGTTCAGACAAAAAGATGATAGAAGCTTTTGAAATGTGGTACTATAGACGAATGATGAAAATTAGATGGGTAGATCATGTAACTAATGAGGAGGTGCTCAACAGAATTGGGGAAAAAAGTAATTTCTGGCATATTCAGAGTAAGAGAAGGGATAGGTTGGTGTGACATCCCGAGACATCAAGGAATCGTCAACTTAGCATTAGAAGGAAGTGTGTGGGGTAAAAATCTTAGAGGGAGACCGAGGGACGAATACAGTAAGCAGATTCAAAGGGATGCAGGCCGCCGAAAGTATTCTCAGATGAAGAGACTTGCACAGGACAGGTTAGCATGGAGAGCTGCATCAAACCAGTCTGCGGATTGAAGACTGGAACAACAACAACAACAACAACAACAACAACAACATGCAAGACGAAGACCACCTTTGATTCATCAATAGTTTCACACGATTTTGGTTATAGGTGTCAATGTAAGTATAAGCAACATGGTTTATTAAGGTTTCCTTCAAATATTACCAATCATTAGACATGCCAATAGAACATCCACTGTCAAAACCACAGTTAAGGAATCACCCTTATGGTCTCTCATTAAAATTTGTAATTTGACTCAGAACATGAGGGCAAATGGTGATCCTGATTTCACTGAATGGTTACTAAACGGTGATTTAGATATTCAAACAGATTGCTTCAACGAAGCAATCAAAATTCCTAAAATTTATTGTAATTACGATAGTTTTATTACCACTGTATTCAATGCCACAGAAATCAATGAACAGAAAGTTTCACAATTCTATTCAACGAGGATTCTATGTGCAAAAACTGATGATTGAACTGCAATTAACGAATTTGTCATTTCCAATTTGTCAACTGGAGAGCCAAAGCTTTACTTCAGTTCTGATTCTTCCAACTTTAAGACACAAATGACAATCAGTTGTATCCCGTAGAATTCTTTAACTCTTTAAATCCATCCGGTTTCGCAAAACATCAATTGCTTTTAAAGAAAAATGTTAAATTATGTTAACTAGAAATCTTAATGCTAATCAGGGGTTAATTAATGGTGCAATATTAGTGGTGACTCACAAGGAGACACCACAACCATGGGGTTGGGGATTTGTCTGAAACTGTGTGTGGCGAAAGAGGACCCCTAACACCTCACATGGTTAAAATATTAGGATGCACTACTCGGAAAATCCTGAGAAAAATTTATCCAAAGTTTCTTAGGTGCTTTACGAGTATAAAATGTTAGTCCATTGCTGAGCCGCCGTCTGGTCTAGATAGTTAGGACTCTGACTCTTACGCCAGAGGTCTCGGGTTCGATTCCTCCTCTGGCTCTTCACCCTCCTCCCCTTTTTTCATTTTCTTTTGTTATTCCACCAATTGTTCAAAAAGTTTCCCAAACCTACATTATCTTTCACAGATTAGTTACATAATTTTTATTCAATAATTTTCTTTTTGTCCAACAACACAATTATGGTGGTGGGTTTTCCATCTTTCATTGTAACGTATATGAGGAACAATGGATTTTTAATCAGAATAACACAGTTGATTGGGAAACATTCAATTTTTATACATTTAATAATTATAAACAAGAGCAGCAGTGGTAATTATCATACAAACAAACAAAGCAATAATTTTTGCAACATCTTGCACAACAGATAAATGCGGATTCTTTTACAATCAAAGGGTGTTTCCAATAAATTTGTACAAAAACAAGCCCCTTACGAAAATGTTTCGAGTTTCTGATAATTTTGAGGCAAACCAGACATACTGAATCATGTCTCAGAATATTGGTGACAATAATTGATGAATTATAGAATGAATTTTTCTACAATCTTCCCAGGAATTATTTCACAATTCTCCTGTAACAAGGCACTGCAATTTTGCAAGCTCTTTATGAAATTTTTAACTTGCCTGTAAAAGTAAACACCACAAGGTTGCATCAAAGAAGGGAATTTTGGAGGTATTTCTTTTACAGACCAAGCTGGCATATTTTCGTCATCTCGAGAAACTGCATCATAGATCTCCGGATTCGTTTGACCTCCCCAAGAGTCTATGAGAAGTAAAAATTTGTTCTCTCCAATGTAAGATTTTAAATATTTCCAGAGAAAATCCATGCATAAAACTTGGTAATTTTCTGAACTTTGATGACGTTCGTATAAATATTGGCATAGCCGTCTATTAATTCGTGAATATGAGGTCCGAATGACTGGTTGCTTCTTGTAATCATATGAAGACATGTGGGAGCAGTTTTCTGGATAATGTTATTGAATATTACGCGGTGTACAAATGCTTCACTTTACTCAAATCTGACTTTTCATGAAAACTGTTGTACTTCATTTTCCAGTGAGAGTCCTGTTGAAAACAGACTGTTATTGGCATCCTGTAATAATAGTATTTAAATATTAAACAATATTCGTATGTGTATGTAAATATCTTTTCTATAATTAAATTTGAATTAATATATTTTACATAGGTAAAAACATTTTGTATGCAGAAAAAATGTATTTATCTGTTTGGTCAATATTTATCACATAATACTCTTAGTATTGAGAGATTAAATGGCCTGGATGTCCTCCATTGATGCCGTTTGTTTTTTTGAAACCAGTTTCGTGATCTTGTGTTGTGAAATTCTGTGCTTCTGTTTAAATGCCGTGACCAATCGATCAGACACCTTGAATTTGAAATCGACGAATTGTGCAGCCGCAGCCAATGCCCATTGATGTAAATGTCTTGTCATGACTTTACAAAACGGTCATAGGTCCACGAATCTATCACCTCAAATTTATCCATTCGCATACCACCACTTTTAATATCTTTCTCGTATTGTGAAAGATATTCTTCTCTCTTCAATTGGCAGCATTCTTTTTTGCAATGTCGCCAAGGACCATGTGGGGTGCACTTCAGGAATATTCACAACTTTGGCTTTGTAGGCAATGGTAATCATGTCACTTTTAAATCTTACGATTTACGTTACGAACGTTTTCTCACCCAAAAGTTCCAATGTATTATTATAAAGTTCTCCGGTCAATAACATAGCATCACGAGAGATTTTTTCCAAAGATGTCGATGCAATTAAATTATTTTCCGTCAACAGTTTTTCATAATACACTACTACGTCCTTTAATCATAATTTTGATTGATCACTATGAATGGATTCTTCAGGAATTTTTCTCCCATTCCAGATGAGCCAGCAACTTCTTCAGTCGACATGTTTAATCTCAGATGGAATAACACATTGAAATTTGAAACAGTCACGTCTGTTCATGTATACTAGAGGACTGGTCCAAGAACCCTGTTGTATCATGTAATTTTTGTCCAAATATCTTGAGCCGTGACAGGTTCCTTTCTATTTTGAGAAACATCCACATTAGTGATAATTCCTTAGCTAAGAGGAAAGGAGAAACTAGCTATGACCCACCGCACAAGGTGAGGCCCCTCCTAGATAATTTGTGTGCTAATTTCCAGTGTGCGTATACACCATCTCGAAACATTACAATAGATGAAGGTATGTGTAAATTTAGAGGTCATGTGTATTTCAAACAGTACATGCCGCAAAAACCAAATATGGTATGAAACTGTACATGTTATCTGAATCTGACACAGGATACATCTGGAATTTCTCCATTTATGCAGGTGAAAGGTCTGACACAGTGACCCTAGTAAAGACATTGCTTGCAAATCTGTCAGGAGAAGGCTACACTTTGTTTATGGGCAGATTCTATGCAAGTCCAATACTTGCTTCATAACTAGAAGCTGCAAAAACTGCTCTTGTGGATACAACAAGAAAATCTCGGCAGAGATTGCCTTGTGCTATAAAAGATCCGAACCTTCAGCGAGGTGAACTTATTTTCAGGCGCAAAGGAAATATGTTAGCACTGTGTTGGAAGGACAAAAGAAATGTGCATATGATAAGTACAAGGCACACTGCCGAGATGATCACTTTCACTGATAAGAAGAAGAGAGAACTCCAAGCCAGCCTGTGTAGTGGACTACAATAAAAAAAAAGTTTGATGTTGACTTATCAGACCAGCGATTGTCATACGGCGCATTTGAACATCGAACTGTGAAGTGCTGGAGAAAATTGGCATTCCACGTAATACTAATGGAGATTGTGAATTCCTGCATATTATACAATAAGGTTACTGGAAAACGCCTCAAGACATCTCAGTTCATGACAGTTATCTGTGCAGATCTTGCACAAATGAAAGATCTTGAACCCCAATCCGGTCCATATGGACTCTTCAAGACTATCAACTGGAAATCATTTCCTGGAAACGATTGAGACAGATGTATGTACGAAACAGAAACAAAAACAGTGTTTAGTGTGTTCTCTGAGAGGGGAAAAAACTGACTGGAAAAGTGTGGCAAAAAGACACAAGCTAACAGTGTAGTGACTAAAGTAGCATTGTGCAAAATGCTGTGCTTCAAAGTTTACCACACAAATAGCAAAATTGCGTCCTAAAACAGTTATAAGATGTTACTGTAGGTAAGACATACTGTATGCATCATAATTACAATTTTTGTTAAAATAAATAAAAATTCCTTCTAGAAAATTCAGTGAATATAATTTTGACCAATTTTTCCTTTTTCCAAAAACTATGTTATAATGATAACGCTTGTCAGAAGTATGTATTAATTAAAGACAAATTTATTATATATGGTTTTAAACAAGAAAGTCTAGGTTTTTCAATAAAAGAAAAGTAATTTTATTGCTGTAACTGAAACCTTTCAGGAGTAGTAGTAGTAGTATAAAATATGTTAAAATCAGCCAGGCTTTAGGTAGATACCTGCGAGCAATGGTCCAGGTCCCAAAGTGTTAAAAATAATATAGGTTTGAGAAATGTTTTGAATAATTGGTGGGAAAACAAAAGACACTGAAACAGAAGGAGGAGTCGAACCCGAGACCTCTGGCGTAAGAGTACGAGCCCCAACCATCTAGGCCAGATGGCGGCTCGGCAATGGACTATCATTTTATACTCATGAGGCACCTAAGAAACTTCAGATCTTTTTTTTTTTTCTTCTTCGGGATTTTCCGTGTAGTGCGTCCTAATATTTTAATCACGTGAGGTGTTAGGGATCCTCTTTCACCACACAAAATTTCAGACAAATACCAGACCCCACGGTCGTGCCATCTCCTTATTAGGTGAGTAAATCATCACCTCTAAATTTATTGACTCCGATAAAACTGTGCCAATACCCCTCATTAACATCACACCTTCTGATCCCCCAATAAAAGTATCCTTTGCTATGACATTAGCGCAAGGTCAGACACTTCAAAGGCATTATTATATTGACCAGAACCTGTTTTTCTCATGGACAGTATACAGTGATATTTATGTTTGTACTAACAATATACATTCAGCCAAAAAGTAAATGATGATCACATTATAAGGAAGTTGTTTTAAACACACAAGTTTAAAAAAATTAACTCAAAAAGTCAATATCTGATTCTGTGTGTGTTTCATCTTATTTTATTTGATTATACAAATTTTCTTAAAATGAGACTAATATTTATTTCTACTATTCAAAGTTTATCATCACTTGCATCTGCCTCTTCTGCATTACTGTCCTACCTATCTGCAACTGATCAGCACAGTGTGTGAATTATTGACACAGGTCAACTAGTAATTATAAAATCATGAAACACACACAGCAAGCGATGGCATATGTCATCTGCCTCTTCTGCATTACTGTCCTACCTATCTGCAACTGATCAGCACAGTGTGTGAATTATTCACACGGGTCAAATAGTAATTATAAAATCATGAAACACACACAGCAAGCGATGGCATATCTCATGAAGACTTCCACCCGATTTTTAGGGCGCAAAACTACTTAGGTCATTAGCGCCCAACACTGCCCATAGTAGAATCGAACCGGAGTTAGAACTTAAATGGCTTTCGCCATATTTGCATGATGTATAAAATGCGGATCATCAGCTAAAATATCAGACATTTCAAATTGTAAACATAGATCATGACGCAGACGATTAAAAAACTGACATGGCACTAAAAGGTGGTTCACAGTAAAAGGTTCATTACAGTGCTCACATAAGGAAGCAGGATCACCACGAAGTAAATACTAGAGGCTATAACGGCAGTGGCCAATACTAAGCCAGGCCAGAACAATCTCCTCTCGGCGAGAGGGTCGAGATGACATTGACAAAAGATCAGACACAGGTTTAATTGCTCGCAATTTGTTCCCTGCCAGGGATGACCAATGTAAAAACTAAACCGAGACGATACGCCGGGAGACACCAGCACGAAGGTCATCAGAGGTAGTAGAAAAGGTAGACAGCTGATGGAGGGGAACTGCCTCCTTGGCAGCCATATCCACAGACTCATTCCCCAACACTCCCACGTGACCAGGGACCCACAGAAACGTCACAGTAGTTCCACTTGCTGAATGAGAGGTAAGACAATTGCGGATGCTTTGTACCAGGGGATGAACAGAATATAGCGTGCTGAGGCTCAAAAAAACACTCAAGAGTGTCTGAGCAAATGACACCACCTGATCCTGAATCGTCAGCTTTGTAGCAGTTTGGTAACGTTCGTTATATTTCGGAGGTGGAACCCTAGTGACCGGTCTGTGTGTAGGGTTAAGTAACCAAAAGTGACAGTGGAACTCTGAAAACTTGAACAGTACAACTTAGTCGCTTTCTTGGCATTACTCAACTGCTTTTCAGTAAATGTTAACTGATGACATACTTTTTTCCATCTTCAAGACATTTTAAATTTTTAACTAGTAATGAATTCAATGCTAATCGCTAAGAATTCGTCGGAAATCTGTTCTCTTTCCTCGCACAATGCTAACAACTGTTCCAGTGGCTGCATTACTTTGGAGCACCAACAGAATTGTCAAAATCACTTTGGACAATGTAGCAAAATGTGTTTTGCCTGAGGAATCCTCCAATTGGAAAATGTTATACCATGTGATATCTGCTTGTTCATAAAGTAGACCTTCCAAAGGCTAAAACTGAAAATTACTTAACTCAGCTTCTAGACCTTCAATCTCACTATAGAAGATAAGACACTTGGAAAACGAGCCAAGAAGTATTCCGCAGATGTAAAGTTCTTCATCTTCCTTTTGAATATATCAGCTACCTCAGCATGTGGTTGCTGCTATGTTCCACAATGGTGCACATTTGTGGATTCATCCAGTATGCAGAAAACGCAGTTTACGAGTTCTTAGAAGTTACTCTCAATTCTGGTAATTTCCACAATGACATGGTAGAAGGTGTTGCTCATGACCAGTTGATTTTTCTTGATGACAACACACGAACTAACCCGATAGGAACAGTTTCAGCAATGGAAAACAAATGACACCAATTTGTTATTTAAACCTGCAAATCTGAATTTGAATGACTCCAATCATAAGCTCTTAATTTTAAACAATTTTTGTAGCAATTATGATTAAATTTTAATGGTTGGAACCTCTGTGCACTTCATACTCTGGACATTAAAACTACCAAATTTGGTACTCCTACAGTAATTAGTTTACATTTTATAAAGTGCTAAATAGGAAAATTTTCACTGTAACCATCTGGTAGAATGAGGAATCAATAACGCAAGTTACAAGCCTCTTTCCTATTATAAAGCATAAATATAAGCATATTATAAAGGAGTGTGTAGTCAATCATTGCAGGACTGCAATACAAGAAACTGCCTTCACTACTGTAAGGTAAAGCAGTCAACAATCTGAAGATTGATTTGAAAACCACAGTGCTTTACTAGGCATGGTCCTGTCTAGAGGTGGTATGCCGTTGCCTTCCTCCAACCGTCTAAATTACCCAGCCAGTTATAGAGGGGCATAAAGTTTCACGGTGCTATTCAACATTTTTCTCATAAACAACATGGCAAAGTGAAAGACGTGGAAAGTTACAAAAAAATCCCAGGACCTGAAGAGGATTGAACCTGTGTCCTTTGGATTCAAAGTCTGCCACTCTCCCACTGCTACGAAGTCAAACATTTACCTGAATCTAAGCCGCACTAACATCTAAGCTGCACCCAAAAAATTAGACTCATTTCAAGAGAAAAAAGTACTCAAATTTTAGATGCACATGAAAAATAAGGCTCTCATTCAGGGGGTGAAGAAGGGTGGGGCGGAAGTTATAGGCCACATTATCTGAACAAAGGTGTTTCATTCTAACACAAAATACAAATTTGGCAGAAAAGATGATACAACTACAGTAGTTTGGTTCAGGTAGTAAGCTTAGCAGTCAAGTTTTTGGTGAAAATACTTTTAAGGTATCAGCAACAAAGGAATGAACCGCGGGACGCACGGGCGGCCAATTGTGTGGAGTTGCAGACAGCCATCGAGTCTTTCAGAATGTAAACTAATCGGAGTTTCCATCTCACTTTGGCTGTGCTATGTTCAACCTCACCACAAACTCAAAAATCATGGCATATTGGTAGAAACATATTTCCGCCAAGTGAGTGAATGTGTCACCTGTTTGATGTTCGGAATGAGGCAGAAGACAAACCGTATTCTGTAAATAGGAAAAAAAGAAAAGTGGTTAAATATGATATTTTATTAGGCAAGAAGAAAATGTTGCTCCAGCACTGAAGAAAATGTTGCTCCAGCACTGAAGAAAATGTTGCTCCAGCACTGAAGAAAATGTTGCTCCAGCACTGAAGAAAATGTTGCTCCAGCACTGAAGAAAATGTTGCTCCAGCACTGAAGAAAATGTTGCTCCAGCACTATGCTGCACCAAGCAATCTTAATTTCTAATCAACAATGTTTCTAATGATTAGTGTTTTCTAATTAAATCATGGGTAGACCATCAGTGGATCAGTTTGTATTGTCACCATAACCATAAGGCATTAAGGAATCGCTAATTTGCACTGCCAAAAACACCAGACCAAACAATCACTTCCATTTTGGCTATAAATTCACTCCATCGTTTCTTACTCCCTAATTAGTTACGTGAAATACGTAGAACACATTCAAATATTTCCAAGTTACAGAGCTGCGTGTTTTAAAATGTGGAATTCCAACATGATCAAGTCAGAAATTCACAACTATCAACTTTTACAGAAGTCCTAAAGCATTGTTTGTACTGATGTGAAGAAATTTAGTAGTTGTTGCTACATTTATTGTAAACTGTGCTACATTGAAAGATCAACAATTCATAATTTCTCTTTCCTTCATTGCAATGCTTCAGTCTCATTGCATTGGTTCAGTGGCGAAACTCTGAAAAGTACTCGTCTAATTTATTTATTTATTTATTATTTTTTGTATTTTTATTAGCGCAGAATTTTGACATCAGTAGGCCTCCTATTTATCTCTATGTATGCAAAGTGTGCCTGATGCTTCTGATGTCTGATGGCAAAAGTTAGAGCTGTTTGCAGGTAGTAACGCGAGTGGTGTAGCGATGCACAGTAGCAAGAGCCAGTGTACGACATGAACAAGCCAATAGCGTCATTTCGCCTATTCGCACCATGCCGAGAGTGCTTTGAATGTACAGTCGTGATTTTTTTTCCTCCAGTGGACATATATCAAAGGTTATTTACTTTGAGAAGTGTTCATTGTGGCTGACAGATCAGTAAAGCGCCAAGTATTACATAAGCAAGCAAGATCTGTTGTGTTCAGAGTGTTTAACTACTTAAGAAGGGAGGCAGAAACAGACAATTCGCCACCATGTGATGCTCGCCCCAACGTTGCCAACAGCCAGGCGAGGGCAGTAGAGTTATGCGACATGAGACTGCGGATGTCAGAGACAGTGGGTCAACGTCTTCTAAATCACTGAGGAAGCAGTGATCACTAGACATTATTTTAGGGGAGTGTCACAGTAGGTGACATGGACAATTTCTGAAAGAATGTTTTGCATCCAACAATATTTGAAATGTATTCGAAGGGCGTAGTTAGTTTTACAAATGAAAGAGAAGTTGGACTTCAAGGGCAGTGATTGTGAGAGCATTAATTGCACGTGTGTGTGTGTGTGGTGTTATTTCACATAATCAGTTATACTGTTATTAGAAAATCATGCAATGCTCAACAATTACTAAATAAGCATGGAAATTGTAAACCTCTATGAACACTGTCTTTACATTATGGCAGTTGCCTGTCTGGAGACATTTCTGATTCACTTTGAATATTATGCCTATGACAAGCTGAAGATAAAAACCCGTTGTGCTCCACAGACAACTGATCGTTATTGATGTCTCAGTGACGAAACCAAGCAAAAGTCGTATTGTGGAACAATAAAAGCATTTTTAAGTGTATATTTATTGCTCTATTTCACGGAGATTTATTCTTCACTGTTAACTCCAGCCCCGCACCTTCCACATGAATCACACCTTCCATAAACACCGTATGAAAATCCATTTAGTAGTTTCTGAGTTTAGCCATGACACACACAAGACGCAATGCAATAACTTTGTTTAACAATTTGTATAGATTTTTATGTATATGTTTGGCAAACATCAAACAAATAGTTTATGGGGCTGACGAATTATGTATATAATGGACAGGTAGTGTTATTTCCAAATATGTTATGTTAATGTCACTATTCACTCATACAGAATGAATACTCTGTTTACATTTTCACTCAGACATATTTCAGTACTGTTATACATTTATCAATGGGAGTTTTGTTGCTTAGTCCCTCATATTTTCTTGAAAGACTGGTTTAGGTATTCCAGTTAAACTTCAATAGAATAACACTTGTAATTTTTATAATAATGTCACTGAATTTGTTCGTTTGAACACAATATTTTCATTTCACAGAATATATGACAACTGCGAATGGGCAAAGCTTAAAATGTGTACCCAGCTGGGATTCGAACCTGGGTCTCCCGCTTTTTAGGCAGTTGGGCTGACAACTACACCACTGGGGACAGTTATCACCGCACCTGCAAGAACTACCTAAGCACGCCTCCTGTAAGAAATTTCCAGCTCTACCCTGCCCACAGTACTCAAACCCTTAAGTCACTTTGTGTCCGACAGGAGGCGTACTTTGCAGGTGTGGTGATCACTGTCTCCTCAGTGGTGTATTTGTAAGCGCAACTGCCAGAAAGTGGGTGACCCAGGTTCAAATCCCAGCTCAGTACACATTTTCAGCTTTGCCCATTTGCAGTTTATGTCGTATACTCTGTGAATATGAAAGAATAACAACTGCAGGAACCGAAGTGACGTCTGTTCTTTCGGAATAGACAACACATGTATATATACACAATATTTTCACTTTTGGAATCAAAAATATTTAAGTGCGTCTTCGTTTTGTTGCCATCTCTGATTGTACCGAAGTGGCACAGACAACTGCACTCGCGAGGGAATGGTCAGACTTGTCATGTCGAAACATGTGTTGCTATTATTACCACTGAGAGTTAACATTGAAGGAAGTCTGTATTCAGACTTAGCTGCTGACATGACCTGGAAGTCTTTAAAAACTTTTATGAAGTATGACATTATTGTCACACGGTTTCCACGCTTATAAATGCCTGTTGTACAACCCTGACCAGTCTCGCTATGTTATACCATGCCATTTAGGGACAAGGTGGCGTTAGCTATGCGCCGCTCTCCTGCCACAGCAGTGAGAGAGCTGATTCACCCAGTGAAAGCGATCGTACGATAATAAATTTGTTGACAAATGTAGCTGATATATTATCTACAACATTCTTTCCAAATAGCTACGAAATACACACAAATACATATACGGTTTAAAAAACGTCAAACTTTTATTTCTTGTAATTACCGCAAAAATGCGAAATATTCATAGTGTTCAAAACAAAGGTCTTTTGTGCACCAGAAACATACAAGCAAAGACGACATATGACAGCCCTGCGAATCAAAGACATTGTTATACGTTTGTAGACAAAACTCTGCCGGTGATAGGAAGGAATCAGGCCTAATATCAGTACATTTAAAGGCATGCCACGCATATTTAATCACATTTTGAAACCCTATAGAGGAAAATTGATAATGTATGACCTGATTGCAACTTGATAATATTGTCACGGTGAGATAGGAAACTGCAGTGATTTGCACACAATAATTTTCTGTTGGTTTTCTGTAAACTGACTTCCACTGGCGGAAGAACGGTTGAATTACATTCGTTGTACCGCGTGGAATATGAAGTATCTCTCCTCCTTTGTCAGGGTGAGCTCAAAATACAGCTTTTAATGAATCAGAACTTTTATGACTTGACCACGAATCTAGAAGAAGAGATTTGTTCCCACAGCCTCTCCGGGGGACACTACCTTGACGAAGCACTGTATGTGCAGGTGGAGAGGCTTGCGTATCCTCGTGAAGGTGAGGGCTATACCGAAGGTAGAGAACCTACTGCCGGAAAGGCCTCAGCTGATGGATCAGACCAAGCGTGTCCCACAACGTCCCGTCTTCCATATCCTCTCCCAGCCCTTTCCCAATTCCTTTCCCAACCCAAGGTGTGATGCGATCCGTGCCGAGGGGTGCATGGCACATGGGTGGATGTGTGTTGAATGGAGCCTCAGGGATACCGGGCGACCTCCGTGAGTAAGTAGCCTTGCACCTCGCAGGGTTATCGTGATGTGGACCATATAAATTCCCAAATCTCGTGGGATTAAGATGAACACGGAGAAAGAAAGTATTTTAAAATAATCTGAGGGGCAATCTGAGACCTCAGATACTCAGACATCGGGATCAGGACCGATGGAGTGCACGCCTACTTCTGAATCAGGGTCTAGACCCGAGCAAGACGTGGGAACCGTAACAGAGAAGTTGGACCAGATTAGGATTAAGGCCTTGTCTGGGGCTCAGAGGAGGAAACCTCTCAAGGAACAGAAGCAAAAGGAAGAAAAAGAATGGCTTCCTAAACATAAGTGGAGGGAATCAAAAGGGCTTGAGCCCAAGACCCCCAAAAAGAAACTGCCTCAGGTCTAAGGGGATACACACACCCCCTTGACGTCAAAGACAGGTGGCAAGAGGGTTAGGGAGGAATCTAAGACTCCCTCCTCTCTGGACAAGTGTGATCCTAAAAGGCTGATGCAGGAAATAGGGAAACAGACCTATAGTACTGCAGTCTCGGTCTTTAGAATGGCAGTTGTCCAAGGAGGATACCCACTGGTAAGCATCACCTTGCAGCAGGAGGAGCTCATGCAGATGGTCCTCTTTGAAGAGATTGGGAGGGACGCTGGTCCAGGACCCAAATTCAGGAGGGTCTATCTAGATCGTGGTGCCCTCATTTTTGTCCACGAGGGGGAGCACTCAGCAGAATGGCTTAAGTACAAGGTGCCCATGATATCCCCGTGGGAGGATGCGAAGCTGCTGGTCAAGACAGCAGTCGAACTCCTGAAAATTGCAAAGGTATCAATATGGGTACCAAAGATCCTTAAGGATGTCTCTCCAAAGACTCTGTTCGAGAAAATAAGGGTCCAGAACCCAAACGTCTCGACAGAGGATTGGAGTGTAATTAACCAAAAGGTCGTTCTGGAAGAACGAACCCTGGTGGAGAGAAGTCCCTGAAGGCAATGCGAGAGCAAGGCCTGAAACTGTTTTTAGAGTTCTCTAAGGTCACCGTCAGGGTAATCAAAGACCTTAAAGGCAACAATGGCAGCAAGATGGGGACTGGAAGTGCTGTAGATAAACCTGCAGCACAGTAAAGGGGCCACTGCTGCCCTGAGCCGACGCCTGGGGAGACAGGAGGTGGACGTGGCCCTGATACAAGAACCCTATTTATACAAAGGAGGTGTATTGGGCCTCTGTGGTACTGGAGGTAAGCTGATTTATGCTAGAAATCTAAAAAACTCCAGAACATGCATTTATGTTAGAAATGGAATACCTTTCATAACAATGATGGATTTTTGTTCCAGGGACCTGGTGACCATCAGGATGCAGCAACGTTAGGAAGGCATCACGAGGGAAATTGTTTTGGCCTCGGCATACTTTCCTTACGAAGACAGCTCTCGTCCTCCTCTGGAAGTGAGGAGACTGACAGAAGCCTGCCATCGGCAAGGTGACGAACTGGTGGTGGGATGTGATGCGAATGCCCACAATCTATCGTGGGGACACCAACAGCAGAGGTGAGCACCTTCTTGAATTTCTCCTATCTAACAACTTGGAGATCCTGAATAGGGGTGATGAACCTACATTCAGGAATAGTAGAAGGGAAGAAGTAATTGACACGAGTTTTGGTTCCATGATGGGAAATTATGTCAAACAGTGGCATGTGGTCCTGGAGCCATCCTCATCAGATCACATGTATATTGAATTCAAGGTTGGTTGAAATGGGAACCAGACAGACCATGGCCTATAGGGCCCCCAGGAAAAGGGACTGGGAGACATACAGGAAAGACCTTGACTTCACCCTATCAGAAATTAAAACTTCGATAAGAAATCCAGTAGAGTTTGAGGAAGTAGCAGAGGCCGTAACCTCTGCTATAGTGACCTCATACCAGGACAACTGCTCAATCACCAAGAAGTGCACAAATAGGAGTGTGCCTTGGTGGAATAATAACCTGGAAATGCAAAGGAAACAGGTACGAAGACTGTTTAACCTTGCGAGGCACAAAGGACAATGGGCAAAGTAACTGAGACCCTTGTCAATTACAACCTTGCCATCAGACGGGCAAAGGAGGCATCCTGAAAGGTATTCTGTGAGGAAGTGGAGGGCACGGCTGCTCAAGCGAGACTTCATAAAATCCTCACTAGGGTACCAACTAATCCAGGAGGAACATTGAGGAAGGAGGGTGGGGAGTATACAAAGACAGCACATGAAATGCTGGAACTGCTCCTCAAGACTCACTTTCCTCAATACACTCTGGGGGATAACTCAGACCAGAATGCGATTCCTGAGAGACAACGGTTCTCAGGTATTCACAAAGAGGACTGGGATTTGGCCAAGGAATGTGTCGATCTCAGTAAGGTCCGATGGGCGGTGGGAACATTTCAACCGTTCAAGTCACCTGGCCCCGATGGAATCTTTCTAGCTCTCTTGCAACAAGCGGGAGAAAATCTTTTTAGATTCCTATGCAGGTTATTGAGGGGTAGCCTGGCAGCAGGAATCATTCCCAATGCCTGGAGAGCAGTGAAGGTTGTCTTCATTCCTAAACCTGGGAGAATTGATCATACCAAGGCCAAGGATATGAGACCAATCAGCCTGTCCTCCTCCATTCTTAAGACATTGGAAAAGCTGGTTAATGTGCATGTTGGAGAATGGAGGTTAAGTAGGGCTCCTCTACATTCAAACCAACATGCATATCAGCCAGGTAAATCATGTGAGAAAGCTCTCCACCAACTCGTTGGGAAGGCAGAGAAAGCACTACACTTTCAGGAAATAGCCCTCTGTATCTTCCTGGACATCGAGGGGACTTTTAGGAACACGACCTTCGATTCCATGGTTAGGGCAGCAGAGGTGCATGACCTAGGGACCACTATATGTAAATGGACTAGGGCCATGCTCAGTGGAAGAAAGGTAGAGGCTACCATGATGAATGAAAAAACGGTAATGAACACCACTAGGGGTTGCCCGCAAGGAGGAGTTCTTTCCCCTTTATTGTGGAATCTAGTGATGATTGATCTCATTGGAGAATTAAACTCTAGGCAGTACTTTTGACAAGGATACGCAGATGATCTTGTCATAGTAATACTTGGCAAATTTGCTGACACAGTGAAGAATATGGAACAAGGTGCGTTGAACATTGTGCAAGACTGGTGCAGAAAACAGGATCTGGGGGTTGGTCCTAAGAAGACTGTTGTTGTACCATTCACAAGGAAACGTATCCAACACTCAAGTTGCAATCTAAAGCTTTTCAATGAAGCGCTTCCTGTGAAGAGGACAGTGAAATATCTAGGGGTTACCCTAGATGAGAAACTGACATGGACCCCTCACATTATGAATATTTGCTCCATGGCAAAAGGTACTTTGGTAAGCAACAGGAGAGCTTGTGGCAAAAATTCGGGCCTGAGCCCCAAGGGTATGCACTGGATATACACCACAGTGATTAGCCCCAGGAACACCTATGGGGCAGTCGTGTGGTGGAAGAAGGTAGAACAGCAGGTTGCTGCTAAGGAGCTTGGTAAGGTGCATTCATTAACCTGCTTAGCCATAACAGGCGGAATTAGCAGCACACCAACTGCTGGGATGGAAACCATGCTGGATATGCCCCCATTACACCTTTGGGTCAAGATGGAGGCGGAGGCTGGTGCATACAGACTCAAATCTGGCAACAACTGGAACTCTTCTGGATATCCAGAATCACACACTAAAATAGTGAGTGAGGTAAACATAGGAAAGGTTGGGGAAATGCCAGCCGACTATATTATAACTCCATACTGCTTCAACAAGCCTTTCAGTATAACAATTGGAAGTAGGGAGAAGTGGGAGAAAATAGTTCGACACCGTACTGGGGATATTGTCTGGTTCACTGACGGGACAAAATCAGACCAAGGCCGGGGTATACGGGTGCAGCCAAGACTGGAGGGGCGTAATTCTCTAGGGAAACTGGCCTTAAGTATTCCAGGCCGAAATCAGTGCCATCAGGGTGTGTGTGGAGGAGAATTTGTGTAGGTGCTACAAAGATCGTAGCATCTATATCTATTCAGACAGCCAGGCAACCCTGAGATCACTGGCAGCTCCTGCAACAAGGTCTAAAATTGTTGCAGAATGTCACAGGGTTCTGGTGGAGCTAGGGGAAAGCAATAGAGTAAACCTATTGTGGGTCCCTGGCCACTTGGGGATCAGTGGCAACGAACATGCCGACAGATTAGCCAGGATGGGGACAGAGACTCCATTTATTGGACCGGAACCTGTCCTGACAATCACCAAGGCAACGATCATATTGGAGCTACGTAACTGGCTCAGAAGACAGCACGTAGAATATTGGACCAAAGTTCATCAACAAAAACATGGCAAGGTAATGATGCCAAAGCCATGTTTTAAAAGAAGCTCCGCAATCCTGGGTCTGAATAGGAGAGAGATTAGACTCATGGTTGGATTGCTGACAGGGAATTTCAAAAAAACACCTACGTACAATGGGAATAACAGAAGAGGACCCTAAGTGTAGGACCCGTGATGACGGTGGTGAAACTGCATCACATCTAATCTTCGAATGCATTGCATTGGAGAGTAAAAGGCACAGAACATTTGGGACAACTAGACCCTAAGAAATTGTGTCTAATAAAGAACTGGTAAAGGGACTCCTTGCACTGTTCAAGGGCATTGGTTGGCTTTACTAGATATACAAGGAGCGATACCGCACAATAAACTTAGTTTCGGTACGGGCAGTGGCGGGTTGGACGAAGACTGTTTTGGCTTCCCAGGAAAAATCAATCAATCAATCCCACAGAATGGAAGAAAAGCATGAAGTATGAAAAGTGTAACATTATCATTTCCCATTTTTGCAGACTTCGATGCTTGTACCACAAGAATGCCTGCGTAGAACATTGTTTGAAACGTTGTCCAAAACGTCCAGTTGGTTCTTCAAGGCACACACAGTTTAGTCAGCAATGAACCATCCAGACTAATTATGGGCTCCCCTTTTGTTCTTTTCGGGTGCATTTCTTTTTGAAAACCTGACTGATCTGCATAGTAAACTTGCAAACTCATTTTTTGCAGTCGTAAGAAAAGCTATCATTTCCATTTGAGTCACTTCATTTTACAACCTGTTTCTCGATACAAATTTTGTTATTTTTTGTGCCACAGTTTAATGTGATCTTTTGAAGCAACTAATCCAACTTTTGAGAAGCTTTAAATTCTTTAGTGTCTATCGCATTGACAATCTCTAACACCCAATCACGCTAAATTGTGTCGCTGACAACGAATGTCGCCTGACAGTAAATTGCTCAAAAGTCACGCATATATCTCCGTCGCAATTTCCAGTCGACTCTCACATCGTCCAACAACGTCCTGTTTTCATCTATACAATTCACATTCAGAACGGACAAAGTGATACCTATTTTGAATAGTACTGACACGTAGGCGTTTCTTACCACATTCGTTCAATCAATACTTCACCGCTTTTCCTTTGTCTGATAATGTAATTGTAGTTGTTGGTGTTGCTTTCGGAGATAATTGATGATGGTACATGGCAGTATCACTCTAAGAGTCTTCATGTGTGCAACTTTTTTCCATTTCTTCGCCGCCTGTAGATTCAGACTGCGATAGAGTACATCAGTCTTTCTGGCAACATGTCTGCGCTATTTACATGTCGTATAGAAGTTTAACTACCATGTTGCACATCACATAGTCTTCATGAGTTTTCTTTTGATTGCTTCATTTGGCATCTGTGGTTATCTCCACGGCAAGCAGCAAGCAAGTGACGAGGTGGTCAATTGCAGAGCGGTGCCGACGAAAACCACATTGGACACTGAAAGGAGGCGTCAGGATTCAAGGACCCAAACCAAACGAGGGTTAACCACACGTTCCATCACCTTACAGATACAGCTGGTAAGAGAAATGGGGCGATGACAAGAAGGAAGATGTTTGTCCTTCCCTGGTTTGGGGATGGGGCAATGACAACAATGGCCTCATGCCAACTTGTGGGGACCTGACCTTCAGTCCATATGCAATTATAGGTGCGGGGAAGGAAACATTTACCCGCAGGAGAAAGGTTCTTCAACATCTCAATATGAATAGCATCGGGGCCCCGGAGCAGAGAGCGGGACATGGTGAGAGCACGGTCTAGTTCCTGCATAGTGAAGGTATCATTGTAACTTTCGCGATTTAAAGATTTGAAAGAAGGTGGTCATGCCTCCTCTGCCTGTTTGCTAGGGAGGAAGGCAGGGTGGTAATGAGCAGAGCTCGAAACGTCCGCAAAGGAGCAGCCTAAGGCATTGGATACACCAACAGGGTCTACAAGGACTGTGTTCGCTACTGTCAGGCCTGAAATTGGCGAGTGTACCTTAGTGCCAGATAACCGGCACAGGCTACCCCAGACAACCAAGGAGGGAGTGAATTTGTTAAAAGAACTAGTGAAGGCAGTCCAACAGGCTTTTTTACTTTCTTCTATAACACAACGGAATTGTGCTCACAGTCGTTTGCAATGGATGCAATTCTCCATCATTGGGTGGCACTGAAATGTACGTAGAGCGCGCCGTTAGGCTGCAGTCCACCAGGGGACTTGGACGCGGCATGGAGAAGAGGAATTACGAGGTATGGAATGTTCGGCAGCAGTGAGAATAACCTCTGTGAGGTACTGGACCTGGCTGTCGCAGCTGGGGAAATGCTGGTCGTGGAAAACCGCCATGGAAGAATAAAGCCCCCAGTCAGCTTTGGAGATGTTCCAGGTGGTGGAACACGGAGATAGGGTATGATGCAGTACGTGGATTACACAAGGGAAATGGTCGCTCGAGTACGTATCAAAAAGGGTATACCACTCAACTGATGTGCTAGCTGAGGAGTGCATATCGCTAGGTCCAAGTGGGAATAGGCGTGCATGGTGTCCGAAAGGAATGTTGGTGAACCGATGTTTGGGCAGACAAGATTGAGATGGTTGATAATGTCCACTAGAAGGGAACCTCTTTGGCAAGAAGCTGGAGAACCCCATAGGGGGTGGTTGGCGTTTAAAGTCGCCAAGCAAAAGGCGGAGGAAGCTGGGCAACAAGTTGCAGCACACCTGCCCTAGTTAAGGCAGATGATGACGGGGTATAGATATTGCAGAGAGAGAAGGAAAGGGTAGGGAGAGTGATGCGGATGTCAACTGCCTGTATGGGAGTGTTCAGAGAGATGGGATGGGAATAGATGTCGTCCCAAACGAGCAAAATAACCCCTCCATGGGCTGGAATACCATCCACAGAAGGTAGGTCATAATGCACAGAGGTATATTGAGGGAAGGCTATACGATCCTGTGGACATAGCTTGGTTTCTTGGAGGCTAACTATGAGCGGACAGTGCAATCGAAAGAGTAATTTTAATTCCTCGCGATTGGAGCGAATGCCTTGAATATTCCACTGAAGAAGTGCCATGGCAAGATTAAGGGGAGAAAAGAGAAGAACGAGGCAAAAGGGGGTCACCTCAACGGCCGCTGAGGGCCTGACTTCGAGGGAGCACTGCCATCACAATCCATTGGTAGAAAATGTTCCGTCAGTGCGACTGGAATGTCTGCCACCTTCCCGAGTTCATCGGTAGGGGCAGCATGCTCTGTTGGTAAAATACCGGTTGCCCCGCTAACAGTAGTGCGTCCCAGCAAGACAGAAGATGACCGGGACCGACTACTGTTGGGCGGCGTGACAGTCGAGTCACGCTTCGGCGAGGAAGGAGAGGAACTCTTTTTGTTGGCTCTTTTGGAAGAGTGACGGTGAAAAGAGGCTGTTGATGGTTGAGAAGCCTGAATATGGAGAAAATCTTCACGGACAGATTCCTTTTTCTAAGTCCGGGCATCTTGTTTCGGTGCCCGCAGTTTATGAAAACTGAACTTCAGAAGCAGCAGGAGGAAGCGGGGACGTGGAACGGGCAATCTTCGGGCTGGCCGTTCGCACAACTGTGTCAGCGAAAGTGAAATCACAGGTCTGCGTACCTGCATCCTTAGTAGGGCGAGTGGAGGTGAGGACCTTACTGTATGTGCCCGCTGGAAGGACAGTGGGCTTCCGACTCGCCAACAACTTTCGAGCAGCAGATGTTGAGACTTTTTGCGTAACCCGAATTTGCTGAATGACCTTTTCATCCTTATAAATAGGGCAGTCCCTAGAGGATGCCGCATGGTCACTATTGCAATTAAGGCAGTGAGGGGACGGAGGTGGACAATCGCCTTCATGGGCGTCCCTACCACAAGTGACACATTTTGCTGTATTAGGGCAAGATTGACGGGTGTGGTTGAATCTATGGCATTGGAAACAGCGCGTTGGGTTTGGTACATAAGGGCGAACAGAGATAACTTCATATCCTGCTTTGAACTTGGACGGGAGTTCAACTCTGCCGAACGTCAAAAACAGAGTACGAGTTGGCTTTAACTGGTTATCGACCTTTTTCAACACACTATGCACGGCTGTTACACCCAGATCAGACATATAGTTTTGGATCTCTTCTTCTGACAACCCGTCAAGGGATCTTGTGAGAACTACCCCCCCCCCCCATGACTAGTTGAGCGTGCGATGCGCTTCTACTTGGACAGGAAATGTGTGTAGTAGCATAGTCCTTATCAGTTCTTGCACATGGAAAGCACTGTCCGCTTCCAGCAACAATGTTCCATTGCGCTGCCGGGAACAGGTCTTAACAGGGCCAATAATCGCATCAACACCCTTCTGAATGACGAAAGGATTAACAGAAGAGAAAGTTTTATCGGCAGTTTGAGAAACAACCAGAAATTTGGGAAGATTAGGCAAAGTTTTCTTACACTGAGGTGAATCTTTCATTTTTTGGGTCAAAGTCACAGAAGAAAAGAAGGAAGTCATTGCGGAAATTTCTCCCACGATTACCGGTGTCTCCGATGGTGTGCTCCTTTCTAGTGTGGACCCTCTCTGAGGGTTTAACCGCCTTAGGTGATTGTTCACATCTCCCGAGAACGGACAACAGGACCAATCGGCATGTTCGGAAGGTACTGGCTCGGGTAACCACCCCTCCCTGGGCCTGGCCTTTACCAGGGGGTACGTATGTACCCAACTTGTCTGCCCGGGGCGGGGAATTACTCGTTACCCCATCACCTGCTACGCATGATAATGCATGGGTCGGCCTTCAGACATGCACAGGTAGGAAAGAAGAAGAATAGATGAAGTGTCTCAAATGCCGAAGCGGAGACTAAATGTGAAGGAGAGGAAGGCTAGAAAAGTACAGCAAGGAGAGAAAAATAGAAGCAAAGGTTAGGAAAGGAAGAAATCAAGGAAAGAGAAAAACTAGGACAGGAAACCACCTTGACTCACTATGCACGCCCGTCTCTGGGCTAAGGCATGAACCGGGAGGGAAAATGAAGCAGCCTGGGGTGGAAAGGAAGGCTGCTTCGGCTCGGGGCCCCGTACGCACCACATACGTACGTACCCATGAAAGAGCTGTGGGCCCCCTGGAAGGGGGGGGGGGGGCAGAGAGCCCCAAAAGAAAGCATATTTGAAGAGTTTGTCCACAATCAACACCCTTTCTTTCCACATTGGAAAGCCATACCACACATGAATGCTACATCTTGAACTATGCATTGCCTTGGGTTAACTGGCAGTGATCATTCTTCATGTAGTTCCTACTTTGCTGCATCTGAATTCAGAATTACAAAACTTAAAGAACACCTCTGCCGACTTCACTTTGATGGTGCTGACGTGACAGAAGCATAGGTAAGTAACGTTTTACAGTTACAGTATCTTGTTGGGGAAAAGCTGTGGTATCAAAATTGTGACAGTGTTAAGAAATAAATATGAAGACAAAGGAAAATTTAGGATTCAAAGAATTTTTGTTTTATTCAAAGACCTGATTTTTCACATGAAAAAAAGAAAGAAAGAAAGGACAAATCTGGAGACATTGCTTTTCAGTATAAGGAGCAATATCTGACCTCACAGATCATGAAAACGAAAGATAATATAGGCCGATGACTAATTTTTAGAATAGACGAGCACCACGAGATCTAGACGAGCACCACGAGATCTGAACACCTTTGGCGACTTATTGGTATCAGCTGCTACAATTATCCTGTACTTTTAACCACAGTTTATAGAATGATTAGGACATACAGAGAGAACTTCAGATGATGGAATGTCTTAGAGAATAGTGAAAAGAAAATAATATTCACCAGAAGGGGCAAAGAGCTAATTGAATGGATATTGTGTGACCTTACCATGATATGTACTAAACTAACCCTGTGTATGAAACAAGTAACATGGTATCCGGTAATGATACACGAAGCATTTAACAGATGTATGGAGGTTATCTGTAACATAGTTAAGGCTCATCAATGGCTTAGAGTTTGAAGAGGAGAAAGATTAGGACAGGGCGTAATGATACAATGCTACATTAAAAGGTAAGTAAAACTTTTAAAGCACTTCAAGTCCTGTCACAGGCTTACCCTACACTATCAAAGGCCAGGCCACCTGTGAAAGCCGTTTTCTATATTGGCATGACCACTAACCAGATGTCCATTAGGATGAATGGCTACTGTCAAATTGTGGCCAAAAATAAGGTAGACTACTTTGTGGCACAGCATATACTTTATTTCAATAGCTCCTTTACAACCCAGGCCATCTGGAGAACTCCCACCCATCACCAGTTTTTCTGAATTGCACAGATGGGGGTTGACTCTGCAGTACATTCTCCAATCCCAAAATTATCCAGGCCTCAACCTAAGGTAACTTTTTTCCACACCCAACAGTTCCTAACTCTATATAGTAAACCTCTCCTACTTTAAATGGCGTACAGTGTGTGCACACAGTTTAAAAATGACAAAAGGAGAAAAATTAAAAGGAGCTCCCAGCACTCTTCAAAACAATGTTTTGTCTTCTCAACTTTATTACTGTTTCATGTGTTTTCCATTATTTTATCCAAATTTACCCATCACCCCTTCCTTTTCTGCTTACTATCTGGTCCATATGGGAGAGTATTTCACAGTTTCACTGTTTTCTGAAGCTTTCAGTATCTGGACTTCACATGACTCTCAGTTCTTTCCCAATTTATTTCATTTATGGCTAGGGGTAAGCAGTAAATTTGCTACCGTTGGTTGCCAAACAGTCTATTTATTTGGGAAATGTCAGACATAAAATCCATGGACATTTTTGATAGTAGCTAACTCTTAAAAAATGATTTATGCGGTAATTAATTTGAGTCACTCATGTTCCAACATTTCAGTAATTAAAAACACAACTCCAACACACATTTTCTGAAGAGTTGTTTTGCATGAAGTTATCAGTATTAGATAAAATGAGAAGGGAACATTGTTGTGATCAACAGTAGACATTTTCCTACATGTAAGTTAGTTTTGTATAGAAATTAACTACCACATATAGTCATGTTAACAGATATTAAATAGATACACGAAATATTGCATATACTTACCCATGCCGACAAAATCTACTATTTTGTCATAATTTCCAGCTTGGACAGCAGGTTCCCTAAACCTGGCAGAAAAGTTGTCACCCACACTGGATGCTCTACCACTCTTGTCAGTCACTGGGGAAATTCTTGGCACAGAGGGACCTGTTTCATCACTAGAAATTTGTGCATCGTTCTCTAGTGGAGATGACAGGTCTTGTACTGCATCAGGACCTGATGCTTCCTCACCATCTAACAGAAGCAACTGTTCATTCACCTCAAAACCAAATGTCAATTCCACTGGTGCTGAATCTCCGTAGTTTGTACCACTATCATCATCATTCATAATGATCACTGGTGGTCGTGGGCAGCTTATGGATGACACTTTCCTGCTCGCAGATCTATGTTTAACAGGATGTGGCACTGTGCTAGGATTTACAGGTGTGGGATAAACACATGGTACAGGAGATATCTCATGATTTTGAGTCGCTGATGAGGTGGGGTGTTGTTCAGTCTGTGGACTGGGATGATAACTGGAGGTAGGTTTTGCTTCTTGTGAAGCACTGTCTTGACAAGGTGGTTTTTGGGAGGATGGGCAAGACTGGTTGGGTAACGGATTTGATTGAACCACAGTTGGTAACACTGTATTTAACACTTTTACATCTTGCACCACTGGAGGCACTTGACTGGGCACTGACACTCCTCCTGGAGGTGAGTTTGCCTGCTGTCCTTGTTGCACTGAAACACAGTTACCATGAGATGCAGAACTCTGCAAGGGAGCAGCTTGTTGGCAAAGAAGTTTACCAAGTTTCCTGTCTGTTTTATCACACACCAAGCTCTCCTCCAGAGAAGGATATTCACTGTCAAGCAAAATGTTTACATGTTGTTCTGGTGGTTTCACATGGGTTTTAGGGTTAGACTCTACTTCTTCAGGTGAACAGGGAGGCACTAATTTGAAATCTGTAGTTGTGTTCGTCATAGCATCCTTTTTCATGCGAGAATCGGGGGTAGGGTTTGAAAATTTGGCAGAGGGTTCAACAGGATCCATGTCTTGGTTCACACTAGATGCTGGAGAAGTATCATCACCTGATGTAGAACTATTTAGGGCATTCGTACTTGCATTGCTGTGACTACTGTTTGCACTGCTGGAATTTGGTGAGGCTGGATTATTACCCAGTTTTGAACCACTAACTGGAGGAGCTCCAATATTGACTTTGGGTCCAGTTATGAACTGTGGATTACTGCTAGGAGTACTTGTGGAAGAAGTAGTTGGTGGAGATATGACCACTCCTTTAGGAACAGACACAGCTGGCCACTTATTATTCCCAAAACCAACACTACCATAAACACCTTGTGATGTGGTAACATTTACAGATGCCATTTTTGCAATATCTGCATACGACGCCTGAGGTGTGGAACCACTAGATGTTGATGTTTGGTCCAAAGTGGGGCGGGCAGTTGTAGATGACACTGGCAATGAATGGACACTGTCTAAGTCACTACTGTCAGACTTATCTGATGGTGGCACACTCGACGTTGACTTTCGCCGGCAGTGTTCAGGTGACCGAGGACGACGGTACTGGTAAAGCACAACACTGCCACCACTATCATCAGCTGTTCTGTCATGTGGAGGGAAGCCACTATTACCATTGAAAGTCTTTTTCTGGTGGTATGCACTTTCACGACTTCCTTGATACACTGATGGATACTGAGCCGAGTTATATTGCCCTCCACCTGAACGTCTCCCATCGTCAGCAAACAACGTCACCCCAGAGGAAGGATTACTCCGAATACCACTGCTACTTCGTCGTTTCTTCCGGCGCTTCTTGCTTTCGAACACACAGAATCCCGTTTCTTCACCCGTTCCTGAAACACTGCTACCAGCTGGCGCTGGTGTCGCATCACGTTCTGGTCTGCGCCTATCATCACTCACTGGCCCCCTACGTTTGCGACCACCACCTGGATGAGACGAAGAACTGTCATCTGTGGAGGAAACTGCAGCATCATTACTTGAGTACTGATGATCCTCTGGTCCCCACGAGCGCCTGTCAGCTCCAGTAGTACGGACAACAGATTCTATCTCTTGAAAGGTTTGTTTCTTCATTCGGCGCTGTACTGGAACGTTTTCTGAATGAAGACCACCAGATTCGGGACCAGCTGTTAGATCCTCTATCTTCCTGTTAGATATTTCTTCCATGCTGTTTGACTTTTTTAGTTTGGATTCTGTGCTTTTGTCAACAGTAGGACCATTACGGTGTTCTTTGGGAATCTGTTTGCTACTTCTAGTACCTTTCGGTGGTTTCTCTTCATCCTCATCAACTATTATACTGCTGTTGGCACTCTTCTGTTCTTTTCTTGGTTTTGTTCCAGCAACTATCTCATCCTTGCGAAGATTATTACGTTGTTGCTTGTTGTTGAAGTTAAGAGGACCATTACTGTGAGACGAACTTTTTGCTTTACCTTTGCCTTCTGTGTCAGACTCTATGAACTTAATAAGTGTGTCCAGATCTTTATCGCCACGATACCCCTCGATGTTATGCGACATGATGAAGTTGCTCTCATTATTTGTCTGTGAAAATAGGAAAAACTCAAATTACCATAGATAACAATAACATTGCAATATTTTTAAAAAATAAATAAAAATTACACACACACACACCAAAAGATAAGAGCACTAAACTTCTCCTTAAGTAACCTGCTGAGTGATTAAATCTTAACATGCCTTATGATCAAGGGAACTATGAAACAAAAAAACTACTTCATACTTTTTCAATTTTTATGTCCCATTAAGCAATGGGATTTTTCTCAATAAAATTGCATGTAAAACTATTACAAACTAGCATTTTATTTAAGTGACTTATTTATGATGGATGTGGTTAGTCCATGACTGTTACAGTTATGAAGTTGAAAATAAAAATAGCTATCAGCCATAATACATTTAGATGACGGTGCAGTTTTATGGCGGAGCTCACCATTTGAAAATTATGTGGCATTGATTACAGTGAAAACAACTGCAGGTGGTGAGATGACATGTAAAAACACACTGTTTTACTTAAATGTAAATTTACCATCCAAATTATCATACTCCTTATGTTGCACTTTTTGCATCCTTTTTCAAACACTTTGTTTTTCCAGTCATTATTTTCATCCTTGATAATGTTCTTAGTTCTTTGTTAACTATCATAGACGAAAGTAAACAAGTGTAGAACAAAAAGTGTGGAAAAATAGTGAAAAGTGATATAAGGACAATGATTTGGATGGTAAATTTACATGTAAGTAAAAAAAGTGTTTTGTTCATGTCACTAAACATCTGTAATTGTTTTCACTGTAATTAATACCACATAACTTATTTTTAAACAGTGAACACCATAAAACTGCACACTCCTGTGAATATGTAGGTCCCTGATAATGGGCACAAGCCAAAAACACATCATGTTATAGATGAATACAATCTTTAATTGTGTCCATCTGTAACTATGTACATCAGTATTAAAAATGGAAAAAATGTATAAAGTATAGATGTCAACAAACATCCACAGCATAAACTATGAATGAACATGCCACAAATTAAACAAGGTGTAGACCAGCGATTCCCAAAGTGGTCTATATAGACCCCCCCCCCCCAACCTTCAAGCGGTCCAGCTCAGAGGAAACATAATTTAGGGGGTCTATTTGTTGTCAATGGGGTCCACGATAGTCTTTCACAATTAGGAAAGTTGCAACCAAAATTCAGAATTACTCTCACAATGCTGAAGCTTCATTATGTTTGCTTCATTGGCTAAGGGAATGAATGGACGCTCTTGGAACAGGCCAGTATTCAGATTTTTTGAAGAGGGCGGGGGGGGGGGGGGGGGGGACACATTGGAAAGTTATGAAGTATATATTCTAACTTGTAGAGCGTTTGTGTTTTCTCTCTCTCTCTCTCTCTCTCTCTCTCTCTCTCTCTCCCCACTCAACCCTCTTGCAGTTAAAGTTATCAAAGTTGGTAGCACCATATCAAGTGCGAAGACACATTTGAAGTTAGTAATTTATAAAAAATTATGTACACAAGGCAGAAAAAGTTGGCAAGGATCTACGAGACAAGCAAGTTTTAGAACCCCTGGTGTAGACCATTCAGTTAAAATAGTTATCAGTATGGAACCAATGTTTTAATTACTTATTAAGGTGAATTTTATGGGCCCGTTTTGACAGTGTTAGATTTTATTGAGTCTCGTATTTCAGAAATCACTATACGATATTATAACAAACTAAAACATGAATTCCCGTTTTGACAGTGTTAGATTTTATTGAGTCTCGTATTTCAGAAATCACTATACGATATTATAACAAACTAAAACATGAATTCCAAATTAATCCGTTAAATGATACTAAGTTTTGTCAATGGCACAAGTCCTACTAGTACGATACTTTTTTAAATTGTGGAAATTCCTGGTTGGGACAATATGTAAAATAAGGGTAACATTATTATATTATATAGTGTGCCAATAAGCAAAGAACAAACAACAGAAAACATATGCACTAGCTTTTGAGTACCTGCTCTTTCATAAACCTACCTACCTACCTACCTACCTACCTACCCCACCCCCTCCCTCTCCCACAGATATGTTACACCTCTTATCTTCCAAATCCCATTATGTTCTGAAACGTTAAAACCACATCCCTCCTGCAAGATAACTTGTCTCTTTACACCACTATCCCATATACTCAAGCCTCAGCCTTAGAATAACCTCTTCCGAAGGCCTGTGGTATCTCCGTTACTTACATTTTTATGGGACAGATCCACCAATAAATCAAATAGAGCCTTGGGAAATCAATATGGCTTTATCCTCTGTCAGCAGGAGTTACAATGAACTATCTGCCCAAAATTGTGGTCCTGAACATACTACAGTTTACTGGTGTAGGTCTATAATGAGAAACTATTGTGCTTTCTGCAAAAACTACGTTTCCAGGACAGCAGTTTTTGTCATGAAATTCTTGTCCTGTAACATTGGTATTCATTAAAGGAAAATGAAAAAGAATGCTCATAGTACGATTTCAACACTACTTTATATTCTCGTTATCACCTGGAAAATGTTAGCGATGGTAGTTTCTCTCTGTAAGCCTTATTCATTTCAACTGAATAACCTTGATAGCTTTGAAATCTGCAATGCCTATTTCTTTGGCTGAATCAAAGCTCCAAGTTGGCATATTTCACTAGGCACCATATATCCACTGTATTGCTTCTGATCTGCAGAATCAGAAAGTCCTATGAGGTTAGTTTTAATCAGTCCAAGAACAGCCCTCGCTCACAGCTTACTATCTTCCAGCAGCACATTCCAAATTTATAACATGCTATTTAGGTGTACAGCTGTGGCCACAATACTAGTATAAAGGGACCCAATGTTGGTGGAGGAGCCGTGCCAACTTCCTATTATTCCACAAAACCCCAATTTTTCATCCTCAAGTTTCAGAGAAAAAACTTGCTTTGATTATTGGTGTGAATACACTTGAGGGATTGTTCATTGTGTGTAGTCAGTAGTGAGTAAACATATTTGAAGAGTCTTAAACACTATTTACTACACGTTTTCTTCTCTACATGGCGTTGACAAACTTTTTTTTTACTCCCTATAAAGTGTGAGAAGTCTCAACACATTGTCACTCACTGCACTTCCTTTCCCCGGAGCAAGTCGTGTCCAGCTCTTATTGACACAGTAGTGAAGAGTATGTCGCAAATTTCTTATTAAATAAATTTCACATCATACAGTTTCTGCTAAACAAAATATTATTGGCTTTCCAATAGCATACAGTGTTAAATGGTTGTTTCAACAAGTTAAGACACATTAGTGAGCAGGAAATATTGTCATTACACCTCTGTTTAGTAATATCCCCTGCATCCCACCTCCCCTTTCTCTCCATTTGTTACTCTCTAAGTGCATTACTCTTTTTCCCTTTTCATTTTCTGTTCTCTTGTTTGTATGTCCAAAATTAACACAAATCTTACTGAAGAACAGTGTTGATGTTATCAGTTTTCCTTCCTTGTGCACGATTTAGGCCTTTTCAAGTGATATTTTTCCACATTCACTATCACTGTCACTATCACTTCAAACTAAAGACACTGTTCTCTGACGACATTTGGAGCATTTTAAGCTACAATTGGTCAGGGGGCAAACTTGTGTAGACTGGAAATACAATTAAGGAGAATCTTAATGATGTGGATAAAAACTGGATCTTGAATGAGAAAGTTTTAAAAGTAAGATATTGAGAAGAGAGATTAATAAGATACAAAAAATAAAAGTAAATTGGGTATTAATTTATAGACTCACAAAGCCAATGATTTTAAAGAATTATTCCATGAATAAAAATCCTTAGCAGGCACACAACACTACAAAACATTACCTGTAAAGGTAAAGCAGTAATTAAGTGACAAATATCAAGAAGGTGAAGGGGCAGATACCACCAACAGTACAATCTTACCTGGATGACAATGATTCAAACACACAATGGGTACACATTTTCAGCTTTGCCCAATCACAGTTGATGTCATATATTCTATGAATATTAAATAACAACAACTGCAGGATCAGAAGTGACGTCTGTTCTTTTGGAACAGATGCCACATGTATACATATATAATGGTTCAAACCTTTAGAAACAATATATGCCTACATCTGGGGAGAAACAGGCTATAGTATTCTCTAAATTACTTTTGGTTTGACAGCTATGGCAGAAATAATAGAGCAGGAACTGACGGGGAAGGCATGGACCACAGTCCACCAATCCCGTAGTGCCTGCAGTTACAGTGACCCCAAAATACCGCAACACTAACCACTTGCACCATGTTTAAGTTTCAAGCAGCTTGCTGTCCTAGATGGTTGACGCACCTTGTGATTTTGAAGTCAAGTTGACTTTATGATTGCATAAGCTGTTATTTAATTTGTTGTCACTTATTTTTTGTGGTACTGATCAATCAAACGTTGTTGTTATTTGGATGTTTAAGGGGGAAAAAACTACAATGGTCAGTAGTCCCCCATTCCATCACAAAGTGTCAAAAATAAAAGCGCGGACGTCAAATAAATGCGCCCAGAGATTAGGTTTGCAAAGTGGGAGGGGAATCCCACTGGGTCCATAAAACATCAACAAAACGGAGAAGAAACTAAAGGAAAAGGGACGATTACACAAAGACACCTTACAACAAAGAGGCTGAAGGCAGAGGTTGACCGACCATAGGAATAAAAAAGGAAAAGTTAACCACTCGGAAGTACAAGGGAAAGACCACTCAGAGAGACTGATAAAAACCTCCTGCTCGAATAAAACTTAAAACTGAATTTGCTGCTGAAGCATCGTCACGTAAAACATCTGATAAAACGCCAGGGATGTTAAAACGACACCGCAAGGCGGCTAAAATACAGCAGTCCACTAGGATGTGGACTATTGTTAAATGGGAGCCACACTGACACTGGGGCGGGACCTCACCACGAAGAAGATGTCCGTGGGTGAGCCACGAATGCCCAATACGGAGTCTACACAGCACCACGGAGTCCCGGAGAGAGGCCAGCATGGAAGAACGCCATGCGGTGGTGGTCTCCTTGACTACCCGAAGCTTGTTGGGTGTGCCCAGGCTATGCCACTCGGCATCCCAACGCTGATGTACGCGGTGGCGCAACAACGATCGGAGATCAGACGCCAGGAGGCCAATGTCCAAAATGGACGCACTGACTGCTTGCCTGGCAAGTCTGTCAACACGTTCATTGCCCGGGATGCCCACATGACCCGGTGACCAGATGAACACCACTGATCGCCCGGACTGTTGAATGGCACAAAGCGTCTCCTGTATGGCCAACACCAGAGGAGACCGCGGGTAACACTGGTCCAGAGCTCTAAGGCTGCTCAGGGAGTCACTGCAAATAAGAAAAGACTCACCTGAGCAGGACCAGATGTGCACAAGAGCTCTGTGAATGGCCACCAGCTCTGCAGTGTAAACACTGCAGCCATTCGGCAGAGAGTGCTGTTCCACACGGTCACCAAGAGTATATGCAAATCCCACACGGCCATCAACCAGGGAACCATCGGTGTAGACCAGGTCATAACCAGGAAACTCTGCTACGACAGCTGAGAAATGGCGGCGGAGTGCCTCCAAGGGAACCGAGCCTTTGGGCCCATGGGCCAAGTCCAGCCGGGTACACGGCCTTGGCAAGCACCACGGGGGGAACATGCATGGACCCGATAGGGAGATGGAAGGGGAAAAGACTCAAGCTCCAGCAGGAGGGATCGAACTCGATAGGCAATCGTATGACGTGATCTAGGGCGTCGCTGATGGGGACGGACAACCACATCGGAAAAGAGGAGACGCCAGTTTGGGTGGCCTGGGGAGTAATATACATTGGCTGCAGAAGCCACTAGCAGGTGTTGGTGGAGTATCTCCAAAGTCGGGACCCCAGGCTCCACAAGTAAGCTGTTCACAGGGCTGGTGCGGAAGGCACCCATCGTAATGCAAGCCCCGCAGTGGTGGATGGGGTCCAACAGACGCAATGCCGAAGGGGATGCTGAAGCGTAGGCAATGCATCCAAAGGCAAGCCGTGACAGTACCAGTGCTATGTAGAGTCGTAATAGTGCGGAGCGATCCGCACCCCAACTTGTATGGCCCAGGTGGCGAAGAACATTCAAATGGCGCCAGCACTCTTGCTTCAGCTGACGAATATGAGGAAGCCACGTCAGCCGAGCGTCGAAGACAAGCCCTAAAAACCTATTTGTGTCCACTACTTGAAGTAAGTGGTTGTCGAGGTAAAGTTCGGGGTGTGGCTGAACAGTCCAACGCTGACAGAAGTGCATAACACTAGTCTTGGCCGCAGAAAACTGGAAGCCATGGGCAAGAGCCCAGGATTGCGCTTTTCGAACACTCAGAACAGAGCCGTGAGGAACCCCATTTTCCAGCACATGAGAGGTGCTTCGAGAGGCACCAACTTTAACTATAAAAGAACGGACAGCTAAAAAGTTATTAATAAAAATCGGAAGGGAGCCCCGGAGGACCCACCTATGTAAAGTAGTAAATATGTGGTGTCGCCACGTTGTGTCATACGCCTTGTGCATGTCAAAGAAGACGGCTATGAGATGTTGGCACCTGGAAAAGGCTGTGCGGATTGCGGACTCGAGGTACACCAGGTTGTCGGTGGTGGAGCGACCCTGGCGGAATCCTCCCTGGCACGGAGCCAGTAAGCCCCGAGTCTCGACGATCCAGCACAGCCGCCTACTGACCATGCGCTCCAACAGTTTACAGAGAACATTGGTCAGGCTGATGGGTCGATAGCTACCCAAATGAGCAGGGTTTTTGCCTGGTTTCATCACAGGTATGATGATACCCTCCCGCCACTGCGAAGGGAATACCCCGTCGCTCCAGATCCAATTGAAAATAGCGAGGATATTACCCAGGCTTTCTGCAGAGAGGTGTCGCAGCATTTGGGCATGGATGCTATCAGGCCCAGGGGCCGTGTCAGGACATTGCGCGAGGGCACCAAGTAGCTCCCACTCACGGAATGGAGCGTTATAAGCCTCAGTGCGGCGGGTGGTAAAAGATATAGGCTTGCGTTCCACCCGCTCCTTTAACATACGGAAGGCCGGTGGGTAGTTTGCAGAGGCAGAACATAATGCTCAGCAAACATCTCTGCAAGCGTCATTGGATCCGTACATATGGCTCCATTCACGGAGATCCCAGGGATTATTGTTGATGTGTATCCCCGTAAGCACCTAATCCGGCTCCAGACTTGGGAAGTGGAGATACCTGACCCAATGGTGGAAACATACGTCTCCCAACACTCCCGTTTCCGTCTTCTAATCAAACAGCGAGCACAAGCACAGAGCCTTTTAAAGGTAATGAGGTGCTCAAGAGAAGGGTGCCGCCTGTACCCCTGTAGGGCCCGTCTTCGGTCTTTAATGGCGTTAGCGACCTCTGGTGACCACCCCAGCACTACCTTACGCCGTGGGCGCCCCGCCTGCAGCAGACAATATTGACCGCGTGGCGCTCTCAACCACCACATCAATGGTATCGAGTGGGGGAGGGCCAACGATAGCAGCAGAGGTGTAGCCTTCCCAGTGAGCCCTTTGAAGAGCCCACCGAGGAGGGTGTGCTGGGGGAGTGACGTTGGGGGAGTGACGTTGTGGAAGTGACAAAAAGATCGGAAAATGGTCACTGCCACACAAGTCGTCATGGATACTCCAATGGATGGATGGCGGAACGCTGAGGCTGCATATCGACAGATCAATGGCCGAGAATGTGCCGTGTGCCACACTGAAATGCATGGGGGCACCTGTATTCAAGAGGCAGAGGTCGAGCTGAGAAAGCAGGTCCTCAACAACTCTGCCATGGCCAGAGATCGTAGAACCACCCCACAGGGGATTGTGGGCATTTAAGTCCACCAATAGCAAAAAAGGTGGCGGGAGTTGCGAGATAAGTGCAGCCAAGACAGCCATAGAGACATCGCCATCAGGAGGGAGGTAGAGACTGCAGACAGTAATCTCTTGTGTTGTCCTTACCCTAACGGTCACTGCTTCCAACGGTGTCTGAAGGGGCACAGGTTCACTATATACAGAGGTAAGGACATACACACACACTCCACCTGACACCCTGTTATACTGGCTACGATTACAGAAGTGTCCCCTATAGCCCCGAAGGGCAGGGGTCCGCATTGCCGGAAACCAGGTTTCCTGGAGGGCAATGCAGAGAGCAGGTGTAACACTCAAAAGTTGTCGTAGCTCAGCCAGGTGGGTGAAAAAACCGCCGCAGTTCCATTGGAGGATGACAGAATCCGACAGCTGGGAAGGCATGAATGAAAAAATGTTATGAATCACACCTCAACATCGTTTGTAGCCACCGGCAGCGATGCATGAACTTCGATGTCCATTGCGTCTGATGCATCCAAGAGAGCAAGGTCCTCGGGGGATGCGAGTATCTCCACCTCGTCCTCGGAGGCAGAGGTGGAGGGGGCGGGTGGCACAGTGGCCACTGTGGAATCTTTGGTCTTATCCTCCTCCTCCTTTTTCTTTCGAACCCTCGAGTCCCTCAGGGGCTTCGCTGGAAGGAGGGGCTTCGGAGACTCAGCCTCCGTCTCAGTGACAGAGGGAGAGTGCAACGCCCTGCGGCCAGCAGCCAGCGACGGTGCCTGCTGCTGGCGGCCAGCACCGGTACCGGCACTGGAGGAAGCCGCAGAAGGGAGCGTCCCGAGGGTCCCCTTCTGAATGAGGGCAGTCGGAGAAGGTTGAATCTTCTCTGACGGAGGTTTGGGGGCTGCTCCCGAAGCAAGTGCCTTGGGAGTAGGAGGAGGAATCGAGCCCCCAGCCACTGTGGGGGCAGGCGTAAGTGGACGGCCCTGAGGGCCGGCAGATGGTGGAACACTAGTGTCTGCTGCAGTTTTAAAGGCGGATGACAACGACGTCACTGCTGCGAAAGAGGCAGTCATGGTAACGGGGTGAAGTCGCTCATACTTCTTTCGAGCCTCAGAATACGAAAGTCGGTCCAAGGTCTTAAGTTCCATGATTTTCCGTTCCTTACGAAGAACGGTGCAATCCGACGAACAAGGAGGATGATGCAAGCCACAGTTAACGCAGATGGGAGGCAGTGTGCATGGCGCGTCCGGGTGTTCTGGACGTCCACAGTCCCTGCATGTAGCATTGAAAGTACATCTAGAGGACATATGGCTGAATTTCCAGCATTTGAAGCATCTCATAGGGAGAGGAATGTAAGGTTTCACGTCGCACCGGTAAACCATAACCTTGACCTCCTCAGGCAGGTTATCGCCTTCAAAGGGCAGGATGAAGGCACCGGTGGCAACCTTGCGATCCTTTGGCCCCCTATGGACACGCCGGACGAAGTGGAATCCTCTACGCTCCAAGTTGGCGTGTTACTCGTCGTCGGACTGTAACAAAAGGTCGGTGGAAAATTATACCTTGGACCATATTTAGCGACTTATGTGGTGTGATGCTCACAGCGACATCACCCAGCTTGTCGCAGGCAAGTAACGCCCGCGACTGACCTGGGGAAGCTGCTTCTATGAGCACTGCGCCGCTTCGCATCTTGGACAATCCGGAAACTTCGCCGTACTTGTCCTCAAGATGTTCCACAAAGAAAAGAGGCTTCGTAGATGTAAATGACTCACCATCCGTGCAGCTGCATGCAAGGAATTTGGGAAAGTATGGCTCATTCACAGATCTGGCCCATGTTCCTCCCACGGTGTAGGCAGGGAAGGGAACGAACGGGGGTTATATCCAGCAGCATTATAATCTCCTCTTCCACACTTATTCATTGTCGTCCCACGAGCAGCTAGGGAAAAGAGGTCCACCCAGGCAGAACCCCACTTGCCTGGGGAAGCCTTATACAACTGAGGTGCGGCAGGTTCCTCAGAGGTTGCTCGCTAGCAGCTGTTCAACCTCAATAGCCATGCATCTCCTCGGCACGTAACACACCTTGAGATTGAGGGTCTTTTTTTTTTATTATTATAGAGGTTTGTACCGTCCTCACGACCCGAGCGATTAAGCTAAGATCCCCGGGCTCTGAAACGTACAACGTTCCACCGTCGCACCGAGCGATGGTCGTTGAGGCACGCACAGAGCTTACGGTGTAGCGGACTGTTGGCGCGACACAGCCCACAGCTCAGGACCCCGGGTTCGCCAAGCCCGTACTCAGCAAATTAATGCTGAGCCCCTGAGGGGTGATCAAATGTTATGATCAACGTTAGCTACAGGATTGTCGTATGACATCAAACCAAAAGGAAAGATAAGTACATCTAGCCAAGAGTTATCCATCACCTACATATTCGATATAAATGCTACAGCTCTGAACACAGACAAAACCATCATTGGAAGTATATGTAGGTTTAAGTGGATTACCAAAGTAGTTTTGTTAGCTGAGGATGCTATTTGTTGTCACATTTATGATTTTCATAACAGGAAGAAAAATCCAACGACTGATTGGCCACTGTTAAATAATCAGGTCTTCTCCAAGGCAATCCTACACACGACAGAGGATTTCAATACACGAGTTGGAGACAATTACGTCATTAAATAGCATGTTCCATTGAATCATATGAACAAAGTACAAACTGATTCAGCTGCATATTGACATGAGTAATTTGTAGTGCTAAAAACAAAATTATTTTCAAAATTTATGATATTTTAATAAGAATGTCTTTTTAGTATGACACTACAATAAGATCAACATCAGAAGTATATCAGGCAGCGTCCTAGGATACCGTTCCTAACTCAAAAATATTGATAGTGCATGCTAGTGTTTCTATGGAAATGCAAAATACAATTGTATTTTTACACCATGTTAACACTGAATTAAGCAATAACATAAGAATATCAATGCACCACATGAAACAAGAATGGAATTTCATTCCATTTAACTAAATTTAGCAGGTAAAATTTTAGAATCCCGAATGCGTGCAACACAAATTGCTGGAAACCACTAGGACATGAAAAAGTAAGTGACATAGAATTGGCTACACTTATTTGTAGTCTTTTTCCATTAATCAGTGCTGCATAAAGAACAAAATTAAGTACATCATGCAATTTGTTATTTTATTTGGCCAATTTCCCTACATGTAACCAACAAAAATTGCATCAACACTAAAGCTGGTAAGAATTATTTTATTACCATCACTTTGTGAACAAAACAGAACTGAAAATTTTAATATTTTTGTAGTAAAAAGTGCTGGTTAGTGTTAAGAGTAACAATTAACTTAAATTTTGGCTCATGAATTCATTTTAAAATCATATAAAATAAATGCTTTACCTTTTACAATATGATTTTTGTAATGACGACTCAACTTTTAACACAGGTTAATTACAAACAACGAACAAACCTAGTTCCTTATGCATGAGCGGTCTACATTAGTATAACGTCATTCTGCAGCTATCAGCAAGCTTGTTTACGATCAATTAACACCACACAATCAATTTTAGTCTCTAAACTAGCTAAATGAAGGTAATTCCTGGGAAAAATTACGACAAAGTTTTAATACAAATTTACCTTAGCTCTTCGAGTTTTGCTCTTCCGTTCATTGCTTTGTCCCGATTCCAACCGATTCACTGCATTACCATTCTCATCAAGAGATTTAGCCTGCACATACAAGAAACAAGTTGTCATGAAACATACATTTAATTCATTAATGTTGTTGAAAGGTTTCCATTCTTCACTCAAAATGTTAACTTGAAAGACGAAAATTAAAATCATTTTCAGGTACTTAACACACCTTTATATCTGTATTAAAATCCTTACTCCCCTGGAACACTCGTCCCACTGACTCTGAAACAAAAACAAATATTGGTTTTGTTAAATATACTTCTAATAATCACCAGCACTAGAAATGAACATTGACCCAAGGAGTAAGATTTCCTTCAATTTATGGATTAAATTTTTGGGCCACGTTAAAAAGTAAAGGTGAAACTTCAAATAATTTTTTGTCAAAAGATTATAACAGGTAATATTTTTGCACATAATCACACTATTTTACACATTTGGTCCATCGTCAACAAGTTTCCTACATCTAGGCTGGAGGAAAAAAAAATTGTGGCAATGTGCATATCCACTCTATTACCAATTGTACAATGTAGTCGTTCAATAAAAACTGATCAATGCTTCCACACAAAATCTTAAAATCACAAATAGGTTATAGAACAGTAAGGTGGGTGCTCCAGTTGTTTACAATCACACTTCTAAAGGCACTGGGAAACCAGATTGTTTAACCCATCATATGATGCCAGGTAACTAAAGAAAAATATGTCATTTGGAACATTCATTCAACACTGAAGAGCCAAAGAAACTGGTATAAGCATGTGTATTCCAACAGTGATATATGTACACACTCAGAACAGCACTGCAGTCGGCAATGCCTGTCTAAGGCAATGGGTGTCTGGCATAGGCATTGGACCTATTATTGCTGCTACAATTGCAGATCATCACAATTTAGGTGAGTTTGAAATAGGTGTTCTAGTCAGCACATGAGAGATGGGGACGCAGCATCTCCGAGGTATGGATTTTCCCATACAACGAGTTCAGGAAGACATCATTAATATTGAGAATCCAATAAAACATCACATCTCCAACAGTGCTGTAGCCAGAAAAAGATCCTGCAAGATCAGAACCAATGTTGACTGGAAAGAATCCTTCAATGTGTGAATAGTGCAACCCTTCCACAAATTGCTGGAAATGTCAACACTGGACCATCTACGAGTGTCAGCATGCGAACTACTCATTGAAACATCATTGATAAGGGCTTTCAGAGCTAAAGGCTCACGTATGTACCGCTACTGACTGCACGACACAAAGCTTTACACTGCACATATGCTCGTCAACACCAACAGTGGGCTTTTTTGCCTAGTCGGATACGTCTTTTCCGATTGTATCAAGCACATGGACATGTACTAGGATGAAGACAACCTCATAAATCCATGGATGCTACAACAAACCAATTGTATGGCTTTTTGGCCAGGAAATCATGTCTGGAATAGTTCGGCTGCCTAGCACTTCTGCATGCTCGCAGGCACCCTACATAATATTAGACATGTATATCAGTTTCTTTGGCTCTTCGATGTATTTTCATTTTGCAGATGTCTCGGTAACTTTATTCACTGCATAGGAAACTAAAGGCAATGACCACCATGTATAAAAAGAGGGAGAGTGTGAGATTCCTACAGGAACCAGCCAATTACCAATAAGGCCAGTACGAAAGGCATTAGTGGTACATACCATGAGGGTACAAATGGTCCAAAAGAAGTGGTGCGAAATGTGCAGCCGAGCCATAAACTTGACAATCATAGTCCATAAGGAACAGCATTAATGCCCAATAAAGGCAGAAATGAGTAACCTTCCATGCTCTTAAGATAAAACCTCTGCCAGGCACTTAAATGTGATTTGCAGAGTAAATATGTAGATGAGCAGTGGGCAAGGAAGTTGAACACATGAGTTTACAACCAATCTCTCAAACATTAAAACTCAGCAACCACCATGTAAGCTAATAATATATGAACTTCATCTACAGTACGTTAAAGATCCGAAGAAGTAAGGGAGGCCACAACAGCTTATAGTTATGTAATCAGGGCACCAATTCCTGCAAAAACCTGCGAGTTCTCTTTGCTGGAAAAAGGAAGGAAGATTATGGTTTAATGCTGCATGTACAACATTGTCATTAGTTTGAACACACTGATATATTGTTCTCAGTGATAGGTAAGGAAATCTTTCATGCTCTTTGAAAATGAACATACCGGTAATTGCCTGGAATGATTCAGTAAATCACAGCAAACCTAAATCAGGTCTGCTAAATGAAGAGTCCAATGTGTTACCACTGCACCACCTCACTCAGTCTCTTTGCTGGAGTTAACCCATCCCTCCCAGTGTTGCCATATGGCAATGGCAACATCACCTTTTTCTGTTCCTCCATTTGTTCAACGATTGTAAACAACAATGCAAGACTTTCCAAAATGCATTGTCAATATATTACCATTACTTTGAGGAAACAAAGCATTAGGCTACTCAGGTCTGACAAAAATAGATATTCTAGTGTCATGTCTAAGTTGGAATACATTCAGTATGACTTTCATATTATTATTCTTCAAGGTAAAAGAAACAATTTGAATAATCATTAATGAATTATTGTCAAATGTCTAAATTAGTAGTAAAAAGTTTGAAAATTGATGTTAGTTATGAAGAAGGAAACAGATCCTGCCCAATGATGACTCCACATGGCATCCGAAATTTCTCTAGGAAAATCCAATAAATATACATTATTCCAATCATCAATAGAAATATACAAAAAATGATTCTGTTCATAAATTAATGAAATTTGTGGTTACAATGGTTAACAAGATGCTGAAAGCCAGATCAACAGTCCTGCTGTCGAAAGCCTCCAATTAACAGGAAATGGCAACCTCCTAAGGCAGCAGGCAAGCTCTGCATTCAATTGTCTTGCACATATACACACTTTATTTCAGTGGGTAGTTTAAGCCTGCTGTGCTGCTGTGAAATAGTTATTGACTGGAAAAAAAGAAGACTATCAGCAACTGACAAACATGATGGATGTGATGTCATAAATCACCCGAGTTACTTCACTAAGCATTTCTATGACAACCTCGCTCGGTAAACATGGCAAGAGCAGAACATGTACATCTTCCACACCTCCATTGATGAACACACACAACTTTCGAACTGACATTTCAGTTATCATATTATCTATAAAGATCGATGGATCAAGCTTTTTGCTATTCTGTAAGTGGATCTCACTGAATCATGGCTATCACCAAAACACACTATCGACTACCAAGGTCAGTGTTCGGCCTGTCTTTAAAAACAAACTTTATGTTTGTTGAAGTGCAGACCTGATCGCGTACCTGCCAGTTCTCGTAACTGTAAAATGCTTAAAGACATTCACAGTCCACCTTCTAAGCTTTTGTCAATTCTTTTTCTAATGTTCAAGAAATTTGGTTGAAACTGAATATTCTTTATCTCAATCTTGGCGGAACTGCCATTTACTGAAAATAGTACCCTTACATAGCACCCCATATTTTATAATATATTGCACAACTATTGATATTTTAGAAGTGTCGGCTGTGACCAAAGTATTGCGCAGATCTTTAATGCCAATCTCATACAATCAACATTATCTGACAATTCTCGGTACTGCTTAAATTTATTGTACAGAACAATATATTAACAATGACGACGATGACACTCACTACTATCAACTAAGTGTTAAATTTTTGTTTTATTCTATGGTCTAAAATATTAAAGATGGCCTACATATTCGTTTAATGATTTGTTGCAATAACAGTATTAAGTGAATTTACAAATTTACTAACATCGTTGTTATAACACATGGAGTTGAAACATTAAGATAAAAAATTGGCATATGCTAGTCGGACAACTATTCAAAAGCAAAAGCAGCAGCAGCAGCAGCATCAGAAGCATCAGAGCAATTCAAATTAACTGCCATGCCAATCTAAGCTGAATACTAAACCTACAGGTTAAGTTCTCTGGAAGAAACGGAGCAAACAGAGAAGGGACAGTCAATATTGAATCATTGATACGAGTATATAATTTAGAACCAAATAAAACGGCTGTAGTTAATAGTACTATAAAAACAATAGAGTAACTCAGAAAAGCACACTGTCACGTGGTTGTTAATGGGTCAGTATTAGCAGCAAGAAACCTATAACTTCTGAGTGTGATAAAATATAGTACCTGTGCCAAGAGACGTAGCAATCCATGTGTTTGGTGGTAATGATAGGACACTTAAATGTTGCATCTGCATTGGGTAATTGTTATGTATTGCTACACCAGATTTTGCAGCTTCTGCCCCCACTGATCGTTTCAACACTGCATCATTTCCTGCAGACAGATATAGTGAGGGTCAGAATATCTGCTTCAGAATATCAGTAATTTCTCATACTTCAAAAGAGTGTTACTGCGTATTTCAGACCAGTTGCAACACGATTATGGCTTTACACTGGCCCAATTCTTAATAAAAATTAATACCAATTAATTGTTACTAGTAATACATAAAAATACGAAGGTCAGGGTTTAACATCCCACAACATAAAAACGATTAGATACAATGTAAGTTACTGACCTTTCGTTGCAGCAGAGGTAGTGGAGACTGTACGCTCCTCCTGGGCACCACTGCCATTGCGAGCAACTGAACCCATGATGCACTTAACAGAGTTGTAGTTTGACGGCAACTGGAGAGGGTTCTGGTCGACACCATTTACCACAGGAACATTCGTGCTGCCCTTCTCCCGCTGCAAGACAACCGGCAGGCTCCACTTTTACATGCAACAAGGACGGAGCCCCGATTTTGCTACCACCATTACATTCTGCTTAATCCAAAACTTTCTCTCCTCAATCTCTTCTGACATTTAAAACAAACATGTTATCTTTGAATCAAACAAGTTACATTTCTGTAATCATCTAACAGAGAAAGGACACACACACACACACACACACACACACACACACACACACACACACACACAAAATAGGCTGAGGGAGGGGGAGGGGGGAGGCATATGGGGAGGGGGAGGGGGAGGCATATGGGGAGGGGGAGGGGGAGGCATATGGGGAGGGGGAGGGGGAGGGGGAGGCATATGGGGAGGGGGAGGCATATGGGGAGGGGGAGGCATATGGGGAGGGGGAGGGGGAGGCATATGGGGAGGGGGAGGGGGAGGCATATGGGGAGGGGGAGGGGGAGGCATATGGGGAGGGGGAGGGGGAGGCATATGGGGAGGGGGAGGGGGAGGCATATGGGGAGGGGGAGGGGGAGGCATACGGGGAGGGGGAGGGGGAGAGGGAGGCATATGGGGAGGGGGAGGGGGAGGCATACGGGGAGGGGGAGGGGGAGAGGGAGGCATATGGGGAGGGGGAGGGGGAGAGGGAGGCATATGGGGAGGGGGAGGGGGAGGCATATGGGGAGGGGGAGGGGGAGGCATATGGGGAGGGGGAGGGGGAGGCATATGGGGAGGGGGAGGGGGAGGCATATGGGGAGGGGGAGGGGGAGGCATATGGGGAGGGGGAGGGGGAGGCATATGGGGAGGGGGAGGGGGAGGCATATGGGGAGGGGGAGGCATATGGGGAGGGGGAGGGGGAGGCATATGGGGAGGGGGAGGGGGAGGCATATGAGGAGGGGGAGGGGGAGGCATATGAGGAGGGGGAGGGGGAGGCATATGAGGAGGGGGAGGGGGAGGCATATGAGGAGGGGGAGGGGGAGGCATATGAGGAGGGGGAGGGGGAGGCATATGAGGAGAGGTTGGGATTGGGGGGATGGCAGAGAAACAGAGGGCCAAGGAGGGAGGGAGGGAGGGAGGACATGGAAAAAAGATTTTTTCACATTTTACAGGCATGCAAGTGTTATAGATCCAAGACACACAGCAAGTCACTAGTTCCTTACATTCTGATTTTAATTGCTACCTGCCCCGATTACAATTATTCCCCCCAGAGTGCGACTTTACAGGATATATGACATTGTAAAACCGTACAGAGAGGAGGAAAACAAACAGGCTAATACAGGCTTAAACACTTACTGTCCCGTCTCACCCCAAAGAAAGGGGGCAAGAGAAGGATATTCAATGTACAATCATTTGCTTCAAATGACCTGCAGAAAGGAAGTGCTGAAAAATAGCTGCTTCCCTATGATTGTATTCAGTAACTGTATTTGCACTTAAAGTGCATTTTATGTGTAAGCGACTAGCGCTTGACGTGTAGACGTTGGTGAGATGATTGATGGCAGGTGAAGGCAGCCAATTAGGAGTCACATTAGACCAGCCAATAAGAAATGGCTTTAGTCTTTGTGGTGTATAAACATATAGTACTTACGAAGATAATGTACTCGCTGGGCAAAGCTAATCAAGAACGTGCCAACCATACAGCAGGGACAGCATTATTTATTTATCTCATGGTGGCCGTTTTCTGACAATGGATTTTGAAAGAGCACAGACCTTCCCTGCACACGATGAAATAAATAATTAATGCTGTTCCTGCTATATGCTTGACAGATTGTCGATATACCCTTATCTGGTTAGTAAATTCATTACCCTCATAAATACTACCTGTCACTAGTCGGTTGTTCGGTATATAACCTATCACAATCGCACCTTCCAAATATGGCAAAAAATGTTATAAATGAAATATCATTACATTTCTAAAAACAACAGATCCAATTTTAAAACTGGCATCATGTTTATTAGACCTCAAGGTACGGTAAAACAGTCAACAATCCGTAGATTGATTTGAACACCACAGTGCTTTACTATGCATGGTCCTGTTCGGAGGTGGTATGCTGTTGCCTTCCTCCGACCTCCGAACTGATTTACCCAGCCAGTTATGGGGGGGAACAACAGTTTAATGTGGATTCTGAACCACAGTGCTAGTTGAAATTTTTCGTATCAGCAATACTGCCAGCAGTGAAAGAAGTGGAAAGCAACAAAAATCCTATGGCCTGGTGGGACTCGAACCCACGACCTTTGAACTCTTAGTCTGGCACTCTACCACAATGCTACCGAGCTGGACAAAGACAAGCAATATTACTAGCTGCCCGATCGCACCCCATTCACTGCCTTCACCACCTGCAATTCAGTACGCCAGTGCCTTTTGCACATATCTAGCACCAGTCACGTACCCATAAAGCGCACTTTAAGTGTATTTTGATTACCGGTAATGAAGCAACAATGAAAATTTAATACAGAATCAATAGCCAAACAACTGATACATATATAGCTTCATATGTATTTAAATTAAGACCCACATTGCCAACATCAACATTTCAGTTGTAAGGAGTGACTTTCCTGAATTCTGTTCAAAATAAAATTTCTAATCCCTTCCCACAATCTTCCTCCTCCATTTCCAACAAAGCTGTATATTCCAACTGCAAAACTTTTTTTGATCCATTCAAATGAAATATTATGCCTCTATGTCCAGTGATCTTGAGCAACGTCAAGGAAGAAAAATGTTTGAAGGTACTTTGGATGGTAGGTAATCTGCAGGTGTAGAACTGATTACTTTGCTTAAGTGAATAAATAAGTAAAGCTAACTTTTGATTTGAAATCCAAATTATATTAATGCTAATATTACCTAACAAGTAAAAAATGAAAAGTTTAGAACAGATTCATATTTAGAAACAATAATTTGAAATTCTGAAACAGTACATACAGGTCCTAGAATTTCTCTCTGTCCAGTGCACACCATTCAATAAAGTTTCATTCTCAATTACGACTGAGGTTTACATTATGTCTAAACAGGACCTACATCAAGATGTCACACTATTATAATTATGGTGTTTATGTTTTAAGAATCGCTTATTTATCATAAATGCAACAACAGAAAACTTAAGGAATGTAATGTATGACAAAGTTTCAGAAACAAGAATGATAGGTTTAGGGTATATGCACGGATTGTATTTTATTTGTTTATTAAATTTTATTTAACTTTTCTTTTTTGCATGAAACATTGTTTTGCCTAACAATTAAAATCAATGAACAAAAACTGGTCAAAACTCTGTTTTGTCCCATATGCTATATGGCATCTCTATTAACAAAACATTCAATTCAATGAGGCCAAAAATATGTTTTCCAAGGCTTTTTCAAATGTCCCCAAACATGTGAGGATTCTGACATTTCCAGATGTTCAGCAATTGTGGCAAAAAAACTCTTTGGAAACATGAATGTTCGTTGTCATTTGAGATGAGGACGATGATGGCAGGACAAAAGGGTTATTCCACATGAAAGGGACCAATATTAGAAAGTGTCCCCACTCGACCATCTACAAATCTAATGAAATTTGGTGTGATGGTTCTATATGGTTTTTGATAGTTATATACCAAATTTCAGTTGAGTATCTACAATGGTTGAATTTTTAGGAATTTATAAAGATCCGCTAGTCATCTTCGCGTCATGTATGAAGGTGGAAAAGTGCCCAGTTTGCTAGGCATTTTTGAAAGTTCTAGCAAACATTTGGTCATTTGCTTTAATATACATGGAAAACTCGATACACTGATTCACACCTTGGCAAAAATTAGAGGTTTAGCCTCACCTAAATACCGATACAAACCTCAAAAGTGGTTCAAAAATTCACCACGCTGTTCTGAGAGCCAAGGTTTGAGAGACCACTGCTGCTTTTTATATGAACCAATCACATCAGAACTTGAGATGGTGATTCCCACCTATTGTAGTCTATTGTTTCTTGAAGATCATAGTCATTTTTGAGGTTTTAATATATTTATATTTTATACTGTAAAATATAAAAATATTTCTTGTTAGCCTAGTCAATTCCCTAAACCACAGGCACATCTTATACTATTAAAAGACATTACAAGTTAGTCAAATTTTCATTTACAACTTGAATTTTATTAACGTTTTGTATTTATCAATAGGCCATTTCCCCTGCTTTTGAGATCCAGAAATTAAACATTATAGCTTTGAAAGCTTAAAGCATGCTCTTTCTATCTGTGGCAAGAGAAAAAGGATTGAAAATGACAGTCAAGGTATTGACCCCTAAAAATCTCCAAAAAAAATTGCACATTGAAAATTTTGGCCAACTTTGCAGAATCATACTTGTTATTAATAGTGTTAATTAAATTTGAGATTATATATATATCACAGGTGGGAATCACCATCTCAAGTTCTGATGTGATTGGTTCATATAAAAAGCAGCAGTGGTCTCAAACCTTGGCTCTCAGAACAGCACAGCAAATTTTTTAGCCACTTTCAAGGCTTGTATTTGTATTTAGGTGAGGCTAAACCTCTAATTTTTGCCAAGGTGTGAATCAATGTATGAAGTTGTCTATGTATATTAAAGCAAATGACCAAATGTTTGCTACAACTTTTTAAAAATGCCTAGCAAACTTGGCACTTTTGCACCTTCATACATAACGCGAAGATGACTCTTGTTTCTTTATAAATTCCTAAAAATTCAACTATTGAAGATACTGAATTGAAATTTGGTATATAACTATCAAAGACCATATAGAACCCTCATACCAAATGTCATTAGATTTGGAGATGATCTAGCAGGGAGCCCTGATCCCCTTGACGTGTAATGACCCAAAAGCAGTATCTCCTTCCACATGTGGAACAGTACAAAAATTTAAGCAGGATAAAAATGCCATCTTACATCAGTAGATGCTATTCAGAGCGTATACACAGACAAGAAAAATTCCCGTATTTTTTCCTTATTTTCCGAACAAAAATTTAACTTTTCCCAGATGAAAATACCATTTTTTTCCAGAGTGAATTATGCTTTTCTGTTGTAAGTGGCAATATACTTGACATGCAGCAGTAAGCCTAACAATTTTTATAGGTTAATGTTTTCTACAATGGTGTGGGACTTCCAAGCATTAAAATGCACTTAGAATGTTGTGATATGCCAATGTTGGCAACACCACATCAACTTATGGGAAGTAAGAGCAACGAGCTAGGTGCAAACAAATAATTGGAATATTGTATCTCCACTTGTTTCATAAATGCACCTCTTTTATTTCAGTTTTTTCATGATGAAACTGACGTAGGCATGATTTATGGGAACGTCATTACCCAATGAATGTGTCAAGTAAGTTGTTATACATGAACCTAATAAAAGAAGTACGACAATCTCCGATTGGTTGGCTGTCTTTACTTGCCATAAGTTGTACTTTTTGCCATTGTTACTGCATCATTACTAATCCATCTATTCAGAAACTAAAATTAATCTGATAAACTAACCTTTAAGCTTTGTCTTATCCTTGAAAATATACCAAACATAAATGTACCATTGAACTTTTTAATAATAGCATATATGGCAGGTGTTTAGAGTCCTAAATTTTAGGTGCTAGTTCCCAAAATTTTGTAGGATATGAACAGGAGTCAAACTGCTCACAATTTCAGAAACTTATAGCACATTCTCACTATTGAAGTGAGCTAATACTGCAAAAAGTCCATTTATTTTTAAAGTAACTCTTCTCAAACCAGTATTTGCAACTTTGACCAGCGACATGCTAGTAACAGACTAGACTCGTGCTCGTCAAACAGCATGTTGTTAAGTATTGCATATTCTTCGTTCTAATGCCTTTTACACATTCTGCAATCAGCAGATGTTTGTACACTAAGTGCATTTGTTTTGCTCTAAAGAGCACAATTTCTTTCCAACTAAACTGTTTTCCTTCTTCTTCTTCTTCTTCTTCTTCTTCTTCTCCTCCTTCTCCTTCATTACCGTAATGAGCCTAAATTACAAAAAGTAACTGGTAACTTACACAATGAAATAATTCCCAGCAAAATATAAAAATTGCCAGGTATTTCCCATATTTCTCCCAACTTCAAGAATTACGGTGTTTTCCACAGATCTCCCGGTTGTTCGATGCATGAACACCCTGGCTATTACTTTTCGAACTGCATTTATGATCACATGAGATACAGTCAGAATTTCTGGAGAAATATTTATAAGAAGAGCATTTTGTATCAGTATAATTTGACAAAACACACATTATACAAAAAAATATGGATCACTAAATTCAAATTTATGAAGAACATACACAGCCCCACATTACATTCCACAAAACATTTTCCTTTTATCCTATATATCTACACCATTTTTAGATCCTAGTGAATGTTATGGGCAAAAACTTAGCACATACAGGTTTACTAAACATACCTATTTGTTGTGTGTTCCGTCTGCAATCTAACATTTGGTGAACTTCATTCCCACAGAACTTTATGTGATAACAGAGTGTGCATTATCCACATTTTCTTTCATATCTTTAGCCATACAGATTTATGAGAATCCTGGCAATCTGACTTGACTTAAATTACTCATATGCAAAATAGCAATTATTGGGACCTTATTTCTCTTTCTCATAATGGATGTGTAACTCCCCCAGCTCTTTACAACATGACATCCATTCTCATCAGACTGCAACTGAAAAAGGTGTCTCCTAATACACATAGTTTTCCTTGCTGGTTCATTCCATAGAATCTCACAGGGGGGTGATAAGATGACCATTCCAGAATCTGATCATATTTGGTACACGGGTACCTAAATGTCTTAGAAAAAATACTAAATATCACCGTCCTATCTATAACCATTGTAGAGAAAATTATGTTTGAAGTCTGAAAGTTTAACTTTTTTTATGCATCACGTATGTAGATCACTAAGTTGATATATGATATAAAAAGTGAGAATCATAATTTAGATTGATTATGAAAAACGTTGAAAGATACATTCTTTCACACTACTATTGAAAGTCACAATTTTAAATAAATTCTTAACTCTGCCTATGAAAACAGTACAGCCCTTAATTTTGGTACTGTAGCTCTTCAGTCTAGTATTAAGACTAAAAAATAATGGAAAGCATATTGCACCGCATTTCATAGTTCTCACTTTCAGTTAAAATTGACTCCATCAGGAAAAATGGTTGATTATGATGAACTTAAAAGTCCTGGATGAGTGCGTAGACAATTGAATCCGAACTTCACTTTTTTTTGCTGAAACATTTACATATTTGGTAGCAATCTTGGATCCAAAGAAGAATATCCTAACTCACTCAATAGATAACAGTAACAAGGAAATGCCATACACATGTGTCATTAATTTTCAGCACTACTGGGCCTTTGAGAATTAAAATCATGGGTAATCCTTTAAACAGTGTTCTTGAACTGTATATGGTTGACCTGAAGGACAGAACTTTACAAAAGTGATAGCTAAAAACAGTTATGTATTTACTTACTAAATATGTTATTTTTAACTTTTATCAGCTTGGATGCACAAATGCGACAATATAAAGAGTATCCTTATTCTATAACTGTATACTGAAATGACAAAACTATGAAATAAAATCGATAATTTAAGAAATAATGAAATTCATGAAGAAATATACAGTGTACTCCCAATAATTCATAGGCGGATAATTCGTTGCTGTCAACAGTCACGTAACTTCAATTTCCTGTTTTCGCCACAACGCTGCGCTGGCCTCTCATCGCGTGACACTGCTACTTTCCTGTTGGCTTTTGGTGTCCATGATACATTAACTTACGAATTTGGATACTTTCTCCTGCATGTTGATAATGCATTGAAAAATAAATACTTGACATTTTAAAATTTTATTAAGTTGAAAAATAACCCGTAATAATAAGTATCGGTAATAGTAAAAAATATTTTTTTCCCAACAACGTTTTGTTTTCTGAAATGTTACAACGTCTGATATTGAACCGAGCTACTCGGATTTATGAGTTGGCAGCACTGGATGGATGTCTACTTATGCTGTACTGTATTTTATATTGTTGTGAGAAGTTTTATACTACTAAATTATTCTTCTGATTGTGCCAGTGAATAATACAGTATGAGTGGTCGTAATTTAAAATATAAGATGTTGACTTAGTGATTCCTACAAGCACGAAATACACAGACTTCGGTCAAGCATAAAACAATCCCTCTGTTTTCAAATATTGTCATGTTTGTCACATTTTACATTAGCACAAGCAGCACTTCTGGGTACTTTTTCATGACATACCTTGTCTTAAAATGCGTGTTTTGGAAATATCTAATGCTATGCTCCATTTATCCTACAAATGTTCTTAGGATGGAAGAGAGAATAAAAAATCCGTCGTGTCATACACTGCCTGGATGTACTACAGTACTTCGATAATGTAAAGCGTTACCATCTCCTTTGTGTGTGTCTTCACAGTAACGAAAACTTTTTGTTATGAAATGTCTTGTTTTACGATAGTAACTACTTTACTGAGCGGAGAACCTGTCAACCATAGAGTAGAACAGCATTATTTATTTTATGGTCTGTACGAAACAGTAATCAGATTATTCCAAATCTTCCTTTTGCGAGGGCAATTACTTTTACTAAGCGGACAATGGCACAGTTAATTCCTGTTCCACGCAGAAATGTGTCAACTATCATGTAATGTATTTTCCAATATGTTGCCTTCAATGCCTTGTAATGTTGTACTGGAACTCTGTCCTCTGATGGGTTAACAACATCATCACGTGCCCTCCGCTTCCATTTGTTGAAAAAAGAACATCACAATGTGTAACTTCACTTTCAGAGTTCGCTTGGCTCTTATTCCGAATTTCACAAATTTCTTTTTTCTACTTCCATATTACAAAAATATTTTGTCTTTGTGCTACATCGCGTTAAAGATATCTAAAAAAAGAGCTGTTTTCAGGGCTTATATGTGCCATACACTGTCCAGTAGTGCTACTTCGATTATTTAAACCATAACCTGCCAATTGGAGTGCACGAAAGTCACGTAATTTTACATCACTATCTAAACTTCGGTTAATTCACGGATTTCAATAATTCAAATTTTTCTAATATGCCAGTCTCAAAACACAAAAAGGTTACCTACAGGTGAGAGACAAGATCTTTTCATAACAATTGTCATCTAGCTGATATAACTGGGTGCTGTGGGTTTGTGATGATGGGGCATTGACCTTGCATACAACACTGGAGAAGGGGACTCAAATTTTGTCTTTCCTATTGGGCCATTTTAATAATTGTGACTCAACAGGAGATATACAAATAATTTCAACATCTCTAAATTCATGGGATACCTGGGAAATGTGACCTATGTGACACACTTCATCATATCTGAAAGCCACATGCTGCCCCACACAGAAGTGTTCAAATGAAGAATTTTCAGGAGTTCCCATAGCAACAGTGGTCCCATTTGCATCTGTTGAAAGCCTCTTCATTATAATTGCATTAGTAGCAATGACCAGAAATGCATGGTGCAACAGTGTTCCTCAAACAGTCTTCACTGCACTGTATATGGCTTCCAAAAAACCTTGGAATGACTATCTCCTCTGATAACAAAAAGAAAATTAGGCTATGGATTTTGTTGAGTAACCAGGTATACAGGTTTTCTGGTGTCAAGATGTAATGACATAGAAATGTAGCCTGCAAGCTGGCTCTTCTAGCTGGGTGTTTCACAGGGCCTCTTCCCATGGCATTTTGCTTCAATACCAAAATCATCTTGATGGTAAGTTAGGCTCTTGAGGTTCTTGTGATTATTATAGGCCTACTACGAAGCAGCACAATCACTGAAGTATAATCTCCAGTGTTAATTGCAAGGTCAGTGTCCCATCATTATAAAGCCACAGTGTCTGGTTATATAAGTTAGATGGTAAGTATTATGAAAAGATCTTGTCTCTCACCTTTAAGTAACCATTTTCTGTTTTGAGACCTGTATATTAGAAATACAGGGTGAAATGTAACATGATATTTTCATCTAAAATAAAGCTACATTTCCGGTCTTCCAACGAACGGAAGATGCACAACAACAATTTTTATTAAGGGGTAGGTTAAGATTTTAAAGGGCCGTAAAGCTGGCGGGTCGTTGGGTCCCATTTACAGGTGGGGCACCCAAACTGTAGACGCTATTCACGGGCGCGCACAGTGATGGCAGAGATCAAGGAGTACCTTTCTTGGTCATCATGCAGAAGACGGCCTGCAGCAGCGAGAAGGCAGAAGGAAAAACAAATGAATTATGTACTTAGTTATGAGACGTATTATGTAATATATAATATTATGTAATATATAGTTACAGAATAAGGATACCGTATATGTTGTTGCATTTGTGCAGCCAAGCTAATAAAAGTTAAATATGACACATTAAGTAAATGATTAATAACCGTTGTCAGCTATCACTGTTATACAGTTCTGTCCTTTAGGTCAACCACATACAGTTTGAGAACACTGTTTCAAGGATTACCCATGGTTTTAATTTTCTAATACCCAGTATTGCTGAAAATTTATGACATATGTGTATGGCATTTTCATGTTATTGTTGATCTATGAAGTAAGTGAGTTAGGATATTTTTATTTGCACCCAAGATTGCTACCAAACATGTAAACATTTCAGAAAAAAAGGGTTCAGATTCAACTGTCCACGTACCCATCCACGACTTTGAAGTTCATCAAAATCTAGCATTTTTCCTGATGGAGTCAACTTTAACTGAAAGTAAGTAGTGCAGTGCAGTGCAGTGCAATATGCTTTCCATTATTTTGTATAATTAATACTAGGACTGAAGAGCTATAGAACCAAAATTGAGGGCTCTAGTGTTTTAATAGGCAGAGTTATGAATGTTTTTGAAATTGTGAATTTAAACCGCAGTGTGAAAAAAGTGTATTTTCAACATTTTTCATAAACAATATAAATGATGAATGTCAGTTTTTATATCACATATTAACTAAGTGCTCTGCATAAAGGTAAAGCAATTAACAATCCAAAGATTGGTTTGAACACAGTGATTTACTAGGCATGGTCCTGTTTGGAGGTGGTATGCCTTGCCTTCCTCTGACCTTTGAACTGACTTATTCAGCCAGTTATAGGAGGACCTAAAGTTTAATGTGGGTTCCGAACCATGGTGCTAATCGGTATTTTTCACATGAGCAATATTACCAGAGGTGAAAGAAGTGATGCATAAATTGAGGACTATAGGTCAACTTATCACTAAACAGTAGCCCTCTGAAGATGGGGATTTCTGTGCCCGACTTGATCGCATACACACCTTGAAACAATTTTCTCAACAATGGTTGGAGATAGAAAAATACCAAATATCACTGTCCTATTAAGACATGTAGGTCCCCATGCACCAAATATGAACAAATTCTGAAATGGTCACCTTATCACAAAAATATCTGATTTTCTATAAAATGACACTACTGACATTATTTGCTGAAGGAATGGACAAGCCTTGACGACTTAGCTAATAATCTCATTTGAGTCACCTTATGTGCAGAGAAGTGGATATTGCCTTTCTTGTGGAGAAGACAGGGTTTTCAGCACTTTACTTTTGGAATTAGTAAACTTCCAGTACAGAACACCTCCACTCCACACAGAAAAACATCAGGCACGTGACAAAATACCATGAGGAGCAACATATTTCTTCATGTGTGTGTATTCCACAAGTGTTTTTAATTAAAACACTTGTTTCCAAGTACACACTAGCTCATAGCTCTATCACTTGCCTATATTACCTCACACATTTCCACTTTATAATTTATCAGTAATGAGTAGTATTTGTATGTAACAAAACCACTTATATGTAGTCTAAACATAAATATTCATGAAAACACCTAACAAAACTAATAAAGCTTCAATGCAGACCTGTAAGAGTCCCACTGGAAGTGTGACGGTGGTGTCAACGTCAGAGTCACGAGTCGACGTACTTTTCCCCCCAACTTCCAATGTAGCGTGGCTGGTAAAGTTTGGCACCCGAGGTGCCGTCTCTGACCTTTGCACAACCTCCAGCTCTGTGCCAATTTCACAGTCCGAACCTCCAGCCACCCCAGTATCTCGTCGATCTGAGATTGTCGACGTAGGAATAGGACGTCCACCATCCGTAGCACCACACACACTATCACCGACAGTATTACTGTCAGTATCACTTGAGGAGTGACAGGCAGGCAGGCTAGTGATGGCACCCGGCCCGCCCCCGCACCTGGCAGGGGCGGTGGCCGCTGCCGCCAAGTCTTCGACTGGTGCAGAGGCAGGATCTCTCCTCCGCCTCCGGCTGTCCTCAAGGAGACAGTCACCACCTACGTTCACATTGCTGGGGAGCGAACCCCCCTCACGCTGACGTGCACTCACACTGGTAGCCCTCTGCTCCTTCTGGCGGGCCCCCCGCCTCCGCCCTGCAGGTCCGTGCCCACCGAAGCCCGTCGTGTCGAACTCTGAGCTGGCAGCGTGGACTAGGTTCTGCAGCGAGCCGCCTCTCGTCTGACGCTCAGAAACAGCAGTGACATCTCGACGCGAGGGAATTCCTCTCCGGCGATTTCCACTGTAGCAACGTGAGCTGGCAACGCTGGCAGATCCGGAAGTAACACTGGTACAGCCACTGCGGTGAGTGTTACTCTCGTCTGCCTCTACTTCCTGAAGAAGTTCCTATAGTCAACATTAGAAATGTGTATGAGTAAATACATATTAGCCAGCACTATGAAAGTCATCTATGTTCATTGATACTATGACAAATCTAATATGCAGTGAGTGGACAAAATGAAAACTCTCTTACCAAGACCACAAAACACCTATTAACAACAAATTTAAATTGTCTGATATAAATTTAAATTGTCTGTTAAAAATTCAACAGTCAAATTAACACCTGAAGATACAACAATTGTTTAGAAAAGTGATGCCCATGTCTATAGAAGATATTTTGAAGGATAAAATCATATAAATGCAGCCACAAAGAAAAATTGAAACGAACATCTAATCAGGCATCACCTGCCTCTGCTTCATTCTCTAGATAATTATTTTCCTAGGGAGGGGTATGACCTTTTCAACAGAAATAAGTCTGCCAAATACTCTGAATTAAACTTGAAAGTATTGTATCACATTGATTCTAAAATGATGTATTGTCACTGACAATATGGCTCAATTTCCAAGAGAAGTCTTACCAGAAATAATCCAAGTCTACATCACATGTCAATTTACTAAATCTAGTCTAACAAGTCATCTAAGACAGACTAAGGAAATAGTTCTCTTAATATGCATTTCTTTGGAGAGAGCATCTATGAGACAATCATAAGAACTAAACCCAACAGCTTTACCAGCAACAATTATGATGTTTTGCTTGCAATGAACATAGAGCTCAAAGTAAAATGAGTATGATCACACTCTAAACTGAAGACTACAATTTATGTTCATGAATTCAATGGACATTATCAAATTCTTCACCTAAATTCATCAGAACAATACAATGGTAAAATAATATTCCGAACACTAGGAAAGTCTACAGTGTACAGCTGTCACTTCATGAGCACACTTCCACTCACTTCAAACCTTTCCACAGACATAAGTTTTACTGTTATATATCTTTCAGTGTGTTGTTTTCCCTGCATGGTAAAACATTTGGTAAGCTCTAAAACTTGGCTTATCATAAAAAAAGTGACCACGCTGAACTTAACCCCCCCCCCTCCCTCTCTCTCTCTCTCTCTCTCTCTCTCTCTCTCTCTCTCTCTCTCTCTCTCTCTCTCTACGCCAGTACATGCTACCGAGTTTTCTGTTTTGATTTACATCCAATGTAATGTCAATTACAATTACTCGACAGCTGACACTTCAATGGGTTGGAGCTGCTTTTCTCTAATCACAATGATCCATGTTGCATCCACACTGTTCACCAAACTACTAAGAAAAGACAAGAAATTTGACAACTTTCTTTATCATAATTTAACATTTCATTACAAATGACAACCACAACAAAAACAATACATCAACAATACTAACAAAATACATATTTTTCATCCTCAGCACTAACCAAACTTAATGGATCCTTTCACACAAACCATTATTTAGTGTCCCATTCACAGTTATTATACTGTAATTTGAGTTATTTTTACATGATTCCAACCTCTTCAAAGGTTACAATTCAACTATATGACCGGAAGTACAAGGTAAAAACTTAACACTAAAACAAGTGTAGAGGGTAAAGGTTTCATATACGTAGGCATAATTTCTCAGTACTTAATGACGACATACCTTACCTTAAAATACGCATTTTGCAAATGTCTTTCAAGCGCCGTTACGTTTAGGCTGCCAGCTTTTGTAATATTGAAGTATGAATAAAAAATCCACAAAAATCCAGCACATTTGCTTCCGATCGCCTGAATTGGAGGCTGCACAACGCGATGTTCATTTGTTGTGGACCACGTGATTATGTGGCTAGCGAATGACAGCACAAAGAAGAGTATCGTCGTTGGCCAATGGTAACCAAACCTCACCGCCGCGCAACATGCAAATAAGAATTTTTCACGTTGGAAATTAAATATGCGGTAAGGTTTTTATATACGAAACCGCACAATGGTTACAGGATGTGAAAATTAACGTCTTAAAATGAACTTTCAATTATTTCATTTTCGAAATCACTTTATTACACTTTCAGACAGACGATAAAATAAATAAAACAATCTATACCTGCTCTATGGTTGACAGGTTCTTGTATGTATTCTTGTCCGGTCAGTCACAGTAATTGGCCTCGTAAAATGAAGATTTAGAATCACTTTATCCTCTCAACTAGAAAGTACTGTAGCACGTTTTACTTATTTTATATGTATGAAACAGTCATCAACTAATTTCAAATCTTCATTTTCCGAGGCCATTAACTGTTACTGACCGGAGAAGGGTACATACAAGAACCTGTCAACCATAGAGCAGGTATAGCTTGTTTTATTTATTTTATCCTCTGTCTGATATTGTAATCAAAGGATTTCGAAAATGAAATAATTGAAAGTTAATGTTAAGACGTCAATTTTCACATCCTGTAACCATTGTGAGGTTTCGTATATAAAAACATTACCGCATATTTAATTTCCAACGTGAAAAATTCTTATTTGCATGTTGCGCGGCGGTGAGGTTTGGTTACCATTGGCTGACGACGAGACTCTCCTCTGTGCTGTGATTCGCTAGCCACATAATCACGTGGTCCACAACAAATTAACATTGCATTGCGCAGCCTCCAATTCAGGCGATCGGAAGCAAATGTGCCGTATTTGGTGGATTTTTTATTCATACTTCAATATTACAAAAGCTGGCAGCCTAAATGTAACGGCGCTTGAAAACATTTGCAAAACGCGTATTTTAAGGTAAGGTATGTCGTAATTAAGTACTGAGAAATTATGCCTACGTATATGAAATCTTTTCCGTGTAGAGTAATGGTGAAATTCATAACCCACCAAAGCCAAGGATTGTGGATTCAGATCACCTCAATTGCCCTAATTTTTAGTAAAACAAATAAATTTACTTAAATTTGTTTTAATGTAATATTCTACCCTAATTCATCATTTACGATACTGTACTTGCCGGCATGTAAGTGCCAATGGCGTAAAAGATGCACCCCATATTTTCTTCGGAAGAAAAAAATTCCAGCTTAATACATCTACTGCAATTTTATTATATGTTAATGTACGTCAAATATCTAGGCACTGCCATCAAGTTGTGTTCATAAATATTACTCTGTCAAGTTTCTTGACAGTTTGCACTTATTGAAACGGATATTTCGTTTAATGTTTCGTGGTTTACAGTATGCACAATGGTTGATGGAAGCATCGTAAAGGCGCGTGACAGTGTGACATAGGTGGCACGACTAGTTTGCATATATAATAGGGAGTTTAATATGACATGTTTTGAGAATTTATTATAATGTGCAAATATTAAACTAAGTATTTTTGTAACTTTTATAAACAGTGAGAATGATGGATGGTTTGTGTGTATGTATTACTCGGCGCTCTGAATGGGGCACAACATGTTATAACATTAAAAAAGAAGACTGTGTGAAAAGCACACGCTGTGCAAACGTCACAAAAATATTAATGTACATATTTGCCCTTAAGAATGGGAATAATTTGTCAAATAGCAATAGGTGAGACATGGAAAAATATGCAACCTGAGAAATGTTTCATTATTCGAATGAGTGACAGTACAGGATTGCCAGAAAGCATCGATTATGATTGATTAAATTTAGTTTAAAGTTTCTACTTCCTATGGAGATACCAGTTACACTTGTGCTAAAAATAGTACAAAATTCAGACAAGCTTTATCACATAATAAAGCTCCTGACATATTATGTAACCCCCCCCCCAATTTATCAAATAGATAACACAAAAATTTCTTAATGTCTTGGTGGTGTGAGACTACCTCCCATAATTTTGTAATTATGTGAAACAAATTTCTACAAATAAATTTACATATAAATATTTGTGGTCTCTTCTTACTTTGTGTGGAACAATTGCCGATTTTGAGGAAAATTTATATGATGTGCAGCAAAGGGTTAAAGCAATTTTTTCCACTTAAAACTTTACTCCTCGCATTTTATTTATTTATTTATTCCTTTAATCCCTTGAAAAGTGTAAAAGTGAGGTTGTACTATACAATAATAACAACAACCTTTCCCAGTTATCTAACCATGGAAACCTTTCCCAGTTATCTAACCATGGAAATGAAATTTATGTTTGAGGTGTCATTTATGGTGACACCTCGGATAATTGAGAGGTAAGGTCTTGCTCAGTTATGTGAGCCGTTTTACCCATCTCTACCAGGAGCCTCTGGCCAGGTTGCGAACTGGCTGGTTTGAGTGTGAAATGGTCGGCCAATGTCAAAGTTATTTACAAAACACCTGTGGTCCAGCCAGGATTCGAGGCCACGAGTTCTCCGTTGTCAGGCAAGATCTTTGCTGGTAGACCACCAAGTCTGACTCGTACAATGCAGAAACTGTCAATGTCAACACAAGTGATCCACCGAATTCTATGCAACTAAAATGCATAAAATTTGTAAGGTATCTAACAATGAATTGCTTCAAGCCGACAAATAGAAATTTTCAAGAAATGGAAATTTTAGGTACCAACATTAACGGGAAGTGTAATAAAAGACGCATCCACTTTTTGGACATATTGTCTTACATGCCAGTAAAAAATGGTAATTAGGTAAATACTACGTTGTAAGATAATGACCCTATGAGAGGATATGATTATTTCCAGAAGCACCGGGCCTCTAATAAGCCAATGCATCGAGCATATTTGTTTTAAGTTCACTGCTTATCACTTCAAAAATTGTGGCAATACCTTGAAAAATTAAGTAATTATCTGTTTCTTACACTACTAGCGACATACTGAAGAAAAGACTAAGAGCAAGCTAAATTGGAAGCTAAACAACAAGACCAGCATATGCTACGGCACAATTCAATGACATATAATATAGGAAATTTCTAACAAAACACAAGATTGAATACAATTTATTTTTCTTAGTGCATTTTGCCTTTTTGGGGCCTCATCAGAATCTGGATAATAAATATGGGGAAACTTTATAGACCTATGTAAACATGGGTTTTTGACAGGTGCCCTGTACCCAGTGCTAACTATACATTCAACACTGCCAGGCTATGACGCGAAATGCTTTCACAGCTGTCAGATGTACAGAATTATTGTAAGGTTAGTAATAATCCATGATCTTATTATCACTGTGCGTAAGACTAGGCCTGTACAGTTTTCCAAACCTTTTCCAGATTCTAATGATGCTCCAAAAAGACGAAACTAATTAAGAAAACTTATTGCAAACAAAGCAGTGTTTTATATTACAATTACACTATTGGTCACTATACAAGACAGCCTGAAGGAATGGAAGATATTTTACGAAAATCTGTTTAGTCATTAAGGAAATTTTATTTGGCCATTAAGTATGTCGGTTTAAAATCATTTGTTTGACCAATTATTATTTAATGATTACTTATCAACAGCCTGAGAACTTAACCAAATTGCCTTAATAAGAGCTACACTAATCATTCAGCACAGTGAGGCATTTTTCGTTATTTAGTCTGCACAGAAGCAGTATGTCCTTTGTCACTGACGTATTTTGGCTGCCACTGCAAGATGCACAATGGGCTTAATTTAATATCACATTTAGTATTAACAAAAAGCACCAGATTTGAACATTCATGATAATTAACAGTTATGAGAGCGAGGAGGTGCGATTACCAAAGGCAGACTGATTTCTAAAGCTGGACAATGTAAATTATTTTTTTGTGTGTAGAATCAACTGTATGTACTATAATACCCCTACTGTTACAATACATATTCAATATTCAGCCTCGACACTTCCTAGGTTTCAAAACAGTCTTCACTAGTACAAAAATCATATTTGTTCGTCATTTCACAATAAAAAAGGGGCACTTTCTGTTTAAAGTATCTCCCAAAATAGGGAGGCTGTTTTGGTTAGTCACGTTCCACAGTTTCTATAAATTGTTCTATTTTAGGAATTTTATTGTAGGTCACCCAATATCAAAAGTTTTAGAAATGGAATTTTGAGATTCAACAGAGTTGTATCTTTTAATAATTACCCATTCACCAGTAAGAGAAAAGTTTTATACTTCCATTTAGCTTTTCCAATTGTGCTCACCATCACACAACACTTTTCAACACAAAACCAGAAAAATTAATTCACTTGATGGAATTTGAATTTACTAGTAACATGAAATGAGCAATCTTGATAGAGCACTTTAAGGATGTGCACAAAGTATGTTACATGGTAACTTTTGCATCACATTGCTACACTCCATCAGCGCTGTAACACTCAGCATTATTCAAGCAGAAGTGCAAAAGAGTGTGTGCGAGTGGGGGTTCCCGCCTCCCTTAGCATAAGTTAGTGTATGTGACGTCCAAGTCTAGGGACTGAGTAACTCCTTACTTTTGTCAGTTGGGGATTCACACACATGCTTCATTGACACTGGTATGAAGTACAGGGCAAACGGAAGGAGGCACCTCTCTCAACTATGTCTGAAACAATACTGAACAAGTGTATTGCCGACATCTGACACGGCGACAGACTACCGAACACATCTGATCATCATGTATCTGATTATCCTAGGTATGAAATACTCCCATGAGACACCTGAGTTTAGTAGTCAATGGCCTGCTAAAGGACAACAAGTTCTTTGAGATCTGTACAAAACCATGACAATGTATTTTAAATACTCAATACTGTTAACTTGCTAAGAGCTGAGCAGAAAGTATCTGGGGGAAAATGGTGGCGTAGTGTAGCTGCACTAACCAATGCTCCAGCTGTGTTAGAGGATTAGGTGCAGTATGTATTTGACTGAGTGTTTACAAGCGAGAAACTGTGTAAACTGTTTACAGTGCAGTGATTACCATGAAGAGAATTAATCCAATGCATGTGGTCCAATTATTATTAGGGACTAAATTGCAACATAGGCCTACTCAATACAGAAATGGCGCTGGGGCCAAAGATATGGAGTCCGCAGATTTATTATACATCATAATTCACAAATAAAATGGTGACCACATAGAAATACACAACATTACTCTGAATAGTAATAATGAATTTGAAGGACAGGAGGAACCTAAGGGTATATCTTCAAGCAGTACACAACATTCATCTATCGTACGAACTTTAAGCAGCAAGTTTTTAGCACTTCTGGCTCAATATGTAATGATAAAATACTATTAAATTGCACATAATTTCCTTCTTATGGTACTGATATCCTGTTACTTTGTTTCTCCCTGTTAAAATGGTACTTGAGGTACAATGTAATGTTTTGCTTGGAAACGACACACACCACTGTCTTGTTTATGATTGCCCATAATTCCAGGCATGGTTTCATGCAGTTCTGAGTGTCTGAGGTCAAAAGTGCCCCTTGCAAGAAAACAAAAATTTTCAAGAGTGTGGACTTTTAGGGATTGTCATTCTTCTTATGAATGATGGAAGTGCAGGGGAAGGAGGAAATGGTAGGAGCACCATCCAAAACACAGGTTTAGGGAGTTTAAAGAATCAAGATCATGTATTTACTTGCCTTTAGAGTATGTGACCATTGCACACAATTGATTTTGAAAAGATATCTAAGAAAAGACTGATCAATAAGCAACCACGACATTTCAAACAAAATTAATGCTTTGAAGTTATACGAATGAAGCAGCAATGATACCTGCAATGGTATGTGTAAGCTATTTAGTGAAATTATTTTTTTTTTAATCTTGAGGTCTTTTCTGTGTATATAATATCCAGTAAAATTATCTTAGTGGCCGAATTCCCTACAATCTGTACCATCTACCAAAGATCCTTTCAACTATATTGTTTTTGTCACATTCCACATTCATCTTTGAAATAATCATAGTCAATGCATTCAGAGAGAGAAAATGTACTAGTAGACATATTTGTTCTATTCCACTAAAACATCAGCAGTTGCTTTGTGCTCCGGAAGTAGTGTCACCTGTCAGATGAAGTATCAGCAGAAACTGTATAGAATGCTTGTAGTTCCTCCTTGTCATACAAATCATTTTATGGGGGTGGGGATGGGGGGGGATGAAGTGTGCTGCAAAGCTGTATCTTAAGATTTACACAAAAAGAGGCCAGTAGTTGTCACTGAACAATGGCTACAAGTAGTTGCTACAAACTGAGTTGTGTAAAAGATCCTCCTAACTACATATCAAAAGTATTATTTGTGAGCTTGTACAAATCATGTAACTGTGATCCTACAGGAATGTAGCTTCGTGTACGACTAAAGAAAAGTATGACATTTGTTGTAAAACTTAGCTGACAAATTTAAAATAATGTACAGTGACTTTATGAATAACCAAACAATGACTGCTTGAAAACTAACATAAGCTGTGTGTTTTCAGTAGTCAATAACCTTAAGAATGTGGCTTAATTGAAAGGCTTATATCAGTTTCTTAATCAAAATGTGAGATCAGAATCAATGCAGATCTTTGCTAAATTTGAGTCATTTCTGAGATAGCTAAAACTGCTGTTTACATTTAGTTTCAGTTAAATTTTTCTTATGATGCTGGCAGCTCATGTTGATGTACAGCAAAATTGAGAATGGCTGGTAGGAGGCAAAGATGGGGCAATGCAGGCAGGGGTTTTGTTATATAATGAAGTAATGACAAATGAACAGACAAATTTCAATGAAGTAATGACAAAAAGCCAAAAGACATAAAATAAAGTTCAATGTCTCCTCTATTTCACACATTACGATGAACTGTGAAATGGTTAAGTTTTATGTAGGATGGCGGCAGTGTGCTCAGCTAATGATGATAATATGTTTCCTTTACAATGATAATTTAGTGCGAAAAAAAAGGGGGGGGGGGGGGGAAAGACAATAACCCATCAACCATAGAGCAGGAACAGCAATAATTATTCACTTCATGGTGAACAGAAAGGATTATGCCCTCATTCTTAAGTTTTACGTACAGGGGAATTAATTGTGTGTATTGACATTGAAGTAAATGATTAACACTGTCAATGATCTATAGTTGACATGTTCCTGTCTAGTCACTGATTACCATAAAGGGAACATTTTGTTGTCCATATACATTCTCATGTGGCTCGGTAGCACAGTGCCAGACTACAAATCCAGAGGTCGCGAGTTCGATCCCTACCAGGTTCTAGGACTTTTATCTGTCACTTTCCACTTCTTTCACCTCTGGCAGGGTTGCTGCTGTGAAAAATATCCAGTAGCACCATGGTTTAAAACCCACGTTAAAATCTAGGTCCCCAATAACTGGCTGGGTAAGTCAGTTCAAAGGTCGGAGGAAAGCAACGGCATACCACCTCCAAACAGGACCATGCCTAGTAAAGCATTGTGGTGTTCAAACCAATCTTCGGATTGTTGACTGCTTTACCCTATACGTTCTCGTACCATATTGTGACAAAACTAAACATACAAAGTTTAACAACAAAATGGTTTTATTTATTCTGCATAAGAAACCAACAAATCTCATTAGATACAGCATACTATAATGACAGTGGCTAATGACGTCGCAACTCCCGCCATATTTCTGTTGCCAATGTGAACTCACTAGGCCAAAATAATAAGTAAAATTTAACTTTAATTTTACCTCAAGTGACGAGTCAACCAACTGCCGAGTACTCCTCAGTGTCAATCCCTATTAACCAATCGAACTCATTTCAATCAATGAACTTAGCATTGGTGAAGTGTCCTATTAATCAGTGTCATCAGTTACCGATTTAACTTTCAGGTGTCAGGAAACATTGAACTACTTGATCAACAAGACACTATGTCCTGTTTACAGAAATTCATGTTAACAATGAAAATTTTTTGTCACAGTATACTGGAGATCTGTTTTCTATATTGTGATAAAATTGAGTTATTTCTAGGTAAAATGGACACAAAACAGCTATTATCAAAGCCATGAAAAGCAAGCTAAGCACCTGTCTTTAAACTTGCAATGTTAAACTTAACCACAGAGGTGATATATGCAATGTATGCTACAAACATGAAAAAACTAACAGCATTTGCACACCAGGTCGAAACCTCACACTATTTCCTTTGGCACCAAATGAAATTAAAAAAAAAATTCGACATATGTAAAATCTCACACACACACACACACACACACACACACACACACACACACGGCAAAACGACAATTAGAAATGACAAGATCAAAAAGGAACAATGTACCTACAGAGAAAATTCAATAAGTTTTAAGCGACAATCAATTGATATACTCAGTTAACGATAATATTAACAGCTGTAAAATTCAAGAAAATGTTTTGGTGTTCAAGTTATTTTATTGAAATTGGTAAAGTTTATACCTGGAGACAAAACTAACACTAAATACCACTTACAACAATTTATGCAAAACATAATGGCAGGCTAAAATCTATTACATCCAGAACAGCTCAAATAAATACCAGTCATTTCCTAGGAGCTGCGTACGTCAAATGAAACGGCAGTGTGATCGACACATATCTGATGGCGGATCAAACTGAAACAATAGGTATTGAAGGGAATGTTATGATGTCACGATTTTAAAGGATTTGGTTAGGCAGGAACCTAGGAGTACAGCTAAAATTGTTGCGAGTGAACAAGCTGTACTCTTAGGTTCCTGCCTCTTGTTCGGTAACTATTGTTCTGGTACCTGAAGTTTTGTTTCAATTACATAACTATGGTGCAAGTTGTTTATTGAGTGAATGCAGTCAATTCACATTACATAGAACAAACTGTTACACTCCTGTAGTGACTTTTCCTATTTACTATCTGGTTGCAATTTGTATTGGCCAAGAAGCTTCATAATCTTAACATGTCACAAACCATAATCTGTATTAGCTAGTAGCTACACAAATCAGCTATTCTGCCATCTTAATTTCCAATCACCACTAGTGAAGTGACCCTTATGCTCAATATATATCTATCACATTGACGTTTCAAATGTTTGTAAAGCTTATGGAACTTTACTACGGGGTTATCAGTCCCTAAACTTACAAACTAGCTTATACTGAAGATGACACAAACATCCATGCTTGAGGACAATTCAAAACCCAATGGGGAATAGCCTTGTGCATCGTAGCGTAGCTCTGCCACGGCCTTTGCTGTTTCATTCAATGTACGACACATCCAAGGTAATTACGCAAACACTATGTCACAACTGCCTTACTGAAAGTCTATGCGAGTATTTCGAGAAACATAATGTAAGCTAATCAAATAAACAGTATGATTTTCACTTTGTTATCCTCTGAGGGAGTATTCAGTAGAACATTAAACTCACCCTGAACAAATCACTTTTGCCTTCACGATCTTTTGGACACTTGTATGTAATCGCTTCATCCAACAGAGCTTTCAGCTGACCATCATCCAAGTTAGACACATTGGGGTTCTTCTCTTCGACCTGAAAACAAGCCTGTCATTAATTGAGTTGCAGAGGGGGGGGGGGGGGGAGAGAGAGAGAGAGAGAGAGAGAGAGAGAGAGAGAGAGAGAGAGAGAGAGAGAGAGAGAGAGAGAGAGAGAAGCAACTGAGCGATAAAGGTCATCTATATATGGCAATATATAAACTAAACTTTAACTACCGGTACCTTAATGGTTAACTATTACTAATAGCCCCCCTAGTTGTGTAACACTTGTCAGAACAGGTGAAGTAAGTTATTATTGTGTTAGTACAAGAAAAAAATGTTTCAAATAATAATATAAATAGTAAGCACTTATTTTCTTATCACGGGTAGGCCTACGTCATCCCTGGTTGGAGAACTGAGGTAGGTTAGGAACGTGAAAGTCCCCTAAGTGAGTCCAGTTTAAAGACTGGCACCAGGCGACTGTGTGACACAAATTATTATTGTTACTGTTGTATTGTGTTTTCATTTCTAAATCATAGCAAAAACATTCAATTTTCAATTACATCAAATATGATCACTGTGTTAAACCCATTTTGAAAATACCACTAGGCCTACATAAATTTTGTTAATGTTGACCTACGAGCGATGAAGCAAATGAATTATCACGTGAAGGTGCCTGCTGCAATCTCTTCAGTTTATAACATTAAAGAAAACTTAACTGTACGGAATTTGGCAAGTAGTTACCATTAGGTCTACACACATAAACATTTGAAACATCTGTTTTCATTGTCTCCTCTTAGGAGAATAGTTCGATGCAGGTCTAACCCAAGACAATTAACTGTAAGCCTATTTAAAAGATTTTCTGTAGCACCACTAATCAGACTCTTACCCGACCTGTTCGTAAAACCATTTGTGTTTCACATAAGGTAATCATACAGGAGCGCTACATGCGCTTCAGAAAATTACCATATAAAAGAACTGTTGCCTTCTCTCTAGCGGCTTCCATTCGAGACCCTGAAGCATTGATCAAATTTACCAGTTACAAACCTCGTTTGAACCGATCTGATGGCGATCGCATACACTTGAGCAATACTATAGACAGGGTCATACAAGTTTTAAATGCAGTCTCCTTTATAGACGAAACATCCCATCATCAGTGTTAAAATGACAATGCCATGTACAAGCAGCATACCTACCAGGATCTTGCTGATGCAGGCTAGTTAAGCTACGAATGGCAGGAACTATGGATGCAGTATTTCCAGTAACGCAACACTCTTCTCCTGCAAGTCTGAGGAATGTGCGCACTGGCACAATAAAACTAACAATTTTACTTACTGCAGTGTTGGCATAGTATGCATATTTTGCCAATAACTGTTGAATGCTCTTTAAAAACAATCAGAAAAAATGGGGGGGGGGGACCTACTATGTTTATCATGAAATAATGCTGTTGCTGCTCTATGGTTCACAGTCTTGCGTGTATCCTTATCTATTCAGTAAATCATCTTTGTAAAACAAAGATTTCCAGGATTAGCACAGTAAGCAACACTGCCGTAAGGAAAATTTGACTGAATAAATTTTGTACACTATTTTACATTTGTTCCTTACAGAGATATTTTGGGCTTTTGAGATGATAAAAAAGGTCTTTTTCAGCTTAATAACTGATAATTATATTGGTATTAACTGCATTACACCGTAACTACCAAGACAAAGTTTCAAAATTTATGCTGGGTAATGCTGTAGTACACATAGTCCTATTTTTGGTTTAACAGTTTTCAGGACACAGTCTAAATCATGAACATACATACAAAATATTTAAGAGGCTCTTTAACATGTGTAATTGCCCAAATCTCATTTTTTATAAGAAACGGTTTTCTAAGTCTATAAAGAAGCAAACACACACACACACACACACACACACACAATATGGCACAGGGCAGGATACAGTTGAATAGACGAAATCTGATGTTACCAGTACTGCCTTTATCATCCATACACACAACGCAAACACTGTCATTTGCTTGACAATGTAAATAAAATTTTCAATTCTGTGTCACAATTTAGGAGAAAATGGTTGTGTTTTTTAAGACATTGATTATTACGAAGACAATATTCAAATTAAAGCCAACTTGCCTGGATTATTTTTTTTATTCTTAATAAACTAATCATACTATTCATATTCTAATAGTTAATGTAATAGAACAGTGTTTGTAATTGTAAGATTTCTCACCCTTACGTAAGGTTAAGTCAAATTTACAATGGAATTAAGGCTACCAACACGGTGTAATTGAGAGAAAGAAATTACTATCCTTTCTGCAAAAAAAAAAAAAAAAAAAAAATGAAGGAAAACGTTACGCAGGACCCAATCTATACCTAAAACTCCACGTGCAAACATCCAACGACGGCCGCGCAATGATACATTTGTGTTTCCTACCCTAAGACAAAGGGAATTTAACAAACTGCGAAGACATTAGATGTGTATCCTGTTACTACTTTTAGGCAAACACCAACAAAAATGTTATGGAAGATTTTAAGTAAATCTGGCACGGTAACCATGCATGCGATTGAACTGCCGAACACGACTGAGCTACGGTTAATATAATAAACACTGTCATTTCAAGCTGTTTTGGAGGTTTCTCATTTCTGACACACATTCACCTCCTTTTTCCCCACAAACCCGCCCCAAAACTGAGGTTTCCGTTAAACAAAAAGTTTATCTGCTTACCCTCTAAACATGGTTCTAAACTCTGGAAAAAATCCTTATGACACAGCAGGGACATTAAACATTTATTTAGAAGTTAAAATAGAGTGAAGTTAACTATATCCATTACCTCTATTGCCGGTGACGTAATTTAGGCCGTTCGCTGTCCAACTGGTATGTCATCAGTTGCTGAGGGTGGAGTTTCTGACGTCACAACTTTTTTATAAAACCCCGATTTACATTTACTTCACCTCCTAGCCACACTACTATAATAACAAATATAATACACTGAGATAATGACTGAAATACGAAACCTCACTTTGATTCCACAAGTAGGACTGAAACGAGATACAGCAAAACACTGCGTCACTGCGGCTTTAGCTCTTCAAATACACTGCATATAATACTTATAAAATCACTAATCGAATCGGAACATCGGTGTTTGTTACCAAAATCTTGCAAATAATTGTTTAGAAATCAGTGTCGAGCTTATATGGCACCGCAATTATTGCACAATTGCGACCACGCTCGTCTTAGGTCCAGTCACAAGGTGGCCGCCATATCTAAGCGATAGTTCCTGTATCGACCGGCAACAGCGCCACGCGTTGTGCGAAGAGATCGCAAGTCAGCTATGGGGGAATGGAACTATCGATTTCAGTTTACCAAAGGATAGTACTTTGGTTTATAAATATCGGCACATTTAACTCAATATTTTCCAACAAGTCGCATAATTACCAAGTTGCAGCAGTACTTTGAATGAAAGGGTCTGCTTCTACCAGCACAAAGATACAAGCTAAAATTCTCAGACGAAGTAAGCTAGTGAATGTGGATGCCGATGTCTTCGCTAATCTTCAAATGGGAAAATTGCTAGACGACCGCTTAGCGAACACTTGCTCGTCAGCATGATGCATCGCCAGAGAGAGAGAGAGAGAGGTGGGGGGAGAGAATATCATGCGTCCTTCCATCGAACCTATTGTCGTGCAAAATTTAATGAAAGAAGCGCTATGTCACTATTTAAAAGTGAAAGCCTGAAACTATTGAAGTATGCCAGCACCCTCAGATGCAGGTTTCACCGCATAGTACGATTTTTTTTAATAAATCGGTGACCCTCCAGGAAAAGCATGTCTTTAATGCGCAATGAAACATTTCTCTTAAATAACCCTGCGTAAGAAAAATCAAATTTATCGTTAAAATACACACTAACAAAGAAGAGTATCTAACAGTATGCACAACGCTCCTTAATCTTACGACTGTGAATACTTTTGATTTAAACGCAATTGTTCCATTATCATACCGCGCACGGTAAACGGCGCGTGCGAATTTGCGATTCTTTACAGGTCCATATCTCAGGCTTTATTCCTCTCAGAGGGAAGGGGTAAAGTGTTCTGGATAGATGTTGGCCTAGTGATCATTTGTGTATATGTTAGAAGAATGAGTATACTATAGCTATCATACAGTACAACGTCAAAATTTTCAAAGTTACATACTTCCTGGAGCCCATCCAAATTGAGCAAATCAGTTGGCTTTTGTACATGACGTGTAGTCTATGCTGGGCTTTAAACGGCTTACAAAAGCACCATTCATGGGCGGTTCCTGGAAAAATCTAAAAAAAAAAACATGATTTTTTATACAAAAAAAATAGAACAAAAGAAACCGAATTGTGGGGATAGTCACTTCGATACTTTCTATTCATCGCAAATCTTAGAAATTTTTACCATATGTTCTTATGATATTCTGGAGCCGTTTTTAATTTTTTTTCCGATATCGGTATCCGTTACCGTGATCCAGAGGTTGATACTTATTGTTTTGCACAAAATCACAAAACCCGATTTTTAGCCGTTTTAGCTCCGTGAATCGCAAATACCATAGAAAATTGTTCAAATATTTACAATACATCCTGTAGACATTTATCTATAAACGGCAGTTTTCAGTATTCGTAAATCTTAGCTCGTTAGAAAGATACGGCCGAAAAAACAGCGATATTTTGCTAGAAAAATTGCGTTCGGACTGCTCTAAAGCTTACCGTGCGATTTGAAAAAATGTACGCGGCGAAAAAATTTGATTATTTTTACATCTTAAAGATTGAAATCTTCGGTCGATGAAGGGGTGATTTGTGTTTTCGTTTACTTTAGAGTTAAAATGCAGCATCCGGTTTAGTGAACTATTGCAACATATTTTAAAGACTTTGCAGAGGTAGAAACAATGCGTAGACTTCTCGTATGGATGGTTTTAGGTTACACATGGCTGCGTATGAAATGCAGGTAACATATCGAAATTTTATTTAAAGTTTAGAGAAGAATGATATCTTATGTGGTTCTTGAGGTATCGGTCCGTGAATGATAGCAGGCGAAAACGCTATTTCTGATTTTGAGGTAACGTATCTTGAGGAATAGGAAATGATTAAAATGCTGTGTGTATGCTGTTTAGGTGTTTATCTGGAAAATCCGTTTCCTGTTTTTGTAAATGTGTATTCGTTATCAAGATATGCTAAAAAAATCATAAATATTGGTATCAAAATATCCAACTGCGTGCTTTGGCAAATCTACACTTATATTCATGGTAAATCTTCGAAATTTTTACGATGCTTTCTAATACAAAATACTATCCAAATTTTACTCAGCACTGATTTCATGTTATATAACTAGTACACTCTGATGTAACAGGGAAAAGACGGAAATCAGATGAAAAATGCTCCTGCCGGAGCGCAGAAAAGACGAATATGTTCTCTGACACAGAAGTGTGGAACCAGCTGCCTCAATCCTCATTCCGACTTCCTCACCAAAAATTTTGGCATGCGAATATATTCGTGCTTTTTTTTGGCTGAATGTGAGTAGGACAGAGACAGTGCAACAGGCAGAGAGAGCCATATATGATGGAACAAAGAAAGTGTCAGTTCAGGAGAAAGGCATATGCATGAAAACAGCAGTGGGAACCGAAACGAGATGTCGGAAGTCAGGAACAGTGGCAACAACAAACTAAGACAGATGCAGATAGTAGCAATTGGATGAAAAGAGAAAACAGTGGTAAACAGACGAATGGAGACCATATATATAGCATGAGCGTGCGGCTCTCCAATACTATAGCACGAAACAATGTGCAATTTTTCCCATCCCCAGTACCGCGTGCTAAAGTTTTCCGGTCTACAGGACAAACCCCAATCAAACCATTCCCATGGACATATGTGTAAATGAGACAATCGTGATTGAAGACACTGAAAGCCGTCTGTAAGTGAGAAAGAAAGGATACTGGCAACAGGACAGGAAATGAATGGGACATCAGTGGGGCAGAGAGACGATGAAAGTGGCAGGAAACAGACAGCGGTGAGGAATCGCGAGGGAAAGGGATGAAGACATTGAAAGTTTGACACAGACAGAAAGCGGTTGTGGGAGAGACAGCAATCGAACGGACAAAGACACATACAAGACACTGACAGTGAGACGACATTGCTGACTTGACGGCTTAATTGGGCAAAAGTATTTACAAAGTTATGCGCTTAAAGGGCGCGAATATGTTCGCATGCCAAAATTTTTGGTGAGGAAGTCTGAATGAGGATGAGGCAGCTTGTTCCACCCTTTTGTGTCAAAGAATATATTCGCCTTTTCTGTGCTCCGGCATGAGCATTTTTCAGCTGGTTTTGAAATGGTCGAACGCGAGAAAAACTGGCTACTTTAAGTGACAATAGTAACATATACCTCTTTCTTTTAATAACTGACATGGAAATTTTTAAAATACTTAGCATAATGCATTATGACTGCAGGTTCGAGCAAAGTTTGCAGAAAGGAAGTCGTATTATTATTATTATTATTATAATATTATTATTATTATTCCTGTTGTTAAAATCATTATCATTCATTCATTTCGTCAACAGTGTTTAGTCTTGTTCTCTCTCTCTCTCTCTCTCTCTCTCTCTCTCTCTCTCTCTCTCTCTCTCTCGGGTCCACGCTTTTGCTTTTTTTCGTTTTGGCTTTCTCTGATGCAATGTCACACCTGAAGTCTTACTATAGGACAACACCATGTCATAACGAGTTATTCCCCAATTTTTCGATCTCCCCCTCCTCAATGGACGAGTTCCATTTTTACCTTTTTTAATTTTTATTTTTCTCCCGAAAGTAGGTCCCCATGCTTTTCGTGAGTCTTCCCGGGCTCATACTGGTTATATGTCCATAAAAATAACCATATTTTCTGGATGGTATCACTTATCTTCTCCACGTGCAAATACAGTCAATATTTTAGCCGTCTTCTATATACCCTATATGCACCGATGCGATCAAGGATCTCTCTCTATTTTTTTTTATTATTTATTTATTGCCTTTAGTTATTGAATTAATGCTGTTTTTATTCATTGCGAGGAATTCAGAAGCATATAAGACCTCCGTACAAACAACAGTACAGCAATGTCTAACCTGTGCATTAAGACAGATCTGCTGTGTAACATTTTTAGTTAAATGGTATGCTTTTTCATTTTCTTCGCGCCTGACATTAAGGCTTCTTTCTCCGATAAGCTGGTTGTTTTCCATTCTTCGAGGTATCTAAATTTTTCAACTTTTTGCTTGGACGCAACCCAAGATTTTTTTTTTTTATGTTTGTTATTAACTCTGTTTTCTCAAATGAAATGTACAGCAGACCCATCTTCTGCAACGATAACTTAATATACAAATTCGATTTAATATGTTTATTTGCTATTTGTAAAGAATCGAGAAAAGTTCAAGATCATCTGCAAAAGATAGGCAATTAGTTCCAAGAGCCCGGCCTGGCAGCATTTTACAGTTGTTTGCGTCACTCACGTATCACTTTCTCGGGGGACACAGTTGAGAGGCGAGAGCCCATCCCCTTACCTTACACCAGTCTAACTGAAAAGCTTTTGAAATCTCCCCTCTCAATTTCCACTTTTTACCTAGTTTTGGTCCATGTTTGTTGGGTTATCGCTTTTGTCTTCTTGTCTACCTAAGCTGTTCTGAAATTCTAATCAGAATAGTCCGATGAATCTAGTCATATGGCTTTTTGAAATTCGTGAAGGTCACCGCAATATCTTTAATGAACGAATGAATTTGAGATTCATTAATCCATTTCTGCCTAGAGTTACATATATGTGTCACTTAACAGGCTGTCATTGTTTCCTCTCGATTGCAACAATGCATTCATTTGGAATTCGTATTATTGTGAGGTTCTACGCTAAGAAAGCTCTGTTGTTCATATTTAGGTAGTCATGTTTCTGCCAGTAGAAAGCACGAGTAAATCGTTTCTGGTGCTTCAATCATCGTTAACTTTTCCTGGGTACGATTATATCCTGGTATAATATGGTTATTTTTTGCTACAATATACAGTACAATTTGTAAAACTTCGGCTTTGTGTTAATGTTTAAGGAGATGAAATTCGTGATGTAAGTTATACACGAAATGCAATTCACTGTTATGGTTTCTATTCTAGTTTTTACGTTTGTGATGCATGTATGTCACGTAAGGCAGAACAATACGTACAACGATTCCGCCTTTTTCAGAGGCCTGTCTGTGCATGAAATATCAGCCACTCTTGAGGAGGAGGAAGAAGAAATACAACAGATATAATTATTGAGCCTCCTGAAGTTAATGTGGGGGTCGGATGAAGATTCTGGTGAAGAAGATGGCGATTGAAAATTAGATAATCTTGGGCCCAAGCAACTTCATGTTGGTTTCGTTGGTCAACACAGCTTCTGCACCATGTTAGGTGGAGAAAGTGACACTGATCGGTCTCACGATGAAGACCCTGAAAATATACATTCAGATGAAGCACGAACACTACAGATGTTGAAAACTGTCATTAGAGATTGGAGAAGGGAGGACCTGAAAAGTGTTAGCACTATATTTTCTGAGAGTGATCATAGTCAATACAGAAGCTTGCCTCCCGTTAAGTGTTTAGAACTGTTTTGGAATGATGAAATAATTTTCTCATCACTGAATCAACAAAATATGCTTTGTTCAAGAACTGAGCGGAACCAAAAAACAACATATGAAGAGATGAAAGGTTTTCTAGGACTACTGATTCTCTCGGGCTATAATCCTCTACCCAGCAGATGTTACTGGGATTCAGGCTTGGGCATGAGAAATGAAATGGTGCACAACGTGATGAGGAGAGAGAGATTTGAATCCATTATGAGATTCATTCACGCACGTGGTAACACACAAATCAATGTAAATGATAAAATGTGGAAAATTCGTCCACTAATAGGTAAGCTAAGAAAACCGTTTTTTCTTCCATTTCAACCTGAGCAAGATTTAGATTACGATGAGAGCACGATAAAGTACTTTGGCAGGCACGGCTGCAAACAATTTCTGAAAGCTAAACCCATTAGATTTGGGTACAAATCATGGTGTCTAAACACAAACATGAGATATCTAGTGCATTTCCAGATATATCAAGGAACTGATCCACAAAGGAACGAAACATACGAGAAAGCCTTTGAAAAATGTGCTGCCCCTTTTGTTGAAGCGATAGATGTACTTCCTGAAAAAAGTAAAAACCTGCCTTATAAGTTTTATTTTGACAACCTATTTACATCACAGACATTGCTGATTCACATAACAGAACGAAGTTATGGCGTGACTGGGGCTATTCGTGAGAATCGACTGCCTAAAGAATGTCAACTTATTCCCTGTAAAACAATGTCCAAAAGGAATAAGTGAGGAGATTTTGATTATAACAGCAGCAAGGAAAGTAGAATCATTATTAACAGATGGCTGGATAATTCTGCAGTAACAACTGCTTCGACGAGTCATGGCATCAGTCCAGTGAGCTCTGTGGACCGATACTCCAGACAAGAGAAGAAGAGAATTCTTTTTCCTCGACCACATGTTATTGGAGAATGCAACAAAAATATGGGTGGAACTGAGCAATTGACGAAAATAAAGCTTTGTATAGGGTAAGTATCAAAGGAAAGAAATGGTGGTGGCCAATTTTTACATGGCTGTTGACATATCTGTACATAATGCGTGGCTTCTGTACAGAAAGACTGATATGAATGTGCCACAATTGCAGTTACGGCGTTACATTGTGAAATGCTACTCTAATTCCAATGCTGCAATTCCTGGTCGCCCTTAGGTAATCCCCATCAGAATAGAGAGCTCCATGACATCAGATACGATGAGTAAAATCATCTGGTAGCCATGGAGCCGCAGAGGGAAAAAAAAGACGCTGTACTGCAGAAAACTTCAAAGGAGCACCAAGAACAATGTGATGATGGTTTTTGTGTAAAGTGCTTTGTACCATATCACAGAAAATGAGTCCTGATATAAAAGTAATATATATGATTTAGCGATTATTATTGTCTTTACTTTCATGTAATTAATTACGCTACCAAGCGTTACACCCTTTTTTGCTGTAATTATTAATTACTTTTTAGATTAGGGTGTTGTAATATGTTTGATAAAAACACGTAATATGTAAAATTCAAAAGTGACTAATTCAGGCAGAAATGGGTTAACTGCTGAAAAACTTTTAGACTGTCGATATGAGGAAGGCACCACGATAGTTATTTCAGTCTGTTTTGCCACCTTCTGGCTGATATTTTCCGTTAGTTTATCCTCAGCCTTCTCTCATCGCCGGCCGCAGTGGCCGAGGGGACTGAGGCGCTCCAGTCACGGTCTGCACGGCCACTACGGTCGGGGGTTCGAATCCCCCCCCACGGGCATGGATATTTGTGCCGTCCTTAGTTGGTTCATAAGTAGTTTGTAAGTTTAGGAACTGATGACCCCGTAGTTAAGTCCCAGCTGTACAAACATTTGAACATTTTTCTCTCACAGATTTTAACTGTTTGACAGCTCCTCGCAGTTGATGTAATCATACAACCTTGACGTAAGATAACTGGGCAGGGATTCGAACCCGGGACCTCCTGCTTACTAGGCAGTTGCGCTAAGCCTCTACGCTGCCCCAGGCACACGCCTCAACACACCTGCAAGGACTGCCTGAACTCTCGTATGTCCTCCGCTTCGACTATTGCTCTGTATTCCCTCCAGCAGTCCGGTCCTCGTGTGCATTCGCAATTAAATTAACACCATACCTCGACAAGGCGGACTGTGATGCCACAGCTGTTGTAAATACGGATATTAACGTTTTTTCATTTTTTGTCTCAGCTGGCCCAAATACAGGGCCTGCTGCGAGCCATCTTGATATATAAAGCATCACGTACAGCACACAGTTCACAAGATGTCACGCCATAATTAATGGTATGCGAGATGTCACACCATAAACAATGAGATGCGCGAAAAACTGCTGCATGAAGTAGCAATGCTGCTCATTTTCTCCTAAATTACAGGACCGATTTCTACCAAATTTGATACATTCCTTACCGTAAGTTAATAATTGCTGTAGGCGTAAGAACCACATACACACGTGGTCCAGGAGGTATGACGTGATAAATAGCGGGAAAAAGGCCATATCGTGTGATAATTTATTCATAAACTGCATGAGAGAGTGCTTAGCGACTTGTAACAAACATTAAACATAATTTCAAACCTTTATTGAACTTTTTCTCGCTGAGAACCACAGCAAAATGATGAAAGGAAAAAAAGTTTCTTTCTTACTACTTTCCCGCTGTTCATAGACTAAACTACGGCATTCGTTATGACGTTACAATTTATAATTTCTACACTACAAATTGTAGCCGTAGTAAATTGAACGGACAGTATACACACTTATAGTAAATGAGACTTCGAAATTATATCACGACACGTTGTTTATGAGATATGAGGACATAAACAGTAACGTCCATGCAAAAGCGTCCCATCACGCACCATTCCAATGTTTGTAATCCTATGGGACCAAACTACGTTGGTCATCAGTCCCTAGTCTTACAAACTACATAAACTAAGTTAAACTAACCTAACGACATCACACACACACACCCATGCCCGAGGGAGGATTCGAACCTCCGCCGCGGGAGGCCACACGATCCAAACGTGGCGCTCCAGACCGCTCGGCAGGTTTTTATCTATTACTTCTTTACTACTAACTGTATTCGTAACAGATTTTACCAACATTCAGAACTTACACAAATGAATATTTACCGACATAAGTACACAAATTTATAACAAATCAAATGTTCAAATGTTTGTAGAGCTTATGGAACTTAACTACGTGGTCATCAGTCCCTAAACCTACTAACTACCTTATACTAAAGACGGCACAAACATCCATGTCCGAGGAGGGATTCGAACCCCCGACCGTAGCGGCCGTGCAAACCGTGACTGACACACCGCAGACCACTCGGCCACCACTGCCGGCCAAATTTACAACATATAAGTCAATAAATATGAGATCGTATACACTGCGATGGGTAAAACCCTTTCACATCATGCACCACGCTTCAATACATTTACGAATTTACTACTAAGAGTCTCCTGTATTCCAGCCAGCTGAAAGAAATTTCTGAAAGTTGACTTTGCTGTTGACAACTGTGAAGCAACTGTGGACCTTACTCAGCTGTAGCCTAAAGCAAGAGACTTCCATAGAGCTTCAGGGAAAGGAAGAGAATGTAATAGTGTACATCCAACGATTACCCATTACTTACGGCAAAGCTACATTTTAACTTCTGGAGACCGTAGTTTTCAGTGAGACTTGCATTTTCTATTGCGATTAATAAATCGCAGGGCAACCTATCAAATACTGCAAAAGTGATTTTGATATCTCCGCGTTTCTCACACGGAGAACTACAGGTCTCTTGCTCAGGGTTGGGCTCCCCAAAGAATTTATTCATATTACATTTTATAGAAGTAACCAGAAATATTGTTTATAATCACGTTTTGGATTAAATGAATGTATTTAAGGTTACATATCATTTGTATCTTGAAGACCGCCTCTCTTTGGATACTGCAGTTATTATTTTGTATATTATGCAAGACAGCCTTATTTATTGACTACTCTCCCATAAATATGACATATTAAAAAAAGAAAATGAACAGAGAGAGAAGGGATATGAGAAGTACTAACCCAAAATTTGAATGAATAAATAAATATATGCGTGGGCAACGCGGGTTTTCAGCCAGTAGGACATAAGAGACTTTGGGTCTGGCGGAGTACGTATTTCGGTAGCCCTTGCAGGTGTGTAATACCGTGCGCTTGGTGTAGTCCAAAGGCTTAGCGCAACTGCCTAGCAAGCAAGCAGGAGGTTCCAGTTTCGCTTCCCGGCCCTGGCACAAGCACGAAAGAAAATACACCGCAATTCTTGACTGAATACGGTAATAAGCTTTATTTCATCTTTCGTGAATGGTATTGCGTTTAGGTGTTTTTGAACATACTCTTCAAAGCGAAATGTGGAGCTTCAAAACTCAGAAGATCGCAAAAAGTAATAAGAATTTGGCTGTGATCCTGCTTGCCGTTTCAAGCTTTTAAATGGTAGATTCTGAGGATTGTTGTTGCTGAGACTGACAAAGGTTCTCTTGACGCTCCGTGTATTGGTCTTATAAAAGTTTTGCTCAATTTGCACGAATTACATTTTATCGCATACTAAGTGAAAACCCGGCGTATTTCCTTTATTCAATACTCAATCCATATTCCGTCCCATCACACACATGTCAAATTCCGTGGTGACCGGTGAAACAGCGTCAATTTTTTTGTAAGTTAGTCTCTGACAAATACTCTTATCTTGAAGATCAAGTGTGCAATATTTCAGCAAAATTGGAACAAAAAACGTAATTTGTATGCAATACAAACACACAAAGAAGTTACTTTGCACTCCCCGTATGATTTTTGCAGCATTAGATTTGCTAGTTCGTTCTTCTTTGTGTTCGTTTCTGCCATGCATGTTGTCTTTGGCCGGCCGCGGTGGCCGAGGGGACTGAGACGCTCCAGTCACGGTCTGCACGGCCACTACGGTCGAGGGTTCGAATCCCCCCTCGGGCATGGATATTTGTGCCGTCCTTAGTTGTAGGTAGTTCATAAGTAGTTTGTAAGTTTAGGGACTGATGACCCCCGTAGTTGAGTCCCTTAGGCTTAACAAACATTTGAACATTTGATCTACTGTTAACGATTGCTATTACACTGCATGTGCTCTTTAACGTACTTATGCAACACTTTGAAAAGTGTCCGTTGTACTGAACATACTGAAATACATTCAAGGGCGACAGTTGAAAATTTGAGCCGAAAGGGGACACTTAAAACTATCGTTTTACGCGAGCAATCATGTTGATCACTTCTGCTACATGAATACGCTTCTTATCGTACCCCAGTCCTGGTCTACACTACTGCTGTAATCAACGGCGGATGTACGATATTTCCCACCCGGGGCGCAACTTAGTATTAGACAGGCGGAAGAGGAGAAGCGACGCAGAAATTTGAAGGAAGATTTATACTAGCATCTTTAGCTTCGATACGGAGTTGTGACAAATGATAGAATGTCAGTAGTAAAAAGACATCCTTCTTGCGGATCAATCATTGATCTCTATACTACCTGGATGTTCATATTTTTCTTACCAAATTACAACATGGCTGCTATGATCTATAATAATACTTTTCGATTACACGCCCACACCAACTTATTACATCCCACATTGACATCAGTTTCAAAACCAGTAAGCAAGTAATTTCTTCGTCGACTACAAAGTGACCGAAATTAGTTTGCCAAAACAGAACTTCAGAAACAACTCAACAAATCTGTATTTTCAATACGGTGTTATCAGACATAGCAGACATAAAAATAACAAAGCTTACTTTCATTCCATAATGTCATATGGTATAATAGTTTGGGGTAACTCTTCAAGTCAGTCAAAAGTCTTCAGAGTCTAAAAGCGTGTAATACGTATTATTTGTGGAGTAAATTCACGGACGTCCTGTAGAAGCCTTTCAAAGAACTGCCTCTCAGTATATTTATTCCTTAATGAAATTTGTCATAAATAATGTATCCCTTTTCCCAACAAACAGCTCAGTTCATACATACAATACTAGGAATAAAAATGATCTACACAAGGACTTAAAAGCACTTTAGTTCAAAAAGGAGTCCACTACTCAGGAACACACGTTCTCAATAATTTACCATCAAGTATAAAAAATTTAGCTACAAATAAAGATCAGTTTAAGAGGAACCTAAAAGACTTTCTAGTTGCCAACTCCTCCTACTCCAGTAGTGAATTTCTAAATTGTACCAAATAATGCATGTATCGGTACTCATACTATATTAGTAGGCTATTATATCATCAGCTTAAAAAAAACCTTAAAAATGTATGTATCTGTAATTATATTATTAAAAATGTTTGTAGATCTATCGAACCAAACTGCGTGGTCATCAGTCCGTAGCTTACAAACTACTTAAACCTAGGTAAACTAACCTAAGGACAACACACCCATGCCCCAGGGAGGCAGCGCTTCGCAGCGAGACACTTTAGACCGCTCGGCTACTCCACCGCGGCTTATATTATTACGGACAGATCTTTACTCAGAATGTTTCTAGATTATTCCAATCCACGGACCTTTTAATAATCTATAAATTATGCGACATTACTAGGCAAACACTTCACATACGTTTTGGTAATCACTGAGTCGTCGTAGAAAAGTTCCACTGATTTACTGGACTGTTGTATGATAAAAAGGCACTTCATTCTCGTGAGGCGTCTGGCCGAGAACTATGTGAGGACATATATCGATCAAACACGGGAAATTACATTTTGCGCTTTATTTTTTCGACGTGATAGGAGTAGGGTGGGACAGGTGAAGTTATGGGAGCTACTATTTCCGTGTAAGATGTCGAGCTTTTGCGTCATCTGATAATGGACGGTAAGCTCGTATGTAAATGTAGCCCATGTGAGATCCATATGAAATGAGAACTCCTAGTCCTGTTTAACAATGGACGATTTTCATGCCCCAGACAATACAAAATTGGTAAATCTATGGCTGGGTAGTAAAGTGTATGCATGGTGCGTCAGAAGTTCTATTTATTTAACTGTGGGCTCACTGTCTTAATAAGTACCAGTCAAATAATACAATTTAGAATCAGCGTACTTCGTAGTCTCAAGCCAACGTACACTCTTAACTTGAGGATTCCACACACAAGTTTTAGTAGCACTAAAATTTGTCACTACCTGCACTACTACTTTAATGTAATTATTGCAAACAACGGCGTCTAACATACTGATGTCTAAACTAGGAAAATATTTCACAACTGAAGGAAACATCGTGCACAGCGGAGTTCCTTCTGTTGCTCCGACATGCGCGCCGGCCGCGGTGGCCGAGGGGACTGAGGCGCACCAGTCACGGTCTGCACGGCCACTACGGTCGGGGGTTCGAATCCCCCTTCGGGCATGGATATTTGTGCAGTCCTTAGTATTAGCTAGTTCATAAGTAGTTTGTAGGTTTAGGGACTGATGACCACGTAGTTAAGTCCCATAAGCTATACAAACATTTGAACATTTTTCTGACGTGCGAGCTTCAGTAATTCTTATTTCTGTTTATATTTTTACTTTCACGAATCTGTCAACAGCAACTCTTAACTTTCCTTCTAACTTTATATCATTTCTTAACAATTTTAATGAGATTCGTGAAAAACGTTGTGTGTAATTCTGGAACTGAGTGACATGTATGTCTATATTTGCGCACGTGTTATTGCTATCCCCTTGTGAACGTTCTTGACTAATGTTTCCCCTTTGCAGAGACTTAAAGAACTACCACCACCCTTGTTATTTATTGCAATGAAACCTGTCATATGCATCAACATCTGGTTCCACTACTTCCAATTGCGGGATCTTTGCCACGACGAACTGCTGATTGACGAAAACATCGGGGAAGTGGGTTAGTCATACATCTGGATTTCAGGTTTACTTCACTGTTCTCCTCTTACACTTGGCATTGTCACTTGTGCCCAGCATAGCAGACACAGCATTTGCTAATAAATTTCGAAGCTTTATTTCACTAGAAAACCAAGAAGCTAAATTTCTGACAGTTGCAGATACAGTTTACAGAAAAAAAAAGAAACGACACTTTCGCTAGCGTACACTGTAGCCAGGACCGCCGTCCCACATGCTGGCTGTGAGTCAGCAGCGATCGCCAGCCAACATTGGGCAACGAACTAGCCAGGCGGGAAGGTTAGCCGCGTACAGTACACGCCGGCGGAGCAGTAGGAGGAGGTGGTAATGCCGTTGCGTCACGCAACCGGGGGTGGGGAACCAGCCAGAGGAGGGGAGGGATTCCAAGCAGCAGGGTGGGGGGAAGGGAGGGGAGGGGAGCCGGCTCGGAATACGCTGGCACGTGAGCGCCTGGCAGCCAGTCGCGCTACCGCAGTCGACGTGCGCGGCCGTTCTCTAGTTTGGAGCGGCCAGATGGACCACAGGGAACTTTTTACGACACCGCCGCGATTGTGATGCCTGCCTGCGCACTGCATAGGAATGGAAGCCCTTATACGCCGATGCTGCCGCACATTTTCGACTGTGTATTTTTCTGAAAGTACTTCCAACTAAACACGTGCAGTACTTTTTTTCGTTTACCGGGAAAATAAAAATGCCAACATGTATTTGAAATTCTGAAAACTGTCGAAACTTTAATACTAGACGAAAAAACAGCAACCATCCCGTTTATTATTTCGTATTGTGTACACTGGCAGCTATCCAAGGACCACGGAAATATAGTGTCGAAAACATTATGTGCGAAAGTATCTGTTAATAGCATTTGGTTGTCGCTGGGAGTTTTCGTCAGTACTTTTATTTTCTAAGGTTGCAGAGGTTCATTCACCAACTCCTACAAACAAAATAGTAAGCTTTACGTCAATGACTATGCCATTCTTAAACGTTTCATTCAGTGGCGAACATAGTATATATTTTTCGAAGAGGAGGGGGGGCACGATTATTGTAAAGATAAGCAATTTTAAATAGACACCCCATGGTATTTTGTATAAGTTTTGCTGCTGCTCTTATCTAGAGGATAATTGGAGCTGCAGCGCCTTTTACTTTCCTGAGACTATAGCTTTTTTTCTGTTGACATTACAATAATTCAGATACCGTACATATGTTGTTCTCCTTATATACATTATTTCGGGAGGGTGGGAGGCCCATTGCCCCCCATTAACGTCACTGGTTTCACGGTTATCGATTAGCAGACAGTTTTAAAATGTATTATGTATCTTCGGCTTCTATCTTCTACGAAAGATCCGCTTTGAAGTCTGCTTATTTTACTTTCCGTCGTTCATCATATCCCAGCGCAAAACATAGTTCGAAGATACTGCGCCACAACTTTCCGCAAAGAATTGTAATAAGCTGAGTAATAAATATCTTGAGTCGATATATCGTCAGTAGCAATTTTGAAAATAAAAGTATTCATTCCATAATATTTCGTCAACTTCTGTTAAAATATCGGAAGTATTTAATACGCTCCTAGTCTGTTTTGGGTGTTTAATTCTAACAGGGATACAGGTAGATTTTCAGACTAGAAGACAAATGTCTGGTGGGAAAATCTAAAAATGTCGGACAAAAACATATTATGAATGAAAACTGTTTTATTTTGAAAATCGGCCGCCCACAAACTATTCACACTTTTATACATTTAATTTCTGAGTTGCCACTTTCATTTTTTCTTGGCCACTTCAGGCCGTATAGTGTTATGCAGAAACGATTTCAAGTTCAAACAATTTACGTTAAAGTGAAGCCAAATTATTCACTCGACCTTTAAAAGTCCGCTACGTAGACTCATACCGGAGACACACGAATAAGTGTGAATAAGTGCTCGTTTTATTTGCATTTAAACATTCACTGGACATTTCCGTGTGTTTTCGAAGAAGATTCTTCCGTTCGTCAATGAAGCGAATTTAAGTGGGTGGTAAATTCAAATTATTATTTTGTACATAACTTCAAGACTGGTTGTTTGTCGGGAGATTTTGCACTTTGCCTGGACTATGGACATCCTATGAAATCTCGGGAGAATCGAAGAATCCGAAGGAATCCCAAACACCTGTCAACTACGAACAACAGGTTAGGTAACGTGTGCCGGCCGCGGTGGCCGAGAGGATTGAGGCGCTCCAGTCACGGTCTGCACGGCCACTACGGTCGGGGGTTCGAATCCCCCCTCGGGCATGGATATTTGTGCCGTCTTTAGTCTTAGTTAGTTCATAAGTAGTTTGTAAGCTTAGGGACTGATGACCCCGTAGTTAAGTCCCTTAAGTCCTACAAACATTTGAACATTTTTAGGTAACGTGTCTTAACAGATGTGTGACCAAACTATCACGATGTTTCTAAGACGTCTTAAAACTTTTGTAACGAAGAATAATACTTCACAGATATACATCTTCCATGTAGTTTAAACAGCTGAGTAGATATTTCCTACATGTCGTGCTAATCGAAAAAAGTACTACGAGTCCCTCATGTGCTAGCAACAAAAGTCACGGCTTATTTCGATATACAATCTGTGCTGCAAACTGTCAAATGTTTGAAAACTACCAAGAAGTACTACGCTACATCTAATTTAGTTTGAAACTAAATAGGTTGGCCGAAATTTTCCGTGCTTATTTCACATGTCGGTTTGGGCTTAAGTTCAATCTCTTGACAATTTCTGCACTGTCGGCGCGGATCTTTTGCAAAATGAAAACATCGTTCTAAACAACCTAGTCAGACGTACTCCCGCCGAAAGTATCTCATGTGTGTTTTAGAAAGAATTTTACGTCTATTGTTATTTGATAGTCTTGCAGTTTCTGTGCTGTACGTAAAATGTCGCGAGATTAATTACATGCCGAAATATGGGACTAAACGAAGAGATAAAGTTTAAAAAAATATGTTCCATAATAGTAAACTAGCTAAGGCCGGGAACTCTTTACTGAGGGTTAGTCCGATATTAAATGAATGGTAAGTCTTATAACCATAGAAGCACTTTAAAAATACATCAATCGAATTAATACCCTGTTTTCCGTTTCTGTGGCTGTGTGACATGAAAGGAAATAAAGTAAGTGGATTTATTACATTGTTTGTCTTTTTATATGACGATCAAAAAGTTTACCAACTCTTGAGCGACGTATAATAGACGCAGAGAAGAACAATCATTTTCTACATTCTGCCAATTTTCTCCCTTCTCCGTTAAGACATTAAAACATTGAAACTTAAAATTCTGTGGTAACGGTGGTAAGTGACCAGAATGTTAATCTTACAGCAAAGTGAATAAAATAACGAGTCACTTAACTATGTTATTTACAGATTTTACGATGTTTCGATTTCCACTACTGTTATCAACATCACCTAGAAGGTGAGGCATTGTAGAGTCCCGGTACGTGTGTATTGCTCCAAACGAGCCATTTAAAATGGACAATTATTGATAAGGCATCTGTTCTTTTCGGGCATGTCCGAAAGAGTTGAGAATTTGGGTTGGAAGGGAAGCGTGCGTGGATAGCCTGATTGGTTAAGGCGACCGTTGGCCCAAATCGGGAAATCCGGGTTCGAATCCCGGTCTAGCACATATTTTCAACTTTGTCGTTTAATTTATTTCAATACCCTGAAACGGTCAAAATATTTAAATATACCGAATTTGTTATTTATAGTGGACGTCCCTAGAAAGTAATTTCGCGAAACGCTAAACCCGCAGAATCCGAGGGCACGTGTGCTTTTCGCAAGGTTTCCATTCGCGCAGCTCCTACTTCCCCTGCAAGAGATCCTCCGCCAGCTACACCTCGGCGCCACCTGTTTTACGAGTCCCCTGCGGTAGCGTCTGTAAATATTTTGGCCTCACGTCATAGCGAGGCCTTGCAAATGCACACCACCCCCAGACTGTCTGGAATCACTTCATAGCACCTGCCAAACTAAAAATAAATCGTTTAGTGTCGGATCCAGCTACTCTGCGAAGAAATGTTTTACTGTTGAAACATTACTGGAGGAGTGGAAGGTAAAAAACGCTCTGATTCGTCTTTGAATACCTCAGTCATGTCCAACATGACTCAAGTGTTTGTTAAGCTTAAGGGGTCATCAGTCCCTAAACTTACAAACTACTTATCAACTACCTACAACTAAGGACGGCACAAATATCCATGCCCAAGGGGGGATTCGAACCCCGGACCGTAGTGGCCGTGCAGACCGTGACTGAAGCGCCTCAGTCCCCTCGGCCACCGCGGCCGGCACATGGTTCCAAGGGTTTCGCGGCACAATTTTAATAGTCGCTAGTTCCAAAGTAGTGTAGATTTAGTTGCACAGTGAAATAATCTTACAAACACGTCGTCTATCGTGCTTGTAGGGAATGATGACCCCGTAGTTAAGTCCCATAAGCTTAACAAACATTTGAACATTTTATCGTGCTTGGATTAGTGTAACAAATCTAAGAAGGAATGTGAAGGATGACCACCAAATAGCTTCAAGGTCAAAACTTCTTCAGATGGGTTTTACAAAACGGATTACTTTCTTAGAATCGTGTAGCTTTTAAATAATTTACTTCGTGCGAACCGAATCACTTCTGAGAAAAATGACCTCACAAGGGCTGAAAGCACTCGGCTTATCAGCAGCGTTCCGAGTGCTAGCCAAGCCCGACAGAGCATAATTGCGGATCTAGCGGGAATAAGCGCGACACATATTTAAAAGCTAGATGTATGGAAACGTGCGCGAATTCCATGCAACGTTGTTCAAAAATTTCATAGCATTTAGTCAAGAACTTTCTAAGATACGATTTTGAACATATTGCTCAACAACGTGGTATGAGAAGACAGTGAACGACATTCAGAGCAAAGTTCAACAAACATTAACGCTCTGGGATGGTATGTGCAGTCTGAAGCTTGAGAATGCCTCTTCAAGTGGTAATCAACGGGTTGGCCTGTAGTGAGTGAAGAAATGATCTACCGCGCTTGAGTGAGTTTTGTACGTAGACCGAAGAAGTCTACATGAACATACCAAAAACAGGCCGTTCGGAAACCTTACAAAACGATTGAAACCTTGAAATTGCTACAAACCCTGACTTCCGAGGACAAAATAAGATGCTGAGAATTTTCAGCACATTGCAATAGCTTATGGAGGAGAATTGGTTTTGTGAAAAACAGATCTTCAGTAGTGTAGCAACTTTTATCGCCCCATTTCGATTTCTTTATCTGATGTAACATCGAACTCTACGTACAGCATATTCGATAACCTATAAAAGCTCATCTGTTACGTGCAGCCTAGGGGTTACAGTTTATGGTCTCTCTTTCACGCGCCCATTAATATTGCTACAGCAATTATATTAAATCGATTCAATCATTCGTAATAACCATGTATTTGTTATAGTGCAAATAGCAGTACAACCCACAGCGAAGGAGCCGAGAGACCTTAGTGAGACCGTTGTCTTACACTGCATCAAGGGCACAGCAATTATCAATATTAACAATGAAATGAAATGGTCGAATGCATTTTTGGCCGAGAGTTCCCGTGCGGGATTGTTTGGCTGCCTTGACGCCACTTCAGCGACTTGCATGTCAATGATGACAACACACAAATATTAACAATTCATCTGTCCGATGTGTGAAGTTCTTACAAGGAAACCAAATAGGTATCGAATTTTAGAATTTCTTTATATTTGTGGTACGTGTAGTTCAGAATGTAAATAACAATCATCCAAAGCCAACTCTAAAAAATTCTTGAGAAAATCGACTTTGAAGTTTTGCAAGTACATGTAAGTATCAATAATTAAAAGAATTGTCGCATGTATTGGTGTAGCTAAGGTGACAGCGTTGTTTATTCATAATTTTCTATATTTTATAACAAGTTATTAATAACGATGGTTTCAATAAAAAACATGTTACTTTTTTACAGTTTTCTACGGCTTTAGGAATAAACAAAACAACGAAAAAATACTTGTCACAGCGGGGTTCGAACCACCAACTCTATGATTGAGAGTCCAGAACTCTTACCATCTGAACTACACCGACAGATGCTGTAAGAAGTCATACTTAAAACTTCCGGGCGGAGATTACGTGGTCCATACATAAGACTTTCCCCTTACGTTTCGCCTTCGTCTGCGAAAGGGATCCGCCGAGGTGAAGCGGCGTACTGCAACGAGAGCACGAGCGAACGCCGCTTTACCTCTGAGGATTCCATCCGCAGACGAAGGTGAAACGTCAGGGGAAACTTTTATGTATGAACTACGGCATTTCAGTCCGGAAGTTTTAAATAATGACAATACTTGCCGTGAAAGCCTTCATGCTGCAAGATTTTTTTTTTTAAATTATTGGTACTTACATGTATTTGCAAAACTTCACATTCGATTTCCTCGATAAACTGAAATTTTCGTCGAATGGCGTCTGATGATTGTTATTTGAGTTCTGAACATCAGGTTCCATGAATATGAGAAAGATTCTAAAATCTGGCACACATGTGGTCTCCTTGTTAGATGTGGTTCCTCTCTATTCAGCCGTAAATTGTGACTTAACTTTGTTTTATTATGCGATCGGGTCCATAATCAACTGCCACTATGACCATGTTTACTGGTTTCTGCAGTTCCTCAGCTTTTAAGTGTCTTCACATGTGCCAGTTCATGGTCTGAAGATGGAGCAAATGAAGTACTGCAATTGGTTGTATAATCTTTACACTACATAAAAATATAATTCCCATTTCCCTTTGTCACGACATAGCTTGAGAACAGCTCAAATCTACAGTTCTGTTTCGATCTTGATGAAATTTCACACATTTTACCTTCAAAACAATAGAAATAGCACTGTCTACATGACCAAGGGTACCTTGCAAAAATTTAGTCTGTTTCACTGATCATCACGAAAGTTGGCAGAGTTTTTCTAGAATGCGGGGAGAGAGGGAGGGGAGAGGGGGGGGGAGAAGTGGGACTGGAATAAATAGGCCGAGAGAGGGTACGGTGGAGATGAAGAGAGAGATGGGACAACAAGAGATATGGGGAGGAGAGGGAAGGTGCATTACAAGACTACAGAATAAACACACAGCCGGGCAGCGCCGGGTTTTCAGCTGGTAAACAAAGTTCAATTAAAATTGACAGCTGCTGGTGAATCTCTATATAAAAGCGAAAGGACACTAACTCTCTCACTAACCACGAAATCTCTAAAACTACTTCACCTATGACGCTGAAATTTGGCAGGACTGTAGTTTATAGGCAGAAGACGTCAGCTAAAAAGGATTTTGCGATAGGACCGATAGGTCAGAAGATATGACGTCACAAACGATGAAAACTTACCCGTCTTGCGGCACGTGATAGTATGATTTTATCAGTCCACTATTTGAGAAGGAGAGCGCTTAGCGACTTGCAACAAACTTTGAACATCATTTCAAACGTTTAGGAAACGTTTTCGCTGACAACCCCAGCAAAATGATGAAAGGAAAAAGTTTATAGCTTTCTACTTTTTCGGCGTTCATGCAGAAAAATTACGGCATTTGCCATGACGTTTCAATTATTCTTACACTATTAAATGTATTCACGAGAAACGTTACAGGCAGTATACACACATACATTCAGTTGTATCTTCGAAATTTTATCACAGTACGACACGTAGTTCATGAGATATGACAAACAGTAACGTTCATGGAAAACCGCCCCACCATGCACCAAGTTTTAATCTATTACTCCTGTACTACTAATTGTATCCGCGATAGGTTTTACAGGCACACAGCACTTATACAAATGAATATATACCCAGTAGCGTAGCTAAGTAGTTTGGCACCCGGTGCAGTGATTCAAATTGTCACCCCCCACCCCACCCCACTGTCACCACCACTCCCGACAACCTCACGAAAGAATGTACAAAAATTTCAAGGAGAGAGGAATAAATTTTTGACACTGTACACATAATGAAATGAGAAAAATATAAAGTTATTTAGTTTGTAAACTGTCTTCAAGAAAGGAAATAAAACTAGTATTTATAAATAACATAGTTTAATTGATTACTAATCAAGCAGAACAAATAGCTAACGATTGTCTTGATGACTGGCGACTTTCACATGTAGTTCACAATCTTACCCGTACAACTTTCTCTGCAGCAAATTTTGAAATTGCATCATCAAAGTCAATAGCTTTAGCCACATTATTTTCAATTGACAAAATTGCCAAATTAGAGAGTCTTGCTTGGCTCATAGTAGACCTAAGGTAATTCTTAAGTCTTAGCTTTGAGGAACTTCTCTCACAGGACGCTATGAAACACACAAAGTTAAGAAAAATCTTAATGCCAAAGTGAGGTTCGGAACAGATTCAGAAATTTCATATTCAACAACAAACTGTAAAACTCTTAAAGATGTGCATCCAAGAGATTCTTTTTTTGGGACATCAGCAGCCTGCAGAAATCGTCGCAGCCGTGGAATTTCTGCGAGGATACCATATTCAGAAATCTCATCGTAATTTTCAATTAAACATTTAACGATCATGGGAAGTTCATTTTCTGAAATTGTAATCAGATTTCTGGGCTCTAAAACAGCAAAACGATCTGATATACATTCCATGTTTCTGCAACGTGTATCAATTTCTTGTTGAAACCTGACGATGCACTCAAACATTGATCTTCTCAGTCCCTGGTGCAAAATCAACGTCTCGTCTGCAGCCTTTTCCCCAGGCATCATTTTCTTCTTCCTAATATTTCTTCTTTTTTTCGACAGGGATATCCATTTCGTCACATGTTTCCTCCGCAAATCTAGAGGCTTCGTCCACAAGCCGATTTCTCTTGTCTTTCAAAAAGAGCTTTAGATTCATTATCTTGGTAAAACACATTTCAAGGCTGACCCCAAGTATCTGTAAATACTTTTGAGCTTGGTTCACCTCTTGTAAGACAGTATTCCACAAATACAGAAACACACTGGTTATGGATCAGTAACACATCGCCGGCCGCGGTGGCCGAGGGGACTGAGGCGCTCCAGTCACGGTCTGCACGGCCATTACGGTCGGGGGTTCGAATCCCACTCGGGCATGGATAATTGTTCCGTCATTAGGATAAGCAAGTTGATAAGTAGTTTGTAAGTTTAGGGACTGATGACCCCGTAGTTAAGTCCCATAAGCTTTACAAACATTTGAACATTTTTTTAGTAACACATCACGAACGATATCCAAGCGTGGTCAGTATTTCACATTTTTCGGCACTACAGTGCTTCATGCTACGCTCAACAGACGCAGAGTTCGTAGGCTTGCAATCACGGCACTGACGCCGCTCAGATAACTCGCAATTATTTGTGAAAGGAGGTAGATATCGGTGCGACCACCATTTCAAAAACTTTTCTACACCTTTAGCTCCAATTCACTCGTAGTAATGTATGGTCTAAAATGCATAGAACATTAAACTGCCCGCTCTCGAACTTTCTCAATACACGATTAGTAAATCGAGTTCACATACTTGACAAAAACGACTGTTACGAATTACAAAAGGGCGAATGTTTTATTCGAATGCTAAGATGTTGTACTAACATGTGTCCAAAAATCAGATTTTTTAACCGTATACTTTCATCAAAATTGAGTGAGAAGCGTTACGAAAGTAAAAACGAAAGAAAACTAGACTTTATTTTTTCACAGGCAAGGCAAAGCTTTTAAGGAAAAAAAGTTGATAAAACGATGCGGCGTGGTCTTATATACTGTCAAAATTTTTTTAGAACTTCAAAATTCAGAAAAGTTGTTTTCCCCCCTCTTTTTCATCTCAGCTCGGCCCAGCAGGCAGTGTGAACCAGTGAGTTCAATAATAATTATTTTTGAGCTCACTGTGTGAACGCACCCTAACTGTGTCATTAACAAACAAAGCAGAAATTAGAAAAAGAGTGTAACCTAAAAGTTTGCCCAATTACGGGTCAGAAACAAATAGCTAGTAAATATGTCGGGCTAAGGTTGATATTCTCTCAAAACCTAAAATCAGGTTTCCTGTTTTCGCGTTGTACTGAATCAATTTCTTCTTCATGCTTTGTAAGAAAATGATCAAATGTTTGTACAGCTTATGGGACTTGACTACGGGGTCATCAGTCCCTAAACTTACAAACTACTTATCAACTACTTACGAACTAGGACGGCACAAATATCCATGCCCGAGGGGGGATTCGAACCCCCGACCGTAGTGGCCGTGCAGACAGTGACTGGAGCGCCTCAGTCTCCTCGGCCACCGCGGCCGGCCATGCTTGTCTGTCGAAACGGGATTCTAACCTGCAATCTTTGCCTTTCGCTGCCAAGCGCTTTGTCTGAGCTATCCCGGCATACAATTTTAATCTGCCAGGAAGTTAGATATTAGCGCACACTCCGCTGCAGAGTGAACATTTCATTCTGAAAATTACACTTGACTGTGTTTCAAGAAGAATTTCTACCACCTTGAAAATCCTTTGTATGCCATTGAAATGTTTAATTTGCTCCAATAATTGGAAAATGAAAACTGTAGCTTCAAATAAAACTGTTTTAATGGGTGGCAGTACTATCTCTTAGCGTCTAGGAAAAGAATCCACAGACAAACCGTTTACCGAAAACACCTAAATGCGGCAGCCTGGATGCAGCCCTATAAATTCGCAATTGTTTCACATAGTTCTTTATTTACGTATGGGTAAAACATATACAATAGCTCATTTGTCTCCCAAGCAATCACGAAACAATAAAACAAATTTTATCTATTTTTATCGTAAATTACTGGCAAGAAAAAGCAAGGAGCAAGTAACTGGAACCATAACACAAAACGTCACATTAGGCCTACGTTATGTTAATTACAGGGATATTGCATTGCATGCTGAGATTCTTTCCCTCCCGCCCTCCCCCCCCTCTCTCTCTCTCATTTTTCTTCGGTCCGTCTGCGGAGGGGCGCGTGCCCTTGTGCCGCCCTCCCCTCCCCCCCCCCCTGAATCCACCCTTGGGGCAGGGGTCGAGCAAAATCTCTCTGGAGAAGCAACGCGAGTTTAGCCGTGTGGTTTGAGGCTTCATGTCATGGACTGCACGACTGCTCGAGTCGGAGGTTGGGGTCCTCCCTCTGGTGTGTGTGGGAGTGTGTGTGTGTGTGTGTGTGTGTGTGTGTGTGTGTCCTTAGAATAAGTTAATTTAAGTAGTGTGTAAGTTTAGGGACCGATGACCTTCGCAGTTTGGTCCCATAGGACTTTACACTCACAGGATTTCACACACCTCTCGAGAAAACGCCAAAGTCATTTCACGTAATAAATGTACGCCACCAAAATAAGTTTCTTTCCTTTTGCTGAGAAGTATCAGGAAGATGGGGAGGGGGCTACACCCAGAATATGCGCAAATAGAAATCTCTATATTGATTTGTAGCAAACACTTTCTAGTCTCCTTTAGATTTTTAGGCAAATATAGCTTAAAAGAGCAATGTTCCTGAAATTCAGTAAGTTTGTAATCAGTTGTCTGTTGTTCTATAGAAGGAAATGCTTTTATGCATTTTTACGGAGGTCAGATATTCATGAATAGCTAACAATAAGGAGATTTGATCTACTTGACGTCACAGTTGCATCAAATAATAAACCCACATTGTATTTTTTTGTGATTTTCAACGATTTTTCTTATACACTATACTAGAGCTTTCCAAACTCTTCCTAGTCGCGACACCATTTCGAATATACAAAGTTTTACGAGAAACACTTACACTAATTTTAATAAGAGATTTATCTATATGAAATGATACTTTAAAGAAATATTAATTTTCACGATTCACTTGTACTTAAAGTGCACACTGAACGAACTGAAGAATGTTTAGTATTTTTTCCACAATGTTCTATCTTATTTCATCTTAAGATTTTGCCGTTGTTGCGACACCCTTAATGGCACTACGAGACACCTCTGGGTGTCGTGATATCCAGTTTGGAAAGCTCTGCACTATATATCATAACGTACCACAATGATAGCCACAGCGGAAAACAGTTCTGGTTTTATGCTACAATAGTTCATGGTTGGGTCCTTCTTTTGCATATTTGACCACTTGAACACCCTAGCACAAAGTAAAATCGTGATACACCTTGAACACGGCTGCTTTGGCTAAATGACCGTTTATTTTAACGTTCAAATCAAAACAAAGGAACACAGTGACCGTTTATACTCTAAAAGTGGCAACAACATCTGAATAAGTATTGTAATAACTTTTAAAGCTGGGAGAAACATCTACATCTACTTACACACTCCGCAATTCACCGTAAGGTGCGTGGCGGAGGGTACACTGTACCACTACTAGGCATTTCCTTTCCTATTCCACTCCCAAATGGAACGAGAAAAAAAGAATGCCTATATGCCTCCGTACGAGCCCTAATTTCTCTTATCTTGTCTTTGTGATCACCAAGCGAAATGTAAGCGGCAGCAAGATCGTACTGCATTCAGCTTCAATTTCCGGCCCTCTAACTTTTCTCAGCAGAAATTCACGAAAAGAACGTCGTCTTTCTTCCAGCGATCTCCAATTGAGTTGCCGGAGCATTTCCGTGACACTCGCGCATTGGTCGAACCTATCGGTAACAAATCTAGCTGCTCGCCTCTGAACTGCCTCTATGTCTTCCTTCAAACTGATCTGCTGCGGGTCCCAAACACTTGAGCAATACTCAAGACGTGGTCGTACAAGCGTTTTATACCCGGTATCCTTTACAGTTGAAGTACATCTTCCCAAAATTCTCCCAATAAACCGAAGTCGGCTGTCCGCCTTACTCACATCTGTCCTTACATGCTCGTTCCATTTCATATCGCTCTGCAATGTTACGCTTAGATATTTGAACAACGCGACAGCATCAAGAAGCTCACTACTAATGCTGTATTCCAACATTATGGGGTTGTTTTTTCTACTCATGCGCATCACCTTACATTTTTCTACATTGAGAGCTAGCTGCCATTCTTCGCACCAACTAGAAATTTTGTCTAAGTCATCCTGTATGCTATTACAGTCAGCTACAGCCGACACCCTCCCATACACCAAACATCGTACTGATTCTCAAAAAATTATTAAAGAGAAAAAATTCAGGTATTTGGCATCAGCAAAAAAAAAAACCCTTGTTATCTTTCTTACAAATATGGGAAGAAGAAGTTGTATTAACGAAAAATTCATAAATTCCATTTACTTACGTCGAAATGAATAAATATTTCCATCCGATATTCTGAATCTTGGGGAAGAAAACTCTGGCGTCCGGTTACTCACGACAATAGACGAAGAATGGCAACAGCCCCATCGGTTCAGACCTTTAACAATGGTACATTAACGTGAAATATTTACACCAACAATGACTCCGCTCCGCTATGGCGGTGAAATGCCCGCGTCTAAAAAGGAGTCGGCTCAGTCCTAAGGCTCTCTCGACGCCCGCCGTTCCCATTGTCAGCCGGCCGCAGTGGCCGAGGGTCTGTGGCGCACTAGTCACAGCCTGCACGGCCGCTACGGTCGGGGGTTCGAATCCCCCCTCGGGCATGGATGTTTGTGCCGTCCTTAGTATTAGCTAGTTTGTAAGTTTAGGGACTGTTGACCCCGAAGTTAAGTCCCATAAACTCTACAAACATTTGAATATTAAGTGTCAGGTGTAAAACGTCGCGCAAAAAAAAAACACACACTGGCAAGTTTTGTCACCCCCCTTGGAGTTGCTACCCGGTGCGGACCGCACCCCCCTAGCTAAGCTACTATATATACCTGAAACAGTATGCAATTGTACAACATGTAACTCGATAAAAATGAGATATACTGCGATGGGTAACATCTTTTCTCATCAGGCACCAAGTTTTATTACATTTCTTATTTATTGCTAAGACACTCCTGTATTTCAGTGAGGCTAAGGAAATTCCTGAAAGATGACTGTGCTGTTGAGAACTTTGAAGCAACTTCGAACTGAGGCGCATACCGCTGTAGTAAGAAGCAACATACTTCTAATGAGTTACAAGGAAAGAAAGAGAATGAAACAGTATACATCCGACGAATACCCATTATTTCCGAAAGATCTACATTTTAACTTCAAGCGACTACAATGTGCAGTGAGACTTGCATTTTCTATTATGATTAATAAATAATAGGGCAATCTACTCAATACTGTGGATTGCATTTGAAATCCCCACCATGGACACCACGGAATATATTCATATTAGTCGCAAGAAATATGGTTGTAGTCAGGAAGGAAAATTATTGTTCAACGTCCCGTCGACAGCGTGGTCATTAGAGGCGGAGCTTACGCTGGGATTGTTTGGGTAAGGATGGGTGACGGAATAGGCCGTGCCCTTTGGAAGGAAACACCCGGCATTTGCCTGGAGATTATTAGGGAAAATACGGGTCTGAACCGCCGTCCTTCCGAATGCGAGTCCACGTGTTACCACTGCGCCGGTGTTTATAGTAAAGCTATGAATTAAATTAATACACGACTGTTACATATCATTTGTATTTTCATTTCTATCTTTGTTTGTTTGGATATGTTACTTGAAATTTTGAACGTTATGCAAGACAACCTTATTTCTTATATTGTTTGTTGTTATGGTCTTCAGTCCGGCGACAGGTTTGATGCAGCTCTCCACCCTTCTCTATCCTGAGCAAGCATCTTCATCTCATAAGAAGGGCAACCCATATCCATTTGAATCAGCTTACTATATGTGTCTCTTGATCTCTCTCTGCGATTTTTACCCCACACACTTCCCTCCCATGCTAAATTTACGATTCCTTGATGTCTAAGAATGTGTCCTACCAATCCATCTCTTCCTTTAATCAAGTTATGCGAAAAATTCCTTTCCTCATCAATTCTGTTCAGTACCTCTTCATTAGTTACGCGATTTACCCATCTAATCTTCAACATTCTTCTGTAGCACCACATTTCAAAAGCCTCTATTCTCTTCCTGTCCGCACTGTTTATCGTCCATGTTTCACTTCCGTACAAGACAACACTCCACACAAATGCCTTCTAGACTTCCTTACACATAATATTCGATGTTAGAAAATTTCTCTTTTTCAAAAATGCTTTTTTCCCCCATTGGCATTCTGCATTTTATATCCTCTGTACTGCGACCGTCATATGTTATTTTACTACCCATGTAGCAAACCTCATCTACCACCTTTATTGTTTCGTTACCTAATCTAATTAATCCAGCATCGCCTGATTTTCTAAGACTGCATTCAATTATCTTTGTTTAGCTCTTGTTAATGTTCATTTTATACTCTCTCTTCAACACACTGTTTATTCCATTCAACTGTTCTTCCAGGTCCTTTGCTGTCTGACAGAATTACAATATCATCAGCAAAACGCAATGTTTTTATTTCTTCACCCTGAACTTTAATCCCTATTCCAAATTTTTCCTTGCTTTTCTTCAGTGCTAGCTCGATGTACAAATTGAATAACATCGGAAAAAGGCTACAACCCTGTTTTACTCTCTTCCCAACTAATGCTTTCCTTTCATGCCCTTTAATAACTGCGATCTGGCTTTTGTACAAGTTGTAAATAACTCTCCTCTCCCTGTATTTAACCCCTGCTGACTACAGAATTTGAAAGAGTGTATTCCAGTCAACATTGTCAAAAAGCTTTCTCCAAATCTACAAAAAGCTAAAAATGTAGGTTTGCCTTTCCTTAATCTGTCTTCTTCGGTAAGTCGTAAAGTGAGTACTGCCTCCCGTGTCCCTACGTTCCTCCTGAATCCAAACTAATCCTCCTCGAGGTCAGCTTATATATTCGCTGATAAATATAAAATGTTTTTAGAAAAAAGGAGATGGACAGAGAGAGAAGGGATAGGGGAAGTACTAACTCGAGGCTTGAATAAATAACGTCGGGCAACGTCGAGATTTCAGCTTGTATATAAATATTTGTAACCACAGTTCGAGCAGCCGCTTACGACAATATGGAACCACATAGACTAAGTTCTTAGAGGTGAAAAGAGGCAGAAAGTAACTTGTTTTGTTGCTTTTATCAGTCAAGGGCAAGGGACAGCCAAGATCAATGTACAATGATCGCCACTTAATAAAGTAGACATTCTTGATTATCAGTGTCATCTGGAGGAGACGATTCCTTTTACACACGGGGGCAATACGCGTAGTAACATTCACATGTAAACTGCAGGGATACGTAACGATATCGACCGTACGAGAATCTGTACCATGGGTCGGCAGGCATTCGGTAGCTTTATGTTGGTAGATAAGCCACACAAGGCATAACAATGCAGCTGTTTTAGAAAGGCGTGCTACAGCCAAAGTTTCTCGAATACAACTTCTCGCAGCAATTGGTTATATTGTATGTGGTCGAAAAGACTAGAGTCGCCGTAACATTTGTGCAGTTTGAGAGGTAAAATATCATGGGCAGCAGGAATGCGACAACTTTTTATGTGAGGTGACTACCATCTCTAATCAACAATGTACTTCCGCGGAAAGTTTTCAAAAAACTTACAGAGAATAAGAAATTGAAAAAGTATCATGTCTCATAACCTGTATTGTGCTGTGTGGTATTGGATAGTTAGACTTCACCCTTTGGTTGCCGCCAAAGTGAGGCGCTGCCTAGTTTGGCCACAGAATAAGGAGTATACAGAAAGGAAACTCCCGCTGCAGTCTGTCGTCCAAAATTTAGTGCGCATGCGCGGAATCGGCCATCTTGAAAAGCAGTAAACGCGTGGTCACTCCCTACTCTGTCGCGTGGTAATGCGCAGTCTTTGTTTGTTAATTGTGTATTTTAGCTGCCTGAATCGCATAAAAGTAAACTAGTATTTGGTGCAATGAAAAGAAAGAACTGTGCGTCAGTAGGTGTACCTGTTCCGTTTTTATTACGAGCAGCAATAAAAGTAAAGGCGGCCGATGATGTTCTACACCTAATTGCCGCAATAATTCTCATACAAATAAGGATATAAGCTTCTTCACCTTCCCAAAAGATGTTGAACGGTTAGTGAACGTCGCTATATGTGTGGTAAAAGTTAAGTTTTATCAGTTTCGAATGAGAGCAATGTGTGCATAATTATTAAAAGTGTGTGTGTAGAAGGAGATTGGTCTCCCTATAACGTGCCTGAAATATTTCGCCTGAGTGGGCCTTAGGAAAGGAGAAAATGCTCTCGAACGTTTTTCCAATAGTACTGTACATCTTATTTAGCTATCTGTTCGTGACTAACGGCGTAGCGTAATGGTCAAGCGCATTACTTGCGCAGCAGGCGCACTGGGATCAATCCCAGGAGCTTCCTATTTTTTTCCTTCATTACGCTACACCGTTTATTCACGAACAGAGCGCTGAATAACATGTACAATGCTATTGGAAAATACTTTCGAGAGCATTTCCTCCTTTCCTAAGGCCCACTCAGGCGAAATATGTCAGGCACGTTATGTGGAGACCCACCTCCTACACAAGTAACTTGGGCGAAATCGGCGGGTCCCGATTGCCGACCTCCCCTTGTTAAGATATTCAAACAAATGGAATAAGGGGAATAATCTTGCTGTTCTTGCTCTATGGATGGCATTTTCTTGTATCTACCTTTCTCTAGTCGGTAAAGTAATTGTCCTCGTAAAAAGAACATTATGTTGCCAACATTGAAACATTACTCCTCTACTGCCGTAAGTAAAACTGAACCAGTCAAATCGATGACACTCATCCTGCCTCCTCCCCTTGTTCTACGCTGCTTAGGCAGGTAAAATTTTACTTACGGCAATGGAGGCGTAGTGTGCTAATGTTGGCAACGAATGCTCTTCGGATACTGGAACAAATAGATTAAGGGGAATAATTATTTTATGCAGTTCCTGCTCTGTGGTTGACATATTTTTCTATATGCCATTCTCCGATCAGTAAATTAATTATCCTCTTAAAGCAAATACAACTTTTCCAACATTCAAACACAACTACATCATAACATATAGGTATGTTTTAAAGGCAATATTTATTTCCAGTGCTAAGAAGCGGACTGTGAATTCAAGGAGAGCTGATTTACTTAAAAATATATTATCCAATATTTAGTAAAACTTTTTGTCAGAGTTAGAATTTTCTATTTCTTGAGGTTCACAAACAGAGACTTGAAATATAAAACCAAAATTGAAAAAAAAATTCAAAGTGATAAAAGTGACCCATCGGTGAGGTACAAATGGTGTGTAATGTTCTAGTAAATGCATATTGACAAGAAAGACTAAGAGGAAAATGATGAACACTTTTTCCTTTGCTATAACTGAAACAATGTGTGCCACAATACGACAAGTACAGATTAAGTTTGTTATGTAGTTTTATGTTTCGGCTACCTGTCCTTCATTTGTGTGTAATTTAACAGTTTTATATATGCCCAGACATCATTACTTCTGTGTAATAGCGCTGTACTGCTAAGTCTGACTTGTGCAAATTTATTCGTGTCAAATAAAACCTGGCAGTTGTAAAGTCACTTTCTTGTTTATAACTTATTTCCCAAACGTAACTGCGCGTTACTCGGGATTTTTCTGGAAATAAGCACCAAATAAAACGATCACTGATTCCATCATACATTTTCGCAGTTGTATTAAAATTTAGGCCTACTTTTTTTTTCGTTGGGTTACAATTAGGTGCAAGAACAGGGCGCAAAATAGAGGAGAGCATAATGAAAAGCCGTTTCCTTTCGTAAAAGTCGGTGAGGTTAGCTGCAGTTCGGAAAAAGTCCATTTACAGCCGAAGTACTAAGTGGCTATAGTTCCGAGTTTACTGCTTTTCAATATGGCGTCGAGCGCAACGCTTGGTAACATGCAGATCAAAGGCGCCGCCTCCAGCTTTCCCTTCTGTATACTCCCTATTCTGTGGTTTGGCTTTGGCTAGCACATGGATGAGTCATCCGGGACTACCGAGCGCGGATGAGCTGAGCCGTACCCTACGACTGAGCCCTTGTGAGGCGTTACTTGACTGAGAATTTGCGGCTTCGGTCACAGAAACTAACAAAATGGCTGGGACAGCAGCGTGCTGACTATATGCCCTTCCACACAGCACCCATCGACACTTCTGGGCTTAGGGCGGCCGGTCGGTATACATGGGCCTTTCCAGACCTGTCGATGGAGTAAGTTTTTTAGTCTATTCTCCATCACATTGTTGAAAACTGAACAAGAGCATCCGCATATGTACATAGAGCGTAAACGTTTGTGGTTTGTAATGTTTTGAAAGGATCCATCACTGAGCGGAGTTTGTTTGCTGTTTTAAAACATTTTGGAGATTTAAGTGTGTGCCAGTCTGGGAATCTAACCGATGGCTAAGCCAATTTATTTGCTGTTTATTTTCTTTCAGTAGCGCTGGTCCAGCAAGTTACTCAAATGTTCGAATATTTGTGGAGCTTGTGGGACTTAAATGTGGGGACTGCCCTAAACTTGCAAACTAGTTATGAACTAGCTTATACTAAAGACAGCACAAACATCCATGGCTGAGGGGGGGGGGGATTCTAAACCCCGAACGCAGCGGCCGTGCAGACCGTGACTGGCACGCCGCAGACCACTCTGCCACTGCGGCCGGCCAGCAAGTTACTCAGGGGATGATGATCTACATAGTGCAAGCTACAACGAATAGGTTCTGATGCAAATCTGCTACGCACGCTTATTCTTCAATGGTGATTTGGTTTGTAATTCGTACTCATTAGTATGAGAAAAATGCTATCACCAAAACCTCTCTGAGACTATGAGTAACTTCGAATTGTGGTTACAGTCTCTGGCGGCTGAGCACTACAGCTATCTTTGGCTATCAAATGGAAGCAGCAGCCTAAGTCGCCAACGTTTTATCTGCCTCCGATTTTTTTGATAAGATAGTACATCATTCATTACTGTGCCGAAATATTGCAACAGATGTATTAATGCTCCACGTCGTCATATCTGCTGTACTTTATATTGATCAGTACAAACAAGTAAATTGCAAAGTCACCTTTGCCAGGACGTATACCTTGCCTTGCAGTTGCCCGACGAGGAAGAGACAAGGATAATCTACCGTTCGTAGACATATGATACCCTTAATCTGTCTATTACGGACAGGAGTTTTAAATACGAAGTATTTTCCCATTTATTTGAATTTTTAGAACAGTGACGATATTTTATAAGGGTGGCAAAATTTAATGTTCGTATGTTTACGTAATTTTCATACAGATACTTTTCTATCCCAAGCCATGGCACCCACCACACATTAGTTTTGAACAAATTTGATAATCCTATAGTCTGCGTAAAGTCAAAAGAAAACGAACAGACGCAACAAAATTGGTGATGTTTCTAAAAGTGAACAAAAGTCAACTTCCGACGTTTCAATACTCTTACAGTACTTTTGTACCGACACCGGCTCTTTCGCATTTTTAACATTTCGCTCAAAAATCATTACCACCCTACATTTGAACTATCTACTCTAAAATTGGTACTGTACAACCAAATGATTAAGTTTTTAGCGAAAAAGGAAACAATCGGATCTGTCAGGACGGACTGCAGATATTCTTGGGGGCTACACCACGCTATGAGGGCCTACACATATTTCTGACACTTTCCATTTTGAATTTTCACTCGCAACTAATGTGTGCTAATTTGAAAATACGTGGCCAAAGACAAAGTGTGTCTGTTTTGAGTGTGTATCCAGCTGAAAGTTGAAAATCTGCGAGGAAGTTTCCATCTTCATAATGATGATTATTAAATGTTCTTTTCAATCCATTTGATTCATAGTGAGGAGATCCTCTTGTATGTACAATATGCCTGAAAACAAGTATATGCAATAAATACTTACAAAATAAGAAAAGCTGTGTTATTGTACCTTCCACAGATCATAAATTTCCCTTGTGGATGTGGTGTCTGTGAAAAATACAAAGCTTTACCATATTTATATTTAGGACATAAAAGTTGTTACCGAATATGAAATGTTCATTATTCATAGGTGCAATGGTAATTCTAGGCTATTGTAGCCACGCATCACCATATAAAAATAAAAAGGATTTCATAGCACTTATTTAAGAAGATTGAATTACTGCACAAGATTCATTCAGATACATTGTACGCAATATTTGCATTATTTAGTGTACAGGACTTCGGAGACAATGGAATGGAGCTATTTCATGAATCTAGCTAGAGCTAAAATAAACCAAAAGCAATTGCTTAATAGGTATAGCTTCATAGCGCCGTAGAACTTCGAAATTTTGTCACCATTACCGACTCCATATGTTTTCTATAAGATATCTGCAAGTATTAAATAAAACCTTGCTTTTTTCGGTGTTTTTTCCGCGGAGACAATTTGAATAAATGTCTCACAAAACCGATTTAAATCCTGGAGATGTCACGGAACTTCCTTCAGTTCTCAGAGATAACATCATAATGGAATTCACGCAAGGGGCTATTCCTTGCAAGTTAGTCTTGGGTATGTGGTCACATTCCAAAGTAAGTTTGATTCTACACAAATATATTAATAATAATAATAATAATTTTTCGTCATTAATGGATATTATCCGATCCTTAGTGTCTGGTAAGGTGGGAACTCCGTGTTTCCCTGGCCAAATAGGGAGGAAGGGGTGGGGGGTGGGGGGGGGGGGGGGGAATTAGGAGGAAGGGTTGCATGGTGTATGGAAATAGCATCGTCAAGTGCAGCTGTAATAGAGGTGATGAAATCTCCTCCTACCAATGAGTTTTTAGCTGAGGCATCAGTCGGAGTTTGTCTCTCCATTCCCATTTTTCCTTTACATCCTGCAATTAAATGAACATGTAATTTTATATCGATTAAGTATATGCTCTAACGTATATCGAATATGTGTAAAAGATGTAAACAAACTGATGGATGACAGCTGCAATTCGACGAAAAAAAGTGTGCGAACTTTTTCATGAAGTCTAGCTTTGCCGAGTGTACTATAAACATGTCCGCTTCGTCCTCAATTGTGTCTGCGAAGCAGCACGAACACGATGCGGATCTTTTCCCTCTCCCGCCCCCCCTCCTCCCTCTGAGAAACCAATTAAAGGCTGTTTGGTTGGTTGGTTGGTTAGGATAAGGGACGAAACAATTAGGTCATCAGTCCCTTTAGCTTTGAAGGCCTGACAATACAGAACAGTACTCACGCAAGGATCTCTTATACGCCGTTTACAATTAGTCTACTTACGAAAAACATTTTAAAGCAGCATCAGTAACAAACCCACATAACAATGTAGGGTCCCAATGCAGAAGCACGCTCTTTCCCCTTACTTGAGGTTACGTTTTGCAGTGTTTTATATGAGTGATTAAACATTGCCGCGGTAGAGTAGCCGAGCGCTCTAAAGCATCTCGCTGCGGAGCGCGCGGTTGCTCGCCGTGGAGGTTCGAGTCCTCCCTGGGGCATGGGGGTGTGTGTGTGTTTGTCCGTAGGTTAGTTTACCTAGGTTTAAGTAGTTTGTAAGCTACGGACTGATGACCACGCAGTTTGATCCGATAGATTTACAAACTTTTTTTTATTAAACATTTCATAAAGAATTAGCTGAAGAAAATACAACATACGAAATGGTGGAGTTTGAAAATATCTTAAATTACTTGTCGATAGGGGGAGAGGTGTAGAAGTTCGTTTTCCAAGGGCATTTGATAGCCTTGTGGAGTTCACCGATATGACGCAGAGCGCCGAGAAACGTGCCGAAGGTTACGCAGAAGCCGCCGTTTCACTTTCATTATCCCATAAATATCGCGTAACTGAGCTCAAACTGCAGCTTAATTTTTAGCTTACCGCTTCGCTATTTTTGCTGATGCATGAAATAGCCGTTTACTCTTTTCATACCTGCTTCCAAATTATCCTTCGCCTCTGGCGTCGTCCTCGTTGACGGAGCATTACATTAGTTCGTTCGTTCTCTCTCTCTCTCTCTCTCTCTCAAGAAGAAGCATCAGAATCTTTACTGCAAACCAGTTGATTAGAAAAACTTATCTTCAATCTCTGTACAGATTAAAAACTTCCTTATGATACTGTGTAAACCTAATCATTTTAATGACAATTTTATTTCGGGAACAATCCTGAACTACAAGGGCTGGAAAATTAAAGAGAACTATTATTTTTTATGAAATGATTTGATTGACGTTGTACACCTGCAATATAATCGCCTCCGTTATTGCTAAATATTCGGAAGGCTTCGTCTATCCCTGTAAATGTCCTGTACTGACCGCCCTACGGCATGAATAATGACATCTCTTGCGTTGTACCACATCCCTCGCAGTGGTTATGGGAACAGGGAGTTCGGCGATATCATGTAAAACCTAAATCTGGATGGCCCGCCTGGATTTGAACCGCTATCCTCCCGAATGCTAACCACACTCTCTCGGTTTCTCAGAGAGAGAGAGAGAGAGAGAGAGAGAGAGAGAGAGAGAGAGAGAGAGAGAGAGAGAGAGAGAGTAGATAAGACTTAAGCAGTCTTTTCTGAAGGGATTTGTGTGTAGTGTGGCTTTGTTCGGTACTGCAATGTTCAGCCACGAAGATGGTGCCCCAGAACTTAAGTGATCGGGGACAGTACTTACAGTGAGTGCAAAAAGTATTCGTCTAGCTGCATATTTTTAAAACCTACTAAAGGCCAATTTACACTGTTCGTCACGTCGACGTCATGTCACGGCTTCGTCACGTCAAGTTGTATTCACACTGTCCGTCAGTGTCCGTCACGTCAATTCGCCCATCTCAATACGCGATGTTTAAAGTGAGGTTATGAGTGGCGATCTGTTATGTAGAAACTCAGTTTAATACTAGAATTGAGGAACAACAACGCTAAATGTTATTGACGGCCAAAGAAAACTTTACAGTGTATGTTTTTGGCCCACTTACTGGGAACTGAAACAACATTTCAAAACTTCGAATTATATTTTCAAGCGAAAAAATAAACATGAAAACACCAAACAATACTTAGAAGAGCATAAATAGCGGTTGCTTACTTTATCCATTACGATTTGCCCGCTGACATTGTCAATACCGTCGTAAACAACTGAATTTTTGTCTTTCATTAGAACTGATTTTTTTATTTAAAATGTTATTTAGTGATAAACACGTAAGCAAATTACACTCTTATTCAAATAAACAGTTTGCTTCAATCTTTTCTGTTACAATGTTGTGTAACATAAATCATTTTTTGGTTTCAGATATCCGACCTCGATTTTAGGGGGACACTCAATTGACAAAAATATTTAAGTATATGAAGTATAACAACGAAATAAAGATGAATAAGACACATTTGCATATAAACTGTGCAATCGTCGACTGCAACATGTAATTCGGGTGTCGAAAATAGGTTAACTTCCGATGTTAGCAGACGGCCGTTCCGTCAAAACATTCTTCTCGAGAAAGCTTGACGTGACGGTCCGGTGACAGACAGTGTGAATGCCGCCATTAGAAATACATTGCGGAATGTTCTGACGGACGGTAACGTGACGGACAGTGTGAATTGGCCTTAAGTCTGTGTAACTGTAAATGAAATGAATACAAAACGTGAAGAGCCAGTCTTGTAAAAAGTACCTCGGTAAATCCTTTTTATTGAAAACTAAGGATAAAATGCATTCTGATCGATAATAAGATTGACAAAACAGATAACGTAATAGGAGAGATGATCATAAAGTATTCGTCTACCACCTGAACGTGCCTAAGATTTGCACATAGTGACTAAACTATAATGCTAACGCAAGGCATACGCTAGCGTCAACCGAGTTCAGCCCCAGTCAACCACTATGGTTGTTTTTAATGGCGCCGTTGCAGTGCAGAAGGAAGGCGTCGTGGGCCGTAAGGTAGTGAGACGACCCTGACTGAAAAGAAACTTATTCTGCGCTTGCACAATGAGTTCAGATCATCTTACGAGATTTCTGAAGTAGTGGATGGAACGAGATCGACGAGTCGATAATCGATTGCATTTCCATAAGAAAAATTAGAAACCAATTACGGACCGGACGTCCTCACACATTGAGTGAAGCGGACGTGCGTTTTACCGTGAGGGAATCAGGAAAACACCGACAATCAGCGGTCCTAAGCTGGTTGGAATGTAGGAGCAAGGAAGTATCTACCAACACAATCAGAAATACCATCAAGATATACGGGTATCACGGCAGGGTAGTTCGCAAGAAACTTTGGGCTAGCAAACAGCAACGGAAGAAATGTGTTCAGTTTGCCGAGGAGCATAGATCCCAAAGGGAAGACTCCTGGAATAAAGTATCGTTTTCCAATGAAAGTAAATTTAACGTTCTTGTGTCAGATGGCAGGCGAACAGTGTGGCGGAAGAAAAACGCAGAAATGCTGCAGAACCTTGTGCTAACGGTGAATCACAGTGACCGTATCCTGATCGTGTGGGGGTGAGAGTGCTGCAGCTGGTGGAAAATTACATTTTGTAGAGGGTATGATGGACCACAAATGTATATTAAAATACAACAGGAAAATCTAAACGTTAGCGCCGAAAACTTATGTCTAAAAGGAAACTTAATTTTTTCAACACAACAACGACCCAAGCAAACAACTCTAAATACTAGGCTGTGGCTGCTGTACAATACACACCGTAGCAACGAAACACACCTCCTCAGAGCCCAGATATTAATGATCCTGCACACCTTTCGAAAATACTGTAAGATACTATCAGAAGAAGACATTTCGAACAAGGAAGACTCAAAAAGAAATACTTTAAGACGAATGGGACAAAAATTTCGTACCGTTTTACGGCAAACTCACTGAACTCGATACCCAGACAGCTACAAGCAGTAATAACTGCAAAGGGAAACACCATGAAATTTTAACTTTCATAACTTAAATAACATTTTCAAGCTTTAATTGTCGACAAATTCGAGTGGACGAATACTGTTTTGAATTAGCTTTGTGTACATTTTCCATTTTATTAACTGTGTTAATGATTGACTATTTTTTGTTAAAAAAATAATTACCGAGGGTCCTTCCGCAGCACTGGTAGTTTACATTTTGTGTTCACTTCTTTCTACTGGCACAGAAACTTATTTTTTAATACTGCTAGACGAATACTTTTTGGACGCTCTGTATATTATGCGAAGTAGCTCCAAATATATGGTTTATTCCTGTCATTGTTGCGACACCTACAGGGGTTGGACACACAGTCGGAAACTGTTAAAACCCTCGCACAATTTCTAAGCGCTATATGCACGCGCTTCTTCGGCTTTACGAGGGAGTGAGACCAAACCATCGAAGTCAGTTCAAAGAAATCTGTGCAAAAGTGTTGACGAGTCATAGTTCGGAAGATTAATTATCGCTGTGTTACAGACAGCTTAATCCCTGAAGTCAACGCGTGAGCAGAAGCTGTCCACTCGCCTGAGGCAACTTCCGCTCCCGAACAATGAGGCTACAAAGAAACGAGCGGGACGAGGCAGAATATGGCGCGTTGCAAGTGCAATCCGGAAGAGGCGAACTGGCAGCGCCGCAACAGTGCCAATTCGCCGAGGCGTCACGCGCCCACGTGACTGGGTCGCTTCCGGCCCACGTGGTCAGCGGGCGACACGGCCATACACGGCGGTGCCCAGTTGCTCCCGCCATACTCCGCAGCAATATGCTCGGGCTCTGTTCATTGAAAGATTAACCATTGCCAGAGCTGATGAACAACATGTGATACGTAACTACACGAAACATATCAGATTTGATCCTTTCCGAACGCAAAACACAAATCTTTGAGGCAGTTGCCCAAATTATGTGTGTGTTTCTTTCTTTTTCCAACATATTTCTTCTGTGAACTCTCAGCATACGGAAATGACATCACCTGTTTACCTTATCGAAGAAGGAAGCCACGTTTTTACTCTTCGTAGAAAACTAAACGATTGTTCAATTGCGCAGACAAAACGAGAGGAATTAACCATCCGTTAGTGCGGCATGGTATTATTATTATTATTATTATTATTATTTGCTAATAGCGCACGCGAGCTTTCCTACGGCATATCTCTCATTCGCGTTGCTGTAACACGCCACCAATTTAGTCAATTGGGTAGTGGCTGTTGTTAAAACAGCCTTTTCCTATCCCCTAGACCGACCATACTAGCTCTGCAATGGTAAACGAATGTTGACTATTATTCAAAACGTATCCATAACTGTGTTTTTCAATTTGGTTTAGAATTTGTGTGATTTCTTTAGTCGTAAGGTTTACATACTTGTACAGTAGATAAGAAATACTGAGATGCTGGAGTAGCAATGACAAATATTCCTACATCTTCTGCATGTGAGTATTTCCGACATCTCCAAGATTGCAACAAGACCAAGTACTAGATTCTATTTTGCTGCAGAAAGAAAATAGGAAAACGAAATGTCAGCGCAGATAGTGCAAATGAATGTGTATTGAACATGATGTGATCGCAAACTGAACTAATTGGTAACTGGTAATTATACATGTTTTCTTCAAAGTATCTTAGATACACTATTTAGTCTGAAATTTACTGCCTTTTGTTGTAAGGTAATATCGGTGCATATCAAATATTTGACCTGAGTTGCATAGCACGTTTTTACTGTTTATTTACTGTCAAATATAAACAGTCACTATAATAAATAAAAACGAACAGCCCCTGTATTATTGTCATTAAAATACGAATAAAATGGGTTTTTTTTTTCCCCTGTCGTTTGAGAGACCGGCCTCAAAATTTTCAGTATAAAGTCACAACATTGGCAAAGTGTTAAAAGAGCCTCTTTTACAGGACGGAAAACTTCGGTATGTTTATCAACAATATCAATGTCTTGTAAATTAGTAATTATTTGTGCTCCCATTGACCAAAAACTGAACCAGAGTATTGCCTCAAATAAGAAGTTATTGACATTATAATACTTCTTAATGTTTTTGCAGTATTTTTAATCACTTTATTTATTATTTTTCTCCATCTCGGGCATCCATTTGTCCAGGATGCTCACTTGTAAATCTGTATTGCAAAGAGGAGATTGCAGACCGATATATTCAATGAAAATTGGTAGTCTTAAATACGAAGTGCACGCGGTACCCACGTGACATTATTAAAAACCAACTATGTTGGCTGCATGTAGTCATTGTTAATTATGTTGAGAACTCTGTGAAGATTCAATTCCGCAAAAGTCTCGTAGCCAACTTAATAATTTGAATTGAAGGAGAGGCACTGAATACAATTTGTGGCACGGCCGGGATTCACCGTAACTGGTAAGCTGCGGTGACTTAGTGGTTATAGCGCTAAGAAGCAGGAGATTCCGGCAGCGGCACAAACTTTAATTCAGTGTCTCTTCCTCAATTCAATATATTTCTAGATATCCGGACAAAATATGTCCCTCGACATTGATTTATTATTAACTTGACAAAATTTCCAAGGAGGCAATCAAGAAAGGCAGCAAAGCATTTTAGAGCACTTTTTTTTTTTTTTTTTTTTTTTGCCTTCTATTGATCCACAGTACGAGCTCATTGTTACGAGACCGATGTGGAAACGAATGAAGCCTGAGCTTCATAATAGAGTGACAAGTGTTACAGTTTGTAAAGAGAAAGATGGTAACTGCTACAGTATTAGACGACTATGATGCGCTACATAAAGCTGGTCAAACGAGAGTTTTTGAGACGTCACAGGAAGTGTATGCGAATTCCGTAGAAAATACTAACTCTATATTTCAATTGGGGGCAAGAGACCCATTTGCCACCCCTTCCCCCCTTGTCTTCGGGTACCATTCTTGGGTATGTATAATTCTGATAGCTATGTCAAATTGTTATGATGAAGAAATCAAAAGAGTAACTGAACCTTACATGGGGAACACGATGCACGGCTAACAAAAGGGCCCATGGTTGGCAGGTAGCCGCTTGTACTGACTGCATTTCTAGACAACATAACCGTAACCGAGCGAGCACCAACATAGCTTATCCAAAAACGTATATCAATGCCGATATTTTATTGTTTCCTGTTTATGCAGGGGTCGCAATGCATACTTTGCGTCTATTGAATACAATCTACGTCTAAGGAGTGACTGCAAATACGACTGTTTTACTGATTTGCTTGTCTCTCACTGAGTAATGAACATGAGATGGATGGACACTACTTCCCTCACTAATTAATGAACATTAGATACGGAAACACTATGTTTCGCCAGTAAATATGAAATTGACACCGGACTGCCAAATAATTCCCACACTTTATCAAGCAGTAAGATGATAATAGTCTGCGTTTTACACAGGACCTGCAGAGTAGTAAAGGTCAGCAAGTGACATAATAACAATAATAATAACAAATCTATTTGCTGCTACGTAATATTATTTAGCATCGTTACTACAAGTGTCAAAATACCAAATTGGGAATAAAATTAACAAAAAAAAAAAAAAATTGATAATATACAGGCGCCTTAGAAGTCCTTTGTATGTCAGACCATCTAGACATATACGTTTCTTGGTAATGGCAGTTTAAGCTGTTATGTCTTACAAAATTTTTCATTTTCAGAAATTTTAGTGATCTGGATATTTCCTGATACAAGAAATAGGTCGACCTTCCATCTTAAGGCACGGTGGTGTAGTATCCGTGTTTATCGAAGGAACCAATACAAATGTGCTTCAGACCAACATGCATGTCTAAAAGACGTTAGCATTGGATTCAACGATAAACGCGAACACTGCACATCGTACGTAAATGAGCCAATGAACAATTATAATAAATGACTCTCCCTGTTCGAGACTTACACAGTGGAATGTAAAAGAACTCGTGGCTAGTAGGTGATGTATGGCAGTGGAACTTTTGAGTCGGTCCGGGTGACGTACGCTCACGAAAAGCGGGAAATCTGGCTTCATGTCCAAATACGCCGCAAATTTTCACAATTCACCATTAAATTGTACAGGTTGATACTGATTCAAATTGGAAATCACGCATACATTTCTTGTATTTACCATCGTTAAGGTCGCACTGTCAATGATAGTCACATCAAAAATGTTTGTCGCTAAATAGCTGAAAGTTCCAATTTTAACCATAATTTAATGTTTGCCAATTGAGCATAGTATTACAATAATTGGTAGGAAGCTACAGACGATTCACACAAACGAAGCAGACCTTATCTACCAACACCCATCATAATTCCATTACAGGACAGCGATTCTAAAACATTTGAAATTCAAATAAAGACTTACCTGTAATCAAGTTTTCCATGTAACCTAGCACGGATTACCTATCACGTGCAACTTGTCTCGTGCTCTTTATCCTTAACTGCACAGATAGGACTTTAATAGTAGCTTAGGTCTACATCTACATACATACTCCGCAATCTACCCAATGGTGCTTGGCGGAGACTATTTTAGTACCAATACTAGTTAATTGCTTCCCTGTTCCACTCCCATATAGAATGAGGGGGAGGGGGAATGAATGCTCTATGCGTCTCTATGTGATCTAACCTCTGTTTTGTGTTCTTTACGCGAACTGTATGCTCAATTTTCAAGAAAGTTTTGTTGGATCTCTAATTATGTGACCTGACTGAGCACTTCTTTAAGGGCACTATGTACCCAGCAATTTTGAATGATGTTTTCGTGGCTTCCAATATTGGGAAGTCAATACGTTGACCAAAGCGATGAAATCGAGCGAAGACAGGTATATTTTACGATTTTAATTTGACAGCATCGTCGGCGCACGGAATGCCGGAGTGGTCTGGGGCGCTATGTCGCGGATTGCACGGCCACTCCCGTCAGAACTTCCAGTCCTCCCTCGGGCACGGATGTGTGTATTGTCCTTAGCGTAACATAGTTTAAATAGTTTGTAAGTCTACGAACCGATGACCTCTGCAGTTCGACCCTTGGCTTTAGTATCAGCTTGAAAGGAGTACGCAAAATTTTCACTTAATTTTTGCCTGTCATACAGCCCTGAGCAATGTTTTGTTACAAAAATCTAAGCTACAATTCTATAGAAAACAAATGTATATAATATTTTGTACCATTTGACTAATCGATATAACATACTGTACTCATTTTCATATTTTTGCTGTAAACCAAAAGACTTTTTTTCATCTTTGGAGTATGTCTTGTACTCGCAGTTGTTGCGTTTAAGGAGTCGAGGTGTGACCGTGTACAGAGGAGTCCGTGTGTGACCTTCGTGCAGGATAGTTGATGTAGAGTTGTAGTCGTGAAACTGTCGGGTTATTCTGTCTGTGTGTTAGACTCGAAGAGTAAAAATTCAGTTTTGAAGAGTCGCAGCCAAGTCTGCAGATTGAAATTTTTGTATGGAAATTAATCTGTCTCAATTAAGGTAAACTTGTACTTTTCTATTGTTATGTATGGTAGCCTATAATGGTGTTTGTACTTTTGCTAATGAATACTGTTTAATTCAGCTCGCATTTATCATTTATCCCTGAGTCATTTTACCAGTTCCTCGTTCCTTTCACCAATTTGAATTGCTATCCGTTCTGATCATTGTTATGATAGTGTTGCATAATTATTGTGTTTGTAAATTTGTATGCTAATTAGAACAGTTCAGTGTAGGCATTTTGTGACGATCAGTTGGTCTATTAATGAGAGCAGGAAGTAGTTTGTTCATAATTGCATTTAAGATCATAGTTAGAGATTTTCTCAGTATCAATGAAAGTTCAGATTATTAAGTTAGTTAATGTTAGTAACAGTTAAAGTGATTTGTCTGATCAGAAGAGAAGTAGATCACGTAAAGAGATGAGAAATATTTACAGTGTGTGATACTTGAAATCTTTACCAGATTTGTAGAACATTTTTTTTTATTACATTGAATCTGTATGGTAATTGTTGTACAGATAGGCACATTATCAAGTGCAGTGATCTTGATATCCAATTAATATAAAATATTCTTGTTTGGCATCCTGTTAATTCAAATAGCAAAATTATCACTGTAGTAGCACTTTCTGTTCGCTCTCGCAGTAGAATTATACATGTATAGTCTGGCTGCTGGTATATGGTGCACGCTAACAGATCTGAACGTTTCATTTGCTCACATTGTTTCTCGCACACGAGATTAATGTGTAGACCAATTACGAGTTTAATTACTGTTGACTTATTAACAACTGTACAATTTAAAGTGTTATCCGTTCCGCATCAAACTAAACCACATTTACGTAAAAACATTGCATCCCATGTCAGTTGCAATTTATTCTAACAGGGCCAAAGAAGGTACTAAGTCTCATTGCTTAGTCAAATTATTTTGTTACCAAAACCACAACAGAACATTTGGGAATTTTAGCGGGGACGGTCTCTTAACAAAAACAGTGACACGCTCGCCCCACAAACACACACTACTTTTCATTACAAACACACACTACTTTTATCTGCATTACCTTTCTTTGTGTCTTAGTTAAATGGTAATGTAAAACTTCTGACAAAGTTCGGTGAATAGTACTGTAACATTATTGTAGATGGAATGTTAACTACAGTTCCTTTACTGTCCTACTACAGTTACCTTACGTCCCGAAACTATGCATCGCTGAGCTCCGTGATACATGCCCTGGAAACTTTGCAGGAAGTCTTCCTTTGGGATAGGATTCAAAAACCTCGTCACGTTTAGTTGTATGTCAGGAAGTCATCAAATCGCTTTCCTTTCAAAGCGAGTTTGAATCGAGGGAATAGGGAAAAGTATGGTGGACTGAGATCGGCGAGATGATGGATGTTCAAGTTGCACGACAATGCCCGCCCACTCACGGCCAATAACAAAAGCAGGTCCAGGCAAAAAAGTGGGTGTTGCAACTTTAAAATTCACTATACTTGGCGGATTTTAATTCTCTAGACTTCTTCCTATCCCCTCGACTCAAAGTCGCGTCGATAGAAAAAGGTTTGACGATATTCCTGACATCCAGTGAAACGTGATGAGGCTTTTGAACACCACCCAAAAGAAGACTTCGTGTAAGGTTTCCAGAACATGTGTCACCGAGCTCAGCGGAGAATTGTTATGGGAGGTGACTATTTCGAAGGACAGTAAAGTAACTGTAATTCATAGTTCACTTAATGTTACAGGACTAGTCACCGAACTTTGTTGTCAGACGTATGTGTAACGGGCAGTAGAGGAGAAGATCAACCTCATCGTCTGCTGTATGAGAGCGTTGCCACAGCGTATATGCAACGTGGCGCTCCTCCGATGGGAGTATGCAAGCGTCGCCATTTAGCAAGGCATTGTGTTGGCATTCGTTCTTCCCTACATAACAATTGTAAATAGGGAAACGTGAAACACGACGATGTTACTACGAAATGCGTCCAACGTGCATTTATTGCCTTTTTGGTTGCCGGCACACATTTAGCGGAGAATAAAGAATGTGAGCCAGCATGCCTTTCCAAAACTAAGGTTGTGGAATGGCGTGCCTAATTCCATGTTGGTCTTGGCTCGTCGCGGGAACTCGCGTGCCCATAAGCAACACTTAGCATCCGCCGTATAGTCCTCATCTCTTCCCACTAGTAACGCCTTCGCTTCCTGAAGCTGTAGATATGTGTACGGTTTCTGTCGGGCAAGGGAAGATAACCGGCAGTTACGGACTACTGCACACAGTGGGACACTACTTAGGGCCGGTTCGTCCATCTCTCGTTAATCTTCTCGTAAGTAAACGAGAAATGCCTTTAACGTCCAGTTAAATGTGCTCGTTAAATACATTGCGTTTGTCATTGCCAGATACACCTCTCGTTTGCTAACCCGGAGAAAACGAGAAGGTACGATATATTTCGACTAGGTTGGCAATAGAAACAAATCAAAGTGCCGTAACAGCTGTTTCCCTTATTTAACTATCAGATACGAGGTTAGCAGATAGTTATTAATTGGCGTTATGGAAAACAAACGCAAAAGAAGCTCGAATTTTATAAGAAGTTAGTGCGAGTGTGTTGTGTCCTCAGTAGAGAAATATTAGGGTGCATTGGAATGTAAAGTAATAAGACGCTACGACTTGGAAGGAGAAGAAAAATGCGACATGATCGCGTGTGGCAAATGAATTCAGTACTTTCTACGGAAAAAGTAGGGCAGTAAAGTGCTTAGGGCTTAGTACGATAACATGCCAAGTGTTTAGTATCTTAGTGCAAGCTTGCACATAGGCAAAAGTATACTGTTCCTTAGATCGGAGGAAGGAATCACATTTTAGGCGTCACACTAGGCGCAACAAGTGCAAGTAAATACTGGGTAAAATTTTACGACGCTTCTCGCCGGGCTCCAGTGCTTTTGTTGGCAACAGATAAACAATGAAGTGTAGAATTGTGTTAATATTTTTCACGAGCTACCGAGTAAATGTTATTGCTGCTCGTTTCTCTCGCAACAAAATTAATACTGTACCTGCTCTATGGTGTTTGTTTGTAAATCTATCGGACCAAACTGCGTGGTCATCAGTCCGTAGCTTACAAACTACTTAAACCTAGGTAAACTAACCTAAGGACAACACACACACCCATGCCCCAGGGAGGACTCGAACCTCCACGGCGAGCTACCGCACGCTCCGCAGCGAGGTGCTTTAGACCGCTCGGCTACTCCACCGCGGCGCTCTATGGTTCAAATGTTCAAATGTTTGTTAAGCTTATGGGACTTAACTATGGGGTCATCAGTCCCTAAACTTACAAACTACTTATGAACTACTTACGAACTAGGATGGCACAAATATCCATGCCCGAGGGGGGATTCGAACCCCCGACCGTAGTGGCCGTGCTGACCGTGACTGGAGCGCCTCAGTCACCTCGGCCACCGCGGCCGGCCGCTCTATGGTGGACAGGTTCTTGTATGTACCCTTGTCCGTTTAGAAAAAAATTATTTTCGTTTTAATTGAAGTTGTCACGAAAAACCATTTATTGGTCGTCTAAGTTGCCGTCATTACCATTGGTGCCAACATATCCGTATCGGTTCAGTTATGTTCAAAAAGGGCGATTTCGCTTTCCAGCTGAGACGTCTGCAACAGAACGTTCTAGATTTCGTACGTCAAATGGGCGCTGCGCTCACGTCTCGGTGCTAACACGTACACAATGGACTAACTTTAAACAAGCTGTAGAATACTGCATCTAGTTTATATTTTGTACAAGCCCTGTAATTATTGCGGTAACGCAAAACCAATTTTATCGCAGCATAAAGCCACTGCGCGTTCAAATAAAAAGCTGACAGTTTTTCGTGGCATGCATGCATCCGGTCGCCAAACTATTGTACCTTGCATTTTTCATGAATTACTCCAATAGTACATTCAGCACTATAGATTGTCTTAATAAGCCATGCTTGCCTACTTACATGTGCTGTTTTCGTTTTCGGCACCCGACTTTGCCCACCCCTACTGCTGCTACCTGCGTAGCCCTCACTGAACCGAAGAAACCTTTTAGTGGGGCGCCTTGTTCTGATCCAGCGGGCGTTTGGTTTCAGGTCCCGTTAGCAGAAGAATGCTGCCCTGACGAGCAACATTTTTGTGTCTTCAGTAACACTCGGCAACTGAATGGTCTCTAAGCAGGCGGCAGCCTTATCTCCATCTCCCAAACTAAATTAACAGCAACACCGCGATACCGACATCTTCATATAACAGCTATCTTGTGTAGACTGACATTTCTGAATACGCAACATTCTCCGGGATCCAAGCAAAGGCGACAAATGCGGCAAGTACAACGCACTTCGTCCCACTAAGAGGACTACTTTCGTAAATCTGTAACAAAGAGCGAATACCGGTATTGCTGTTTGCTCTTCAAGACTGTGTCAATATGTGTGTGCTACTTAACAGGTTAAGTTCATAATAAAATAATGCTTTAGCTTTGTAGAAATTGACTTACATTTTTGACTTTTTTGTATTCGTCATTACTCCAAATTAATATTATGCCAAGATCGAAATAAAAAATATATTTGTTTCAACGACCGGTTTCAGCACGTTACTTCCGGTTAACAAATGAAGCGTCATTCTCCGACCAGCCCTTTTTTCTTCAAGAATACCTCACGAGAAAAATTGTGCACCCCATCACATCAAAGCTGCAGTTTCGGTGTTCTTACATGACACAGCCAACTGAACTTTGATCATCAACCGAGTTAGTATTTTCAAAGAATACTCTTTACCCCAAGTAATCTAACAATAAGACACGAAATCATCTACAAGCGTACATTCTTGATAAGATGTTTTAGGAATCCGGTCAGGAATACTTCTGTTCCAAACGCGGAGGAGAATCATCCCATCATTATTTATTATCTGGCTTCCTTATTGTATCCTGTTAAATACGAACAGACTACAGAGCGCTAAGTAAAAAATTTCCATGAATGACTAGTCCAGGCAATAAGGGCAAAATAATTTCATTCTCTAAATATTCCGAAGTATGAATATTTAATAATAAGTAATAAAGGCATCTCTGCACAACGAAACAACTGTGGTTTCAACTTTTAGCACAGAAAATTCACTCCATTCCAAAAGAAACTAGCTGAAACGTCCGTTTATATTAAATTCTACTTTTCATATACCACGCTTAATTATTTATTTGGAATACAGCTTTGGCATTTCGAGTGTAATAAAGGGAGCAATTCACACAGTAATACAAGCATAATGACTTCGTACAGCTCAAACTACTCTAGGTTCGGTATAATGACCGCGTTCATATAGCATAATTAAATAAAAATATAAAAAATGAAGTTGTTGAAACTGCAAATCCGATTTCTGTAGTCTTTTACTCACATCACTGTTCCGGCACAGAGGCAGCGAACGGACAATGGAATTAACAGAATTAGGGGGAAACAGAAGTGTGCAGAACATTTCCGAGTTGTATACGTGAGCCCGCTGCGAAAAAGGTGACGTGAGCCGCATACTACTTCTGGACCATAGGGCTCCTCTGCTGTCACATTCGTAGCAGTAGAAGTTAACGGGTAGAGTACAGAATACTATAGTTAAATTTCTGTTTATATCGGGTACTAACACTTGACTGATTTTCCACACAAATTCCTGAAACAGAACGTCGGGATGTGGTACGTATCAAATGATGTTCAAACGTTTGTAAACCTGTGAATCTAACTGCTATGGTCATCAGTCCCTAGATTAACGAACTGCTGTAACTTACACTAAGGACACCCCCCTCCCCCCCCCCACACGCGCCATACCCGAGCACAGAGTAGCCTGTGGCAGGACTCCACCTTCAGGATGGAAACGACCGTCCAGTCGTTAGCATGAAGCTTTAGAGAACGCGGCCATTCCAGGCGGCAATACCGTTTCGTCAGACAATAGGTGTTTTAATGTGGTATTCATGTGTATAATTACATTACTTTGGATTCGCGGTGAAGAGTAAATCGGAGTATACTTAATAGGCAAGATGTTTCAAAATAAACATCGAAAGATAAGAAAGTTAATCTATTGTTTGTCTCAACCTCTTAAAAATATTTAAAATGTGTATTCAGAGTACACGGCATCCTCTGCAAGTATACCGCATTAGCTTTTCACTGGAACGTTTTGAACCTTCGTACATGCTACTGAACTGTAAATCTACGAGTCTCACATCAAAGTAGTACTAAACATATGTCTAGTTCTTTGGTGCAAAGACGAAGATAATAGGGCAATTGCGTACCATGCAAAATGTTTTAATGAAATAGAAAATGGCCTGAGCTCACAAACTACAAAATATGTAATTATCTAAAACCAAGTCCTAGTAAAACAATGGTTTTCACCTATCAACCGGAAGCAGGAAAGTAGATCAATATCGTCTTTAACGGTTCGTGTTTGGAGAACTATTCTATCTGGGCATCAGTGTCGACACAACTATAATGTATCTGAAACGCACTAACGAAACAAAACTCCAAGAAACTGACATGTGCGAAGTGGGGCGATAATGAGAAGTAGGTACTCCGTTTCACAGTACTCACTTCCTGGTATTCATTTGCTTAGTGGGGATGCCTAGTTTGGGTAAAATTTCATTACATTTCGAAAACAGACACGGTGCTATACAATATTTAGCTAAGAGTTACTAGAATGGAACATTTATTTTCATTATTGAACGTTACTCCATTGAACGTGAGAAATGCGTTCAGAGACTGAACGATATAAAAGAAGAGTTGAATGACTAGTATCAACTGTAACAATTATTAATCCGTGCCTAAGAAGTTTAAATACAAAAGAAGGTTCATAGACTCTGTACAACCAACTGAAACCAACATAAAATCATTCTTGAATGGGAAATTCTGGTAAGATTTCGTTTAATTCGCGCCAATGAAAACAACTGATGAAAAAGTGGGACTACTTTTTTTTCCATCAGCCTTATGATTTATTTGACGGGACCCACCACGAAGTCTTCTCCTATGCCAACTTCTTCATTTAGTCCCAAATTATTTGCTTTAAGTATTCTAGTTTGTCCACCCCTCCAGTTGTTAACTTCTAGAGTTATATTTAGTATAATGGAGGTTATTCCCTGGTGCCTGAACAGACGTCTACCATCCTGTCCTTTCTTCGCCGATTCTACAGAGAATCACTTCGTTCATTATCAAACGCCATAACTTTCAACATTCTTCTCTACCACAACATCTCAAATGCTTTGATTCTCCTCTGTTACCGTCTCCCCGCTGTTAATGTTTCACTTCCATACCAAGCTGCGCTCCAAACGTACATTCCGACCCATTTCGTGCTTGCGAGCGTGCGTGCGCGCGTGTCTGTCGCGGGTTCTTTTGCTTCCAAGGTAGTATCTTTACGCCTTTGTCGCCAATTTTGATGTCAAGTTTCTCCCGATTTTCATTTCTACTACTACTCTTGTATTTTCGCAGTTCATTCTCAAAATGTTGAATGTTTGTATAGTCTATGGGACTTAACTACGGGGTCATCAGTCCCTAAACTTACAAACTACTTATGAACTACTTACGAACTAGGACGGCACAAATATCCATGCCCGAGGGGGGATTCGAACCCCCCGACCGTAGTGGCCGTGCAGACCGTGACTGGAGCGCTTTAGTCCCCTCGGCCACCGCGGCCGGCAGTTTATTCTCAATTCATTATATATATATATATATATATATATATATATATATATATATATATATATATATATATATATATATATATTACACTATTCATTCCATTCAACAGATCCTGTCATCCATCATCAATACGAATAGCAATGTCATCAGCGATTCTTGTCACTCGTATTTTTTCCACCCTGTATTCTGACACCCCTCTATAACATTTCGGGGCTACATAGACAATGAGAAGTACAAGGGTATGCTGAAAACCAACCGAAAACCTTAAAAATGCTTGTTAGTCAAATGTTCGAAAATCTTCTGTGATTAGTCTCTAGGTTTGAACTAACTTTAGGGCACACACAATATATATAATTCGAACGCGAACAAATTGCGCATTCCGCGGCAAGGCGCCTTGTGAGTGCTCGGCCATTATACCGCGGCTGCTTTTTAGTCGATTATCCTATACGAGAGTGCACTCTAAAGAGCATTTCCTAATATATACTGAGACAGATGCAGCTTACGGCATACACCGAATTTTGGATGAGCGAAATAGGATTCATTCAGTTGCTACTTTTTGTAACTTAGTACATTCACAAAAATAAAAAATCTTAGTTTTTTTTCCAGTCCTATTTTTCATGTGACAAGTACCGCGCACGTCATAATATGTGGATTAACGTTGTTACTTTACCTTTTTAAACTACCATGCATAAAAAGCAGACTGTTAAGTAACTTTACATTCCAGAAGCAGATTAAAAGCATTATATATGTAAAAAAGGTAGCAAAAGCGTCGTTTCACTGGCGAAGTTAATGGTGTTTGTTGACAGCACTTTCCAGCCTGCATATTGTATTATGCCGGCTGCGGCCTAATGCTTTCCAACCGGATATCCCGCAGCAGCGCCGGGTTGCAGAGCGTAATCGACCTCTGAACGTGAATGCAGAGCGCGGGCGATAGGACGCGCTATCTGCCGGCCTTGTCACACCGCCACACTCACCCCGTCACACACGAGCGTCACTCAAGTAACAACATGCCCAACAAGTACGGTTCTGACAAATTTAAGCTCTGTTACCGAAACTTCCTGGCAGATGAAAACTTTGTGGCGGAACCGCAACTCGAACCTGGGGCGGCACCGTGAGTCGTATCGGGATAGCTCAGTGGTAGACAGCTTGCAAGTGAAAGGCGAAAGTCCCAGGTTCGAGACCAGGTTCCGGAACACAATTTTAATCTTCCAGGAAGTTCCATATCAGCGCACACTCCGATGCAGAGTGGAAGTTTCGTTCTAGAAACATCCCTTAGGCTGTGGCTAAGCCATGTCTCCACCACATCCTTTCTTCCAGGAGTCTAGTCTTGCATGTTTCGCAGGAGAACTGTGAAGTTTGGAAAGTAGAAGGCGACGTACTTGCAGAAGTGGAGTTGTATCGGGATAGCTCAGTGGTAGAGCGCTGTATATCTAAGGGACTTTGTGGCGTAGCGACTAAAAACTACACACACACACACACACACACACACACACACACACACGGTAGTCCACCGTCACAGTTGGCTCCCCTTCTAGTATATATCATCTTTGTTCGGCTTTCCCTCCAGTAGTATCAGGTCCACAGTTACTTCTAAGCACCTTCCTCTCGAAGGCGCAGATTGCTGCTTCTGTTGTTGCTTTTGTCGATAGGTTTTCATACCGTATAGAAATACTTGCCCTACTAGTGGAATGCACAGGATACGACTCAATGAAAAATTAAAAATACGAATGGCCGTACCGCAGTGGACACACCGGTTCCTGCTAGATCACAGTCGGGCTTGGCTAGCACTTGGATGGGTAACCGTCCGGGTTGGCCAAGCGCTGTTTGCAAGCGGGCTGCACTCAGCCCTTGTGAGGCCAATTGAGGAGCTACTTGACTGAGAAGTAGCGGCTCCGGTCACGAAAATCAACATAAAGGCCGGGAGTGCGGGGGCGCTAACCACGCCCCCTCCATACCGCATCGTTGACGCCTTCGGGCGGAGGATGACATGGTGGCCGGTCAGTACCCACTGGACCTCTCGAGGCCTATCGTACGGATTTTAGGTAGTAGGTTTAATGTACAATTACGACAAAATAATAGTTCCTATGCTTACAGATATTGGAACAATACCACGTGCATTCTAACTGAAAGTTATATTGTTTGCTTAAACCTTCTTTGAATAGGTTAAAATGGAAGTTGTGAAAAACAGATCATTGCTAGTGGCCTTAAGCATTAGCCATCCGATTATACCTCCATGATCGTGTGATGATATAAGACTCTGCGTCTTAGACAGGTCAAAAAATACACTACCAGAAGACAAGACACGCAAAGGAATTTTAATCGGGGAATTGCAGATAAGATAGCATATCGATGAGCTCGTATACATGTGCAATTCACACCGTCTGCCACGACTGTTGTCGTCAGGGAGCTCTTGCCTCCATGCGTACATGTTCTAAAAGGAAAGCAGGATGGAAATCATCTCTAATACTACGGGGAAATGTGCAGGAAATTCACAAATGGCCATCCTCCCGAAGCAAATAATGTTCAATTGTCGTTGAATGTATAATATCGAAGAAGTAAAGAAAGTCTGTTTACATGCAAGAAGTCCGCAACACAGTCGAATTTGATGAAAGACGAAGAACTTCGAGGCAAAATGCACGAGGAAAACAATCAACTGCATATGCTAGATGCCTGGCACTACAATGCCGTATTTACCACGCTGGAGACTGTGTAGCTTGGAAGACCTACTAGAAATCCTGAAATAAAATTTACACGGGATGATAAGACAATCTATACAGTACAAAATACATACAAATAACATTCAGAAAGAGGTTTAAGTAAAACCTCTTCCCCATCCCCCCCCCCCCCCACACACACACACACACATTTATTTATAGAATTCGAACAATGAAAAGTGTCAACGGACAAATCAAAATTAATGGTAAAGAAACATTACATTCTGTGGTACGACATACTGATTGATCTGAAATAAATGAGTTCGCCTCTACTTATACAAGAAGCTAGACGTAAGTACAAAAACGACAAGAGCCAATAACATTGTATTGTATATGCCACGTACGTACTAAAGGCTACGCTGTGCATCTGTTTCGTGACAGGATCTAGTAGTATTTCGACGAAAATTAGGGTTTTTTTTTCTTTCTTCTTCTTCTTCTTCTTCTTCTTCTTCTTCTTCTTCAGTTGGAGTTCCAGTTTTGACGTAGCCAAATATAGATCGACTTCATAATATTGCAGGCCTGAAGTCATCTTTAATATAGAATACGTCATTAAATTTGGAAACTATGCTTGCTTTGGCACAATCAGCGAAAATTACTGTAAGTAACAGTGTTTTGGTCGATTTTTATTGTGTAACTGAGAAGGGTTGCATGTTAGCAACTATCAGCAGTGCGATAGTTGACGCAGGGTCCTGTGTGAATATTGAATGGTTGCATAATTGCTTGTTCTGACGGATCGGTTAGATTCCGAGGTATTTTACTATGAAGAAGTGATTCCGAGGCCCGATGATTGAATTTGGTAGTGTGTATTGTTGATAGAATTGCAACCCCGAACCAAGTATAGTTTGCGTTTGTTTGATGCATTGTTTTAGCTCTGACTGTTATAGTGAGTTAAGAGTAATTTATTTTGGGTCCAGAATCTGAGATTGGGAGTAGTGCATAAAATCCTACACCTACATAATAATACTATCGCCTACGAGTTAATTAAGATGCACGCATTGAATGCGCCAGCAATAATTTTATCGTTTGGAATTGCGTATAAACAAGTCCAAAATATATCGCAATGCACAGCAAAGCTTTCAGTTCGCTTAAATAACGAGTGTCTAATAGTCTTAGACAGATTAGTGGGTCGCGAAACTGCCAAGACCTGAGGCCGAGCTCTCGTTTTGAAGGAATTAACAATAACAGTAATATTTGCAAATATGATTTATTTTTTAAATTCTGTTTCCAACTAGTAAAAGGGGTGGTGAGACACAGGGGTTTATATTGTGTTTTTGTATTTTATGGGGGTTCAATACCGTTAGTGTGAGTAGAGAAACTTGCTGGCCCTCGTTATTTACCTTTGTTGCTGTAAATGAATTAACTGAGAAACAATAAAGCTGCGGTTACGTTAAACTAAATTCTTCGTACCCTGTTTTTCGCGGGCAAGTGCAGTGTAACAAAATGTTGACTATAGCATTACGACTCTACAATTGTAATAATATTTATGCACCCAACACACAATATTCTTACTGGCTGTATTTTAAAACAACTAGCCAACATTTTTGACATTTGAGTTAAGCTTTGACAAACGTACTCTTTTTTTTAACTTTTACCTCTAAATAATTATTTTAATATCTCTCCCATATTTTCAACATATTTTTCCGTTAAAATATCACCTTTCTTGCTTTGGTAGTTTGTTTATTTTCTTTGCCTGTACTGGTTAAGAATGACTATAACCTGGAAGGAACGTAGCGTACATTTGGCGTTCTGAAATCCGTCACGTGACAGTCCTCGCCCGAAACGTTGCCCACAATACTTTAGCATACCCATCTTGCTTTCTGCATTTGATGGTTTTCTTATTGTAACTCAAGCGTTGTCATTTCAAGGCAATGGCGTACTGAAAACAAATGAAAAACACGCCGTTCGCAGATAGCACCTGCCATCGGTTATACGAGAATTACGGATTACTCTCGCGGTGTTCGGCGTATCGTAATGGGCGGCTAATTAGTTTGTGATGGACGAACATCTTAGACAGTGGTTCGAAACTTGTCGGGCGTGGTGGCTCAGCTCGCTCGTCTTTTGTAAAGAAAAAAACTGAGTCAACGATGAAACGATCAAAATAAAACAAAAACCTACGTCCACGAAGGAGTGATCAAACCTAAGAACCAATGAAAATAGAGAAATAGGGCTCATCACCATCTGTAATAATAATAATAATAATAATAATAATAATAATAATAATAATAATAATACAACAGAGAAAAATACAAACAACCCAGAAAGAACACGAATAAACAACCGAAGAGCATCAATCTACCTGAAAAAACAAAACAATATGATTAAAAATAAATAAAAATCGTCTCTGGCATTTTCTTTGTTTTATCTTGATTCCTAAAAGGTTTTCGCACACTCTTATTAACTGAACAACCATATTTGCAACATTCAATATGTTCAAAGGTAATAGCGCTTTCTCTGAAAAGTGCATTTGTTCTATTTTGTGAACATACCATGAAATACATACCAAAGAATTGCAAACTTCTTTTTCATGAATATGAATTGCATCAACAATTGTCAAGATCATGTGTCGTCTCAATGTTTGGATGAAGTAGTTTCGGATCTGACGTAAATTTATCCTTTAAATGGCGCACAGAATGCAAGGCGTACTTTTTTAAGAATGCACTCTGCACGCTGTGTAATTAAGATTTAATCTCAAAGTAGTGAAAGCTAGAATAGACGAATCATTTCGCATTGCGCGGTTGGGAGAGTCATATTACGGATTGCCCGGCCGATCTCGCCGCCGGAGGTTCGAGTACTCCGTGTGTGCGTGTGCGTGTGTGTGTGTGTGTGTGTGTGTGTGTGTGTGTGTGTGTGTGTGTGTGTGTGTGTGTGTTCCTTGAGGTATGTTTACACTGGGATTTGTATCGGCGGCACATGAATGCGTGGCATGTATATGCGACTACGGAACATGTATCACGAATTGTATGAGGTGACAAGTAGCGATCGCTTATATGACCGCGCGTTTACATATGTTTATTTGTATCAGTTCGCGCTAGCTTCCCGCAGCCATGTCGAATATTTTCACATGTTATCTGTGCTTGTCTTTTGGATTGAAAGGAAAGAAAGAAAGGAGGAAGGGCAGATGGTGGCAACGAGAGTTCCCAAACGAGCTTACACAATGCTCGCAGATGGTGCGTATTTTAAAAATTATGTCAGAATAAGTACGGAAGATTTCTGTAGTTTACTCAGAGGATAAGTTGGCAGTGACACTCCGATTTTTGACTAGCGGGGATTCCTTTTCCACGTCAATGTATTTGCACAGAGTATCAAAAGCTCAATAGGCAATATTATTCTGGTTTCCGAGGCCATTGTGAAAGTTTTAACCCAAGAAGTGAAGGTAGAATGGATGTTATTGAATTTTTAATACGAATATCTAATTCTCTTTCTTTTATTAATTGTTAGGAATTTGGCAAATATACCTTGCACTAACGATTTCTCAAATGTTGCTAAAATGGGATACTTTTTAGTGCTTTGGAACGACTGGATGCAATCGCACAATTCAACAAAGCCGAATACGACAAGAGAGATCGGTATGGTGCATGCGCAACTTCTACTTGTCAAAATAAGCAGCAGACGACGAGACATATTAATACTGTGCATGCGGAAATTCTGCGCCATGTCGCGTATATGCCCAAAAAGCTACATACAAAATGTATACGCGACATGTATCCCAGTGTAAACGTACCTTTAAGTTAGCTTTTAAGTCTATGGATCGATCATCTTAGCAGTGTGGTCCCTTCACATTACAAATATATAATTTTGCATATACTTTAAATATTTTCCTGTTTATATTTTACAGTAACACATCCCAATCTCGATTGTTATTTTTCTTGATTTTAGTTAATTTCCAAAACTCAAATCGACATCGTTATTTAGTGTACTTTGTTCAATCTGTTACTGTTATGAACAGTTTATGTGATGAGACTATTGTTTTATAATGCTGCTTTTGAACACATTTCTTCAGATTCGCAATTCAGACAAAGTCGCCTTTTCCTCCAGAGAAAGCAAGGCGTGAAAGATTCCGCTAATCTAGGCAGGGCAATAGTCCGCGATGTTAACTTCCTTAGCAGTCACCGTTTGAAACGAGCAGCAACACTGATCAATATGCGAGGTCTAATTTAAAGCCCCGTCCTTTATTTGGGAGCAGCTCCGCGCCGTGGCGCACTTTTTAATCTCGAGTCGGGCTCTAGAAGCTTCCCGCAATCCGGGCACTAATTACAAGTGCGTCTGGCGAGGTGATGCGAGGAAAGTCGGTAGCAGCGGAAAAGCGCACGCCGGTGGCTCGTGCGCTCCAGGAAAAACCACTAAGGCAGCTACCGGTGAAAAGGGAATCACCATTACAATTCCCTTCAAACACTAGTCTTCGTCGGTCTAGCGAACTTTCAAAGTACTTGTTAAAGAGAACAGTGAACTGCAAATAGTTTTCGAACATCGCCCTCCACCCAACGCCCCATCGCATTCCTCCTAGCATTTACGAAGACGGTAGAAGACAATTGCCACTTATCTAATACGCAAATGTCGATCATGATGACGGTACAAGTGATTGTAAATACACCTAGATTCCAAATCGCCGCGGTGGAGTAGCCGAGCGGTCTAAAGCGTCTCGCTGCCGTGTAGGTTAATTCATCTAGGTTTAAGTAGTTTGTAAGCTACTGACTGATGACCACGTAGTTTGGTCCGATAGATTTACAAACATTTGAACTCTTTTTTTTTTTTTTTTTTTTTTTTTTAGATTCCAATTCGTGTAATACGAGTTATTTGTTGTATATACTCAAGAACGCCTAGTAGAAGTCTGCTCAAGCAGAAGCCCGGCAAGGTGGCACAGTAGTAACACTGCACTCTTACTCGAGAGGGCTGTAATTCAAATACACCTCCCGCCATTCAGATTAAGTTTCCCATGATTTCCCTAAAATACCATGATGGTTCCTTTGAAAGGGCATTACCGATTTTGTTTCCCAACCTTACAAAAATCCGAGCTTGAGCTCCATCTTTAATGACCACGGTATCGACAGGACGTTGAACTCTAATATTCTTTCCTCCATAACGCAACAACAGTATATGCGGGTAAATGCTAATCTCCCTTCTTTCCTTACTTTTGCTCGATCTATTGGAGCTACTGACTACTCCTTTAAGAGACAGTTAATTCGTAATTAAATTAGTCATAACTTCCAGGGTGGGTCTACCCCCATTGTTATTCTCAACTATACCATGAGCAAGCAATTAAGGAAAGAAAATTCAGCGATTAGAAACCAAAACAAAGGTTTGCCGTCGACATTTTAATTCTGTTTGACACGGCAATGAAAAAGGAAAAAAGGCAGGAAGACTACGGTTTAACGTCCCGTCGACAACATCGTCATTTAGAGTCCGAGTACGAGCTCTGACAGTTTTTGTGAAAGATGGCAAAGGAAATCTTCCGTGGTCTTTTGACAAACAATTTCGGCCTTTTGGGTGGAGCGAGTTAATCCCAAATCAGGATGGCTGGAGTGAGGGTTTCAACCACCGGCCTCCCAAATGCAAGGCCATTTCGATCGTGGTGCTGTGAATGTTTGTGATCGCAAAGCAAGATAAGGTTTTTAACATTTCTTGAATGCCGATGATGTCCATCTTATGAAATGTAATACACACACTGCAACATTTGTCAGTATCACGAGTCATATTTACGCTCGAGTAAGCAATTGCACTGATGTTTTTGTATTGTAGGACGCCACATAACGAAGGACTTTTCACCACAAGCAAAATTATGTGCATAAGCAAAATGTAAATGACATATCTGGAGGTGAACAGCTGTCTGACGAAGAACTGGAAAGTTTGAAACCGGTACCAGCGCTATTTATTAAATAAATACCATAAATGTGGTTGGTTGCTGTTTTCTTCATTATAAGAATCATCCTGTACTATAGCCACATGCTGTTGTTTTTCATGATGTAAGTAATAAAACGTTGAACCAATTACGTATTTTTCTTGCTTAGCATGTCAAATGCATATATATAAAATAAAAAAAACAATCCGAAGATTGGTTTAAACACCACAGTGCTTTACTAGGCATGGTCCTGTTTGGAGGTGGTATGCCGTTGCCTACCTTCGAACTGACTTACCCAGTCAGTTATAGGGGGACCCACAGTTAAACGTGGGTTCCGAACCACGGTGCTACTCGGTATTTTTCACATCAGCAACACTGCCGAGGTGAAAGAAGTGGAAAGTGACAGATAAAAATCCTAGGACCTGGCGGTGATCGAACGGGCGACATTTGGATTTCTAGTCTGGCACTCTGCGACTGTGCTACGGAGCCGCACCAAATGCATATATTTACTCTCTCTCTCTCTCTCTCTCTCTCTCTCTCTCTCTCTCTCTCTCTCTCTCTCTCTCTCTCTCTCGAAAATTCGCACAAAGTAAAACTTGTTTTTGCGCAATGATGGAGGCACTGTACCAGTACTTTTAAGAGGACACACAAGAATACAATTTCTAACATTAGCATATAAAAAACATCCGAAGATTTATTCTGTCCGATTTTCTAATTGTTGTATAACTTCAAAAACATAACAATGCAAAAGAGTCGGAACACCACTAATACAAAGCACTTCTGTGAATATTCGTAACTGAAAGAAATTTTTGGATTTAATCGTGTCAAGCGTGAAAAAAAAAAAAGTTACTGAGACAGTGTTTCATTATTTAAATCACGAACGACATTTACAGGCTTTCCAAGAACTTGGATTATCGTGAATGAAAATGTCTTTTCCGCGTAATAGTGTAACCTTTTACTTCCCCTGCAAGACAGTAAAATAATTATACATATTGTAATTTAGCAACACCAAATAAAATAATAGGTATTAAACGTCTGAGTAAAGCATCAAGTTAATCGTACAAGCCGATGCTTGAACAAATAGCCGCATAGCCGCACGCTTGCGCAAGCGTACTTGTCAAGCATGTGGTTAGATGTGTGTGTGTGGCCACCTTGATTTTATGGCCGTAAGGCGCACAGACACACATTACTAGACTGGCAATGCCGCATACTGTATCATTGGTGTCAGTGAAGTCTCGACGCCATATTTCTATACTATAACATGAAAGCAGTCGTGTGATTTATTACAGAAAACAGTTGTAAAAATACGGATGAACTGACGTATCTATGCTGTCTGACATGTAGGAAATTCGTGTTTTGTATATGGCTGAAATTTTTTAAGCTTGAGTAACCATCACATACAGTAATGAGTTGCATTGATTTGCTATTATTATTATTATTATTAATCTGTTACCAACTTCATTCAACTTCGGATTTTGTTTCAGTAGTATGGTCATTATGAAAGTGTTGTCATAGTGGATAACACGTACCCTTATTCTGATGAGAGTCCTTACGAAATCGATAGTCTGCTTTGACAAAGACACTAATGAGTCGCGTTTCCTGTTTTTATTCATCTGTTTCCAGTTTCGATCAACTTCGGCTTTTCTTTTTATAGTATGACCGTTATAAATATGTTATTTGTCGTGAATAACACACAGCTTTATTCTTATTAGTGTTTTTCAGATGGCTACTTCGGCTTTAAATGTACTTAACGGTAAAATTTTACCTATCGTCCCGACGACCTCTCATGATTATGTTGGCAACACAACAAAATGGTAGAAAGTCTTTGCCTAGTTGTTAATGTTTAACCGTACAAAACATGAGGAGCAACTAATCAAAACGTATAATGTCCGTTGATTCAAGTTTTTCAGGAGCAGCAAAAAACTGATATCTGCTAAATTACTCAATAAAATTTTAAGCTATTTTCACAGTTAGATCCTTTTTGATATACTGAACTAGAATATACCTTGCAACAGATTTTTTTTTTTTGTTAGAGAATCCATTTATATTTCTGACAATATACGTTTCGATCGTTTTAGGACATTACATGTTTTGATGCGTTTTTCGTAACATACCTATATTATTTCACATTTACCTTTGTATTTAAAAATGTTATATTAGACTTCACATAACATGAGATTAATGTTTAGTTCAAGGAATGCTACAAAGCCTTACATTACTGTGAAAAACTGGAACAGCACAACAATATGTTACAGGCAAAATATTATAGGGTACAGTACATCTTGTCCATTCCAGGTTCTTCATGTAAGCAATCACAGTCAATATGTTCAGGAGTGAAGCTGCTGCGTGGAACTTCTAAAGCCGGCACGAAAAATTTAAGTTGATTTTCTTCTTTTCCACGTGTGCCAATTCCATTTCTCGTTTTGATTTCTTTTTCATTCTTTTTCTTGTCGTACTATCTACACCATTCTTCCCAACAACCACATATCCTTTTTCTAAATCAATTGGGAGCAATACACACATACCACAACACTATACTGCCACCGTGCACTGCTAACAATAACGATTTGGCTCAAGTAGTGTCAAACAATGCCAGAAGGCGCTAATGCCGTATAATGCTTTGAAGTACTGTAAGCCCTGACACTCAAACTCAACAGTATTGCCAAATTAGAGGAAAGGGAAGCAAAATGAAACGTAAATGGTGGACATTATACGTTCTGATTCAGTGGTGTGGACAATATATGATTGGTTAAAACCAGTCATTTTCAACATACTATTTTAGTGTTAAAATATACAAATAGATTAAATCTGAATGCAGGAGCGTGTAGAGCACATAAAATACCTCCGATAACCATATCAAACTCAATTTTCTCCGGAAGTGGACAATATACGTTTTGATTAGTTGCTCCTCAAATGTTCTTCTCATAACACGATTCGAAAATGCGGAACTGTTAGCTCAAATGCAAATCATGTTCAAACCAACTAGTAAAGCTTAAAATGTCATATCGTGTCAGAAGATCATAGCAGTAGCTATCGCACGGAAACTTTTTGACGTTAGGTGAGGCAAGATGGCGACATCAAATTTCAGTCACAGAGGCAAGTTTGCCAGTCTAGTAATGTTTGTCTGTGGTATGGCGCCACACCTCCCCCTCTGGATCGAGTAACACCTCTGGCCGTGTGTGTTTGTGGCATTGCGCCGGCGAGAGCGGCGACAGGTACTACGAGTGGCGTGGCCGATGCGAACAGCACGAGGAAAACAGCTGAGCACGGCCGACCAGGGCAAGCAGCACAAGAATTTTCGGGCGTTTCGATAAACGCTGTCGTCCAGCCTGCTTAGTGAGACAACGGCCTGCAGTTAGAATCCGACTGATCTTTAAGTCCGCTGGTTGGTCATTTCGGCGGTTCAGGTTCAGTGCTGTGCGCGACTGGATTTTATAATCTTTCTGAAATTTTTTCTGCTTGATGGCGCGGCTTTGCACTTCTACGCAGTTGTGAACGCTTTTGGCATTGCCTGCTTTGGTGGTTTCCTGAAGGCTCATTATCTGTGGGTCTTTGTGAAATGTCGTATGTGCATTGTTTGTGTTAATTAATTTGAAACTTTTGTTTTCAGTGGCTCCCTAAGGGGGTTGATTTAAAATTCGTGTTTTGCGCTGTGCTTGTGGCTGAAACCTATTAAGTACTTATCTATTGTGCCTTATTTATATTTGTGATTCATTTTAAGAATTGCCTTTTGTTTCGCTGGTCACCTAATTTTTGTTATTGTCAGTAATATTTATCATTTGGACTTGCAGCTCTTGCGTTTATCCGTGTTTGCGGTAAAAATAATGGGAACGAGGTCCGCTTGATTTGCAAAAGTTTTTGTGGTTACCCATATGTTTCGGCGCCCCGCCCTATCATCAGTGGATTTATTTGATTACAAATGTGGAAATAATATAGAAACAGGGATAGCAATACGGTGACAGGACAGAGAACACAATACTAAACTCAGAACACAGGTAATACCGACAAATTCAAAAAATCAGGCACACATGTAGTCAAATGCAAAATGTTCAAATGTTTGTAAAACTTATGGGACTTAACTACGGGGTCATCAGTCCCTAAACTTAGAATTAGTTAGTTCATAAGTAATTTTTAAGGGCGGCACAAATATCCACGCCCGAGGGGGGATTCAAACCCCCGACCGTGGTGGCCGTGCAGACCGTGCCTGGAGCGCCTCAGTCCCCTCGGCCACCGCGGCCGGCAGTCAAATGCAAAACACGTTACTATACCTAGGACAAACAATTAGGAACTTTAAAACCAAACACCTTACAAAGTAACAGCTCCGATAATACATTTGCAGATCACCTAATAGCCCACAACCGCCACCCAACCAAAATAGAAACAGACATAAGATATTAAAATTAAGCCACGAAAAACAAATACACCGCCATTTCCACCTGAGAAAGGAAGGTTGACGAGTATGGACAACAATATATATATATTGTATACAAGCCGAGGCTGGGCTCCTGACAATTGTCTAGATACCTCATGGTCTGTTCTCCCTGATACGGAAATACAGTATTGTGACTGCGACCATTACAGAACAAATAGGCGGTGGCGGAGTGGTCAGCGCGTCTGCCTAGTAAGCGGGAGATCCCGGGTTCGAATCCCGGCCGGGCACAAATTTTCATTCGCCACCCTTTGGTATTCCATCTAAACCTAGTACAGTGATGCCATAAGTGATAGCAAATTGTGATTTATTTCATTAAATGAACGCTGTAACGTCAAAAATATATAATTGAACAAAATACTTCGTTTTCGTCGAAGTGTAAAGTAATAAGTGTGCACATTTTTTATTTTTTTACAAAAATCTAGAAGAAATATCTGCTAAAACCATCCATAAGTAACAGGCAATATAGACATACAGAAAAGGAACTTACACGCCATGAAGTAGGCCTAATGTGTTAACCCTTTCATTCCCAATGTTTTTCTTCCATATTTTGTTTATCAGTCCTTAAAGTCGCATTGCTGTTGATAAACAACATGCTTCTTTTAAGATATTTTGCCATTTGGTATGGCATAAAGCCACTTCTGAGGCATTAATTTATCAGTCTTTCAGGTTTTGTTACGTTGAGTCTGTACGTGGCTGTGAGTGTGGTTCATGTTATTTTATTTCAGTAGTGAATTTTTTGTCTTTGGTGCTGTGGCGAAGATTATGCTATCATTATTGAGCTGACAGTTAACTATCAACAAAACGTCCGAAGTACTAAAATACTTCGATGCAAACGTCTTTGTTGTGCATACAATACATGACGTAAAAAAATCAAAAATTCTAACAGTCATGTGGATGTTTAGTGCACTGTATTAAAAATGCACTGGTTAAGTACTTTTTGTACCTTTTGTTTATGTAAAATTGTTTCCACTCATGTTTCATTTACTACATTTATGAATTTAAATTGTGCCCTAGGATTTGTTAATAAGCATTTATTGTTGACACTGATTATGTGCCCCCTGGTAATTGGTTTCAGCCTCGGTTGCTGATGTATTGCCATTTCTACCCCGGAGAGTCGCTGTAATTTTATTAAAAACTAGCAATGCTTCACAGTAGCTAATATCTGTGGGATATATACCGTAACCTCTCCTCTTCTCCCTATGTCTATCTTCCCTCCCTCCTCTATTTTCCGCCTTTGTCCATCTCGCCTTATCTTTTTCCATCACCTTCACCACACTCCCTCTTATTCCACACGATATCCATCTCTTCCCTTCTCTCTGCGTCTATAGCATTCTCCCTTTTTAAATACGTTTCTTTCCCCACTATCTCCTTCTCCCCGCACATTTGCGCAGTACAGCTTAGCATGTTTTCCTCGTAGCGAGCAGAATAGAAATGCTTCTTATAACCTATTTATTTCTTGAGTCTTTGAATAGAAAGAACAATTGTAGATTGATCATACTTTAGTGATAAAAATTCCATAGGAAATAAAACAAATACAATAAGTGGTATGGAAATACGTTTCGAAAGTATTTGTCTCTATGTTTACATGCAACATCTTCCGGAAGACGAAAAACGATTTTCGTAATCCGTTTTTCGCTGTCGTGTTTACATGGCATAGCCTTAATTTGATTTCTTAGCCTACTTAATATGGCGGCTGAAAAACAGCTGTTTCAGTTCCTCATTTAGTCAGCACAATCGCTGTTTTTTCTGTACTTAAATACATAGATTTATGTTCACTCTAATATTTTTACTTTTGTCACATTAAAAAATATTATTACTCTTTGCATATGTACCGAAAATTCTTAACAAGAAAATGCTATCTGACAAGCCAAGAACGCTTCAAAAACAGTTGCGTTTACATGGGCACGAAAATCGATTGTGGAACTGGAAAACCGCTTTAGAGAAGCGGATTTCCAGAATCGATTGTAGTGTTTACATGATCAACCAAAAGCGGATTTGAGAAAAGCGGTTTACGAAATCCAGTTTTGGGGGCCCATGTTAACGGGGTGTGTTACGTTCATTGTAACGCTTGTTGATAAACGATATTTTTGTCTTTCCGTCCTGAGAGAAAAACAGTACAGATGGTTTAGCAACCCTCGAACACGCCACGTACAACTGCCAATGGGGAAAAAAACCGAGGTTGTAGATTTATTTCGCAAACTTCTAACGACAAGACTTGCGCTTTATTAATCGTCATTGCAAATGCAAGGCGAACGGGAAACTGGATACGCTTAAATTGAAATGGCAAGTAGGTTGGAATCAGTGGTATTGTTGGAATCTAATGGAGGCATTAAGAAAATAAACCACGATCTGTACTCAATTTGTTTGCAACACTCAAAATACGACGAACTGACATCAATTCTGTCTTTGCAACGCTCCAAAGATATCACTACCGATAACTCCACGGACGTAAGAATAATACGGAGGGTCTTCTATAGAAACGACGTTTCATGTATTATAATGGTGAAGGGTCATTTTTACGACGCGATTCCACCCGCCTGGAAACGTACTTTGTTTCTCAAATTCTGTTATTTTCCGGTAATTTTCCAATTGCTTCCTGGCTTCAAGTAATGCCTATTCTCAGCATAGATAACGCCATCTCCCTTTATTCTGAACCTCCTTGCCGTACTTGCTCGCTGCCTTTCAGCGTCCTTTGGTCGATAGGCGAGAAGCAAATGAATAAGCTGACTGTTGGAGAATCTAGAAAATGATCCCAGCTGGAAGCGTACTTTCAGTGTTTCTTAAATTCTGATATTTTCCGTAGATTTTCCAAAAATTTTCTTTCATACAAATCTTGTCCTGAGAATTACGAACAAAGAAAAGATCAGCCAAATCGGTGATGCACATTCATACATGTGGCAATTCATTTTTATTAATATAGATTTATATGGGAAATTGTTTTTATTGTAACACGCTATTTCCCTTTAATTTTTAATAACTGAATTGTTACTGCTAGTGGGCCTGTACACCGTTTGTCTCACTTTATTGTAGCGCACATTTTGTCAGTTATTATGTTACTGATTATATCTCTGTTCATTTTGGTACCGTGTACTTCGGACTGTAAAAGTCGTTGGTTCAAACATCGTCAATAAATGTAAGCAAATGACGTTACCTCTGGGCAACCCTCCCATGCTTGCTTACCCTCCTATCCTGTACAGAGTTTTCATCAGTGTTATCTACTTGGGAACTAAGAATCGATCTAAACATACTGTTCACTAAAGAACTGTGTGGTTTCCGCCGTTTAACAGACCTGGGATTTCTTAGTAACGTTATCTCCGAAACGGTGCACAGTGGCCTTTTCTAAAAAGCACAAAAAAAAGAGAAACTGGCAAGACTGAACCTTCAACCGGGCGCTTCATAGCACAAGTTGGCACCTGACTGTAATTAATGAGCTCGCGATTCCACCTTATTTTGACTATATAAGCCATCTTAATTACCTAGTTGTGGGCATTCTTCGTAAACATTTAGTTCACGTAGTGTAAGAGTAAGAATGTGGGCAGCGATGTAATATTATTAGCTGCTTACACATTTCGCTTGACAGCAATGTAGTAACAATCACTTATTCAATATTGAATGGAAGAAAAGGCCGGGATTCGAACCTGGCACCTTATTAGGCAAGCGCTATAACCACTAAGCCACGGCGACCTAATGGATTCAGCGATTGCACCGACAATCTTAAAAAGCACGTCTCCCTTCACAACACGACCGAAGATCACATATGGCCATTTTAATTCCTCGCAGAGAAGCACACTACGGCTGTGTTAGTACTGTGAAGTAGTGTTTGATGTAATCAGGACTGTACAGTAAGCGTAATTTTCCAATACTTTTTTTCCATTGTTGACCCGTACTTACCATTACTAACGGGAGTAGGAGTGTTGCCGATCTACTTAAAATGGCTGATGTGAACGTTTGCAAGCGCATAATTGCTCTCTTCGAGAGCGGTGTTACTGCATCTGAGGCAGGACGTCGTTATGGTGTCTATGCTTCCTCATCAAGAGCGGCCCAGACTGTGCCTTTCTCAAACATCCGGGAACTAGCGAGAGATTCACATTTGCCGCTGTGGAGTAGCCGAGCGTTCGTAGGCGCCTAGCTGCGAAGTGCGCCGCTGCTTGCCGTCGGAGGTCTGAGTCCTCCCTCGGGCATGGGTGTATTTTTTGTCCTGAGCGTAATTTACGTAGTTTGTAAATCTACAAGACTTGACTACTCTGATCAGTTCCTAGGCTTACAAACATTTGAATTTAGATTCACATTTCCCGGGCTCGTGGAAAACTGCTCTCAGACGATTAAAAACTATGGAATCACGTCCTGTCGTGCACTAAATTACCATTATCTGATGACCAAGCCGTGGACAGACTGGCAATTGTGAGTTCCTGGGGGAAAATGCCGATTAGAGGAAAGTCATTTTCACAGATGAGTGCAGAACTGAGTCCACAAGCAGAGGTCCTGTTCTTGTTCACCGCACAGATAGACAACGCTATGACGTCCGCTTCGTGGCTACACACGCTATAAACGGGCGCATAAATTTGAAAGGTTGAGTCTGTGGGTGCTGGGACCTTATAACTAATCCAATACAAGTTCAATTCAGCCAGCTATGCACATTTCCTTGAAAATGTTATCATTCCTGGAGCTCGATGTTGGTACCCCGCAGGCCGTCTCATTTATCAACTTGATAACCACCCATCACACCAGCATTAAGATTCAGAGCTTGTTCCAAAGGGGAGAGAATATTATTCAGTGCCTACCGTGGCCTCCCAAGTCACCTGACCTCAGTCCTATAGAGACTGTATGTGTTTAACTCAAGAAGACTGTGCGGGATAATTGGCCAGACTCTCCAAGATGCCTTGTGGTATTTGGTTTGCTCATCATGGGAGATAATTTCCATGGTTGAGGCCTTTTTCTGCAGACTTTGAGTCTATGCCTCGCTTGATCTGGGATGTTCTTGATGCCAATAGCTTGTGGACAAGATACTCAAAATACAAAGCCTACATTATATATTTTAATGGGAGGTCATACCAATATTAATCTCCAAGAAATATTTTTGAGTGGTCAGATGAATAATACCATCCAATGATATTTATTTTGTTGTTGTGAGTGGTCAAATATTAACTTCCACGGAAGATTATTTTTAGATATCAAATTGACAAACTGTATTTACTAAGGTAATACTGAAAAAAGTAAAATCAATATTTCATAAGAAAAATAAAGGAACAAACATTTGCACTGCGATAAAAAAAGGCTTCAGTGACATCAGACCCGATGAACACCACTTAACCAAGAAGGCCGTCTCACTAATGAGCTACCTGTCCTTTCTCGTTAGCGTAACAGTCGAGTAGTCCAACCGGAATTCAACTATTATCAACACTGACTGCCGCGATGACGTCAGAGCCGCGTCAGAGGTGTCGGCCATAGCCACGGCAGCAAACTTGTTAAAGTAGAAACAACGGGTAATGGAAGGCGCAGCCACTCAATTGCGTAAACCGCGCAGAAAGACTTGGAAAATTATGCCTATGAGCTGATATATTTATCTTAGCTTAACACTACAGATTAACCATATGGCCATCTAATTACAAACACAAGCCTCCATTTACAAAATGTTTCCTATGGCTATCATTTGTCTTATTGTTTAAAGATTAGGCTATAAGACGTTGACTCTAGTGGTACCCGAACTCGCGCCCCTTGGGTTCGTAAACCGTCAGCCTACCCACTCAGCCAACAAAACACATGTAAGAAGCGGTTCGTTGTGGTAAATCTACCCAAGTGTTCTCATATCCCAAACACTTCTAAGTGCTCGAATAACCTTTTCTTAAATAAATTACTGTATCTTAACCCCATGAACCACAGACATTGCCAAGATGGGGTGGCTTTCGTGCCTCAACGATGCAGATAACCGTACCGTAGGTGCAACCACAGCGGAAGGGTATCTGTGGGGAGGCCAGACAAACGTGTGGTTCCTGAAGAGGGGCAGCAGCCTTTTCAGTAGTTACAGGGGCAACAGTCTGGATGATTGACTGAGCTGGCATTGTAACATCAGCTAATGTGGCTTTGCCATGCAGTTACTGCGAAGGGCTGAAAGAAAGGGGGGAAACTACAGCTGTTACTTTTCCGGAGGACATGCAGCTCTACTGTATGAACATATGATGATGGCATCCTCTCGGGTAAAATATTCCGGAGGTAAAATAGTCCCCCATTCGGATCTCCGGGCGGGGACTACTCAGGAGGATGTAGTCATCAGGAAAGACAATACTGGCATTCTACGGGTCGGAGCGTGGAATGTTAGATCCCTTAATCGAGTAGGAAAATTAGAAAATTTAAAAAGGGAAATGGATAGGTTGAAGTTAGATATAGTGGGGATTAGTGAAGTTCGGTGGCAGGATGAACAGGATTTCTGGTCAGGTGAGTACAGGATTATAAATACAATATCAGTTGGGGGTATCACAGGAGTAGTACTGATAATGAATAAGAAGGTAGGAATGCGGGTAAACTACTATGAGCAGTACAGTGATCGCATTGTCATTGTCAAGATAGATACGAAGCCAACACCGACAACAGTAGTACTGGTTTATATGCCAACTATTATATTGCTTCTATTTGACGATGTAAATGCCACGCTGAAGCTCTTCAGACCGCTAGAGTTGGCAACATTCGCATTTTTAGAAGTAGGCCATGAGGAATGCTCTGTTCTTGGACTTCGCGGGTAACCTTTTCGTCTCCCACTGCACATGCTGTTCTGAGTACTGTGCAAGTAAAATAGATGCCTGTACTTAGAACATATATTCGAAGAGCCTGAGATAGGTTTCGGAGTAACTGGGGTATGGATTAACAACGTAAGATAAACGGATTACAGAGTCTTGATCGCAGATAACTTTTACGACCTACAAGATATTCCGACTGGAGTGGGAGAACACAGGAATGTGGGTCTTAATATCAGCACCACAAAGACCAATTTTATGATCTTTACCAGCAATTCAGATGAGCATCGAATTGCGGAAATAATGCATACATATCAATCGATAGACAGGGTGAATAGATTCAACAACTTTTAAGGGCGTGGTTGTGCGAAAATAGGTCATCCGACATGGAAATCAAATGCAAAATAGGGAAGGCCCACACTGCAATAATGAAATTTAACAAAATGTTCACAAGCACTGTCTTTGATTTTAATCTCAGTGAGATTTAGATCAAAACGTCAGGTGTGGTCAATAGTTTTGTATGGTATGAATAGTTTGAGGTTGCAAATGAAGAGTAGGAACAATTTGGAAGCATTAGGGATGTAGTTACAACTAAAGATACTTAAATTCCATGGACAGCAAGGAAAACGAAGAGATCTTGAGGACAGTTCAGAAGATACGTTTCATTGTGGTTAGTAGTTCACGGTAAGATCTTAAAAGATCTTAAACTGAATCTACGGGGGCGACTGAAAGCAAAAGAGGAATTGTCAGGAGGATGTCACGGCTCCCCAACGTCTGAGGTGAACAGGAGTAAGAAACGCCGTGGATCTTGATCCATGCAGAGAGAGAGAGAGAGAGAGAGAGAGAGAGAGAGAGAGAGAGAGAGAGAGAATGACGTCTCTGGGAGCTTACCGGTAAACTGCCGCAGTACGATAATTACTACCTTCAAATGATTTCTGCAGGAGAAGATCGCCGAATCAAGGTCAGAGTTTGACAGTACCTTGTGTCTACTGTGGAACTAGAGAATAGCAATGACCTTGATCTACCATGCGCGTCAAAGGAGGAATGTAAATCAAGTGATCGTGGAAATTGCTTGTTTTCGCTACTAATTATGATACAAAAAAAATCTTGTACTAGGTGCGTTCCGTGCCCTTTTCAGTCCTGGCGTCTAATCTTGATTCCACCCGCCCTTCACAAAGAAGGTATCTTACCAACGAGGCACCACGGTTTTTAAAATATCTTATTACCAATTTTAACTCTCGGCTAGCCACAAGGCGTGCTCTGAAGAACCTTTACAACTAAGTACGTTTCCATTACGTAATTGTAAACTGAAACCAAATTGTGTGTGTGTGTGTGTGTGTGTGTGTGTGTGTGTGTGTGTGTGTGTGTGTGTCTCGATATCAGTTTCGTGGCTTTCTTTGGCTTTAGTCACTCATGTACGCGGAGTCGGCACGGTTGCTGTTGGATTAGGCACGGTTAATTTAAGGATGGCCGGATGCCCTTCCTGTTGCTCCCCTCAGCCCCCTCGGACGCGAATAGGTGTACGCCACCTGTCTCCATGAAATATCATCCACGGGAAGGAGTGCAAATGTTTGTGAATGGAGTAGCTAATGCGGGAACACCGGTACCTGCCGGGCATTTACCTAGTCTCACGCAGAAAACAGCTTAAAAATGATTAGTCAGACTGGCCGCCTAAGAAGCAGAAAGCTGCTAATAAGAAATAATGTTGTGGAACAAAAATACTACGTATTTAAGTTTTTAATATGTCTGTTTCTCCATGTACCGACGGAATATTCCATAATCATAGGTTTTAATGTTTTAAAGTTGTTAAGTACAGCCGACGGGAAATCTTTTGACACTCTTCACGTTCAAAATTAAAATGTTTATACGAAGTTTAAAACTGGAGAAGTTGCTTCCTATTAAATACACTAATTTCTTGCAGACATTATGACGCAAGCTCTGTCGCGCGGACCCAAGGTTATGGCAGATCTTTTTAAGCAGTATTGTGTGGATACTGTGAAAATGTTACATATACTTCTGATAGTAAAATGTACACTTTCACGGCCGGAAATATGTCCATTAAAATTATCCGGGCTGTTACGCCGTGGTCGGTTTAATTTTTTGACAAATTCAACCGACCACGACATAACAGCCCGGGTAAAATTATTGGACATACAGCTATTTCTGTAACATTTCACGCCTGCGTCATTACGTGAAGTTTCTTGGTTCCATAAATTTGGAAAGGAGCATCACTGTCAATAAGACAACTGTCTGGGAAAGCTCAAGAAGAGCCAGTCATGAAGAAATTATTTCACCTGGTATGCAATATGTTTGAGATGGGGAATATTGAAAAACATCAAATCTGTGCCACTGAAAGCAGTCCCTTAGGCCACCTGCAACGAAGGCCTGGTCGAAAGGATACCCAAAAATGGATTTCATAGTTTAGGATTCCTTAGTTTGACAACTACGTTTGTTAAGAAACGAAGTTATTGATTCTCAGAAGACCGGTAGTTATTTACTTATTTTCAATTTGGCTTACTTGGGTACCCAAACTATAAGCACATTCCTGAAGAGCATCTCTTAACGTTAACGGATTTATTGAATTATTGTAATGGTTTGTAACATTTGGTGTTCGCTGGTATAAATGAAGCGACACAAAACGCGCTTAAAGAGCAATGGCTTTTTTTTTTTTTTTTTTTTTGTAGGTTAGGCAATATGTTGCCCGAGGGTAACACACAACCTCAGGAATTAGGTAATCTGCAAAAAGTATTCTTAGATCGCAAGGTAGAGTCAACCTTTAGTATTTTACGACCACAAGTAATCTTCTCTAGTTTGTCACTTTAGTGTGCAACCTTGTCTACTGAACTGCAGAATCGGTTGGCCAGCGACTACATGTTACATCCACGGACTTTGAAGTTCCGATCCTGGACAGCAGATTTTTTTGTAACTATGAAATAGCAAAGTCTCACTCTTCTAGTGTAGAAAATTTAATTTTCCGTTTTAAACACGAGTTTTGTCCGTAGATTACGTATAGAATGCACACACATTCTGTCGAATGCTCTGCAGCTGCTCCGTTGTGTTGGACAAATGCAGTATCAGAAATCCATTACCGATCTTTTTTGACAGTGAACTACTGTTGGGGAATTGCGTTTTGCAATAAGGTAAGGAAATTAAGCTCCTTACACGTAAAGAGAACGGACGATTTACACTATAACGCTATCATATTGTGTGTTGGATCCACTCCTTTCTGCAGCTCGGTAAGGGCTGAACGAGAAGCGACAAAAGAGGAATGAAATATTGCTTCGCCGCGTTTCTGTAAAGGTTGGAATCGATCTTGTCTGCAGATCAGTGCCGAAACGACGGTCGCACTAAGGAATCTGAGTGATATCCTGTGAACAGATAGTCAGGAAGAAAAAAAAAAAAAACAACCCTAGATACATAGTGGCTGGTATGGCTGCAATATTGCTCGACGTCTATTGAGCTATTCAGTCTGCTGTTTAGTGGACTCACAATGACTGCTACAAATTTCATGTAATTCTGTACCTAACAGTATCTGCACCAATATTCAGGATGAGATGAATGTTCCTTCTTGAACCAGTTAATAAGTTTTCCTTCTTAGTATCAAAATGCTACTTCGAAAACGGTAGCTACCACATTAATTTCGATCAGTTTCTCGACCAGAAGCTCATGAGACTGATCTGTCAGTTCCATGCCAGATCAATACGACGAAAAACAGTCTTTACCGTGCTTTAGGGAAAATAAATACCTCCTCCCCACGTGTATCAGACATAGCAGGTGGTGTTACTGCCATAGTAACGACAGTGATTGCTGTTCGTCACCTGTCTTGCGCGTTTTGAACGTATAAATAACCGAATATGTATTTTAAATAGCAGATGGGGATGAACAACAATGAAAATCTATGGTTTGAACATCACATGGTCCGTTTCGAGTTGGTATCTTCCTGTCTTCTTCCTGCCTTTGAACTGACTGTTCATATATTAGTATTTTTAAGGCACCAAACTACTCTGGTCATCGGTCCATGTACTTACAAACTACTTTCACTAAAGACAACACACGCATCCATGCCTCAGGGAGGACTCGAACCTCCGGCGCGAGCGGCCGCGCGATCAGTAACATGACTCCACAGACCGCACTGCCATTCTCACGCGGCAGATGACCTTTCCATGTGGTTCTAGGAGGAACTAAAGCTTTGAAATGGACTTCGAACCACGGTGCAACTCGCCATTTCTCACAAAACCCTAGGACTGATCATGGATTGAACGCCGAGACCTTTATCTACAGGTTGATGTTCAACCACTGAATGCGTAATAGAATATTATCGACTGATAAAATCATCGTGTAAACTTTTTACATATGTTTTAATTAGTTTTACTACTTCTGCCACGTGCGATTAATAACTGTGCAAGTTAAACGTTTATAGGAACCTAAGTTAATTATCAGTTAGCTAGGCCCATAAATTAACCATAAAATCAGAGCTAAGAGAATATAAAATTACTTTAGTTTACAAAACTAAAATGTTTACTGCGAGACAGTTTGTAGCGATTAGACGTCAGACGAAACCAATTTCTTCTTTAGTAACTGATAGCCAGCTGATCTTAGTGCAATATGGACACTGTTTTCACAGTATCTGCTACAGTTTCGTATCGGCGCATACTACTCTGCAGACTAAAAAGTTCATTCTGGGGATTTTTCCTAGTTTTACTTACTACTGGTTGAGGAAAGAGTTAATCAGCAGGTACTCCAACCTTTATGAGCCACTTCCGTGAGAGCCACCGGGAATATGGACACTCCAATGAGTCAGCTGATATCGAGCGAGTGCCAATAGGCCACGAGGTAGAGCCTGGCTAAGTCATGCCAAGCACATCTCCACTCTTGGTTCGAAATCATTCGCAGATAGAACTCTTCATATCTGTGTACTCCCGTAATGCCGATGTTGCGAACCCATAATTTTATTGGGGATTTTGCCGGAAGTTTAATAAGGTCCCTATTGCTAACCTGATTAAAAGCTGCGGATTCGATTTTTATTTCGTAAGAATGAACGTGCTTTAACAGGGTAAGAGCAAAAAAATTTGACACCGGGGCGGAAGTGATAAAAGCAGCGAATTACAAGAATTTAGGTAGATTTTATGACACCGAAAGACATTGCAACGACAGTCAGACGAAGGCGTTGTTCTTCAATAACTGTATGGAGAAGAAAGCGTTGATAATTCTACTGCGAAACGTTAAGCAGAATTTTAAAATAACAGAATATGTTCATAAGAACATGAAGATTTGAAAATTATTTTTCTCAATTTATATCAAGTATAGATAATGGAAGGCTAGAATTTCTTTCGGGTAACAGACAGAGGTTTCAATTCAAAAAAATTGTTTTGCACTGCCATTGTTTTTCTGCCTTGCTGCACACGTGACTTTAGTATAACATTATAGACAGACTGGAGTAATGAAAAAATTAAGAGGCTACTTGTACGAAATTATAGTCATCTACGATTACAATTAAGTTGACATTAACCCTTTGGGCGCATATCGTTCATTGTAGTGGACGTACTTCTTTTCATGTGCTGTCCTTTTTGACCTAGTAATGTATGAGTCCACTCCAGGGGACCCTTCAGCTAGGTGCTGCACTATATGTGTCGCCAGATGAACTGGCGCCAATTTTTCACCCGAAGGTAGTAGCGTGTCAAGATGGCAAGCGTTAAGTGGCAGCGAGCGGTTTCGAAAAGCATTTCACCAATTTGACAAAGGAAATTTGCAGTAAATGGAAAGATCCTACACATCCAAATTTCTTCGTAAGTTTCAGTAGAAGGAAAAAATTTACAAAGATTCTGGAGGTCTCAAGCGCACAGTGACCACTTCAGTGGACATCCCTGAACGCTTCCGTGTATATAGTAAATTATTGCAATAAATGTATTTTATGATAGTAGACGTTGTTTCCTATAAATACACAATTGCATAATTTTCTCCTCATCTGATATTAATTGATGCATCACAGGGTTAATATGACTTTGCCTTTTCGATGGCTTTAATTCTGCTGGGGACACTTGCAGTCAGGTTTCTAAATGACTGGAGAAACTGGAAGCACATTCTTCCTTACGAGCCGAAACGTCAGCGTCTGAAACTTAATCTTCATTAGAACTCTTACTAAACGTGCTCTACTGTGTTAAAAGTCGGGATTCCCGACAATTCAGCAATGTTGTCACGAACTATTGCCTGACAGATGACAGGGTGCACCATATTGTTAACTTCTCTACAGTACCTAGTACATAAAGCTCTGAATTGTGTCCGTAACTAAAAGAACACACCCAAATCGTCACCTGCATTTTACGGTTCATTCCTGACAGCTGTAGGGAGCTGGTCAGAGCAACTCCGTGCGCCTCCTGTCACAGGTTGTTACGCGATTTTGAACATGTTTCTATGGCAACGCCAAGTATACTTTACGCCTGGAATTTTTGTTTTGTTGCTTGCAACAGCACTGCAAGTAGTCAGGGATCAACTTACGCCGACTCAATTATAGTCACGTTTTCTAGGTACTCGCAAAACCCAAACCGTTCTATCGTCGGATCGTCACAGGTTACAGATGATTCATCACGTCACTCTTTTTCGTTCACTGCGTCGCTCTTTACACCATCCGAACCAAGTTTATTGGCCACAGCAACCGTACATTGTAATAGTCATTTTGCTAGATTGGCTGTTTGTAGCACTTTGCAATTAAGTAGACATTTCTTTGGACGATTTCACGAGTTTAGAAGTATCCTTCGCAATTCTGTACAATCCCTGCGCCGAGTTTAACCTTTGTAGAACCAGGTGGGATCAGTATGACTCCATCCCCTAATGCAACCGCGGAATTAACGAAAGGCATTACCTTGCAGCTAACCGTTCCGGCCGTCAAATAACGATCATTCAAGTAACGCATTGTTAGCGAAAAAGGAAGCAGTTCATGTACAGGACGATCATAATCCAGACATCAATGTGATTTACGTGACCGGATGAAAGACAGGAAAATATTTTTTCCTTACATGATAGGTCAACGCTCCTTGTCTGAGTAACACAGGAAAGTGCCCCTTTATAATCGAAGCAAAGATTAACAGATCTAGTACATTCGTTATTCTTCCGTTACCTTGTTATTTTTCGGTTGTTTCACAGTATGTGATTATCTTGATATTCCACATAGTAGGCCTATTTGTTTAGCTGAGTTTGTATTTTATGAAGTATCGAAACATATCCTCCTTTGGAGCATGAGTAAAGTGAATACTTACTGCTTACCTTCTGAACTTCCTTCGTGGTGATATTGCGCCAACAAGATGTTGGGCGAGCACGACATGCTACGGGCCAAAATGTAGGTGGCCCTGCTTACTGGCGAATTCAAAGCTACCATCTTAGTGAGCTGTCAAATAGCTGTCACATTAAATTCGGTATAAAAATACGAAATCTTAATCCACAATGAAACAGTGAGAGATTTTAAAAAACGTTCACAACATTACGGTGGAAACGTTTAAATAAATGAGATTTTTCAACGTTTTTCCTACGACAGCGACCGCACCAGATGAACCATGTTCAAATGTTTGTCAAGCTTAAGGGACTAAACTGCGAAGTCATCCGTCCCTAAACTTACAAACTACTTATGAACTACCTTATACTAAAGACGACACAAACAGCCACGGCCGAGGGGGATTCGAACCTCGGACGGGGAACGGTCTCGCGCATCGTAGCATAGTGCCTCAATGCGCTCGGCCGCTCCGCCGCGGCGATGAACTATGTACATTAGATCAGAACATAATGTAAGAAAAAAAATTGTAAACATAAAACCATCACAGTAGGTTATAATACGACTAACTAGATAAATAATTATAACTCGCAGGAGCTTTGGCATTATGCCGAAACAGATCTATTGTACAATAAAATATAAACCATCAGTTAAGCAGCTACCTTGGATTTATTCAATACTAGCTTAAACCCGCGGCTTCGCGCCCGCTTGATGATGATAGATAAGCCATCTTTCAGTAGTGTGCTATTAGACTGGTTTTGCAGGATGAAATGAAATACAACACCTCCTTTAGAAACAAAGATTTTTAATCAACATTCAAGTAAAAAATAAAATTATGTGAAGTGTTTAATGATTTACAGTAAATAATACATACATTATTCCTTATAGGCTGTGTTGCAATATCTCAACGCGTATGGTGAGAATAATGTCCAAATTCATTTGAGGGCATTCTGGTAAACTACATTATTTGTAGTATTGCTTGGAGCGTAAATGTAGACATCTTTTGGGTTGCCCACTCTTGAGCAAGCGTCATATAACTGACCATGTGAAAAACATGAGGGCTGTAAATGGATTCCTGCGAAGTTTAATGATCACTTGATGTAATGCCCGAAACGTCAAAAAGATTTTTTTTAAAGAGATGGATTAAAAGAAATTTCTTTTTACTGCTTTATTTATTTATTTATTTTTATATTTCCTTATTCGTATGCTTATCCTTACAGAGAAAGAGCTGAAGACATTGTAGCACGTTTAGATCGAAGATATGGTCTGTGGCATCACGTTTAGCTGTACGTAACCTCCTGGCTATGGAGTCGTAAACGTCATCGCTACCCTTCAGTCCGAATGATTCTTTTTTATTTATTTATTTATTTATTTTTTTTTTTTTTAATTTGACGATATTTCAACCACCCTTCCACCCCCTTAGAGCTATCGGCATGGAACTGTTATGGTGTACAACGGGAGACTTCGGACAACAATTACACACACACACACACACACACACACACACACACACACACACACACACACACACACACACAGAGAGAGAGAGAGAGAGAGAGAGAGAGAGAGAATTTTATATACACCGACAACTTTCCATCCCAATATACTCCACCCTTTTATCATTATCAACCCTCAAGCAACAATGTAACCAATAAAACCATTTTCATAGAGCAAATATAATTTTCAAAGAGTAATTATTGTTGCACATTTCGCGTTTTATTTTTCAAATTACTAAATATCTATCAGATCGCTATTAAACCGGGCCTAAAACCTTCGTCAGGTACAAATTAGTAACTGTACAAATATTTAAGTCTGCGTCTTGTCGTACGGACGTGATAAGCATGCACCGAATAGACATTCACATTAATATATATAGATAAATAGCTACCAGATTGCCATAAAACCGTGCCTAAAGCCTTGCCCGGGCAGTCATTAGTAACTGCACGGATTTTTAGCTCTTAATGTCTTATGGTTCAGACGTGATAAACGTACACCGAACAGACATTCACATTTATAGATATTGAAAATATGTCCGTAAAAGACATCAAACGTGCTGCGGCCCCCAATATAAGAAATAATACCCACAGTGTCATTTCGTACCCCGTAATAATATAACTGGGCAAGCATGTGAGCAAGCTCTGGTATCGTTTGTCTCTCCTCCCCCCCCCCCTTTCCTTCTTCAGCGCTTTTGTTGACTGTGAAGTCGACGCAACCGGCCTCGACCGGGTTTTATACTGGTGTGTCGTACTTGATCGGGTTTGGATGGCTGCCCACCGGTTACGTACTCGCTATAAGATAAGGGCGGGTGCGCTTCCGCCTCGCCGCAGCCTGACGCAACGGCGCGGCGGCAGAGGAGTATCGGGGCGGCGCCAGCGCAGCCTGTCTAGCCCAGGTGAGGGGCCCACGCCGTTGGGACAGGTCCGGCGGGCAAGGATGGGGCCCCTCCACGCCCACACCAACGTGGTGACCATCACAAAAGTTCTACTGTCACCTCCGTAATTAAGTTAGTTTGCTAAGGTGGATCACGGGATGTGGGAACCGCGATGTTATCCGTACGTGTGGGCGCGATCACCCATTAATACGGTGCATCTGGAGATAGAATTGGTCGAAAGGTATACGAAGGGTAAAGGTATGTAAGGGCAGAGGAAAAAAAGTGCCAAGGCAAGAGCCAAGGGAAAAAAACCTCTGCGACAGTGGGGTAGGTATGAAGGGCAGTAGCGGTATGCTATCTGCGACAGATCATGCAAGGGTTGGTAATGTTAGTGATGGGTATTTTCTCAGTACCATTAACTTTGCTAGGTTTGTCATAAAGAATCAGTCCGTTTTGATGCGAGGTTCTGCTGCAGCTGAGCTCCAATGATGCCTCCTGGGTCGGCTGTGGCAGAATACCTGTAACATAGCCAAGTCTGTCAGGGTGGTTAGGCAGTTCGGTCATAGAACTGGCTAAGTGTGCGGGACTGTTTAGGTTTGTTTGTGTTTAGTGCGATGAATATGGTTTCCCTGCCTTGCCTGTAGGTCGGCTGTGGGCTCAGCTGGCATTGCCAGTCAGATTGCTGTTTTGCAGGGGTTTGCCATGTTCATCGTGTTTGTGTTCCCTACGGCCGTAGGTGGTTAGTCTCTGAGGAGAAGTGTTTTTGGCCGATTATGTTTCCACCTATGGTTGTGATCGTAGTTCCCCAAGCGTAGGATGAAGGGGTTGTTCGAGTGTCTCGAGTTTCTGTATAGTCGTGTGGCGAGTTTCTTGAATACCACCGAGAGGCGCTCTAGGCGGTATTCATTGTGAAGGTCCACGGTGCGTGTGTATCGTGGAGCGTTGCTAATGATGCGTAGTACCTTGTTCTGTATGAGCTGCAGGCGGCGCAGCCGTGTTGGCGCCGCGTATGCCCAGCACGGAGCACCGTACGTCATCAGAGGTCTAATATGTGTCATGTAGAGGTTCCTCGACACCCGGCTATTCAGTTTGCTTTCCCTGTTGAGCATCGGGTAGAGTTGTTTGAGCCTCGCGTTTGCTCTGTTGGTCATGTGTTGTATGTGGTCCCCCCATATGAGTTTCCGGTCCAGCCAGACACCAAGGTATTTGACCTTCTCACGGAAGCGTATTGGGCGTGTATGTAGAGTAATTGGTCTACAGTGTTGGTGTTTGCGCAAGTGTTTCGGTCTGCGTGTGAACAGAACTGCCTCACACTTGTCGACGTTGACTTTAACACGCCATTTCTCCAACCAAGGTTCGGCAGTTCTGAGTGCTGTCTGTAGGCGTGAGTTAATGTTTGATGGCTTCCAATCTTGCGCCATGATGGCGGTGTCATCTGCGTAGATTGCAGTCATCGTGTTATGTGTGGATGGAAAATCATTAATGTATAGGTTAAACAAGAGGGGCCCCAGGATGCTGCCTTGGGGTACTCCGGCTTGAATACCATGTCGTGTAGACTGTTTGCCCTGCACGTCAGTGTTGAAGCTTCTGTTGGTGAGATATGAGTGTATGAGATGCACGAGTCCGTCGGGAAACGCGGCGTCGTTAAGTTTGCGTATAAGGCCGTTGTGCCAGAGACGATCGAAAGCTTTTTCGATGTCCAGGAACACCGCCCCAGTGGCTTTGTTTTTGTTGTAGCCGTCTGTTATGTGTTCAACTACGCGGAGGAGTTGTTGTGTTGTGGAGTGGTGATTCCTAAATCCGAATTGCTCCGGTCTTAGGGTGTCATTGGTGATGCAGTGCCGAGTGAGACGTTTAAGTATTACCTTCTCAACTATCTTACTGAGCGAGCTCAGCAGACTGATGGGTCGGTAATTTTGTGGGAGGGAGTTGTCTTTCCCTGGCTTCCTGAACATCAGGACCTTGGCCGCCTTCCAAAAGGCAGGGAAGTGTTGGTGTAGCAGGATGGCATTTGAGATGTGTGTCAGGTACTCTACTGCTCTATCCGTGAACTCCTGGAGAACCCGGTTTTGAATGCCATCATGGCCAGGCGCTTTTCTGGCTGTGGTGTGCTTGATGGCCCATGTGATTTCATGAGTGCTAGTACGTCTAATTTCGTTGCGCGGAGGCTGGGCCATGAAGCGTGTGATCGCCTGGTCCGTCTCTAGTGTGAACACTGGGTCGGAAGGAGCCAGGTTCGGTGTGAATGACGCTGCTAGTGTTTGGGCCATTAGCTCAGCTTTCTCTTCCGCTGAGTATGCTGGGCCGTTTGGTCCCTGTAAGGTAGGTGTGTAGAGTTTCTCCCTGGTGAAGTGTCTGGCCAGAGCCCACACTCCAGGACGTGTGGTATCAAGTCCAGCGAGTTTCTGGTCCCATTGTGTCGTTTTGAATGTTGTTATTTTACCCCGTATGATACCCTGTAGCCTGTTGACGTGATGTTTATACACCGGACGCCTGGTACGCTGCCAGTATCTCCTGAGTCGGTTTCTCATTGAGATAAGGCCCAGGATTTCCTGGGGCAGGGCCGCTGAGTGTTGTTGTGTGGCACGTAATGGTATGGATTCGGCTATTGCGTCTTGGACAGCAGTTGTGAGTACTTCAACAGCTTCATCAATTTGTTCTGTTTGAGTAATCTCGTGAGTATCAGGAATACGATTATCAAGCGTTTCCTTGAACAGAGCCCAATTTGCGCGCTTGTAATTTAGTATCCTGCGTGGTTCATTGTACTGCAGTGTTTCTTCCGTGTGAAGTATAACGGGGGTGTGGTTGGAAGGCAGATCGTTTACAACCTCAAGGTTGAGAGTAACTGTTATGCCCTTGATGAGAGCCATGTCTATCACGTCTGGCCTTTGATTCCTTTGGTAAGGAATATAAGTCGGTTCAACCGGTGCAAGTGTGATGTAGTTTCTGCCTAGTGAGTGTTCGTACAGTTTTTTGCCGTTGCGATTTTGTCTGATTGAGTTCCAGTCGCGGTGTTTTGCGTTCAGATCTCCAGCGGCGATGACTCGCGGTGCAATGTTGAGTACTGTGCTGATGTCGCGTGTTACAATGTTACCAGGAGCGTTGTAGAGCGACACCAGTGCAGTGTATGCTCCGTTGAACTTGACCCTGACGGCCGTGGCCTCTAATCTTTCAAGTGCAGGGAGCTGGATATTTGTGTGTTCAATGTCTTTGTGTATGATGATTGCTGTTCCGCCTCCTTCTCTGCCGTCCGCTCGGTCGGTACGATAGACGCAGTAGCCAGTAAAGTTTAGTCTGTTGTGAGGTTTGAGTTTAGTCTCGTTCACAAGGGCAATCAGTATCCCCTTTGCCTCAAGGAGCGCGGCAAATTCTGCCCTTTTGTTGGTGATCCCGTCTGCATTCCAGAACAGGATCTGTGATAGTGTTACGTTGTTTATGTGGGGGGGCGGGTGTGGCGTGTTATCCATGTATGGGAGTAAACAGGTTTGTGATCGCTGTTTGTATGACAGTCCAGTACTGGCCGGTTTCGGCAGTCATGAGCTGCGTGAACAGTGTGGTGACGGCTGCCCAGATCTTCGAAAAGATCTGCTGAGTCGTGTGTTGGGGGAATAGTGCCTGCATCACTGCCTGCAATATTCCTCCCGGTGTTGTTGAGATGTTGGGTATGTCGGCCTGTGTTGGCGAGTTGGCGGCCGTTTGTGCTTGTGTTAGCGTTGTGTTTGGGCTGGCTTGTGTTTCAGCTGTACGTATAGTTTCTGTTGGCGCCTGTGTTTCCGGTGTGGTGAGGGGTTGAGTAACGTGTGTTCTCGTTTCCTTTGTTACGTTTTGTGCCGGAGTGTTGGTGTTCCGTTGTTGCTGATTATTTTGTTGTGGTGTGGTAGTGTTCCCTCTCTGTTTTCTGGGTCCCCTTCTCCTACGCTGGGGTTTTGGTTTCCCTTGTGTAGGTGCGTTTATCTTGTCGTGCGTGTAACAGCTCGACGTGGAGGGGGTAGGTTCCGTGTTGTTTGGGGCGAGTAGCGTTGTTTGCAGTGTTGGGGTTGTTTGTTGTGTTGTCTGTGTTGGTTGTTTTTCTGTTGCTGGGGATGTGTTTTGTGCGTTTGTCGGGCCCTGCGCGTCCGTTGCCCTCCCCTGCCCGCTTGCCATTGCGGCGAATGAAATCCCATTCATCACGGGTCGCGGGGGGGGTCTCGGAGCTGTTTTGGTGGTTACTACTGTATTTTGCTGCTGCGTCTTTCGCATCAGGGCCGCGATGTAGGCGGAGCACCTTCTGTAGGTAGACGCGTGCGCCTGCCCACAGTTAGCGCATTTCCGTGCGTCTGACTGTCGCAGTGTACAGTGTTGGGCTGAGTGGCTGCCTCCGCATTTGCGGCACCGATATGCCAGGCTGCAGCGAGCAGCCGAATGACCAAAGCGTTGGCAGCGTTTACATTGTTGGGGGGCGCGAGGTGGTTCGAAGAGTTCTACCTTGACTCCCATATGAAGGAAATATTTCACCTTCAAGATTTCTCGGGAGTGAGCTGTGTCGGCCAGCTCCACAAGGTAGTTTGGTAGTGGTGCGTGTGTTCGTTGACCTGTCATCCGGCTTGCTCTGAGGCAGTCGAAGCCCAGGTCACGAATGTCTTGTTTCAAGGTGTCGCCAGGTGTGTTTGGGTCCACCCCCTTCACAACGTACAGCTGCGTGCGTTCGTCCGCGGTTCTGTACGTTTGGTGTTCTATCTCCTTAGCTTTGAGGAAGCTCAGGAGATTGGTGTAATCTGTTTTGGAATCCACGTACAGTGCAGCGTGTTCCCTCGTGAGTTTCGTGTGGTATGTGGTAGGCTTATGTAAGTCTACGAACTCTTTGTTTAGGCGACTGAGGTCGCCATAGTTCTGAATGATGACTGGTGGGAATCCAGTCCGTGTTGTTGTGACCTGCGTGGCTGTTTGCTGAGTGTTTCCCAGCACAGGTGCGGTTCTGTTGTTCCCAGTGTTTTGTGTGCTAATTGGTAGAGTGGTGGGTGTTGGCAAGAGCGCGCGGCGCTTGCCTTTTGAGCCTGTGAGCTCGCATGTCTGTGTGGCGAGTGGGAGACTATTGCTCCGTTTGCGTCCGACGACCTGCCACGGGCCGTCCCCATCGTCTGTGTGTTCGTGTTGTTGGTCCTCGTCGATCACAAGTTGACCGATTTCGGGGGAGTCGAGGTTAAATGTGGCATTTGTGTGTGTGATCGGTGTAGGTGTGCTGTTTTGTGTGCCCGCCATCTCGGCCCTTACCTCGGCAGCGGCTTCGGCCCTTGCTTGTGCAATAGCCTTTGCCATCTGCTCTTGGTGAGCTGCGAGCGAGATTGTGATGGCGAGGGGTGAACTCGGCATCACCGTCCCTTCTGGCGCTTGCGCCTGGCTTCGGGTGCGGTATGGGATTTTGCTGGGCAGACTAGCCATCTTTCCAGCAGAAGGATATTTATTAGGGAAGGGAAAAACGACAACTTTTGCTTCTTTGTGATAGGCAAGATGTGTTTAAGAAGAGGGGAGTCCCTACTGTCTATCGGCGCAAGGGAGCGCGGAGAGAAGAGAAAGGCCTACTGTGCGCGGGGTGATCCGACGTGAACGGGCCCCTGGCACAGAAATACCCTACCAAAGAACGGGTGAGTCCCGCTAGGGAATTGTAACCTTGGTCACAAGGAGCTACGAGCCGGAGCTCTTTGTCTCGCTATGCGCACTAGGCGACAGCGAGATCGGCGCTCTCCGACGTCGTCCGCTCTTCAGCTTGTTCGCAACCACTCTTTCGAGCTATTGACTGCCAGCCACGGCGAGGTTGTCCGCGAGCGCTGCGTCCGCACAGGTCGGCCGCTCCGCTGCGAGGGCGTGACGCGCTATAAATACTGCGCGAGCACAAGGGCGAGGCGGCGCGCCCAAGGACGGCACAGCGCGCCCAGCCACCACTGCCAGGTTATCGCTCTCTTACACACTGGTCAATGCTGCCAAGAAGAAAACCAATGGGTGTTTTCAGGGGGCACGACCGATGAGCAACTCTCCACCGCGAAAAAGGAAACACGTAAGCGACGACCGGGAAGCAAGCGTGGGGAAACCAATGATATAAACACCTGGCCCTTACGGCCCGACGCTGTTGGAGTGCTTTCTTCGTTGTTATAGTAGTAGTAATTTCCCTAGCAAACATTTCCTTCCCACCAATGAAATTCTGTGACATTAGACAGTGAGCGCCGAATACGTCAAAAACATTCACTCTATACTTTCATGTGACGGACGCCATCTTGACTTGCCGCATTTCTCACAATTTTGGAATTGTCCCTAGCAGTATGCCGTTTCATCGCAAAAGCACATTAAAGATGCACCACAAATGTAACCCTCGGTTCGATTTCTTATAACTACATGTATATGATGATGATACACGAATGGTTAACCTCTTGACGTCTGGCCAGCGATACGTCACGTACCCAATTTATACATGTAATGTTGATTTTAAAAGTGACAACTTATAAGACCATTGTGCCATATGTGAAACAGTTTTCAACGTTCTACCGTATTCTTCTTTTGCCTGATTGCAGTTTTGTGAACTACAACTAGTGAGAAATTGCATCATCTTCCAGAATCATGTGCTGCTCATAACCACCAACTTTGTAGACCTGTACTAACCAAAATCAAGGTAAGCACTTTTATTCTCTTGTTTACGTAGTCTAATCAAAGTTCAATGAAGTAGTTTCTGTTCGTAGTTTATATTTTATGAGGGTTTTTTTTCAGTTTGTGCCGAATTTGTCACAGTGTGCATGCTCTATAAATCTGCCGTTTTGTGGTATGTGCTAGAAGTGGCACATTGGGCACTGAAACATTACTGCATGCATTGTTTACAATGAAGTTCTCACTTTCAGATGTCACATTGTCGGCTAAGATCACAACTTCAGTTTCACTTCCTCATGAGAGCGAAGATAGTTTCGTGGCTGACTCGGATGAGGCCCCAGATTACAGACCTCATAAAGAGACGAAAAAAAAAAAGGCATGTTTCCTATGAGGAAAAAGAAACAACAAGGGGTAAATATTGGGGCTGTAAAATGGATCGCTAATAGAGTAGTATGCCTTGTGTCAACTTTTGAATTTGCTCTTCCTCTCAATATTGAACAACGTTTTGACTACTCAGGTCATCAGCAGATTGAAGTTACTTGCCGTAGAATAGTTACAACATATAACAAATTCTTGGGGGGAGCAGACTTACAAGATGGTCTCATTAGTTATTGCTGAATGTGTCTAAAACCAAGGAAGTTGAGATTTTTCTTTCACTTCATCGACACAGTTATTGTCAATGGTTGGCTTCTCTTCATACGAGACTGTAAAAGGAATGTTATTCCTACTCAGGAAGTAATGTATCAGCTAAATTTCCACTGTGTGGTTTTTTTTTTTGTTTTTTTTTTTTTTTTTTTAATTTTATGGGACTTAACTACGGGGTCATCAGTCCCTAAACTTACAAACTACTTATGAACTAACTGGACTAAGGACGGTACAAATATCTATGCCTAAGGGGGGGTTCGAACCCCCGACCGTAGTGGCCGTGCAGACTGTGACTGGAGCGCCTCAGTCACCTCGGCCACCTCGGCCGGCCACTGAAGTCATCGAGTCTCTCTGCAACTCAGCAGCCGACTCAGTAAAAAGATGAAGGCCATGAGCAGAAAGTAGAGAACGAATTTTCAAAGAAAAAGGACCATATGCCAATAATATCCCTGTTCGAAACGTTAGGGGATATAGTGTTGGACGCTAGCTAGCTGTTGTTGAGGCTAGACAGAGATTCAAGAACCCCTTCTGCAAGCAGAAATTGTTTGTTATATGTCACAAAGTTCACTTGCGCCTCAATAAAGTAAAGGCTTGCTTTGTAGATTTACAATTGTAAAATACACATACTGTATATCTGCTTGTAATTTTTGTGACACACAACCACAATTCTAAATAAATCGTCAGTGTAAGAAGTGTGTTATCAATTTTAATTATACGTATACCTATTTCCCACACCCCCTCTGACTTTTAGCCTTAGTACTATTTTATCTATTGCACAAAGTGCAGTTAAATTTAGTCCAATTACTCGTATTTCCCAATGTGCCAAATGTGGCACGTACCCAAAATTTGTTTGAAAAATAAAAATCTGAAAAAATTACATGCCATCTAAGCACCATTCAGAGTAACTTCCACACACAAGAATTTTTTTTTAAGATATTCATATAGCGAGCGTTAACAGATTGAAACCGTAGATTTCTGACCAGAAGATCTAGTGATCGACACTTCTACAAAAATATTCTTACCGTTGGTTACACACTGTAGTAATTTCTTATCCACACCATATTGTGAGCCTTTCTTATTCGTGTAACACTAGTATATTATGGAATACACTGTCACCTGTAAGAGACCGTTTTATCAAGAATGAGTAGCATCGACTTTGCGACTTTATAGCTGATGACAAAATGGACCATCCAATTTCTGCAGATGGAACAACAATCAATTGCATTTTGTTGTTTCTCACAAATGATTGACCTTTTTCTCCAAATATGTTGCGATTTCCGATAGGGTGGTTAGACCGACATTCCTTTATTATCACCAATATTTGGCAGTTTATTTTTGAATATACGACGCGGTTGCGGAGGGTATGATTAGCCAGGATCCCAAGAGGACATTGTTAATTTCTGTTTAAAATGTTTACAACATACTTTCCTAGAATCTATACGTCCGGCCTACAAGGACGTTTTAGACCTTTATATGTTGGCAAAAACTATCTCTGGCCGGAAATATTTCCCCCTTTTCTTTGTAAATATGCGCACGTGGTTGTAGGACGGTGAAATGACGATGAGCAACTTCTTGTCGCTGCACTTGCTCTTCGAAGAATGTGAAGGTTGGAAGCTAGCCGCTATGCTGGCCCAGCATGATCGTCATTGCAGTGAGCACGAGACCATCGAGATTGGACCGTGGATTAATGGAAACGTTTCGCCTGGTAACAGGAACCACGTTGATTGTCATCTTCCAAGCTAACGGCTGCTTGAAACAACCACAGCGTCACAGGATGGTATGGGTACTTTCCCATGGACATGAGGTAATAATTTGCGTCACTATGAGACTTTGGACAATGTTATTGCGGACCAGCTCCACCCATTCATGTTTAATATCTTCCCCGTCAGTGATAGGGTAGGTTTATTATTATTATTGGCTTTCGTAACGTCCTCATGCTTGCTTCCATCTCAAAATAGGAAAAGTTATATTACAGGTTGATTTATATATATATATATATATATATATATATATATATATATATATATATATATATATAAATATAAAAGCTATACGTTGACAGTGTTATGAGTGTCTGTCTGTCTGTCTGTCTGTCTGTCTATGTCTTACAACTTTTGGACAATGTTGACTGGAATACAGTTGCATATAAGATGAACATTAACAAGACTAAAACTAGGGTAATGGAGTGCAGTGTAAGAAAATCAGGTGATGCTGAAGAAATTAGATTAGGTAACGAAACAATAAAGGAGGTAGATGAGTTTTGTTACTTGGGCAGTAAAATAACAAATGATGGTCGCAGTACAGAGGATATAAAATGCAGAATGGCAATGGGTAGAAAGGCGTTTTTGAAAAAGAGAAATTTGTTAACATCGAATATTGATTTAAGCCTAAGGAAGTCCTTTCTGAAGGCATTTGTATGGAGTGTTGCCTTGTATGGGAGTGAAACATGGACGATAAGCAGTGTGGACAGAAAGAGGATAGAGGCTTTTGAAATGTGGTGCTACAGAAGAATGCTGAAGATTAGGTGGGTGGATCGCGTAACTAATGAGGAGGTACTGAACCGAATTGGGGAGAAAAGAAATTTCTGGCATACCTTGACTAAAAGAAGGGATAGATTGGTAGGACACATTCTTAGACATCAAGGAATTGTGAATTTAGCGTTGGAGGGAAGTGTGTGGGGTAAAAATCGCAGAGGGAGACCAAGAGACGCGTATAACAAGCAGATTCAAGTGGATGTGGGTTGTCGTTCTTATGAGGAGATGAAAAGGCTTGCTCAGGATAGAGTAGGGTGGAGAACTGAACACAAACCAGTCTCTGGACTGAAGACCACAACACAACACACAAGGGCATGAATGGGCCGCAGTGGTTGAGGTTCGCTGATAATTCTGTCAGACATCAAATGACTTTAAATAGCGATTACATGGAACGGACAGTGTCTTGGAAGGAAGATACAAGATGAAAATTCAACAAGAGTAAAACGAGGGTAATGGAAACCATTGTCAGAAGATCAGGCAATGCTGAAAGAATTAATCAGGTAATGAGATAATAGTAGTAGATGAGTTTTATTATTTAGGTAGCAAGATAATGTCCGATGCCAGAAGTTAAGAAGATATAAAATTGAGAACGGCTATGGGGAGAAAAGCGTTTATGAAGAAGCGAAATTTGCCGACATCCAATATTAAGATCAAATGTATGCAAGTCCTTTCTGAAAGAATTTTTCTTGTAGTGTAGCATTGTATGGGAGTGAAACGTGGACAATGAGTTCAGACAAAAACATGATAGCTTTCGAAATGTGGTGCTATAGACGAATTATGATGATTAGATGGGTAGATCACGTAACTAATGAATAAGTGCTCAACAGAGTTGGGGAGATAAGTAATTTCTGGCACACCTTGACTAGGACACATTGTGACATCAAGGAATCGTCAACTTAGTATTAGAAGGAAGTGTATGGGGTAAAAATCGTAGATGGAGATCAAGTACGAATACGTGAGCAGATTCAAAAGGATGTACGTTGCCGTAAGTATTCTCAGATGAAGAAACACTCAGAGGGCTGGTTAGCGTGGAGAGCTCCATCAAACCAGTCTGAGGACTGAAGACCACAGTGTGTGTTATCAGGAACAGATTAAAACGTAAGACAATTTTTCACATACACGGTTTACTGATGAACTACCTTATACTAAAGACGAAACAAACATCCATATCCGACGGGGGATTCGAACCACCGACGGGGAACGGCCTCGCGTATCAGAGCATAGCGTTGCGCTCGGCCGCTCCGCTGCGGCTACGAGGCTTACATTGTAATACAGGATGCACAGAACTAGTATGGCATAAAATATTTTCTGTTAGTACGGTAATAATGATAAAAATCGCCGTTGGGATATTCTATCTGCGCCACTTTATCAGAATCGGGCAATCATTGTCTAATAAGCAGTAAAATCACACTGAAACGTTGGTTACCAAATCTGTCCGATATGAACCCAATTTAACACGCATGGCACGCTATTGGTTGCGCAGGTGCGCCACAAACACTAATCCGAAGCGGAAGGAAGCAAACAAACAAGGGAGACGAGGGTTAACGACCCGTCATGAAGAGACGGGGCACACGCTATGATTGTTTCTGTCAGGGGTGGGAAAGGAAATCCGCCGTGCCTTTTGAATGGAATCATCCAGTCATCTGCGTGGAGCGATTCAGGGAAATCACAGGAAACGAAATCACGTTAGCCGGAGGCGGGGCTGAACCACCATTATTCAAAACACAAGTCCACGGTTTTACCACTGCGCCACCTCGCTAGGCCCTATAACGTAAGAGAATTCTATGGTTATACGCCTAAGACATCTGCAAATCTAACCGGGAATTGTCGAATACATGTCACGCAGACCCCGTGCCGTAGTACGACCAAAAGATAGAGGTGGGGGGGGGGGGAGCAGATCAACACTGTTTAGACTGGTGGCACTGTGCTGGCGAAGTGTTGAAGCAACAACGATGAGAAGAGTACTAAGTAAGATGACCAGTTTTATTGTGCGCTGTCGTAGCAGGGCAGTTTATTTCCTTAGAAATTTATGCACATGGAGAAGACGTGTCTGAGCCACACAAAAGACAGAACGTCCGTACGGTGGTCCTTGAGGACTGCTCGAGCGCTTTGGATCCCCATCGAGATGGATTTAATGACGACATCGTAAGATTCTGATGTGCGCTGCTCAGTTTGCTACGCGTGGGTTCTAGGAAGAGAAAGGTCGTCAGTTAGAACCTGATCTACAATGACCTAGTCATATACCGGAAGTTAAAACGCTATGTCCTCCTCTAAGAAACCATCCCGAAATTTGCTTTAAGCGTTCGTCTCATCCGAGTACGGATGTATACGTATGTGTGTAGCTGCCGTGATGCCCTGTCGCGAACGTGCGACACTGCCTCTGCGGACGAAGATGCGCGGCTAAGTGAGAGCACGAATAAGGTCCGCTACGCGCGTGCCCCGCATACCGACGCTACGCACGAGTCTGCAGGAATTCGCGTAGACGCGTCATCGACCGACCTGGAATGCCACCGGCGCTCCGTGCCTATCAACGAGAGCCTGATATCGAAAGCCCCTAATGCATCGCAAACGGCAGCGGGGGCAGCGCGCTTTGCGGAAGACATTAATATTTCTGTCCGCTGCCGGCACAAGTGAAATCGCCTATTTGTATCACGTCGACCTAGTACCACAGTCGCTTTATGCCCATGCGCACAACTAACGTTAATGACAGAAGTAGCCGATGTGATTGTTTACGTGTCAATACTATCTGCTGTGGAACGATTTTTTCCCCCTTTGTTTTCTCTTCCGTCATTCAATATACTTCTGCAGGACTCCCACTGGCCACGATTTCTACCATACAGCGCTGGTTTCCAAATGTCTATTCTCTTCCAAACTTTAAGAAAAATATTTGATGCCAGTGGACTTTTCTTGGCCATCGATCCCTTTATCTGTGCTACTGTACCTTTTTTACCCCCCTTGCTTTCCTTTCGTGGGTTTGTTAGTTAATATACATAAGACAAATAAGCTTTTTGTACCAACTGACATAGTGAAAGCAAGGAAAATGAATAAAAGATTATGCAGAATGAAACATTCACTCTGCAGCGGAGTGTACGCTGATATGAAACTTGCTGGCATATAAAAATTGTGTACCAGGACTCGAACCTGGGAACTTTGCCTTTCGCGGGCAAGCGCTCTACCAGAGTGACAGATCGCTTGCCCGCGAAAGGCAAAGTCCCAGGTTCGAGTCCCGGTTCCGACACACAATTTTAATCTTCCAGGAAGTTTCAGAAGGATTAAGGTTTAACGACCTGTCGGCATCGTGGTAATTGGATACGGACTACAGGATCGGATTGGTTTTAGTTACCGATGGAGCAGGAAATCGGCCGACCCCTTTCAAAGGAACAATCCCGAATTTCCCTGAACTGATTTTCGGCAATCAGAGAAAATCTGAATCAGGATGACCGGCGGCGGATTTAAGTGTGTCCAGTGTGTTACCACTTCGACACACAGTTCGGTGAACACAATACAAATAGCATTACATAATGCCCCTTGTGTGGAGTTTCTCCAGTTAGCAGCGTCCGAACATTATGAGAATTCACATTGCCTGCACTTCCTATAAATTCTTTTTAGTGACGTAATGACATTTGTCAGTTACTCGATGGGAGAAAACGAAAAAAAATTGTACAGTAGAAAAGGGTGGCCACTGGTGGAATCTTTAGCAGAAATATTAGTCATTGCCCTATCCTCAATCATCCAGTGCCCCTTCAATACTAAAAAAAAAACACAACCCCCCCCCCCCCCCCCCCACACACACACACACAAGATATCGAACGCTCAATCATTAAAATTCAAGAAACATTTTTTGCGGAAGGATCATGAAAAAGATGTGTCGTTCATGTACCTTACATTTTGTTTAGTCAGACCAACCACTTTCTGACATGGTGGTGGATGGAGGTGAACTCTGCTGTGAATACACTAACACTATACTCCTTAACGTGATAATGTTCGATTAATGTCCATTGTCCAGACAATTTATTCTTCACACCGGTCACGCTGTATTGCATGCACCTTCGTTGCCCAAGTGAGGACGTGTTTTGTCGATGCTCATTTTGGTATCGATTTAATTATTTTTAACAGGCCCATAATCTGAAGAACGCGGGCGCTTTGGCGCTCGGCACTTCGCTTTAATGACTCATTGGTTTTGCCCGGTAACAGCCCCTTCCGATGATCACAGAAATACCAAAGTTGCATGACGTGAAGGACAGTTAGTTTTACGGCGCACTCAACAAACATTTTATGCGTGACTCACATTTCCCCTTTTCATTTAACAGTCACTGAAGAAGATGCAGTAACATTAGCGGTACTACACTGGGCAGTACCTAAAATCTGAAAGAAAAACACAGAACACAAAGGGGTCTTTGAGCTGTCAGAAGAAATATATGTGCACTCCCGTCGGTTTTGATGTTTATGGAAAGGAACGTGGTTTCTAACATGACGATCTAGCGAATCGAGTTCACCTACTGGGAGTGTTGTTGTCGTCTTCATCAGTCTGAAGACTGGGGCGCACACGCACGCACAGGCTCTTCGAACCAGACTACAAAATCTATACCCAAACGATTGTGCTTTTGCTACTGGAACTACATACGTAAGACCGGAAATTTTTGTTTCTGTCTATCACTAATATTTGCAGTACATCAGTTAATTTTTTTCATGAACATTTCAACAGTTTCAAATAGTATAATAGGACTTACACGAAAGTAAAAACACAGGAACGCTCATGGCTAAAGCAAACGCAACTCTTAAGGACAGAGATTGATTTAATGAAACGCTTTAATGTTATAGAACTTCGGAAAGTTTCTGTAGTATGAATGTGGCAGAAATGGAGCAAGGATTATTCGTGGGTGAACTTGTGACAGGTGTCTTACATGCAGCTGAGGAGAGACGTTAAACCTTAAGGAGTCGCGTCGGGTCAAAATGACCCGAGACAAATTTTCATTTGTTAAATTTCTTTGGCACATATCACTCTGAAGCTTGTCATGCACACATAATGCAATAAAATATGTGTGCATCATAAACTTCAGAGAGATAAGTGCCAAAGACATTTAACAAAAGAAAATTTGTCTCGAGTCGCTCCTTAAGGGCTAACATTACAACAGGTCTATTTTTTCACGCGACAGCAATTGTTGTAAGACACCAATGGGTTTATAATCCATGAACACAGAAGCGGTAGAAGTTGTGTCTAGCTTTATTTTCGCGGACACCTAACGTGAACTTGACATTAACATTCATTTGCCTGTGTTTAAGCAAAAGGCAAAGATGTTTCGATGGTCTTCATACGCTAATTCGAGTTGGCTACATAAAAATCTAACCAACACCACCATTCCTAGTTAATTCAGTTACTCGAAATTGGTATTAATGGTTTTATAACTCTAAATAAATACAACACATTTCCTACGGTTAAAAGTCATTTTAGGGTTAGTAGTACGGAAACTGAGATAGCATTTGTTTACTATCCAGTTCAGTCGCCCGTAGTGTAATACTACTGGCAATTTTAGAGGAGCAAGCTTCCCCCCCCCCTCTCTCTCTCTCTCTCATATGCCAGTTTATCATGGGATGTGCGCCTGTTGTATAGCCACACTTGCAGACGATTGCACAACTCGGCACGACATCCACGACGGCACGTCATAACTACAGAATAGCCGCATTTACGAAGAATTGCACAACTATATATTATGTTCACTCCCCACCATAGTTATTCTACAAAAGTTTAAACTTTAGAGAAGTGTATTAATAATTTTATTTTATTGACTTCACAAATCATCAAAAAAATATTCAAATGTTTGCAAATCTTATGGGACTTAAATACGGGGTCATCAGTCCCTAAACTTACAAAATACTTATGAACTTCTTACGATCTAGGACGACACAAATATCCATGCCCGAGGGGGGGATTCGAACCCCGACCGTAGTGGCCGTGCAGACCGTGACTGAAGCGCCTCAGTCCCCTCGGCCACCGCGGCCGGCCACAAATCATCAACAAAAAGAAATTTGTTCTGCGAAAGTAGAAAAATGCTGTAGATTAAATGCCTTTTAGAAATAAGTTACAGGGTTAGTACTGAAGCTCTTTAGTTATTAAGCAAGAGGATGACAGTGCCATATGTCAGGAAGATTAGAGTAATAGAAAAGGTACAGAAATTAGAATAGGAACTGCTCAGCACTTTTACTCCACTCGTGGTTGCTGTTTACAAAATCTGTAAGTCAAAATTGCCAAGATATTCCTTTGAAATTTGTATTTAATATTCTTTTCAATGCGTGCTATACGGATTAAAACCAGAGGCACACTAGTTTTCAACGTCCAGAGGTATCAGTACTTCTGTACAATAAAACAGGACTGCCCATAGCACCCTGGGAGGCTGATAAGGGAGTCGTCGCTTGCCGGACGCGACACGCATATATAAGGAAGTGCTGCACGTAGACGGAAGCAGTTCACTTCAAGCAAAGATCGCGCACACTCCGCGTCAGTCGCGAGAATCAGGGATTCCGTTTATATGTTCTACTTCACGTTGTCGCCCATAGACATTTGAAAATCTTGAGGCGAGCACTGACTGACTTAAGTTAGATGTTTGATAATGAGTATAGTAAAGCTAATTACTTGGCAGTTCGCATGGAAGACGTACCTGATCAGTTTCGAGTGCTGTATGAATAGGAACAATAGTTTGCTTAATAATTCAATATCTGGTGTATGTGTAGCGTTCTTTAAAGAACATACAATTTACTGATAATTGTGTAAATTCATTTTCGCCATAGTTCCCGAGTCCACTGAATTAGAGATTATGAACACTGTTTTGCAGTTTCGACGAGCTCTGAAGCGTGGACCAGCTGACTGAAGATTAAGAACAGTACGTTCTCCATCGTATACAAAAAAAAAAAAAAAAAAAAAAAAAAAAAACCCTTACCATACCAATTACCGATTCAAACAGTACAAACCAACATTACCGGCCGGAAGAATAGAACAACCCGCCGCCTCACACAGTTCTCCGAATGATACGGCGATCGTAATTTGTTAGACGCGTTTTAACCCTTTAATGCATGACTTTTTATTTGAAACTATAAAAATGTATAGTGCGTATATACCGAGAAAAATATTGAAGAAACAATCCTTAAAATTATTATACACTACTAGCAACAAACCGTTCATAGCTGGTCAGCTGTATAGTAAGTACTTCCATGATGTACCCGATGCAGTAAATGTGTCTATTGTGCCTCTCATCTATCCAGAAAGTAACTCATAATGCAAAAATAGTATGTGATTGGTTCATCATGTTGGTTTTGCTGTACTCTTTTTCCTTGTTTGCGGTTAAATAAATGGGAAAGGGTCCGCGTTTTTTTTTTCTTCGACAATTATGTTATTTACTTATACATATGTAAATATAAAAAAATTACAATGTACACTGTAGTTTATGATTCGAAAAAACGCATGAAAAATGCAAGAAATATGGTTTACCTGGCGTTGTTACATTTTATGTTCCAGAGTGAAACATAGCAAAAGATAAAAAAGTCATGAACACACAACGCTACGCAATGACACAATATTGAACACAATGAAGGAACTTTACAAAGACAACAACTCAAACAGCTGATCGTTTGTGGCGCCACAAGAAGGCGAGAACAACTGAACCTCTGCAGCAACTCCAAATCCATCAAACCGCCATAATAGTCAAAGTGAAACATCTGTAGCGACTAAGCACACAATAACTCGCCAGAACTGTGAAAAGTGAAGTATAAAATGCATTAAACTGACGAAAATTTGTTGTGGTAAGTGTGGAAGCATTTACCACAGAAGAAAGCGAGATTCCCCAAGCACAGCTGTGAGCAACAACAAGAAATTTTCGAAATATTCCCGCGATTCCTGAACACGTCTTCCTTCGTTAGAAAAAAATTGTTTTCATAAAGCGTACATCTCTCAAAAAACACAATCTGTTTGCAGATGACAGACTATGAAGTACTGGAATGTTTCAGTCTGGAACATAAAATGTAAAAACGCCAGGTAAACCATATTTGTTGCATTTTTCATATGTTTTTCGAATCAAACTACACGGCGCTTGTCCATTTATAGTATGTGATTCACTACTTTTACATGGCAAACGAGGAATACTAAAGTAAACATACATTTTAGGAGTAACTCAATGTCGAACTGATTCAGTAGCGCTCTGCGATTTATAATTTCTAGGACGAGCTACTAGCATATGTACCACTATGTATACAAGAAGCTACAAATGAATTTGTGGTAAAACTTTGATCAGTTTGAGAGATGATGGGAAAAATAAGGTATATACGTGATCAGCTACACTATGCATCATATGGTTAAATGTTAGCATTACAACGTATGTCACCAAGGTCTGTACGGGTGAGCAGGAAGTTTCCAACAAATCCACGGATCAATTTAAAATCTAATGTGAATATAAAATCTGTCGGTCGATGGAGTTCTTCCTTAATTATTTGGGTGACGAAGTCTTTCATAGCATTTCCAACAATGCTAAGATGGCATTAGTGTGAAGTGTTCTGCGGAAATTAGAGACACACGAATGTGTACAGACGGGTGTAGGAGGCTCAGACACTCCCATACACAGGTGTTTAACTGCATCAACTAACGCGTTTTTTTTTTTTTTTTTTTTTTTTTTTTTTTTTTTTTTTTTTTTTTGGGGGGGGGGGGGTGTGTCGTCGTGAAGCGAAGGTAGGTGGGAATGCTGTAAACAAAAAGCAAGCCTTATCACAGCCACGCATTTTACTCGGTGGCTGGGACGGCACAATCACGCCGTTCATCTGTGGCATCCTTCCAGTTCATCTTGGAAAAGAATTCGGTCATTGCTCCCGCTTTCATTTCATGGCATTAAGACAAGAGCCACAGAATGAAAATAGAATCTTTGCAACGCGTTTCTTATACATCACACACACACACACACACACACACACACACACACACACAGTTTCGATTGGTGTGTGTGTGTGGTGTGTGTGTGTGTGTGTGTGTGTGTGTGTGTGTGTGTGTGTGTGTGTGTGTTTATATTAATCTAAACTGAACTGATAAAAATACGTGTGACAAAAAATGCCAAATGTTTGGAAGGAAGAACACCGTGGTCACTTTAGGAGCACACGCTGTGAGTTTTTCTCAGACATGGGAAAGGAAATAGCCTATGCATATTAGAATGGAACCATCGCTGCATTTGTTCCTTTCGTTCCCAATGTTGTTCCTCAACAACAACGTATTAACATCTGATTTATAGCGTATTTTGTGTATCACCCCTTAAAGTCTCATTCTTGTTGACGAACAACATGCTTCTAGTATGTTATTTTGCCGCTTGGTACGGCCTATAGCCATTTCTGAGGCATTAGTCTATCCGTCTTGGAGGTTGTGTTACGTTGCCTTCTGTACATGGCTGTGAATTTGAGTGTGGTTCATGTTATTTTATTTCAGCAATGAATTGTCCTGTCTTTGGTGCTGTGACGAAAATTATTCTAGCATTATTGATCCGACAGTGGTAACTATCAACAAAACTACGCCCCAGGTAATAAAATACCTCAATACAAACGTCTGTTGTCCATGAAATTTATGACAAAGAAAAAACCTCACAATTTAAAAACACGTTTATTGCACTGTATTAATACAGAAAACACTGAGTTTTAATTTTTCCAAAGCTGAACTCATAATGTGGGAATGAAAGGATTAAGAAAAATCACGTGAAAGCTACATCAGGAGGGCCGGAGATGGGTTTGAAGCGCCGTCCCGAACGCGAGGTCAGGATGTTACCAAATGTTTAAGCGTAATGCCGATTTATCCGTGTGTAATACGGGACTGTATTTCATAATTCAAGATATGCATGAATTTTTTTTTTTTTTTTTTTTTAAGTCTCGGTCGCAATTAGCTTTATTTCACATGACGCGTTTCGAGATCATCATCAGATCTGTGGTACAAAAGAAGAAAATTACATTTCAGATGCTTAAAGCACCTAACTACAATATGTATAAGGAGTACAAACCACATTAATACATATATACTTACAAAAAAATTTTAAACGATGGGAAATACAACCATCTTAGTGTAGATGCTTGAATAAAACTTAAAACACCATCGTGGACGTCTAGTGACAGTGTTGAAATAGACTCTCATGCCCAACTGTGGTGAGAGGGGGAAACACCGTAACAGGTAAACTAGGCCCACTCACCACCAGATGGCGCAGGGTTGACATTAAAAGTTACTTGAATAAAACTACACCCATATCATGTACTCACAGATATTGTAATTACGTGCCTTAAACATCTAAAATGTAATTTTCTTTTTTTGTACCACAGATCTTATGATGATGATCGCATGTGTGCAATAAAGCTAATTGCACCCGAGACTTTTCAAAAAAAAAAAAAAAAAATTTCATGCATGCCAACGTATGGTCGCTTGTCCACATAATGGAAGGTTTCATGAACCAAGTGATAATTCAAGATATTTACACTCGTGTTCTAACACGTGATTAAAGTATACAGCAGAGGAATTTGTCGCATAGTTTACAGTGTCAACTTTCAGTAGGAAAATTATGTACTACTTTCACCCAAAGAAAGAGGGAAAAGTATCTAATCACCTCACTTTTTTTCTGTTATTTTGGGTTGACGAAACAATGCATTCTAAGGGAACTGTGGCATGCTGCAACGTTCCCCCCCCCCCCCCCCCCCCACCACCACCACCACCACCCGCCGCCAAAGAAGGAGTAGCACTGTTCGTGCAACACAACCTTCGGAAAAACATTTCGAACAACATTTAATTTTCTCCATGTCAATGGTACGAATAGGGTCTATAGGTCTAAGGTACGGCTGATGATACCACAGGCGGAGCACGATCTCTCATTGGATAGCTTGGACCCTTTGTAGCGATTTAGGGAAACCTAGCAGAACAGGAGTTTGTGTTCCGGCAAGGAGGCTTAAATCACCCCCTTTCTAAATGAGAGTCCAGTGTCGTCACCACTGAGCCAGTTCTCTGGATGCCTGCGTCGAATGCTTTGCCGTGAATGAAAGAAAACACTCCGTATTTTCTTCTTGTACAAGTTTCTTTATGGGGGAACACTGTTTGCAGTCTTTTAGAAAAAGGGACATGGAATCGCTTGCTTCATTGTCGGTTCGAGTTCTAAACTTGTCTGAATTCTAAAGTGAGCGAGGTTGGCTGAGTGACGTAATTATAGAGCGGAATCAACGGCGTTTAACGCGTAATTGTGCGAAAGGAACGCAACACAACAGATTACACCGGGCGGTAAATAGCTCAGCTAATGGAAACCGGGCAGACAGCAGAGGAAGAGAAGTGTTACGGCGATCGGCGTAAATCAGCAAGACGAATGTGGAGCGTCTGCGCCGGCCATCCCTGTTTAGGCGCGAATAAAAGCAAAGGGTGAGAGATTTGTGAGGCGCGTCGCCTGTGTTTGTGCTGGCAGGAGACGGCCGCGCGGCCTGTCGCCGCGGACAAAGTTACGGCACACACACCGCAACGCTCATTTCGGTCACCTCGCATTCTCAGCGATGCGCCTACCGCACGACGCTGAAGAGTACGAAGTACGAATAAGCGACATGCACGCTGGCATGTGTCCGACTTCATACGTATACATTGATGAGTGACACAATAGGAAAATGAGTGGATAAAGCGGTGCGTATAAAATTGACAAGAGAAATAATTGTCTAAAGTATTCGAGACGTCTACAACCCAGTGATCTCTACATAATCTGGATGATGAACTTCAGCTGCTTGTGTGTGTGTGTCAGTCAAATTTGTATGACTGGCGAACTAAAAAAATGACCGCTAACACATAACATGAAAAGACATTAGGTTCAATTGCACTCTCGTAACAGACTATCACGTGGTATATTGACAAACTAGCTGCAAGTACCCGGCTTTGCCCGGGTTTAAAATAAGGTTTTCCAACAAATGCGTCTTATATGTATAGAGATTGCAATCGAAGTCTAAGTAAAATACTCTGCCCCATGCACCGAACGAAATTTTATGTAGACAGTAACCATTTTGTTTTCAAAGTCAAGTGTACAAAATTTCATCAAGATCGGAGCAAAACTGTGGATTATGGCGAAATCCATAATTACCCTCCACCATGCACTGAACGAAATTTTATGTAGACAGTGCCCTTCCTCTTGTTTTGAAGAGTCAATAGTGCAAAATTTCACCAAGATCAGTGCGAAGATATAGACACATCGAAAACGCAAGTTCACTTTTTATCAAATTTTACGGTTTGTTTTCCAAAAAATGGAACGAAACCAGTTTAAGAACTTTTCTCATGTAATTTTGTGTACGTGTACCAAATTTCACGTTATTTGGTTGTCTGGATCTTGAGTTATAAGAGGGCAGACAGACAACAAATGCGTCTTGTAAGTATAAAGATTTCGAAACTGGAAGTATTGTACCAAATCTTTACACGCACAAATTGATGCAAGTTAAATTTTCCTGACAGATTAAAATTGTGTGCCGGAGCCGGGATTCGATCCCGAGACCTTTGCCTTTCGCGGGCAAGCGCTCTACCGACTGAGCTATTCTGTCATGTTTCACAGTCCATCCTCACAGCTTTACTTCTACCAGTACTTTGCCTCCTACTTTCCAAACTTCAGAGAAGTTCTCCTGCGAAACTTACTAGCACTCCTGGAAGAAATTATATGGTGTAGACATAGCTTAGCCATGAAGTTGTGAGGGCGGAACGTGAGTCGTGTCGGGATAGCTCAGTGGTAGAGCGCTTGCCCGCGAAAGGCAAAGGTGCCAAGTTCCAGTCCCGGTTCCGGTACACAATTTTAAACTGCCAGGAAGTTTCATATCAGCGCTCACTTCGCTGCAGAGTGAAAGTTTCATTCTTATGGAAGTTAGTTTGCCAAATAACGACAAGACAGGCAATGCAGAATCATAAGAAAAACATATGACTGTAGAGGCACACTACAATTCTATAATCAAAGAATTCAGGGTGAATAGATATCACTATTCTAAAACCCACATCAAAGGCAATAAAGTTTTCACTGTTTCTTAAAAAATTACTCTTATTAAATATACGTGGAATGCCTCATGCAATAGCTAAATGAGTCCTCAAGAGCTTATGTGTGTTTTATCTGCTGACTTCAATTAAAAAGCAGAAAGCACCACCACTGTAAATGCATGGATCGATGGTACAATACAACTAATCATACTTCTCTCCGGTAGAACCATCTGCCTGAATTGTAGCTTTATGTATTCTGCCGCTAGGTGGTAGGTTACTTATACCTGACTAACGTTTGTTTAGTAGGTTTATCTGAGGCAATCACAATATGCTGGGGAAAAATACGGAAGGATAAAACGTATGTTTCAAGCTGCCTTCTTTTTGTATCGTAATAAATACATAGGGAGTATTAAGGTCATATGAGAAGTTCCAAGCAATCCTTGAAAATGTTTTCACAACTAAGGAGTTTAGAAGCAATATAAGGAGTCTATATGCTTCCTGTGGATACGCTTGAGACTATGGGGAATAATATAAACCAGATCAATAACTTGTTGATCTAACTGGCTGAGTGTACCATATGCGAGCAGTTTTTGACAATTTTGCCAGTCGCTCATTTGCATCGTGTGACTATAGTCTCTGCTATCGCCGTTGACTTTCAATAAAATTAGTTCGACACCAAAGAGGAACAAATTATGTATATTCAAAAATATCTGAACAAACTCCCGCAAAACAAAAAAAAGTAGTTCATTCAAACAACTTTCCGAAAACCTTTCACTTCCATTATTAATTAGTACAATTTTCAAGTTTGGATTCGTTTGGGACCGATGTGCAGCGACCACTGAAATTTATGAAAGGAAAACTTATCAGCCGCGAAACAATTTTATGTATTTCGTATCTATTTCGGCTATAGAAAAGCCATGGTAAGTGCATTCAGGTCTCATAAACGGAATTGTTTCGTTTCTGCAGTTTAGTGGTTCCTTGATAACTGATACGAATACATCCCATTAGTCCTTACTTGACGTTTATTTTATTGCATTTTTCCACACATCGTTTTGCGTGTGATTTTGTTTGATGGAGAGGCACTAATCCGAAGCAAAGACTCGCATTCAATCCTTGCATGAACTGCAGCTTATAGGAATAATATGTATCAATAAGATAATGCGAAGCACGAACGGTAAAACCGAAGGAACACGGTTTCCATATAGGATCCCTAAAACATACACGAACAGTCTCTGTATTTTACGCATTTTATTCTTTTTCACAAACTATCTATTTACACATTTTTAATGAATACTTACTCCGTAGTTTTGGAAAACCGACGGCGACATCCAACAAAAGACGTCGAAACCTTTGCTACACAAATTGCAAAATTTATTTTGTATATTCTCATGGTAACTAAGGGTGTTGCCCGTTCGACAAGTTAATGACGACCATAGCAGCGACACTCGTCGCTAGCCCACGACCTCTCTCTTACATTCTTAAATATGTTTCGAACCATACACGTTTTATACCACACAGTTTTTAAGCCAGGCATGAGTGTATGGGTATATTGAACCACGTATCCTAGCTCAGAAGCGCACTGTAACTTCGAAATTAAGTACCATCATTTTATTCTGGCGCTTGGACACTCGTATTTGATGGCGTGAAATAGGTTACAATATCACGTAATGCTACACACACACACACACACACACACACACACACACACACACACAGACACACAGACACACAGACACACAGACACACAGACACACAGACACACACACACACACACACACACACACACACAGACACACAGACACACAGACACACAGACACACAGACACACAGACACACAGACACACAGACACACGCGCGCGCGCGCGCGCGCGCGCGCGCGCCATATAAAACCAGAGCTACTTTTGAATGACTTCTTTGGGGGTCACGGAGAATCAAACTAAGGATGTGTGTGTCATTGGTAACAAAGACGTTTGCCAGTGGTTATCAAGACGTTATGCGGGAAGGCCTATTAGTCAACTGATGGTGCGATCGGGATGGTTTATCGTTTTAGTGGAGCTAATTGAATATAAAGCCTGATAATATGAAGTATCCACTTGCAAGTAGGAATCCCAGGAAGTAGATCCATATTTTGTGCATCCTTTTCCCAACGACGAAAACAATATCAGTCATTTACGTTAACCTTGGTAATGAATTATTTATGTTGTAATGAACAGCCCTATATTTGCTTCACTTCGAAGCATCGCGAAAGTATTTTGACCTGCAACTTTCATGGATACAACGAATGAAAGAAAGAAAGAGAAACCAAGAACTGACATCTGACAATCATGTTGCTGATAGACTCCGCTTAAAATGGAATATCTGTTCAGAACAGCATATTAGTGCCAGTCCAACTATATGGACGAATGGACGATGGTTCCCTCGGTTACTTTCGGTTGTGGGTTGATTCAGTGAAGGCAATCGCATGCGACGTGTAGGGCAAATTCACACTATTTGTAGCACCGTACCCACAGACGGCGTAATTGTCTATTTTGAAATAGACCGGTAAGTCGAAACAAGGTGCAGAATTGTAACGCCACGTTTACCTTCTCGGAAGGACATGTGTACCATAAATGCAAGTAGTTAGCTAAGTTTGCTTAGAGTTGCCTGCGCATGGTTTTTTTTAACCCCTTCAGGACCTGCAACTTCTTGAGACTTTCAGAGGGAGCTTTAGGCAACAATTGACAGAAACGGGGGGAAATAAAACTGTAGACGAGCAATGAGTAGCATTGAGAGATGAAATAGTGAAGGCAGCAGAGGACAAAGTAGGTAGGAAGACAAGACCTACGAAAAATCCTTGGATATCACAGGAAACACTGAATTTAATTGATGAAAGCAGAAAATATAAGAATGCAGTAAATGAAACAGGCAAAATTGAGTACAGACGACTAAGAAAAGAGATTGACAGGAAGTGCAAAATTGCTAAGCAGGCTAATTAGGGGAAAATAGATACCGCCTACAGAAAAATAAACATTTGGAGACAAGAAAAGTAGCTGTATGAATATAAAGAACTCAAATGGAAAACCAGTTCTCAGCAAAGAAGGGAAAGCTGAAAGGCGGAAAGAGTATGTAGAGGGGCTCAACAAAGGAAATGAACTTCGAGATAATATTGTAGGAAGGGATACTATCCTGAGAGAAAACACAAAGATATAAGTCGAAACTAGGCCCCAGGAGTCTCTAGGATAGCCAGCCATGACAGAACTATTTCACCTGGTGCGCAAGATGGCATGAGACAGGACAAATATCCTTAGATTTTAAAAAAATGTAATAATCCCCATTCCAAAGAAAGGAGGTGCAGACAGGTGTGAAATTTACAGAACCATTAGTCTAAAAAGTCATGGTTGCAAAATTTTAACACAAATTATTAACAGAAGGATGGAAAAGCTGGTAGAAGCCGCCCTTGGGGAAGACCAGTTTCGATTCAGGAGAAATGTAGAACACGGGAGGCAGTCTCACTTTACGACTTATCTTAGAAGATAAAAACAATGGCAAACCTACATTTCTAGCTTTTGTAGATTATGAGAAAGCTTTTGACAATGTTGATTGAAATACACTCTTTCAAATTCTGAAATCAGCAGGATTAAAAGGTAGGGAAAGGAAGGTTATTTGCGACCTGTACAAAAACCAGTCAGCAGTTGTCAGAGTTGAAGGGCATGAAAGGGATGCAGTGGTTGGAAAGGGAGTAAGACAGGGTTGTAGCCTTTCTCCAATGTTATTCAATTTGTACAATGAGCAAGCTATAAAGGAAAGGAGAAATTTGGAGAAGGAATTAAAGTTCAGAAATAAAAACATTCCGTTTTGCTGATGACATTGTAATTCTGTCAGAGATAGGAAAGGACCTGGAGGAGCAATTGAACGAAATGGACAGAATGTTGAAAGGAGCATGTAACATGAACATTAACAAGGGCAATGGAATGCAGTCTCACAAAATCGGGCGACGCTGAAGAAATTAGTCAACGAATCAGTAAAGGTGGTAGATGAGTTTTGTTACTTGGGCAGTAAAATAACATATGATGGTCTAAGTACAGTGGATATAAAATGCAGAATGGTAATGGGTAGAAAAGCGTTTTTGAAAAAGAAAAATTCATGAACATCTAATATTAATTTAAGCATAAAGAAGTCCTTTCTGAAGGAATTGTGTGGAGTGTTGCCTTCTATGGGAGCGAAACTTTGACGATAAACAGTGCGGACAGGAAGATAGTGGCTTTTGAAATGTGGTGCTACAAAAGAATGCTGAAGATTAGGAGCGTGGATCGCGTATCTAATGAGGTACTGAACAGATTTGGAGAGAAAAGGAATTTCTGGCATACTCTGTTCAAAACAAGGGATCGATTGGGCCGGCCGCGGTGGTCGAGGGGACTGAGGCGCTCCAGTCACGGTCTGCACGGCCACTACGGTCGGGGGTTCGAATCCCCCCTCGGGCATGGGTATTTGTGCCGTCCTTAGTATTAACTAGTTCAGAAGTAGTTTGTAAGCTTAGGGACTGATGACCCTGTAGTTACGTCCCATAAGTTCTACAAACATTTGAACATTTGGATCGATTGGTGGGACACATTCTTAGACATCAAGGAATTGTGAATTTATCGTTGGAGAGAAGTGTGTGGGGTAAAAATCTTAGAGGGAGACAAGAGATGATGAGGCTTGCTCAGGATAGAGTACGGTGGAGAGCTGCATCAAACCAGTCTCCAGACTGAAGACCACAACAACAAACGATGGGGGGAAGTAAATCGGCCGTGCCCTTTCATAGGAACTATTCCAGAATTTGCCTGGAATGGTTTACGAAAATCACGAGAAACCTATATCTGGATAGCCGGAGGTGGATTTGAACCACCTTCCTTCCAAATGCGAGTCCGGTGTTACCATTGCGCCAGCTCGCTCGGTGTTTAAGAGTTACGGAATGTGTTATATGCTCACATATGTTGTCTTTTGGGGAACAAAAGCCTTCTTCTATAAATATCAAAATGTATTCTGCAAACCTAGATCTTACAGCTCACTTCCTCCGCGAGATCCACAGCGCTATATAAGGTGTTTTTTCGCAAAAGCCTGCAAAAAATTTACGGAGCCATAGGATGGTTCACGGAACAATTTGGGGTGGAAGAAGCCAACTCAACGTGATATCAAGAATACAATCACATTACTGTGCACTTTATTTACATTACTCACAGGTAACTGCAAATACTATCACTGACATCATGAACGTAGCAATGTATTTTACAAAATGTGCGGAACCTGACAGCCATTATCAATGGAAGCGTGTCATTGGCGACTAAGATTCTGGCAGATATCCCTGGTGTTTTCGAATCATTATGCAGCTATAATTCTATCTCTGTGTCCCCGGGTCTCATATGGAAGTGACTTTAGATATAGGAATAAGCAAAGGGATTCAGTTTCGGTGACGTCGCACACAACAGTAGTACAAGGTGCCTGTCAATGAGTTCCGCGAATCTGTACAAGAAGGAAGGGAGGCATTATAGTATTTATTTTGTTTTATTTCTTACATCTCATCCACAGCTAAGAGGGGGAAAGGCGGCCATGGCATTTTTAAGGAACCATTTCGGCATTTGTATGGCGACATATAGCTGAATGCAAAAAAGCTAGATCTGGTTGACAACTCCAAGGCACTATGCCACTTCGCTGATTCCCCTTGAAGAAAATGTTTTATTGGTATTTACACAAAATTTCTTCATATAAGGCTCCTAAAAAGTTGCGTCTACGGCGATTGTCACAAAGTTTAGGTGGTTCACACAGTTAAAAAAAGACTGAGAATGGTTGATTTATCGATTCAATAAATGTCTCATATACAAGTTTACAGCGTTATTTTTTTGCGCTGTATTAATTTATAATACTTTTTGACAAAGTATTCGCTTTAAAAACCAAGTTATTTAGGACATGATATCTCGGAACGTCGATGTTAATAAAGCCCGCACACTTTATTGAGACTTGTAATAAATAATGGCATCACCATCTAATTTATTTTCGATGAAAATTTGTGTGTACACGAAATGTTACCTTCAAGATATTTTGAAGAGAAGTACCTACGAGGAAGAAACACGTTGGTGTCACTTTCTGTGAGAAGAAGCACGCCCTAAAACAGAAGTATCTCTTGCAGCCCATGTCGCTGGAGTTTATTTCCGTGATTACTAAATGACCCTACGTCCAAGGGCACTTATCTTCGGATTTTTTTCCTAATTCCTTGATATGTTAGTAAAGGAGAATTTTGTAAGCCACCGTTTTTGTGGTTGGTCTTCATGTGTCCAAATGTTTAAGAATTTGAAATGAGAATGACATCTGACTGCGTTAAGGTAGAGGAACTGAAGTACAAAAGTTAACACCGCTCTGATGTCATGTATAATATACAATGTCCGTCTAAATTCAGTTGCATTCGTAAAATTTATACATTTCCGCGAGTAACTTTTGGAAATATTCCACAATTCTGGCCTCCCCTTCGCTTTTGATGTCACCTAGAGCTAGCGCCAAGAGCATCGCTAATACTGCCCAATTTGAACAGAAGCCTTCTACTCGCTATGCATACAAGGGAGTGTGTGAGATCGAACAGGCGAATTTACGCAGCGGGCAGAATTTAACCACGAACAAACAGTTATCATTAAACGTCAGTCCCAACACAGAATTTCTATCATAGTCAACAATACACCAAAGAGTGTACAGAAAATTATATCTATTGGTAGCTACGTACTGAATTGACACTACAATTACCAGTACTGATGCTACTTCCTACAGACTATTTTCCTGATATATTCTAAGATATACATTTACTTTAAAATTATTTATGTAATTTATGTAATTAAGCAAATATTTAAATGCAACTTACTCGTGCAGAGGGAAAACTCACTCGCCTTCCGACTACGTCGAGACTCCGCGGCTGGCAACATACCTAAAAGCAAAAGAAAAAAATACTATAGTAACAATACTATATAGACACACTACTCAGATACATTAAACTGTACGATTCCAACACATTAAATGTAACATATGATAAAACATTCGTTTTACTGGGGATATGTATTTCATAGGACTTCTGTTTCATTGGAACGTCTCTAATATTAGAGAGAACAGACTAATATTTCAAGGAAACGTACTATTTCTATCGTTTTAGTATGGTCCTGACACAAATATTTGACAGTAGAAGAAATAGGGTTAACTTTTTTTCCTCAGCATCAGCTGATCTTCGCAGAGAGAGAGAGAGAGAGAGAGAGAGAGAGAGAGAGAGAGAGAACCGCACAATTGTGCATGCAGCGCCTGAAAGGGATACTGCACATTCTGAAAACCAAGTATGATCCGTTATATTTTAAGCGCGTTTGTTTTGTTTTTTTTACTCGTGCCAGAAAGTAATGCTTTCAGTAAATTTTCTTGGTTTTAACGATGCAGCGTGTCCACTAGTTTTAAGTGGTTTTCCAGTGTTTTGCTGCAGTTCTCGAGACTCATCACTGACCAAACTGGTGATCTACTCACCAAAGATTTGTGTTGTGAGCATAGACGTACATAAAGACATGTATGCTACACTCTTGGGGTCACTGTCCAATTCGCGACTACACTGACTCAGCAAATGTCTCGCGATAGGCACCTAATTTTGTGTGGGGCCTCCTCTGGCCCTGGTTACTGCACTGACAAACCTTGAACGTGAGTACAAGTCTCCGGTACTCCTCTGGACGCATTTCACACCAAATAATGTCCTGAACAGAAGGCAAGTTTAGACCTCTAGTGGGTGCAGGATGCATGGTACTGAGGTTAAGCTCCATGGCTTCCCAAATATACTCTATGGGGTTGAAATCTGGTCTCCTGGATGGCAATCCCAGTATTTGGACTTCCGTATCATGTTACTGGAATCATCCCCGAGCGGCGTGGGAGCGATGTGGGAGTACGTTACCTTCAAACACTGCGGAAATAGGTGCAGACTGTCCTCGAGCAGCTCAACATACCTCAGACCGTTCCCTTCCAGAACAAGGGGCCTTTTCCATACCAGGAAAATGCAACCGAGGTCGTAACAGAGACAGCACCGCTTTTGACCACACTATTTTGGCACGTGGAACCCATTAATTCATGTCGTCCGCACCACACATGGTGCCTCCCATCGGTGACGCAGTTGTATTTCTGATTCTTTCCACCATATCACGTTCAGACAGCATTCCAGTGTATAACGCTGACGACCGGCGATAAAAATCAAGCTGTTGTGCCTCATGACTTTTTGTTAACAGTTGCACCAGTGAGTGTGCAGCGCTGGCTCCCATAAGCCATGGAAGCCATGTTTCTTCGTATTGTTCTCTGGAAGACCTGACTGGCACATCCTGTGTTGAATTGAGTTTTGATTTGTCCCACTATTCTGTCACTGTTGACGATCGGTCTTACACGCAACTTTTCACGGTCATCGAGGGTTGTTAAGACGATAGGCAGTTCGTCTGTTCTGGAGTATGACACCGTCATTCAAATATTCGACGCCGCATTTCTGTAGCGTCGCCGAAATCTTAAATCCCGTCCGTCGAGCACCGACCACCATAACCCCATTCGAACGGCGTCAGCTCACGGCGATGTTTCATGTGACACGAATCATTCGCACCACCACATCGACGAACGTCTCCTACACAACTGCAATCTACATCTACATAGATACTTTGCAGATCACATGTAAGTGCCTAGAAGAGGGTTCATTAACCACTTTCATAACTTTTCTCTACCGTTTCATTCTCTAATAGCGCGCGGGAAGAAGGAACACCTAAATCGTTCCGTTTTCGATCTGATTTCTCTTATTTTATTGGGATGGTCATGACTCCGTAAGTAGGTGGGTGCTAGCAAAATATTTTCACATTCAGAAGTAAAAGTCGGTGATTGAAACTTCGCAAATAGATCTCGCCGCAACGAATAACGTCGTTCTTTTAATGATTTCCATCTCAAATCATGCAACATTTTCGTGACGTCTTCCCCCCTGTAACGTGATAAAAGGAGCTGCCCTTCTCTGAACCTTCTCAATGTCTTCCGTGAGTCCCACCTGGCGAGGGTCCCACAATGGGCAACAGTTCTCCAGGAGAGGACGCACAAGTGTGATGTAGGCAGTCTCTTTGGTGAAGCTGGTGCATCTTCGAAGAGTTCTGCCAATGAAACGTAATCTTTCGTTTTCCCTCCCCACAATATTTTCTGTGTGTTCTCTCCAGTCTAAGTTGTTCGTAATTGTAGCTCCTAGGTATTTGGTAGAATTTACGACCCTAAGGTTTGACTGATCTATCGCGTAAATGAAGTTGAGCGGGTTTCTTTTAGTGGTCATGTGTATCACTTCACACTTTTCTTTATTTAATGTTAATTGCCAATTTTCGCACCATGTAGAAATTTTTGTCTAAATCGCTTTGCAGTTGCTTTTGCTCCTCTCTTGACTTCACTGCGCGATAAACGATAGCATCATCCGCGAACAGTCTAAATAAATGAAAATTTAAAAACAACACACACGCACACGCACACGCACACGCACACGCACACGCACACCCACCCTCTAGCTACTAACCTACTTCTCCGCTTTAGCAATGTGTCGTTTCTTTCCTTTGCTCCCCCTTCTCCCCCTGACTATTTCTTCTCCTTCCGCCTCGTCGTCCTCCTCCTCCTCCTCCTCCTCCTCCTCCCCCCTCCCCTCTCTCTGACCATGGACTCCTTCCCCTGTATATGCACAATTACATTTATCTGTTAACTATCAAACTGATCAGTGAAATGATGTAAAAGTTTATTGCCAGATATCCTCTGCTATGTATCATACTGTAGTTAGTAGAGTACGAAAGCTTCATTCTAAAACTAGATATAAATGCACAAATTTTGATAGTGATTGACGGAATACTGTGGATGTCTATTTTAACCGCTGGCAAGAATTATTTTAAGATGTGCCTGTAACAATTCGGCAACAGATACTTTATTTGGCATATCATTTTTTGTTTCCTTCGGGATTGCACATCACCTTATCGGTATTGAAGGATTTATATTAGAAGTTATTCAGCCAATGGGCTGAGGTCTTTTTGGCCCAATTTAGTAGTAACACTAAAAGTGGGCCTTTGCGATCGTCTTTTGACAGCTCGAAATTCAAATGAAAATAACGGCTTAACCATTCATCTGACACGAAAATTGAACAACCGAATTTGTAGAGGAGAAAGTTCTCTACAAGTTTGTTCTATTGTGGGTGTGGGGGGGGGGGGGGTTTCTCCTCTTTTCATTTTTGCATCGTTGCAGAGAGATTTGTTTGACGATGCCTGTCTGACTGTTACGTGTTCCCAATAAAAAGTCGAACCGTTCAATCGATCAGCACCAAATTTTACAGACATAATTGTTGGCTACCAGAGACCAAAACCTCGCTTTTTGAAATATTTCGGACAAGAAAGACGTTAGTAATACCAAAAAAAAGCCGTTTGTAGTGTAATTTTAATTGGAATTAACTCTTTCGTCTGACCCGTTCATCTGAGGCGAAAAATTCTCTACAACTTTGTTCCCTTATGTTTTTTCCATGTATCGTATCGTTTGAGAGAATTTGCAAAAATTAAGGAGTTTTGACACCCTCCATTGAATTAACGAAAACCAGCCGTTCGCAGATGTCACATGACATTCCTCGCCCAGAACTCTGGCATATGCCATCTTGCGTTGCGTAGTTGATGATTTCCTTATTGTAACTTACACGTTGTCATTTCAAAGCAATGGCGCACTGAAGAATTAACAAAGGCACGTTGTTCTGCGCACGATAAATGATAATCTAGTGTCTACAAATGCCATGTTAGCATCAGTTAACGGTCATCAGTAGTATGAGATTAAGGAACGCAATTTCTAGTTGTTAGCCATAGCGTAGTGGGCAATGCGTTAGACTGTGACGCCGGAGGTCAGTGGTTCGGAACCCCCCACTACGTTTTTTTCCCCCTTAAAAGGGTTTCAGACACTCATATTGATTAATTTGTTATTATTTAGATTACTATTTTTGTCCAAAATGTTTGCAAAAACTTATAAAACTACAACTCTAAAGTGGGCGGTAAAACAAAAAAAAGTTTGTTAAGCTTATGAGACATAACTACGGGGTCATCAGTCCCTAAACTTACGAATTACTTATAAACTATCTTATACTAAGGACGGCACAAATATCCATGCCCGAGGGGGGGATTCGAACCCCCGACCGTAGTGACCGTGCAGACCGTGACTGGAGCGCCTCAGTCCCCTCGGCCACCGCGGCCGGCCCGTAAAACACGTCAGTGCGATTTTTTTCTCTATTAAAGGTAGGTAGACCGCTGATCACGTGAAGCTGAACTAGTGTAGGAGCGTTCTGACTGAGACGACGAGCGTCACGGCCACGCAGGCGCCAGCGCCGGCGCCGGCCTCGGGCCGCAGGCGCAGCCGCCTCTGCGATGCCCCGTGCTCGCCGCCGACGCGCGCAGACCCACGCAGCCGCGGGCCCTGCTGGCCAAACCACCTCTTCTTTAACACCCCGCTTCCCGCACTCTCAACAGTTAACACCTATGCGTACCTCTTAGCCTCCTGTCACACTGCGACACTGGTGATGGTCACCAGTGACGATCACCTGTGACTGTTGTCACTCCTGCAACACTGGTGTGACGTATATGTCTGTCTCTTTGAACACATATATCTCCAAAACTATTTGACGAATTTTTATGGGGTTTTCACACGTAACTTTAAAACATCATGCGGTTACATAAAGGCTTCAATAATTGAAATCGGATCAGAGAAATTAATCATAATTTAATGATTTGCTTAAAAGCCATCTTGTACGTCTCTTTGTTGAGTGTAATCTCTGAAAGTACTACACGAACGTTCATGGGTTTCTACAGGCAATTTGAGAATAGTTTGCAGAGTAACATGGGCTTAGTCTCATCAAAATTGGATCAGAGGAAGAAAAGATGTCTTAATTTGAAGTTTTATGTGTATTTAGTACTACCCCATAGAACCATTACATGGCGCTGTTATTATTATTACTTTTTGTCATCTCAACGATAGGATGTTTTCAGAAGTTTATGCCATTCAGACAATTACACACCTCAGTCTTTGTGTTCATAAACTAACAATGAATTTACATCGTTTCGAAATGCGGACTTAATTTCACTTTTTGTATGAAAAACTTTATGGACATTCATCGTTTTCGACAATGACTTCTATTTAAATTTTACATCTAGGCTAGGAGAACTGAGTTTATTGACAGAGCGATCTAACAAGGATTTGTTTTAGCTGACCTTGGTCCGGAACCCTAAAAACCATGATATACACAGAGGTTCCTCTTTCACAACCGTTGCGAAGCACGGACATATAAAGATAGTTTGGTATAAAACCCAATTGCTTTGAATTGAAGCCACATCTAGTCTACACTGACGAAGTGAATGATGATTTCAGCTTTCGACTCTTAAGTCCGTGCGTCCCGTGGTGGACACATGGTATGAACACTACATAATGTTCAATTAAGAGGGTATTTTGATACACTTATTCAGTACATTTCCACCGCCAGTATTCATGCAGCAACCGGATCTATTTTTCTTCCGGGAAATAATTGTGGAACTTGAAACGAAATTTTGCAGCCGAACGCTAAAAAAGAGTAATATATATTACACACACACACACACACACACACACACACACACACACACACACACAGACACACACACACACACACAGACACACACACACACTAGCTTTTACCCACGGCTTCGCTCGTGTTGATGTCCTCGCATACTTGACAAAGACAATCGAGGGAGAATAATGTCGCAACTTTGGTCTTAAATTAATACCAGGATCACCAGGTTAAACGACAATTTTCAAATTTTCCTGTTTAAATATAAACCGCGCATAGTATGACTGTAAATACCGTCCTTTACTTACTTCGTAAGTAGAAACGCTGACTGAAGACGCTATTCGTTGACAAATAACATTGAAATCGGTTCGGCAGTTTGAAGACGTTGACGTCTTGTGTAAGCATTGTATTCATTATGTTGAATCGTATTATGTACAACACATCAACAATTGAATGTATTTTTAAATGCGAGAAATTTCAAACGTCTAAGAATAAATAGCTTTTCCAAGGAGTCTTCAAGCGTGTCAGAAGTGATAAGAGAAACCTTGATGCTTGGCTACGCGATATTTAGAGTTCTTTACTTAAAAGTCAACAAACGCATTGAACTACACACTCTCTAAAGTAGCCAATGTTGTTCTTCATCGCTCAAGCTATCTCCATACCCACTTTAATACCGGTTAAGCGGTTTATTCGTGAAAGTGTGACACAGCTTCTTTCGCATTTATAATATTATGACGTCGTATCTGCTGATCAATGTGTCGTTCAGTGATATAATATTGTAGCTCCTTTCAGTGGTGTATTTTGATATTGCTTGCGGAATGTGCTGCGAACAGAGTAAGACAGACTTAATACAATGTCAAACGTAATGTAGTAGCTATTTACCGATGAGACGCTTACGAACTAATTTCTCCTAAATTATGTGACCTACAAAAACATTTACCAGGTTCGTAGAATGGAATATTAGGAAACTGCCTGCGCAATGTGTTGTATATGGAGTTCATAGTAAAGACGTAGTAAATTACATCACGTTTATGTGGGTAAATTTTCATGCATTTTATTGTCTTAGACGTGATAGCACCTGAACTATATACCGTAATACGATATTGTTTCGAAGGTACATCCAGTGGTGTATATGTAAAACGTCTGGAAAATACGTCGCGAATAGAGCTGGTAGGAAAGACGTAATAAATCAAAAGTCTCGCGTGATGAGAAGATTTTTCATGAACATAATTCTCATGAACTGCATGTCGTTCTATGATAAAATTATCAAGTCATGCCAAATGCCGTAATTTTAATGCACGAACGCCGAAAAAGTAGTAAGCGACGAACTGTTTCCTTTCGTCATTTTGCAGGGGTTGTAAGAAAGGAAATGTTTCCTATAGGTTTCAAATCATGTTTAAAGTTGGTTGCAAGTCGCCAAGTGCTCTCCTCCTCAGATAGTGGACTGATAAAGTGACGCAAGGCAGAAGTTTTCACTGTTTATGACGTCATATCTCCTGAACTATCGGCCCTATCGCAAAATCCTTTCTTAGCTGAAGTTTTCTACCTATAAACTACATTCCCGCAAAATTTCAGCTTCATAGCAGAAGTAGTTTTCGAGATTTCGTGTTTAATGAGAGAGTGATTGTCCTTTCGCTTTTAGAGAGAGAAATAGCGACTGCTTATGCAAAAATACACAAGCAATGTATCACACAACCCAAGGCTAAAAAGCTTCACTACAACGGATAGTAAGATTCTTAATTTCTGACATGTTTGAGGTCAATATAATTTACTTTTAAAAATCCAGTTCCTTGCATACTTATGTCAATGATGTTGTTCAGTCATAATTAAAAATTTGTTTACCAATTTCCTATTTTCGTTCTACTTTGATTATGTGACCGTAAATGAAATGGTGATACTCTGTTACATTCTATATAGAAAAAAACCATGGGTTGACGAAGATAATCATGCATTATAAAATTAAGGTTCATCGGCGAAAAAAGTGTGTAACTAACTCTTCAAGTACATAAACTGTGCGAACGTTGCAGTAGTTTTGTGAAACATAATACTCTTACACGGTTACAATATTCCACAGAGCTGTCTTTTTGATGTTCATACGTACCTTATGTTATACATTTCTAAGTTACGTAATTTCAATTGATGTGTCCAAGCTGCACTCTTACACAGTTCCATATTCACCCTACGTGGGGTACTCAATGATTTAATTACTACTTCAAAAAATATATGGGAAAGTTGCTAATTTTTGTTTGATTGCAGGTACACGAGTGCAGTCCCAGTAGACAGATCTCTGAGCCACAGTAGCGCAGCACGCCACTAGAGGAGCAGAAACAACCACACTAAGTAGAGATGGGCTGTGCTAACAGTATTTCAAGAAAACATACATTGACATCTTTCACTACTTTCCCAAAACTTTCCAGGTGATGTCACACCATCTGCCGGGAGCATTAAGCACTAGTTGTTATCCGAACAAAGTGAATTATACCAGGAAGTGAAAGAGTTACGGGCAGCGATATTCGCGTATACACATTGGATTAGTATCGCGTACACAATGTACAAATGGACGGCACACTGGAAGAGCTGTCATTTGAATTCCGGTGACATGTGAAAAGGTTTTCCCAAGTTATTATGGCCAGACGACGAGAATTAATTGATTGTGTGTGTTTGAGACATTCCATTTCGAGTAATGTTAGGGAATTAGCCATTCCGACACCTATAATGTCATTAGTGGGCCGAGAACACCAAATCTGAGGCATTCCCTCTCACCAGGAGGACCGCACAAATGTACCATCATTTGATCAACGTACTAATTCCGAAATGGAGGACATAGCAATAGGTATTTCCCGTGTAGAGAAGCAGCTGAGAGAGCTAAATACGAAAAAGTCTGCTGGTCCGGACGGAATACCAGTTCGGTTTTATAAAGCCTATTCTGCGGCATTGCCCCCTACTTAGCTTGCATTTATGACGAATCTTTAATTCAGCGCAAAGTTCCTAGTGATTGGAAAAAAGCGCAGGTGACTCCCTTTTATAAGAAAGGAAAGAACTGACCCACATAATTACAGGCCAATATCGTTGACATCAGTTTCATGTAGAATTTTGGAGCATATTCTCAGTTCGAATATCGTAAATTTCCTTGAAACGGAAAAGCTTCTTTCCATGAATCAGCACGGGCTTAGGAAACATCGTTCATGTGAAACTCAGCTTGCCCCTTTTCTCACATGACATCTTGCGAGCCATGGACGAAGGGCAACAGGCGGATTGTGTTTTTCTCGACTTCAAAAAGGCGTTCGACACGGTGCCACACTGCAGACTGCTAACGAAGATACGAGCTTATGGAATAGGTTCACAGATTTGTGACTGGCTGGAAGACTTCCTAAGTAATAGAATGCAGTACGTTGTTCTCGACGGCGAGTCTTCATCAGAGACGATTGTATCGTCAGGCGTGCCCCCAGGGGAGTGTGATAGGACCGCTATTATTTTCTAACTATATAAATGAACTTATGGACAGAGTAAGTTGTAATTTGCGGCTGTTTGCTGATGATGCTGTGGTGTATGGGAGGGTGTCGTCTGTAACTGACTGTAATAGCATACAGGTTGACTTAGACAAAATTTCTAGTTGGTGCGAAGAATGGCAGCTAGCTCTCAATGTAGAAAAATGTAAGGTGATGCCCATGAGAAGAAAAAACAATCCCATAATGTTCGAATACAGCATTAGTAGTGAGCTTCTTGATGCTGTCGCGTCGTTCAAATATTTAGGCGTAACATTGCAGAGCGATATGAAATGGAACGAACATTGAAGAACAGTTGTGAGTAAGGCAGATAGCCGACTTCGGTTTATTGGGAGAATTTTGGGAAGATGTACTTCATGTGTAAAGGAGACCGCGTATAAAACGCTTGTACGACTACGTATTGAGTATTGCTCAAGTGTTTGGAACCCGCAGCAGATCGGTTTGAAGGAAGACATAGAGGCGGTTCAGAGGCGAGCAGCTAGATTTGTTACCGGTAGATTCGACCAATGCGCGAGTGTCACGAAAATGCTCCGGCAACTCAATTGGGGATCGCTGGAAGAAAGACGACGTTCTTTTCGTGAATTTCTGTTGAGTAAATTTAGAGGGCCGGAATTTGAAACTGAGTGTAGTACGATCTTGCTGCCGCCTACTTACATTTCGCGTAAAGATCACAAAGACAAGATAAGAGAAATTAGGGCTCTTACGGAGGCATATAGGCATTCTTTTTTTCCCCCGTTCTATTTGGGAGTGGAATAGGAAAGGAAATGCCTAGTAGTGGTACAGTGTACCCTCCGCCACGCACCTCACGGTGAATTGCGGAGTATGTATGTAGATGTAGACCAGGGACAACGCAGTGGCCGACAGCCTATGCTTCAATACCGACAGCCGAGGCGTCTGCGCAGAGTCGTCAAGTACTGCGTGGAATAACCGTAGAAACCCATGTGTAGCGTACGACGAACGACCCATTAAGACAGTACGGCGCAATCCAGCGTTAATGGGTTATGGCACTTGGCAGCTTACGGCAGACTGGAGTGCGTTTGCTAACAGCACGACACAGCCTGCAGCGCCTCTCCTTGGCTCGTCGTCATATCGGTTGGACTAAGCTGACTGAAATGAGACGCTAAGAGCTGAGGGCAGGATCTGAGTGTGGCGCAGGCTCCGTGACGTCATGGACCAGGTGATTAACAAGGCACGGTGCAAGCTCGTGATGGCTCCATGGTGTTGGCTGTGTTTACATGCAACAGTCTGGATCCATAATCCAACTAAACCGATCAATGACAGTTACGTTCGGATATCTCGTCATCATTTGCAATCATTCATGGGCTTCGTATTCTAAAACGTTAACGAACAATAATCTTAATGGAGGGCAACGCAACACGTAGCTGGGCTACAATTGTTCCCTATTCTTTGGAAGAAACTTCTTAACAATTCCAGCGAATGATTTGGAAACTTAATACCTGACATAGATCACGTCGAAGCTTTGCGCGTGCACAAAATCTTACACCGGAAATACTTTCGCGATTGTGGACGGTTAAAGAGGCAACATGCTTCAAAATTTCCGCAGGGAGCTTCCAACGACGTCTTCTACATTACGTACTCCGCAATCCACCCTAAGGACCATGCCGGAGAGTACCTAGTACTACTAACGGTTAGTTACTTTCCTGCTGCACTCCCATATAGAACTAGGGGAAAATGAATGCTTGTATGCACCTGCACGAGCCCTAATCTCTCTGATCTTTCTGGTCTAGACGCGAAATGTAGGTTGGCGGCTGTAGACTAGTTATGCAGTCCGCCTCAGATTCCGGCCCTCAAATTTCTTCAACCACTCGCGCATTGATCGAACCTACCAGTAACAAACATAGCCGCTCGCCTCTGAATTGCTTCTGCCTCTTCCTTGAAACCATGAGGCGGGGATCCCAAACACTTGAGCAATACTCAAGACGGGGTCGTGCAAACGCTTTATATGCTAGCTAATCAAATTTTCCCAAAATTATCCAAATAAAGCAATCATTCACCTTCCCCACGACTGTCTTTATATGCTCGTTCCATTTCATATCGCTGTGCAGCGTTACGCCTAGATATTTAATTGACTCGATTATCAAGCAGACCACTACTAAAGCTGTATTCAAAAATTGAAGGATTGATTTTCCTTATCTGCGTCACCTTACATTTTTCTACATGTAGCACTAGTTGCCATTCCTGCCACCTCCTAGAAATTTGGTCCAAGGCATCCTGCATGCTACAGTGTCATTTAATGACGACACCTTCCTTTATACCACAGCACTATCAGCAAGCAGCCGCAGTTTGCAATTCACTCTGTCCGTCATATCAGTTATAAAGATAGAAAAAAAAAATAACAGTCTTATTACAATTCCCTAGGACACCCCTAAAGATACCCTGTTCTACATCCACATCCATACTCCGCAAGCCACCCGATGGTGTGTGGCGTAGGGTACCTTGAGTACCACTATCGGTTCTCCCTCCTATTCCAGTCACATATTGTTCGCGGAAAGAAAGATTGTCGATGTGCCTTTGTATGGGCTCTAATCTCTCCGATTTTATCTTCGTGATCTCTTCGCGAGATGTACGTAGGAGGGAGCAATATACCGCTAGACTCATTGGTAAAGGTATGTTCTCGAAATTTTGACAAGAGCCCGTACCGACCTACAGAGCGTCTCTCCTGCATAGACTTGCACTGGAGTTTATCGAACATCTCCGTAACGCTTTCACGATTACCAAATGATCCTGTAACGAAGCGCGCTGCTCTCCGTTGGTTCTTTTCTATTTCCTGTATCAACCCCACCTGGTACGGATCCCACACCGGTGACCAGTACTCATGCTGTGGGCGAACAAGTGTACTGTAACCTACTTCCTTTGTTTTCGGACTGCATTTCCTTAGGATTCTTCAAATGAATCTAAGTCTGGCATCTGCTTTACCGACGATTGATTTTATATGGTCGTTCCATTTTAAATCACTCCTAATGCCTACTCCCAGATAATTTATGTAATTAACTGCTTCCAGTTGCCGAATTGCAATAGTGTAGCTAAATTATACAGAATCTCTCTTTCTGTGTATTCGCAGCACATTACACTTGTCTACATTGAGGTTCAATTGCCATTCCCTACACCATGCGTCAATTCGATGCAGATCCTCTTCCATTTCAATAGAATTTTCCATTGTTACAACCTCTACATACTACAGCATCATCCTCAAAAAGCCTCAGTGAACTTCCGATGTTATCCGCAAGGTCATTTATATATATCGTAAACAGCAACGGACCCACGACACTCCCCTGTGGCACACCTGACATAACTCCTACTTCGTAAGACTTCTTTCCATTGATAATGACATGCTGATTCCTGTTATCTAGGAATTCTATCACACAATCTGATTGTTCAAATGTTTGTAGAACTTATGGGACTTAACTACGGGGTCATCAGTCACTAATCTTACAAACTACTCAACAACTAGCTAATCCTAAGGACGGCACAAATATCCATGCCCGAGGGGGGATTCGAACCCCCGACCGTAGTGGCCGTGCTGACCGTGACTGGAGCGCCTCAGTCACCTCGGCCACCGCGGCCGGCAGAGGACAACTACTGGGTTCTATAACGTAAGTAGTCTTCCAGTCACGTACATATTTAGGTATTTATTTCATATACTCGTACCTTCGTTAGCAGTCTGCAGTGCGGTACCGTGTCAAACGCCTTTCCAAAGTAGTGAAATAAGCAGTCTGTCTTTCTGCCCCTCATCCATAGCTAGCAACGCGTCATGAGAGACAAGGGTAAGCTGAGTTTCACACGATCGATACTTCCTAAGGCCGTGCTGATGCATGTACAGAAGCTTTTGCATCTGAGAGTATGTTCAGGAATTCTACAGCCAAGTGATGATATATGTCTGTAATTTTGCGGGTCGGTTCTTTTCCCTTTCTTATACACGGAGTTACCTGTGCCTCAATGAGACCGTATCTCGAATTGCTCATGAGGTGTCCCGTGACTTGGTACCGCAGTGAACAAGGCGGCGCAGCACTCAGGGCTGGTAATTGGGAGAGCGCTGGACGTGTTCGACGGCTGCTAAACTGTCCAGCCCACACACGCCGCCTGCCTCCCGCCGCTCGTTACGGACGTGTTGGGCTGCGGCGCGGACAGCAATCAACGGCTAACAAGCGAAATTACGAGCGCGGCCCGCGTCAGCGCTAGATGAGAACTCGCTGCTGATAACACCGGCCACCTCTTGAGGCGGTGCCCAATGCTAACAGCCGCCACATTTGACACACGTTAGGCCTCTCCCCCACAGCGAGGACAGCCGCTAATCAAAGACGAACCGTACGGCACATCTAAGCGCGCATCCCTTCTAACATATCTGAGGCGGAGACTTATTCCATGACCGTAATTCTTTCCCTGTTACACCAATAAACAACATTTAAGATGAAACTTTCACTCTGCAGCGGAGTGTGCGCTGATATGAAACTTCCTGGCAGATTAAAATTGTGCGCCGGAACCGGGACTCGAACCTGGGACCTTTGCCTTTCGCGGGCAAGCGCACTAACGACTGTGCTATCCCTACACGACTCACGATGCCACCTGACAACTTTACTTCCGCCAGTACCTCGCCTCCTACTTTCCAAACTTCACAGAAGCTCTCCTGCAAACACGCAAGACTAGCACTCCTGGAAGAAAGGATATGGTGGAGACATGGCTTAGCCACAGCCTAAGGGATGTTTGCAGAATGAAACTTCACTCTGCAGCGGAGAGCTTCTGTGAAGTTTGGAAAGTAGGAGGCGAGGTACTGGCGGAAGTAAAGGTGTGAGGCGGCATCGTGAGTCGTGTCGGGATAGCACAGTCGGTAGTGCGCTTGCCCGCGAAAGGCAAAGGTCCCAGGTTCAACAATTTTACTCTGCCAGGAAGTTTCAACATTTAAGATAACTAGTCAAGTACTTTCTCTATGAATTACGGCTCTAATGCAGAAACTGTCTCCCCCTCTATTGTGGCATTTGTTCTGTATTATGTGCCGCGGCGGATTTAGTCACGCGTGCTGGAGTGCCGTGTTGCGGTGCGCACGGCCGTCCGCCGTCGGGGGGTTCGAATCCCTCCTCGGACATCTATATTTGTGTCGTCTTTAGTTTAAGGTAGTTCGTAAGTAGTTTGTAAGTTTAGGGACTGATGACCCCGCAGTTAAGTCCCTTAATCTAACAAAAATTTGAACATTTTGTATTATGTAACTTCTGAATTACACACGCTCATGAAATTTAAGTAGCTACACACAAATTCTGTTCACTGATGATGCTTTCTACCCTAATTTCCGAGATGTTTGGATCCATATTTTCTCCATTACCATTTAAATTTCTCCATCTAAGGCCCATTATAGTATAGTACTTCTCGCTAGTAAACTGTTCGTATGTGGTCACGATATCACGGCCATCTGGCTTATGAAATATTAAATCATACAACACACACAGATCCAGCACAGAGGCGTCATACGTGACAGCAACGTCAAATAGAATTGCGGTCACTAGAAGGCAGTGGCGGCGCGTCTTTGTGTGTTCACTGATTCAGTGAACCCCCGGAAAAAAGCTCGTCGTAAAAAAAGTAAAACAAAGTGTTTTTAAATTATTCAAGTCCTCGTCGTTAACCCAGTACGAAAATATGACTAACTGTAAGTAAGGGTCCTACCTATACGTCTTCTGGCACAATAGACACCAAGGATGTTTGGGTGAGTGCGACAAAACTTCGTTCTACGTTGACATGCGTACATAGACGATGGCGTTCTGCACTATGGACGATTAATGTCAACTAAGATGTTACGATGAATATGCATTTCTGAACAGTTTTTCTATTTCAATCTAATTGTCTGTGGACACGATATCGTCTGTTTACATTTGACTAACGAAGTTTGAGAAATGCTGACTCTGCAAAGAAGCAAATAGTGGAAACATACGCACCAAAACGCTTTTGAATACTGATAAGAAGGCTGTACAAAAATACGTTTTTATGGAAATATTACGCATCTGTCACTATTTAACTATATTATAATTACTCGTTCGCACCTAATTTTGTAAGTAGCTTCATGATCATGTACTTTCATAATGAGGCACTGTTGTGCAGCGTCAGAAAGTGTAAGGGCAGTACAAATTTTGGTGGTGGTAATTTGAATTACGGATCAATGGAACAATACGTCCTTAGAAGTGGTCAGTAGCTACATACATGTGCTAAATTAGATTTTGTGGCGCTAAATATGATTTTGCGATCGTAACTAACCAGGACAGTTGTCTGTCTCACTTTCGAGTCGTCAAATCTTCCGACTGGTATGATGCGGTGGCAAACAATTTCTTTGTACTATGTATCTCTTCATCTCACAGGGGCACTAACGGGCGTCCTTGGTTTTTTTTTTTATACTTGACACAGCGAACGTGCCGCGACTGCAGAAGTCTGCAAGGATTTCAAGATGATCGTAGCTGCCCAATAACATGCGCCAAAGTACAAGTGTCTGTGGCGGAAGGAGCCGTGCTTTCTGTTACTTCCGCACGACACCAGAGGGCGCATGGCTTTCGTTAGTCATGAAACACGCAGACGTAGGTCTCAGTTTCGTAGCCTACGGTTACACAGTGCGTGGAAGTTTCCCGCTGAGTCTGCAATCTTCAATGCTATGAAGTCCGTCTGCTAGACAACGGAGTAGGTCTCAGACAGCTGTAGCGAAGTTTGTCTTCCTGTGTGCACGTTGTTCCGAAGTTAGCCTGAATTCAGGTTTCATCGCAAGGCTCTTAAAGTTAGGAAGACCCTAGTGTTTCTGTCACAGTCAAAGACCAGTGTGCAAACAGTCAGAAGGCCACATCAAACGTATCGAGTCGAGTATTGTGTTGAGGCAAAGAAATGGACTGCTACTGTAGATATTGTAAACGCACCAACCATACGAAATCCTCTGCATTCTTTCTATTACCTGTAAACAGAAGTATATTGTGAAAGCGCTCATTTATTTCCCCTCTCATTGTCCAACAGTCATTAACTTTAGTATTTGGTGAATGTCGTCAGAACAATGCCTACTTTTATTTGTACTGTGTTCCTATATTCGGTCTATTCAATCCTTCCTCGCCGAAAACACGCATCCTTACCCACGCGACACATTACGAATGATATAGTTTAAAAAATTAAAAAACCACCTTTGTTTAATGTATATGAAAACTAGTTGAAAATATAATGGGAAAGTTAATACACACAATGGAAGTAAAACCTAGAAATAAAAACTATTTTATATTTGATGTTTCATATCTTTGCAACAAAATTTTGTTGTTAAAACTATTATATAAGTAAAAGTAGATCTATGTTTTAATTGGAAACTAAGAAGTCAGTGTTTGTCATGACATCCTCAGTAATGTGTAAAATTTTGACAACAGTTACTTTAGCTGTACAGTACATGTAAGTACAACAAATTTTTTTGCCGTACGCGTTTCACCTTTATTACTGGTAAGACATCTTCAGTGGCCTGAAATTGTGTGAACCTTTTTGCTTTTCTTTTGGAAATTACATACTGAGAGCTATGAAAAATTTTGGCACTTACCGTTGATCGATGATGTAGTGATCATTTTTTACTTTCAGTTATGGAAATGCCAATCAACGCTACCTGGTTTACAGCAGTTTTTCCTTCTACTTTCTGAAATGAGAATTTCGTACTCGCAGGAATAGGAAATGGACATTTTGTTTATAGTATATTATGTTTCAGTATGATTTGGCGAGTTCAAAAACACTAATTTTTTTATCATGTTTATGTTGCAGATCATATTTTCGTGCTTCGTGAGCAACCGGAGGGAAGTACCGACTTGCGCGATACATCTTTCCTGTTGTTATTGTCCAAACATGTTCTCAGGGATTTGGTATTAAATTTCTGAAATAGTTTGTGTGTTACAGTTTTGTGTAAATTATATAAACATCTGGCTAAATTGTTTTATTTTCAGAAATGCGTTAAATATTTTGTCTACATCTATGTACATACCTACTTGAAGTTAGCTGTTTTTAACCGGTTTCCGTGTTGCTGTAAGCGCGAGTTTATACATAGTGCAAAAACTCAAACAGTAACAATATCAGAAAACTTAACACGGCGCAAACATACGAGAGCACCAGCATTATTTGTCCCCCCTCAGTCAGAATTCTGAAAATTGGTGGATGATCCTCCGCAGGAAAGTCCGCAGATTTTAAGTCCGTAATGACAATATGATCATCCGGAAACGTAAGACAGGACGCCGTGTGTCGCGGCGTTCAGCGATAGCGCAATCTCCACTGCGATCAGCGATATCTATGTAAGCGATCCATTGATTTAAACCGCGAGGACTCGCGCGTGAGCATTTTGCTCACAGTTTAAAACAATCGCCATTTAATTAATTTTACATAGTCAAATGTGTGTTTTCTTATAAACGCAACTAGGAATACTTATTTAAACACCTTAAGTACATTACAAATGTTCTTTAACTATCAGTAAAATGTTATACACGCGATAGATAGCGTAGCTTTTAAAGGCGCCAGTTCTCGCGGGTTAATACTTCTCAGCAGAGCAGGCTCTGAGTAGTTTTTTGACTAATGAAAGGGTTTTACATGTTTTTTCTAGAAAATGAGTAAAAAGGAACAGCAGAGAAATGGCGTCTTATGAAAACACGATTAATTGAAAAAATTGTCAAGATAAATAACAGAGGACAACAAAAACTTAACCATTAAGGAAGTTTTTAAATAAAGCGAAATGATTTTCTTTTATGAATTTATCAATTGTTTTAAAAAATTGATTGTATGACTTTATATAGTAAAATAAACTATTTTGAAAATTGAGTTAAAATGTCCTCTTATAAAAGAATCAAAGGAGCCGCTTCAGCTGTTTTTATTGAGATCCTTTTATATACAGGTCCACTACCGGTTTCGCGTGAATAGAGACGCATCTTCAGGTGTTAATTTTTTTCCCTCGTCATAATTCGCTACTGAGTCCCAACATTCTAGTTGCTTTCATCCGTCAATTGGTTAAAAATTCAATAGGGCCAAATAGATGGGTCCAAGTCCAAGTCATTAATTAGAAACATCAAGTTGTAGCAGACCTATGGAGGCGTAGAGGAGTTTACAATGGCCACCTTCACTCCATTGGCTATCTACGGGTTTTATCGACAATACGCTAGTCAAAATCACGCGACTACATGTCCCACATTTTAACGTCCATGTTTTTGCTCCTGAAAGACAACGATTTGATTTTGGCCTTGGACCCATGTATTTGGCCCTATTGAATTTTTAACCAATTGACGGATGAAAGCAACTAGAATGTTGGGACTCAGTAGCGAATTATGACGAGAGAGAAAAAATTTAACACCTGAAGATGCGTTTCTATTGACGCGAAACCGGTAGTGGACCTGTATATAAAAGGATCTCAATAAAAAAACCTGAAACCGCTCCAGAATTTATTGATTGTTTTATAAGAGGACATTTTAACTCAATTTTAAAAATAGTTTCTTTTACTGTATAAAGTCATACAACCAATTTTTTAAAACAATTGATAAATTCATAAAATAAAATGTATTTACTCAGCTGCGGATGCCCCAATTATAACTTGTAACGCGAAATGAGTCTGGTCTGAATTGGTCTAATTTTTTCAGTACCAAAAGACGGTAATAACCAATACAAATTGTATAAATGCAACTTGCGGAGGAGATGGAGGAATAGAAAAAAAAAAAAAACATACAATATTATGACTGAACGGCCCATCGACATCGTGGTCATCAGAGACCCAGCTCACGCTGTATTTTGTTAAGGATGGGGAGCAAATTATCCGTGCCCTTGCAAAGGAACTAACCACGGAATTTGCTTGGAGCGATTTAGGCGCATCGCAGAAGATCTAAATCTGTAGTAGCCCGACAAGGAGCAACTCTTGCTTCTTCTAATACTACAGTGCAGTAGCTGATACAGACAACTACACCCAATTACTGATATGAGAGAGAAACTGAGGATACGTTGGTCTTCGTCGGGAACTGCAGTCACATACAGACTTTTTGCTTATTACCGTAGGCCAAAAAAAGATTTCAGGCTAGTTAAGTGACGCACTGCAACAGATCATTGAGAAGATCACCACGAACTGGAGAAAACTAGCCGTTTGTACGAGGTAAATTAATAAAAAACACTCTTAACTACGTTAGGTCGGTTTTTAGGGACAGGTAGACCGAACTGTTAAATTCAGCCGACACAGGGCGGGCGAGTGCATTGAGGCGCTATGCGGCGATGTGCGAGAACCGTTCCCCGTCGGGGGTTCGAATCTCCCCTAGGGGATGGATGTTTGTGCTAAGGTACTTCATAAGTAGTTTGTCAGTTTAGGGACTGATGACCCCGCAGTTAAGTCCCATAAGCTTCGCAAACATTTGAACACACTTTGTTGAAGTAATTGTCCCCCGGTGGGGAGGGGAAGGAGTGAGGATAGGAAAGGAGGGGAAGGGAAGGGAAAGAAACGGAAAGACATTTTAGTCCAGGGAAGAAATGATGATGAAAGACTGCATTAGATCGGGGCCCCATGGTCGCCACGCACGTACTCGTGAAAAAACCGTGAGCCCCTGGGGAGTTTCACCATGTTAAATTACTATTCATATATCTCAATAAGAAGAGTAAATTAGAAACAAATATTAGTTGCTCTACGTGTTGTGTGTTGCTGTTTCTACCAGCCGTTCCGTTTTTTCTGCCATCTTGAAAATCTTTGGACGCACTAACGTAGATCGCGGGGACCGCGTGATACTGTTGAGATTTTGTACAGAACTTATCGCCTTCCGCGACAGTCAAAAGGTGCCTCGCTACGACAGACGGCCTCGTGTGTGGCAGGATTGACCCAGTGCTGTGATATACAAATAGATCGCCGGATCGCAGCGTGCCGAAATCTCTGCTTCACCGCGACAAACCTAGTCCTGTGTGCCCGAACCTTAGGGGGCTTCAAAAATAGCCCCAGCCGTCGTTTCCTTTGACAGTCTGTGCTTAGATACTGTATGCGCACTGGTATCCCAAAAAGCGCATCCCTTTATGTCCTCGTTGTTTGAGCAGTCTGTGTAAAGAATCATCCCCTGTCAATTTTTGTTTCGAAATTCCAGCAAAACGAGATCCGACAGAGTAAAGGAGGCTGGGAGATCACATCTTACGTCAGGTTCAACGACAGTAGATAAATCAGTCGTGCAGAGAAGGCTACCGTAATTTGATGTTCGGTGCTACCTCTACACACGCCTGTAAGTGGCGGCAGATTGTTACATAGCCGAAAATTATATGCGTTCGGTCGCAACATTCAATAGAATTGATTGGGAGTGCTGCCCTCAAAAAATGTTTAAATGTTTGTAGATATGGGACTTAACTACGGGGTCATCAGTCCATAAACTTACATACTACTTATGAACTAGCTAATAGTAAAGACGGCACAAATATCCATGCAGAACGGACAGGCGAGCCGCACACCGCTCGGCCACCGCGGCCGGCAGTGCTGCCCTCCCCAGACCTGACTTGTACCTATGGAACATTGCGCAGCAGGCCAGCCCTCCCAGGGTAGAGCTCCTAAATACCCAGACTTTACCCCAACATAGTTGGATTTGCGCTGCCCTAACAACAGAGGAACATGCCCTGCCATCTTTCACAAACGATTTCACAACCAATCGGTAGGAAATTTTAATTTTTACGTTAAATAAAGCTTTATGCGTCAGCATTGTGACGAAGTGCGCATGATTTCGTTAATATTCACAGTTAGTAATCTTTTGGCTTTGAAGTAAGGGACTGTACTAAGTTAGGATAAGCAGGCGCTGCTATGATATTCCGTTTGGTGCAGATTACACTATATGTTGCTGGGAATATTTTCCTAAGGTACTGAATTTTATTTTCCACTTAGGAGATTTCTACCTTTCACCCACATCGCTGAAATTTATTTTATGTAGCGGACTCATTTCCGATAGCGATATGGCCACAATAAAATATCGTGTATCTCATACACGGTTAGAGTTGTCAAAATGTTTTGGCAAGTGGTAACACGCAAAGAGGGGCGTATTTTGCCGTAAGATTACTACGAAAAATTTCAGTAACTATTGCGTTCTTGACGATAAGTTTAGATTCTTTGACTGCAAATAAATTTACAGATTTATTAACTGATATACAGGTATTCCTTTGTCAATAATGTTTATTACTTTATTTGTTGTCCAACACGTTATGGAGCTACAACTCCGTTTTCAAAAACTAATAGGAGTTACATTTCTTTCAGTTTATCGTCTGGCATTAACAGAATGAAAGTTATTTGATTTAACGAGGATTTTATACGAGAAGACTAACAAATGACCGATATCAAGGATTGTTACTAGGCAATGAACTGAATTTTTCTCATTTTCTCATATTAACCACTCTGTACTGAGATATTTAGAATATCCTTTTCATATAACTGAAAAATTGAAAATGAATATTAGGTCTACATAGAAATGTAGACGGAGAACTTTTGTAGTCAGCAACTATTAAATTTAATTATTTAATAAGTCGGTACCAGTAACTTTATGGGTGTTATGCAGTAACCTGTGCCTAATTACTACGAGATCTAATACTTCAGACGACTTATTACCAGACGGGCGAGCGTATCCCATTGCGACATATTTAACTGACATCATCTCAATTTACAAATAACTGACAGACTGGACTGGATGAATTTCCGATGTATTTTGAACATTTCATTCGCATAATGTGTTCATCTAACTTCAATAGATAAAAAGTTCCTCGCATATCGAAAATTCCGTGAAGTCGTCAGAAAGTGCATATTATGGCCGCAAATAAAACCAAATTGAAAATGTAGTTTAGTTGTCAACGAACACATTTATGAAAGTTCCACGTTCATATTGTGAGTAGTTTGCGAGTGTGAGCGAGTTGAATGAAACGCGAGGTAACGCGCGAGCTTCGTCCGGAACGTGGCGACTGCTACAGCTTAGGGAAAAAATGGCGTACAGTTTAGCTCGGGTTTATAGGAGTCTTATCCCGTGCGCCTGAAGGCCCCCTACACACATTTCCATTTGTATGGACCAGTTTATCGGCGGTCCGATAAACTGGACGTATGGAGGAACTTCCTGAACTTGACCTTACACAGGGACCGGCTACTACGGCTCCACCTCCGAATATTAACGAAGGTTTCCGAACTGCTACGAAGCCGACGATTCGGGATCGGGTGCAAACCCATCCTGATATACGCCATCTTTGTGTATTAGATGATTTTCTTATAACTCAGGCGTTGCTATTTCAAAGCAATAGTACACTGAAAAATTATCAAAAACACGTTCTTAGTATGATTAATAATCTGGTACGCGAAAATGCTACATTAGCAATTAACAGTTGCCTTTAATAACATGGAAGTCTGGAGCCTCACACAGCTGTCAGCCAGAGGGTAATGGATAAGGGTGTATTAAGTATTGAAGTAGTTCGCGAGCCACCACTGACAGTTTCTTTTTCTTCACCTTGGGCCCTAAAAAGTTTTCACGCACTCTTATTAACTACATAAAACTACATTCTGTGATACTGAGAGTTGGGCACATATAAGAGCCCTCCTCCTCAAATGTGCGTTTATTTCGCGAACATGCCATGAAATACGTATGCATACGCATATAAACTGGGGAGATACGGCGATGAGTGTCATAAACAACGTGCTGATACTAGTATATACATCTTTTCTTTTTTTTTTTTTTTTTTGTGGTTTTAGGGCGCACAACTTCTATGGTCATTAGCGCCCAGCCAAGAACATAGATTCGCTATGATCTAAAAAAATGTAGACTGTCAGAACATCAACAATAGGCTAAAAACGAAAGATAAAAGACAATTAAAAGAGTTAAATATCCTTGGATAAGTTGGCCAAATTGATAAAACGCAAAACTCGAGCAACTGCTCGTGTGTCATCAGCTAAGATTTCCTCCAGAGTAGACGGAAACTGAAGGGCTACATGGAGATGATTAAAATTAACACAAGTCAGTAAAACATGTCGCACTGTCAGCAGTTCACCGCAGGAGCATAGCGGTGCAGGTTCGGCGGATAGCAAGTGGCGGTGGCTGAAACGGCAATGACCGATCCGCAACCGAGCCAGGATGACCTCCTCCCGCCGAGAGGGGCGTGAGGATGTCCTCCAAGCGGTCGGGATCGGTTTCACAGTTCGCAATTTATTGTTGTGCAGTGAAAGCCACACACTGTGCCATTGCGACACGATACTCCGGCGAAGAGCCCGTTGAACATCGTCCGATGGGACGCAAAAGGTAGCCATGCGAGGCAAAAGAGCTGCTGCCTTGGCTGCTGTGTCGGCGGCCTCATTCCCGGGCACACCCACATGGCCAGGGACCCACAGGAAAGAAACGTGACAGCTGTCATCCGCCAGCAACTGGAGGGAGCGTTGGATCCGATACACGAGAGGATGGTTCGAGAAAGGGTCCTTAAGACTCTGCAGGGCACTAAGGGAGTCAGAACATATGGCATAGAAAGGGTGGCGGTGGCGGCAGGTATACAAAACGGCCTGGTGGAGGGCGAAAAGCTCAGCCGTGAAGTTTGAGCACCGGTCAGGGAGCTTGTATTGGAAACGGTTGTCCCCGACGACGAAGGCAGATCCGACACCGGCAGTGCTCTTGGAACCATCAGTGTAAATAAAAACGGCATTATCGAACCGCGAACGGAGTTCGACAAGCCTCGAGCGGAATACAAAATCCGGAGTGCTCTCCTTGGGGAGCGAACTAAGTTCGAGGTGTGTGTGAACCTGGGCCTGATGCCACGGTGGCAATGGGCTTTCGCTCAACCGAAGGGTGGAAGGAAGGGTAAAATCGAGCCGTTGTAGCAGACGGCGAAACCGAACTCCCGGTGGAAGCAAGGCAATCGCAGACAACTGATATTGGCGATCGAGTGAGTCGTCAAAAAATAATCTGTAAGATGGATGGTTGGGCATCGACCGTAGGCGGCATGCGTACCGACACAAGAGTATGTCACGTCGATTGGTCAAGGGTAATACAGCAGCCTCGGCATACAGACTTTCAACAGGGCTGGTATAAAATGCACCGGTCGCCAGACGTAATCCACGATGGTGGATAGAGTTGAGACGACGGAGAATCGACGGCCGTGCTGAAGAGTATACAAGGCTTCCATAGTCGAGCTTCGACTGAACAATGGCCTGGTAAAGGTGAAGCAGGACGGTACGATCCGCTCCCCATGACGTGCCACTGAGGACACGAAGAACGTTAAGGGATCGGGCACAACGGGCAGCCAGGTAGGACACGTGCGTGGACCAGCAAAGTTTCCGATCCAACATGAGTCCCAAGAATTTTGTGGTCTCCACGAAAGGGAGAGCAACCGGGCCGAGACGTAGAGAAGGTGGAAGAAATTCCTTGTATCTCCAGAAATTGATACACACAGTTTTCTCAGTGGAGAATCGGAAGCCGTTTGCGATGCTCCAGGAATATAGACGGTCAAGAAAGCGTTGGAGAGAACGCTCCAAGAGACACGTCCGCTGGGCGCTACAATAAATTGCGAAATCGTCAACAAAAAGAGATCCGGAGACGTCGGCTGAAAGGCAGTCCACGATCGGATTGATTGCAATGGCAAAGAGCGCCACACTCAAGACTGAGCCCTGTGGTACCCCATTCTCCTGGCAAAAGGTATCTGACAAAACAGAGCCCACCCGTACCCGGAACTTGCGATCCGCCAAAAACGCTTGAATGAAAAGAGGAAGGCGGCCCCGAAGGCCCCATGTGTGCAATGTGCGGAGAATGCCCGCTCTCCAACAGGTATCGTATGCCTTCTCCAAGTCGAAGAACACGGCTACTGTTTGACGCTTCTTCAGAAAGTTGTTCATAATGAAGGTCGACAACGTAACGAGGTGGTCAGCAGCAGAGCGGTGTCGACGAAAACCGCATTGGATATTAGTCAGGAGGCGGCGAGATTCGAGGAGCCAGACCAACCGAGCGTTAACCATGCGTTCCATCACCTTACAGACGCAGCTCGTCAGAGAAATAGGACGATAACTGGAAGGAAGGTGTTTGTCCTTCCCTGGTTTGGGGATGGGGACAACAATGGCTTCACGCCAACTTGTGGGAACATGACCTTCAGTCCATATGCGATTGTAGGTACTAAGAAGAAAGCACTTGCCCGCTGGAGAGAGGTTCTTCAGCATTTCAATGTGAATGGAATCGGGCCCGGGAGCAGAAGACCGGGACAGGGCGAGAGCACGATCTAGCTCCTGCATGGTGAAGGCGACGTTATAATTTTCGCGATTAAAAGAGCGGAAAGAAGGCGGCCGTGCCTCCTCTACCTGTTTGCGAGGGAGAAAGGCAGGGTGGTAACGGGCAGAGCTCGAAACCTCCGCAAAGAAACGACCCAATGCGTTTGAAACATCAGCTGGGTCCACGAGGACCGCGTTCTCCACGGTCAGGCCAGGAATCGGGGAGTGGACCTTGATGCCGGACAAACGGCGTAGGCCACCCCAGACAACCGTGGAGGGAGTAAAACGGTTAAAAGAACTAGTAAAAGCTGTCCAGCAAGCTTTCTTGCTGTCGTTTATGATACGACGGCACTGCGCTCTCATACGTTTGTAATTTATGCAATTCTCCAAAGTTGGGTGGCGGCGGAAGGTGCGTAAAGCACGGCGCCGGGCTCGAAGCGCGTCGCGGCAGGCTGCAGTCCACCAAGGGACCTGGACACGACGTGGAGAAGAGGATGTACGAGGTATGGAACGTTCAGCAGCAGTGAGGATAACCTCTGTGAGGTATTCGACCTGACTGTCACAGTTGGGAAAATTCTGATTGTGAAAAACAGCCATGGAAGAATAAAGCCCCCAGTCGGCTTTAGAAATGTTCCAACTGGTGGGACGTGGAGATGGGGAATGATGTAGGAAGTGGATGATACAAGGGAAATGGTCACTCGAGTACGTGTCAGAAAGTGCATACCACTCAAACCGACCGGCAAGCTGAGGAGTGCATATTGCGAGGTCTATATGGGAATAAGTGTGTGTTGTGTCAGAAAGGAAGGTCGGTGTACCGGTGTTGAGGCAGACAAGATCGAGGTGGTGGAGAATGTCCACCAAAAGGGAGCCTCTCGGACAAGGTGCCGGAGAGCCCCATAGGGGGTGGTGGGCATTAAAGTCGCCTACCAACACGAAAGGTGAAGGGAGCTGGTCAATAAGGTTTAGCAAATCTGCCCTAGTAAGGGCAGATGACGATGGCGAATATATATTACAGAGGGAGAAGGTAAATGTGGATAAGGTGATGCGGACGGCAACTGCCTGTAGGTGAGTGTGCAAGGAAATGGGATGGAAATAGACGTCGTCTCGAAGCAGCATCAGAACCCCTCCATGGGCTGGGACACCTTCCACGGGTGGCAGGTCGAACCGCACAGAGGTGTAGTGTGGAAAGTCTGCACGATCACGTGGACGCAACTTAGTTTCCTGGAGGCAGACTAGAAGCGGGCAGTGCAATCGAAGGAGTAATTTTAACTCCTCCCGATTAGAACGAATGCCGCGAATGTTCCATTGAAGGAGCGCCATGATAAAAATGAGAGAAGAAATAAGGATAAAAACCAAGTAGCGAGCGGGGTCACCTCGACGGCCGCTGAGGACCGGTTTTCGAGGGAGCACTGCTATCGCTGTCCAGGGGCAAAGGGTCGTGGTCCATAGGTTCGACCGACGCGCCTGCCACCTCCCTGAGTTGATCAGGAGGGGCAGTTTCCACCGCCGGTAAAGGGCCGGGCGCCCGGCAAACGGAGCGTCCCGGTGAAACAGAAGACGGCCGAGGCCGGCAACTGTTGGACGGCGCGACAGATGGGTCACGCCTCGGCGGGGAAGGAGAGGAACTCTTTTTCTTGTCAGCTCTTCTGGAAGAGTGACGGCGGGAAGAGGCAGTTGACGGTTGGGAAGCCTGAGAACGCAGAAAATCCTCGCGGACGGGTTCCTTTTTCAAGGTCCGGGCATCTTGTTTAGGTGCCCGCGGTTTACTAGATGTTGACGAAGACTGTACCTTAGAAGCAGCAGGAGGAAGCGGGGACGTGGAACGGGCAATCTTCGGGCTGGCGGATCGCACAACTGTGTCAGCGAAAGTGAAATCACATGTCTGGGTACTGGAATCTTTGGTAGGTCGAGGTGAGGTGAGTACCTTACTGTATGTACCCGCTGGGAGGACAGTGGGCTTTCGACTCGCCAACAACTTACGAGCGGCAGATGTTGATACCTTCTCCGTAACCCGGATTTGCTGGATTACCTTCTCATCCTTGTATACAGGACAGTCGCGAGAGGAAGCCGCATGGTCACCGTTGCAGTTTAGGCAGTGAGGGGACGGAGGTGGGCAATCCCCCTCATGGGCGTCCCTACCACAAGTGACACACTTTGCTGCATTTGGGCAATGTTCACGGGTATGATTGTACCTGTGGCATTGAAAACAGCGCGTTGGGTTAGGCACATAAGGTCGGACAGAGATGACTTCATACCCTGCTTTGACCTTCGACGGGAGGTCAACTCTGTCGAACGTCAAAAACACAGTACGAGTCGGTGTCAATTGGGTATCGACCTTTTTCATCACCCTGTGGACGGCTGTCACACCCTGATCGGACATATACGATTGGATGTCTTCATCAGACAACCCGTCAAGGGATCTCGTAAAAACTACCCCCCTTGACGAGTTGAGTGTGCGGTGTGCTTCTACCTTAACGGGAAACGTGTGCAACAACGTAGTACGTATAAGTTTTTGGGCTTGGAAGGCACTGTCCACTTCCAGCAACAATGTGCCATTGCGCTGACGTGAACAGGTTTTAACAGGGCCAGCAATTGCATCTACACCTTTCTGTATAACGAAAGGATTGACAGAATTGAAATCCTTTCCGTCGGTGCGAGAGACAACCAGAAATTTAGGCACATTAGGCAGAGTCTTTTTAGGCTGAGGCGAGTCTAACTTACGTTTGTGGGTCAACGTCACGAAAGAAGATAAGGAGGAAGTCATCGCGGAAGTGTCCCCCGTGATTACCGGCGTCTCCGATGGCGCGCTCCTTCCTAGTGGGGGCCCTCTCCGAGGGCTTACCCGCCTTAGGTGATTGTTCACACCTCAGGTCACACCTCCCGAGAACTGACGGAGGGACCAATCGGCACGTTCGGAAGGTACCAGCTCGGGTAATCACCCCTCCCTGGGCCTGGCCTTTACCAGGGGGTACGTACGTGCCCTACTTGTCTACCCGGGGCGGGGAATTACGCGTTACCCCGTCACCTGCTACGCATGATAATGCGTGGGTCGGCCTTCAGACACGCACAGGGAGGAAAGAAGAAGAGGATAGGAAATGAAGAGAAAGAAGGAAAGAAGTGTCTCAAACGCCGAAGCGGAGACTAATGAGGAGAAGAAAGCTAGGAGAGTACAAGGAGAGAAAGACAGAAAACAAAGGGTAAGGAAGGAAGGAACGAAGGAAGAAAAACCACAACAAGAACCACAGTAGCTCACGAAATATGCCCGTCTCCGGGCGAAGGCATAAACCGGGAGGGACAGTGAAGCAGCCTGGGGCAGAAGAAAGGCTGCTCCGGCTCGGGGCCCCGTGCGCGCCACACACGCACCCACAAAAGAACTGTGGGCCCCCTGGGGGGGTATATACATCTTGTGTACTAGATTTCAGTGACAAATGTTTCTCAATATACTGAAGTGTATACACTGCAACAAATTGCCTTGGTTTTATCTTTCTTTCTTCCTCGTTTTTTTCTAAACAATATTTTGAAATTCACCATTTAGAATCAATGCGGATACTAAAATCTTTTTCTTTGGCATGGTTTCTATGGACGATATTAATGTAGATTAACTTTTCTGTAGTTTATGTATCAATGTGATCATGTTACTCCATTCTGCGCTAAAATAAAAGTGCAAATATTCGGTTTGAAACCTTGACAGCATTTCCTTTTGTAGCTAAAGTAACAGCAGAATAAGTGTGCTAACATAAAATTCCACAGAACTGTTGTACTTCGCCCTACACTGCATGAATTTGTATCTTGGCGCAAAAAAATTATATATATATGGTAGAAAATGTTCACCTATACATGGGAAAAATATTGAAAAAATTATGTAACTCATTTAACAATGTGAAAGTTATTATTTACCTGTTGCCATTGTCAACATCATGCATTTAGACATGTCACTCTGCAGGAAAAAATTGGTATCTAACATGTTTTCTACTCCGATTAGATGCCTGTAACATGATAAAAAAATTTTACTTGACAGAAGTCCTATCAGTTTGTAATTACATAAATGCTCGACAGTGAGTGAAATCCGCTGGAGCATTGTTTGTTGCATTTCTCCTCAGTTCATGACTGCGCTGCCTTCTATGGCGGAAACGATCAACTAAATGCTTAGAACAGACTCCACTGTATACGATATGCATGGTGCTGCCATCTGTCAACAACAAGTATGTCTGAAAAAGTAAATAAAATTTGCGTTGCCAAATGCCAACACCATGCAGTGTAGGGTTAATATACATACGAAATTACTAGTATCACGTCCTTTACAACACTCATTGTTACAGTTTCTACCCACTTTATGTGCACGTGCCTCAGACCATGATTGCAATTCGTTAGAATGTACATTTAAAACATTTATATGGTGGGAAGCGACCCACTGCCCACGAGTTCTGCAAAATCTAGCGCGCTATCCACTACGCTACGGCGGACTACAATGTATTTTGGCTCCACCTCTCATATCATAAAAGGCAACTGTTAATTGCTAATGCGGCACTTAGGACACCAGATTATAATTAATCGTACTTAGAACGACATCTTTTCGATAATTTTTCAGTCCGATATTGCTTTGAAGTAATAACGCCGGAGTTAGAATAATAAAATTATCAAAGACACAAAGCAAGATGGCATATGACAGGGAGAGTTTCCACCCGATCAGGAGTCATCAGCTTCGCTCCAGTTCGGTAACGTTCAAATCAAATGTTTTTAGAACTTATGGGACTTAACTACGGGGTCATCAGTCCCTAAACTTACAAACCACTTATGAACTAGCTAGTACTAAGGACGGCACAAATATCCATGCCCGAGGGGGGGGGGGGGGGATTTGAACCTCCGACCGTAATGGCCGTGTAGACCGTGACTGGAGCCTCAGTCCCCTCGGCCACCGTGGCCGGCTCGGTAACCTTCGTTAATATTGGGAGGTGCAGCCGCAGTATCCGGTCGTATGGAAGGTTAACTCTCCCAGACTACATTTTCTTGTCGGCCGGTTGATTGGACATGGTCGTCCGACATCCGACCCCCCACCACCACTCACCGGACAGATTATTCGTGAGAGAATACAAACCTTTAAAATTTCTAATCAAAAAAAGAAAAATTGCACCTTCACTAAGTTTAAAAAAATAACTGAGCGAACATAGCTTAATTGTGGTGTTTATTTTGTTGAGGGAAATTATTCTTTTATAGTTTTATTATAAAATTTAGAGGATTTTTTGTTTTTGTTATTTTTTTGTTGTTTTTTTGTTTTGTTTTGGTGTCCATATGTTTTAGGTACTCCTGAGGTCTCAGTACTTGTGAAGAACTGTTGGACAGTGAAAGAGGTGTACTACTGTGCGTCACTCCACGGAGCACCAAGGAACTTCCATGAGGAGATTAATGGACTTTGTAAATAAGTAACCAAGTAACTGTATTGTAAAGTTTATATGTATTTGATTTGTGCTAAATACAAACAGTTACATGTGTGTAAAAGATCTCTATTCTGTGATACTGTATAGTTTCTGGTATCAATACTTACATACATTAAGACAGAAATACTACGGATTTTGAAAGAAATCTTGTCTGACGATACTCAGCGGACAATAAAATTACAAATTCGTCTTCTGCCAACCAAGACGTGACAAGCCCTACCCGACAAACTTCCCGGCTTCGATCGACTGCTATCTCTACAGCGAATACAAAACAATTCGACAAGCATACATCAGAACAGGGAGGTGCCTGCGTGCAGTTGGTCGGATCATGTGTAGACTGCTACGAATTTGGATGCTTGGTTGGTCTGACGATAAATCTGAATGTGCGTAGAGGCCTTAACGGTACCCTGGCCACTGCGAGAGATCTCGGCAGTCGCCAGATGTGAATGAAGCCGGTCGGTCAGCGGGCTTCGCTGCGTGCGTGGCCAGTGATTTTGACATCACTAGTCGCCAGTCTTTACAGTCTGAATGGGTCCGAACCATGTCATCTTCCTGGTCCTCAGACTTCAAGTTTAATTTACATTTTCGTTGCGGATGCTAACAAGCCGTGTAACATATGACAAAGTTCCTCTATGCGAGATAACAAGAGGTCATCTGAGAATGTACCCTCTCTTCCGACTAGTGGACGCACGTAGCTAAAGCAAATAGGACAGGGGGGGAGGTGTTGGTGGGAGAAGAGGCACGGGAGGGGAGGGGTGTTGCACGCTCCACGGAGCAGGGCAGCGGCGGCGCTGCCGGCCGCAAACCGGTCTGCGGTCGCGGACCGGGGTTCGGTTCCAGGCGCGCGCCCTCACGTGTCCGTCTGGGCCAATGCCCCACCAGCAGACACGCCACCTCTACCAGCACTCCGCTAACCAGACGGTACCTGTTGTAGCAGAGCCAAGTGCATCAGTATCAGACTGACTGACGAGGTTTAAAGACAAAAAGACTTCATTTAGTCCATTTTAATTTGGAAATTATTTTGATTCTCACTAATTGTATGTTACTTTTAAATACGGCAGTGCGATTTTGGTAGGATCTTTTGGGCCGAGATCGAACTGTTTATCTTCCTGTATTAAGATAAATTGATTGGGTGGGTAAAGACTAGATACTATTCCTACTGAAAGTCGGTGAATGGAGTTGATGAATTCGTTTATCCACATTAGGTTACGGTAGTAACACTAAAAGTGGGCCTTTGTGATCGCCATTTGACAGCTTTAAATGAAAATAACGGGGTTTAACCCTTGATCTGACACTAAAATTGAATAAACGAATTTGTATAGAAGAAAATTCTGAACAACTCTGCAACTGTGCGAGTTAAGAAAATAACATTAGAGAGCAGAGATATTGGCAAAAATAACGGCGATTTGACTGTGTTCCTTGATTTTACGTAAACCAGTACAGGCAAAGAAAATTACCTTCAAAAGCGTACAAGCTACCATGGCAAGACAGGTATGAGATAATAAGGAAAAAGATAATGAAAGTATGGGAGAGATATTACAATAATAGTTTGAAGAGGTAAAGGTTAAAGAGTGTCTGTCAAAGCTAATCTCAAATATCACAATTTTGGCTGTTTTTTAAAATACAGCCAGAGAGAATACTACGTCTTTATATCACAACATTAAAGACGTAATTGTACCATCAATTTTTATTATTTTGACCGATATAATTGTAAAAAAACTATAGGAAAACCTTAAGTGGAGCGTAAAACATGTCAGTGAATTTTTATTGGGTGTAAAAAGGACCAATTTCAGTACCTTCGAATAATGAGGGGCAATGTCAAAAATAATTCTGAAAAAATGGGGATTGGTGAACATTTTAAGGTTCATGAAGATAATCACTCGAAACATACGGCCTGCAATGCGAGGTTGTGATTACTGTTTAAATGTCTAAAGGTGATGCATCCTCCGCCTCAACCAACAGACTTGAATGTGATTGAGAATCTGTGGGGGAAAAAAACTTGTGAAAATAAATAAGACAACCATCACATTTAAAGACTAACTGAAGAAAAGAAAGTATAACGAGTGTATACACGGAAATTAGTGGAGAGCTTGTTAAGACGTCTTAGAGAAGTAATGAAGATAAGCCCTGTGGGCTACACCACCAGGCTCCTACGTCTGGGCTACACCATGGGCCTCAGAGGCCCACGCGATGTATAATAATGGAAAACTCTTTAAGGAATTCAATGTCATGATAAGGATGAAGGTATAATGCATTAAATAACCTTGAATAACATAAAAGATATATTTCCTCAAAAAACCACGAAACAATAAAGTCTCATTAATTGAACAATAACAGTTTAAACTTCATATAACGCCAAACATATTCTAAAACCACGTATAATTAATAATGTTTAAAACTAAAATCGGTATCAAAATTCAGCGCAAGTTTCTCATTTTTTACTGGTACAATTTGGACAAATTTTTTTGTGGTGCTGGCCACACACTGGGACCTTACAGAAATCACAGTGCATGTTTGATTTCGTTTGTTTTTTGTAGTCTCAAATTTTACAGTAAGTTCTTTTCGGAATAGCTCCTTCCTGAATTTCTTCACGAGCTGCCTTTGCAGGTGGAGTCATGTTTAGGCATCAATAAATACTGTCCCGTAGGTCACGGAGAGTGGGTGTGTGAAGTGTAGCCTTCATTCAAGGTTCTGGAAGGTGTTCAGAAAGCGTCAACCTAAACTCAAATCGGGACAATGGTTTTGTTTGACCGTTGTGTCTCCCTTTCCCTTGGTTTTTGTAAAGTTATGGGGTCTCAGAGGCCTAGTTTACATGAACGGGCCGACAGGGGCGGAAGTGTTGTGCACTGCACACTGGCTCAGAGACAACTAACTAGAGGAGGCTTACACGCGAGTCACGGCCCCTCCAGCTGTGTTGGAGCGGGATTAGACAGGTCTGAGTGAGCATCTGGGCCTCACGGGCCTATGGTGTGGCCGGCAGGGTTAAAGGAAAGCCTTATATTCCTACCGTTTTGGACCACCAGTAGTAGAAAGATGTGAGTCCGAATAATTGTGTGTGACATTGGTTTTGTTTATTAATTGGTATGTTTATATGCTTTTTCGTACTAAGATGGACATTTAGTTTCTTCATTCCTTACAGAAACTTTTATCTAAGTGTTTTTATTATTACGCAATTAACTAATACAAAGGGGAATGTAATATAACATGCCTGTCGCACTAATTACGCGAATCACTGCATTTGGAAGGAAATAATTTCTGCTCACTGTAGTCAAGTTGTAACGATACACTTAATTTTTTTGTTTTGTTTATCTTTGATCAGCGATGCTTATCGCCTCCGGTTCCCTATGACTCGCAATGCAACTAATTTAATTTCGTTCGTCATTTTTTTACTCCCAAACAAGCGAGAAGACAGAACCGTGATAGTAGTTTTACTCACTCTCTCATTTAAATCAAACTCCTCCACGTCAAATATTTAATTACTTAATGTTTTCAGCTCCTTCGCCTCCGTAATAGTTTAATGTTCAGACGAAATTACAATCGCTTCGCATTGTCTGCAAAATTTCAACCAATCAATCATCTTTATACAATACTTTGCTTGATTTTAGAACCTGCAGTCATTTCTTTTGTAATTTCACGAAGTCCGATTTTTTTAAAATTATTTTATCATTACCAGTAACTCTGTTCCACCCACGGTCACACAACAATGAAAAGCGAAATGAACAGTCTCAACATTGATCTCCTACGGAAAGTATCTCCAACTTTCATGTACATTAAGTAAAAGTTATCATTTCCAGCTTCTACAATACGAAGTGCAGGATCCAGCTAGATGCTTTCCGTAAGTCTTATAACGTACTGTTGCTTGTATGGTGCCCAACTTTAATATGCAACCCGCGGTTTATTTGCTTTAATGTTCATTTTGTGCTGTACTTGAACTAAATTATTTCAAATTAAAAAAATTCGGTACCATCAATTCCTTGTCCAAAATATAATCGCGGAATCTACTTTAACAATTATGGCATCATACGAAGCAAGGGCAACGTTATAAAGTAATGCGCGGTCGTTCGCCATCGGGGGTTCGAGTCCTTCCTGGGACGTGTGTGTGTGTTGCCCTTAGGTTAGTTCAACTTATTTGAAGTAGTTTGTAAGCTAGGGACTAATAACCAATCAGGTAAGTCCCGTAGATTTACAAAAATTTGAACTTGTTTTTTACGAGTAAAGACGCAGATGAAGTTATTCGCTCCACACACAGGATTTTAAACCCACCTGCAGAGGTGTTGTGGGCGGCCAGCATGCAGAGCGGCCGGGTCAGGATAATGGGAGCGCGCGCGCGGAAGACGGGAAAGCGACGCCTGCTTGAGTTACGCCGCGCCGGCCGGCCAAGGCTGCGCGCCTCGGACCCACGCTGTTTTTGTCGCGCTCTGCAAGGCTACGTGCCGCCACCGGACAAAGAGACTCACCCGCTACCCAGATACTACGGCACCCTCACTACTTCTACATTTAGCATAGCGCAGGAATCTTCCCTAAGACTGTCTTATAAGTTCTTACATACAAATCCTCAACAGCAGTCTCAGATATTCAGAGTTTGTGGCGTTTTCCCTCCAACATCTATCACAACGAACTGAGGTTATTTTAGTTTCGGAAGGAAGGAAGATTAGTGTTTAACGCCCCGTCGACAGCGTGGTCATTAGAGGCGGAGCTTACGCTCGGGTTGTTTGGGTAAGGATGGGGAAGGAAATCGGCCGTGTCCTTTGACAGGAACCATCCTGGCATTTGCCTGGAGTGATTTAGGAAAATCAGATTGAGGTTTTCCGTGGATGGTCGGAGTTGGATTTGAACCACCATCCTCCCGAATGCGAGTCCAGTGTCGTACCACTGCGCCACCTCGCTCGGTTTTAGTTTCGGCGCAGTTGAAACTTAATACATTTGCTATGCCTACAGACAAGTCTTTAGAAAGACTAGATGCGAAACATTTTGTACAATGAAAATGTTCGAAAAAAGCTGATTTTACATACTAATAATCAAGAAGTAACTGAAAACAGAGGTGTTGATTAGAATGACAGGTGCAAGCCTGCTACCTGTGAAGAGTGTTGCTGCTAAGGAAACGACTGATATAACCTACGGGAAGATGGAACAAACATATGCCTAATTCTTATTCAATTGACCTTAACGATGTGGTAATGTGAGAAGCTAAAGCTGCAGTGGATTCATGGTTCAGGGGTTGATAAAGTGGGCAGATAACAGCCACAGCGGAAAATGAAGGAAGGTCTGATTACAAGCGGGGCAAAGGCTCTGATTGTTTTTGTTGAGCGTGTGGAAGGAAAATCCAACTCTGGATCGCAGGCGGATATGAAACGCCTACCTCCCGAATTAGAACAACTAACCATTGCGTATCTCTCTTGGTAACAGCCTCAGCAGGAGCAAGGTGAAAAGAATGGTGGGAGTGGCTGCTCCCTGCTAAAAAGGCAGGTAATAGGCAAAATATGATCTCAGCGTGGCGTAACATCACATTCACAGAAAAGGTGAAGCCCACGTACTTCCGGCAAAGACACCGAAAGCATGCTCACTGCTGTTCTTCCGCGAGAATGTGAATGGACCGTTACGGGCCTATGGATGGGGTTCCCTGTTCACGATTGTCCCACAGCAGGTGAATGTGTGAGCTGCCGTGTTAAATGATCGATGGCAGTGAACCAAGACGTGGGATCGCTGCAGACGTCGGAGAAGAGGCTACTCAGTGTGTGACGTACTCTTCGAACCCGTGCTTTCAGTTCTATAAAAATCTAGCAGTGCCTTGCGGAGTTAATTGCGGTGTCTTGACAGTTTAATACCAGATGCCTGTTACACGACAGAAGAGTTAAGTACAGAATAAAATTTAGATGAAGCAGACTGGGGCAGCGAGAAGTAGAACGCACCGGCCGCAGGCGTAACGATGGCGTAACCAGCATCAACACGCGGACCAGCCAAACTACTAACGAAAGATAAGCTTAACGCCGCAGTCTGTAAGAGCGACAGAAACACCTGATTCTGTACATTTGAAAGAAGTGTAGCGCAGGCAAAACAATATACTATCGGCGAGGCTACATGAAGCAACACAAGAGCGCCTTCCAAGCTGCAAAGCTTGCGTCGAAAGTAAACGGGAATACCAGCAACGTGTGCCGACAGGCTCGAAAACTGCAGGACATTCAGACAGCCGTGCGTCTTAGACTGCTTCAAAACCTTAGCCTTTCTTCCACTCACCATCTAAGTCTGGTCCAACTGTAACACTGATACCGATGGAGGATAAGCTTTACTTATTGCAGTATATCCTTGTGGATACGAGCAAGTGTTACCAGCAGCTGCAATTTTGAGTCTATTGTTACTATGAGGCCACGGACATTCGAGCGTGAAATGGACTTTACTCTGTAAGCTATATTCCTGCCAGTCACGCAGGTGACTACTTGAGTCTGGGTAGATCGAAGTAGCTGTCCATCTGTGACTCATTCATCTTGGTGTATAGCGCCTATGGCGTCACTCCAAGGCAGTACAACTACCGCACTACAGGTTGTGTGCTGGAACCGTTTCTAGAGCTGTCTTGTGACTTGCATATCTACGGACAAACAGCGCAGTACATTCGACGAGAGCGCCGAGGTCTCGACAGGTGTCGATAGCGTGATCTGCCTGCCTGGGCGCGCCGCGACAACCTTTTGTGTGTCTGGATTGCCAATAATCGAGTGTTACTGGTCAGTTTCATGTCACGTGGTATTCGGCCAGCCATTCCTGTGCGAATCTAGCCACTAAGTATCTTGCAGGAATGTTCTAACATAAGGTTTATTTCTCTATACGAAGGTTGTGTATCAAAGTTTCGTTTTCTATTAACTAAAGAACTTATTAAGCTGTTTTATGGTTCAGAATTTATGGCTACACAAGGCAGATTCGTATTTACTGTGGAGCAGTGAGAGTTATCGTTTGTATGTCTGTGTCTGAGGGAAACACTATTTCACTCACGTTTACTTTATGTTTAATAGCTATATCCCTTTTTCCCCCACAAATAATTGTGGAATTTTATCGTCTAGATAATCAAACTCTTAAAAAGCAGTGGTTACATTACAAAGTAACACTGCATGTTTTCATTAGCCAATTTGTTGTTGTAGCGTAATAAATAGCGTTATTGCTTCTTAAAAACAGGTAAAAATCTGCGTGGATTCTAATTCCCGCCTACTGTTTTTCGGAATTTTCATTTAATCAAATTGTGTTTGATAAAACTCTAATACATCTGCCGGTACGTTAATGCGTCTCTCTCATTAACGCTTCAAAGAGAACTGCCTTAGTGTCATGCTGTTAGTTGGAACTTCAATTCAGATTGAGTGTGCAAACGATACAAAATCCCACGGGGGAAACGAAATACGAAATTTCATATTTACAGAATATATAACATAACTGCGAATGGGCAAAGCTGAAAATGTGTACCCAGCCGGGATGCAAACCCGGGTCTCCCGCTTTCTAGGCAGTTGCACTGACGCCTACACCACTGCACCACTGGGGACACAGTGTCACCGCACCTGCGAGGATACGTACGCACGGCTCCCGTCAGATAAAAGTTCCCAGCTTCACGCTGCCCACAGTACTCAAACTCGAAGTTATGAAGTCCCGTAAGAGTAAGGGCCACAACCTCGCTCACACCTCCCCACTAACGAAAGGATCATTGCCCGTCACCGGCATATTATATATGAAGCTGGGAATTTGTATCTGACGGGAGGCGTTCTTAGGTAGTCCTTGCAGGTGCATCGATCACTGTGTCCCTAGTGGTGTAGGTGTCAGCGCAACTGCCTAGAAAGCAGGAGACCCGGGTTCGAATCCCGGCTGGGTAGACATTTTCAGCTTTGCCCATTCACAATTGATGTCCTCATATTCTATGAATATGAAGGAATAACAACTGCAGGGTCAGAAGTGACGTCTGTTCTTTCGGAACAGATGCCACATTTATATATGAAATACGAAATGTCGGAGATTGTGTTTGCATACATTGGCTTATGAATCGGCTAAACTAGGTGAGTTAAGTAACCAAATCTCTGTAGTACTCTGATTACATCAAGGAATGATTTCACGTTCAGCAAGTGTGCCAACGGTTCAGATCAAACAGTTGCTTGCCATTCTATTCTAGGTGAACCGAGTACATACTTTCGAAGTACGTAGCATAATCGGCTTTGTCGACAAACAAGTGTTACAATACAGGAGCAAGAGTACGATCATGAGAAATAGAAAATGAGTTCGTAAATACTGGAAACACGTTAAAGCAAGTGCCATAACGTCAAAATAATTATTTTGTTTTCCAATTCATTCTTTTTATTAATAAAATAAAATGTAAACGTTAACAAAATCGTTATCTGCACCTTTTATTCCGATATTTCATTTATGTATGTGTCATGAAGCTTGTGTTCCGCAAGAGTTATCCTACCGTACATTATTTCAAGGTAAAAATAGCTACTTGTTCAAAAACGTTTGACAATATTTAAGAACACTATTCAATATTCCTTTTGATCAGTTATTTATGATTTCATTCCTAATAGCAAACAAATGAAAGCCTGTGTCTGCGAACTTGCTCTAACAGACTGATTACAAAGTCCGTCGTATTGACTGCTTGTATCTGTATCTGACGCGATACTGAGCTTCAGAATGTTTTTGTATCATTGCCATTTCATTTGTGCGCGCGCACGCGCGCGTTTCTTTCTCAGTTACAATCAAATCCTGGTACCAACAAGGTTTTCAACACCTGTCACAATACTCTCAGCGACGCCATCACCCCCACAGCCGAAAGGCTAGAGCTGTCTGATTGCAAATGTTTCATGTCTGGTGTGAGCATTAGAGGCACCTATTGTGCACAGTTTTCTGCACAGAAGTACGACGATGATGATCTGTACACTCTTCTGTGCTATACCACAAATTGTCTGTTATCCTACTATATCGAGTTAGAAACCCGCTTGCTTTTACCTGCGACTACGCTCGCGTTAATACCCTTGTGTGTATGTCAATGACCATCGAAAGTACAATAATCTCGCAATTGTGTTCTCAAGTTATGATCAGGGTCATCAGGATGAAACAAAAGTTACCAATTTTCCGGTTTAAATATAAACCGTGCATAGAATGACGGTAAATACTGTTCTTTATCGAGATGAAAATAAAGATATTAAATACGAAGAACAACCTCTTTTTGTTAAATCTTAACTAAACGGCTGGCTGAAAATGCTGTACGTTATGCAGGATTCAAAGATCGTCTAAATCGGTTGGCGGTTTGAAGACGTCTCGTGTAAGCATTGTATTCATTACGTTGAATCTTATTACGCACAACATGTCAACCATTACGAATATTTTAATAAATGTGATATATTTCAGAAACTCCAATAATTAAAAGCTTTACCAAGGAGTCTTCAAGCATCTCAGAAGCTGTAAGACACGTTGATGCTCATTTGTTCCATGTATACAGACGTAAACTCAACGAATATCTTTACACACTTGTTCCAAGTATGTCGCGATTTCTGAGGGTGTGGTTAGGGTGAACCTCCAGAGAAAGAATTTAAATCGCTACTAGTGAAATGAGTAACAATGACATAAAATCATTATAGTCCGCTCCGGCTGCAATAAACTATAATTGTTGAATGTAAATGATATGATAAAACCTTTTACATCTAACACAACACATCGCTTTCTTTTTAATATCTTAAAGTCGTCTTTGTAAGACCCTTTCATTTCATTAATCCTTACAGAGTACCTGAAGGTCGTCCTTTATCCAGTCAGTGCGGACTTACATTGTTACCCTGTCATAAATATTTGGTTGTTTATTTTCCAGTATTTCGTGATTTCGGAGGGTGTGGTTAGGCCGACATTCGTTGCTTGTCTCCTATACTTTGACGTTTATTTCCTAATATATAGGGCTAACGGAGGGTGTGGTTAGCCAAAATCCAAAGAGGACTACATTTCATGACGCTGAAAATGTGTAATGCGTCGTCTGTTAGCATCTCTGCGTCCGTACAGCATAGACATTTTACGAGTAATGTTGAAAATTTACGAAACTTAAACCGGCTGAAATCTGAATATGCCGCTTTGGGATAACATAATGCGACATCTCGCCGGATGGTGGCCACATACGGCAAGTGTGTGTCCGACAAGTCAGCGAGAAAGTGAAGAGTCCCTTTTCGTGAAGTATACTGTCCAAGTTTAAGTTGGAGCAACTTGAGCATCCGCCCTACAGCCTACAGCCCTGTGACTTCCAACCGTTTAACCCGATAAAAGAACTTCTTAAAAGGAACCGCTTTAACTCTGACGAACTGAAGGACACATTGGAGGTCTGGCTCTTTTCACAGCCACAGGAATCTTGGGAACAGTCAATTCTTCAGCTAGTTTAACAGTTGGATAGCAGTGCTCAGGCGTTTGGTGATTACTTTTGAATAAAGACTTCAATTATACACTTTCATTTGGCAGCCCTCACAGATCTTTACCTAATGGCAACTAGAGATGGTCGTTCGCGAACCAAAGGGTCCAACTAAACTGTTCACAAATGTGAAAAAGGACCAAGGAACTACTTATAAGGACCGGCAGTTCACCGTTTACCTCGGTGCTCTTAGTTGGACCGAGTCGACGGTCTCGATCCAGAACGCCGGAACGGTGGCGGCGACTTCTAGTTCCGCTGTAATTCCAAGAAGGTAGGTCCCATTCCGTGCACACTTTTCACTTCCAGCTCTGTATCCAGTTGCATTCGTTTTGTTCACTGCGTATTCTGTTTAGCGTCTATCACCGGTAACTTGCATATTAAAAGTATTTTATAATTTACCGCGTATCAAAATTACGTTGTACGTGATATATACTTTATAAGCGCACCATAAAAGCAACTCTGCTGATTTCTTTGTAATTTTTATCAACGGCAGGAGACAATTCTCGCGAGGTTTTTTATGATTATTCGTACACGTTTGAATTTCATCGTCTTCATATAAAGCCTAGTTTTTAACGTAACTTTTTTCCTTAATATGCAGTGTAAGAGTGTTCACATACGGTTTTAGACTTTTCCTTTCGTCCCTACACAAAATATGATACTTGCGGTGGCTTTTAAATTTGGTTGTTTTTTGGGCTACCAATTTATTCTGTTCCTTCGGGTGAAAAATGGGAAAAATGTAGTTTTGATTGGTTTCGGGTCAGTAGAAACAGGGGCAGGGATTTCTATTTCGCAAGATAACTGCAATAAAATCGACTTCTTACCTCAGAAGTACTGTTCAGGAGTAGCTTTTAAACCAAATATTCAGATTCTTACTATTTCGAATATCAGTAACTGGATACGACAGGAACATTGAAGAAATAGAAAGGAACGGTTCCCAAAAAGAAACGAACATGGACGGTGTGGAGATTCCGCCGTATGCAAAACACTTCATTTTTGTTACTTTTCCCATATGTTTCAACACACTGTGCTATCATCATTAGGAATTCATAAGTGCCACTGCCACTTCGAAATCCCGTCTGCGGCGCGCCAGTCACGGTCTGCACGGCCACTTCGGTCGGCGGTTCGAATCCCCCCCTCTGGCATGGATATTTGTGCCGTCCTTACTCTTAGCTAGTTCATAAGTAGTTTGTAAGTTGAGGACTGATGACCCCGTAGTTAAGTCCCATAAGCTATACAAACATTTGAACATTATGAATCTCGTCTGTCCAGTCTTTAACAGACCGTTATGCTCGTACCACCATTCTATCCTATGTTGTATTATTCTTTCCAGCACTTTCAGGGAACATGACTGTAATACAATAGGTCCATACGAGGACAGTTCATTCGGAGGTTTTCCATGAAACACTAGCACCACCTATTACAGATATCCAGATTTGTCTAAGGAACAAGTACATAACAGCAGTTCATATGGATATTGAAAATGCTTATGACGATGTTGACCTATGTTACTAGGCAGAAAGATGGAGAAACACGATACCCCCTCGTAAATTCATTGGCAACCTTCTTTCTTTACTCAAGGACAGAGAACTTTGTATGAAAGTTGGCAACAGTGTGGGACCGAAGACGACGAGTAAGGGCATCCCACAAGGATCAGCTCTTTAAATGTTTAAATGTTTGTAGATCTATCGGACCAAACTGCTTAAACTACTTAAACCTAGGTAAACTAACCTAAGGACACACACACACACACACACACACACACACACACACACACACACACACGCCCCATGGAGGACTCAAACCTCCACGGCGAGCAACCGCGCGCTCCGCAGCGAGACGCTTTAGACCGCTCGGCTACTCCACCACGGCGATCAGCTCTCTCACCGACGCTGTTTAATATTTACGCCGCAGACATGCACACCATTTTCGACAATGATATCACGATATTACAATACGCTGATGATCTGCGTGTATACACGCCAAGCGACAGTATAGGTGAAGGACAGCGCAAAATGGATGCACCAATGACAGCTCTCGGCTACTGGCACAGACCTAGTCTGTGACGAGCGTCTACACCAGTCATCGGATGCAAGAAATCCCATCCCTATAGTTAGGAGCATACGTTCTTCCGGTGAAACCAGTGGTGAAGTATCTTGGCCTACACTGACAGTAAACTACGGTGACAGTACATATAAATCAAATAGTAGCAAAATGTGAGAAAAACATTAACGTTTTACGGTAAGTGGCAAGCGTAACGTGGGGTGCGAACTGCTATACATATATGAACGTGTATCGTGCCATACTGCGGTCGCGGTTTTACTACGTAAATATATTCTACGGATCGGCAACAGACACACTCCTACAAAAACTTAATACCGTATAATACAAAGCGCCCGGAGTGTGTCTTGGTGCCATGAAGTCAACCCCAACTAATGCTTTACTTGTGGAAAATAATGAAACACCTCTACACTTACGACGCAAATATTCAAGCATAAAATTTCTAATGAAGAAGGCACAATTTCAGAAGACGTCTTATTATCCCACATACAGGAACTTTGTCATATGTTACACTGCTCATAATTGGCTAAGTAAGAACCTGCCCCCACTTGCAAGGGAATATTTAGAGGTAACGCAGAACATCCGATTAGCCATCTCAAATCGGCGACTGCTAATGTTTGAACGAAGCTACTTATGTACTGTTGTTGAACCTGACGAGGCATGTGATCTCCAGCTTCCTCAACTCTGGCAAATTACGCGTTACTAGAGTTCCGAGACAAATATTCACAGGCGAGGATTCTTTACAAAAACGGCTCCAAAACCAAGGACTAATCGGGATGCGCTTTTTGGGATACCAATGCGCGAACAGGATGTAAATACTAACTGCCAAAGGAAATGACAATGACAGCTGAACTCACAGCCATCTTGAAAGCTCTCGAGTACTGCATTACGGTTCCAGAGGAGCACATTGTCATCTTCTCTCACTCTAAATCTGCGCTCATACTTATTTAATATTTTCGTCGAGGGCATAAAAACCACCCAATAGCCTACGAGATAATGGCACAAATAAACCACCTGGAAAGGAATTGACGCAGTGTTTCCATGTGTTGGATTAAAGCACATCACAACGTTCAGGAGAACGAGATCGCTGACACACTTGCCAAGGAAGCATTTGCTACTGGTACGGAAGAAAATACTTAGGCTCCAGCGGAATATCTTTTATCAGTTTACAGAAGGACAATTTCGACTGAATGGGACAAAGAATGGCAAGCTTCCCAGTCAACTGAAGGGAAATACTATGCAGAAATAACACCAGTGCTACCAACCAGATATTGGTACAATGGACTGAGGTGTTCTCGGAAGCTTGCAGTCACCATAGCGAGGCTGAAGTTCAACCACTGTCGAACTGCGCAGCACCTACATCGCATCAGCATAGTGACATCCCCACTTTCTGACCGCGGCGAAGCAGATGACTACCAGTTACCTATATCTGTCAGCATTATTGGCAACCAAAGACTTTGGAGTGTACAAAGAACTTCTCCTAAAGGCGGCGAAGAAAGAGTTATGAACTGTTATCTAAAAGAAAGAAAAAAAAAAAAAAAACATTTAATCACTATATGCTATTTTAAATTGCTCGTCTTTGTGTCATATCTTTAATGTTTGTTATGTTACTTCAAATTGATCTTTCTGTTTTTGTTTTCTGTCATATCTTTGATGCTTGTTTGGTTGCTTTTGCCAACTTGCTTACTTAACTGTACCAGAGGATGTCCTTATTACTTATGTGGGTGGCTGTAAGGGGAGTATTCAAAGGCCAATAATAATAAAAAAAAAGGTCAGTGGGGATTTCTTTATGATTGTTCTTACATTAGGTTACTTTAAAAGGACGTTAAAAGTACTGAGTATAATAATTATGGGGTTCATTCAAATGAAACCTGGTCAGCGCGTCTAACCTTGCTTTACACGTAATGTGGCCCCACGTAACTGCTGATATGATGCCGCTATCTGTTAGAGACTGACACGTGCGCACGGTTTGACGTTGCATAGCGCCATTCTGGTTTCGCGCCGAAGAGGTGGTGGTCACACGTTATCGTCTACTAGCGAACATGCAGGCGATTAAGCAGGAAGAACGAGGAGTGCTTCCATTTTTGGCGGCGGAGGGAGCTGGAGGCCGTGAAATATATAGATGGATAAAGATTGAGTACAGTGAATACAGTCTGAGTTGTGGAATGGTGCAAAAGATCTCTTTAGGGTTCACGAGAGACAAAGATGATGCTCATCCTGGACAGGCACGTGTCATCAGACCGGATATGACTGCGGAGGTGAATGCTCTAGTTTTTGACAACCGTATAATTACCGTGGACGAACTCTGTTACTGGGTGTTAGCGTGGGCACCGCCCACACCATAATGTACCAGCACTTGAACTTTCGAAAAAAATTGTGCGCAGTGACTTTCTCCGCCAACTGACCGCCGAACAGCAAAATAATGGCTCTGTCTGCGAGATATCTGCAACGTTGTCCTGAGGAAGAATACAGCTTTCTGTCGCGTATTGTCATAGGTAGCGAAACATGGTGTCACAATTTTGAACCGGAAAACAAACATCACAGGAAGCAGTTGAAACATGAGACTCCAACATCTCCAACGAAATCAAATACCGTGAACACGAGTTCCGTTAAATGTAATAATGTCTTTTGTGACCTCAAGGGCCCATTACATGTTGAGTTCCTGGAACGAAGAACCACCATCAATGTCCAGCGTTACGAAGCCAGTTTTCAGAACCTTAGACGAGCCATCAAGTTTGACGCCCAGGCATGTTGTCCAATGGTGCAATCCGCCTGCAAAATAATGCCCGCCCACATACAGCCAACGCGGTGAAGACGACATTACAGCAGTTTCGGTGGGAAACGGTCCAACATCAATCGTAGATTCCTGACCTTTCACCGGGTCTGTGTGTTTCGACTTCTAAATTTAGCTATACGTGGGCATCGAATCGCAACGGACGACGAAGTGTGCGAGTGGGTCCAGGCCTGGATCCGACAGCAGCCTACCAGCTTCTTAAAAGATGGAATCCATTGGCTTGTGACTAGGATTATCAAATGCCAAAAACTGACGTTTCTACATTGATTCTAAAATTTCCAAAACAGTTACAACTGTAATTTGAAATTAGTGGAAGCAGAGTTATGTTGCATACGTAATACTTTCACCTGGGCGCCTTGCAGCTTCTAATACAGGATAATTTAGTACCATCTTAGCTACTTCAGTTGCTCTGAAATCGCAACTTGAGCTATACGCGGCGGCTACGTAGATATAAAATATATGATATTGTTGGGAGGAAAGGTTAAATTCTTGTTGTTTGCAACTATGAAAGTTCCACACTTTCAAACTGTAGCAGTTGTGTAACTACAAGAAGATATTTCCCCATTTCGTTATAAACCCGCCCGGATATTTTTAGATTCCAAAAAAGAGGACATGCCCGGGTAAAAGAAAGAGGACATGCCCGGGTAAAAGAAAGAGGACATGCCCGGGTAAAAGAAAGAGGACATGCCCGGGTAAAAGAAAGAGGACATGCCCGGGTAAAAGAAAGAGGACATGCCCGGGTAAAAGAAAGAGGACATGCCCGGGTAAAAGAAAGAGGACATGCCCGGGTAAAAGAAAGAGGACATGCCCGGGTAAAAGAAAGAGGACATGCCCGGGTAAAAGAAAGAGGACATGCCCGGGTAAAAGAGGACGTCTGGTAACCCTACTTGCGTCGCAATGGGATGTTCCAACAGTTTTCGCGATTCTTTTTTTTTGAGTGTGTTTACTGTGTGTAAGTACATTTCTGAGTCAATGAAATCGTTACCGTTACTTCACACTAGTGACCGGAGTTGATTTTGAATGCCCCTTCTACTTGCAATAGTTTTGTACACCTTGTCTTGATTCATTTCCTCTTCTCAGCTCCTGGTTTATGGTGTTTAATTTTGGTGTGATTTTTAGTTTTCCACTATTATGCGTGATTCCCAAAAATGAACGAGTGCTTATATAGGCTACAGTGGCAACAGGCGGACACCTGTAGCCGGGCAAGGGTGTGCAGCGCGCAGCTCGGAACGCGGAGGTTCCGCATCCGGCCGCGGCCGCGGCCGCGCAGCCACCGGACGAGCCTCATCAGCGCGGCCGACGCCCCCGCCGCGCTGTCAATCAGAGCTCGGCCGGCCCGCCCACCGATCCAGTCATACGAGCGCGCCGTCTTGCCAACTTGCCACCGTGTCTACTGGCCGCACTGCTCAAAATAGCTACATTTACATCTTGAGCACAGGGTCCGCCTGCTCAATTCGGATTTGCCGTGGTTAACAGGCGACCGGATGTCCTAGCCGCCACACCATACACACATCCTCCCTCCCCCCATCCTCCTCGAAGACCGAGGGAGGTGGCGCATTCTTGATACACTGGACTCGCATTCAGGAGAATGGGTATTCCAGTCCATCTCCAGCCAGCCAGGTTCAGGTTTTCCGTCAACATTTGAAAGGTGCGGAGCAAGTGTGATGGCGGACACTATTTTCAGACCAACGAGTAAAGTAAAAGAACATTTAAGATCTGCAAAAGATGTACGACACCATTTGGTTACACAGGTTGTATATAAAATTACCTGCAGCTGTAGTCTAGGAACTAAAATAAGAAGTGGCAACGTTCGTCTGCGCGAACTTAAAGAGGAATTGCAGCCGTAGCGGAACGTTTTTACTAAGAGGCAACCACGAAATTCACCTCAGAAAATTCACACAACTATGAAGCACGTAGCGGGAAGCAATCGAGATCTACAAACACCGCAAAAAATTTAAACAACACAGCGGGAGCTGTTATATTAGAAGAATTTGTCATCCAGCGGGTGTGACGTTTAAGTACAAATTCTGTCAATGTCAATAATGTTGGCGATACCATACACCGTCTGGAATCAGCCGTCACGTGATGACTTGTGCCGCCCTGTGTGCCGCATATGTTCTGACTGCAGTTCGCCACTCTACCCTTGGACGATGCCTTTCGCAGCCAAAGATGAAACGATAGGGCAAAATTTTACAAACTGTCCAGTGCCTTTGAGCTCGGAAATATTAAATGAAGTTAACGCCGACCGTAAAAAGCTTACATTTTATGATCAAACGCCTCTACGGGAGCAATGGTCTGCCGCCGCCGCCCCCTCGAAATAATATTTGTAAATACGGTATCCGAATTATTTTAATGTATGACGCCTGAAGGCATCGTCGTGGTTAAACAGTCATACTTGCACATACCGGTGAGGGGAGTAGGGTGTTAGTGACATTAAGTTCGTGCAAGGATTTTTTTAATACCTATAGTTTTTACGATTCAATGTCAACAAAAAAAAAAGCTTGATTTCAGTGAAGTAAAAGATGCTTCAGTGCAAATTATCCACTGAATATGAGCAGCAAAACTGCTCCAAAATATCATGCGTTGTCCTACTTCTAATTACTTGTCTTTACATTAATCTTGCCATCCCCGAAAATATATTCTATATTTGCCACTGACTGGAGAATATGTTATCACCAGTTCAACGGCTGGAGAGACTGCGGAAGGAGGTGTTCGCTCACCTTCCTGTACCGCTGCCGGGCACTTCCACTGTTCCGAAATACATGAAGGTGAAGAGAATGTTTCGCTCGCCACAAGCGCACCGTATTTATAACCGGATGAAAACAGAGAGAGGATTCACTGCATGTGGCGACTAGTGGTTGCAACTACCCGTAAGCTATTACATCTACACTTATTTATTACCGATAGTATGCAGTGTTGGGATGAAGTGGACGACCTAACGTTCAAAACTCTGAACCACAGGGCAAAGATTTCCGTCAATCTATAGAAGAAATAATTTGTAATCATAAAAAAATGCATGCTGCTCTAGCTGACGATAATTCCCGCAAGGTTATTAAACAGTCTGATAAAAATTTGAGTGAAGTGAAAAGTTCTGTACTTCCCAAAGAGGACAATTTCACAGACTCCACAAAGGTACCAACGGATGATACCATTGCAAATATTGAGACAGGCATTCGGTTACTTCCACAAGAGCCTGCTGATAAAGGAAACGTCCAGAATTTCGCCTTACTGTAAACCATCAGAATGTAGTATATCGGAGAAACCAAGGAAGGAGATGAGTGATTAACGCAACATACCAACATCATTGTTCTTACAGCAGATACAGGAAATGCAACCGTCGTATTGAGAAATGAGGACTAATGAAACAAGATTAAGACCTTTTGCACCCCGCAAACTATTAAACTAAAATATTGGCCGTACTGATATTTTTTATAGTTTTGAAGTGGCGTTTTTATTTACCATGATTCCGGTGGACGAAACTATCTCATACATAGCGCATGTTTCCCACCCGATAGTGTCGTCGTTTGGTCACTGCTTCACCACTTATTTTCAGTACAATAACGAATTCTGTTAACACATTGAGTTGCTATGGGTAGCCAAATAAGCCCTGCGCTGGCAAATTTATTGATGGGAGTCTTTTGAGTAGCATGCGTTTTAGACTGCTGTTAAGAAACCAACCAGGTGATATCGCTATGACCTTGTGGTATGGACTCACGGTGCACACAATATTGTGTGTGTGTGTGTGTGTGTGTGTGTGTGTGTGTGTGTGTGTGTGTGTGCGCGCGCGCGCGCGCGCGCGCGAACGCTGTACGCCACTACCTTTGAGGATGTCATACGCAGCGGAATATAGTACGTTAGGGAAAGTTTTACAAATCGATCACGGCTTATGAGCCAGGAAATTTTAAATGAAAGCTTACGTGTTCTATGATCTCCCTCAATTGTTCACCCGAATTTCTGTATACATGGACCAAGAGCACACTCATAAGGAATATATATATATATATATATATATATATATATATATATATATATATTTGGTGTAAACGGAAAATTAAAAGAAAAAAAGTTGGCGATTGTATGATCTAAGTTAATAATGTTAAAATGTCATTTTTAGAATATTTATGAACTTTATCAATACGTTGAGCATACGCTGCGCAGGATTTTCTTTCTCAGAATTCTGCAAAAGTATTGTTCTGTAGGGCCACTAGTGCAGCCAAAGTGTGAAAATTAGAAGAGGGTCATCAACTTAATGAGAGGTGTACCGCTATTCTAACAATTCGAAACAGAAGTATTGTGCTCTGAAGCCCATCAAGATGTCCACCGTCAACGCGTTTCGGCGTGCATCTACAAGGGCAACAGCGCACGTGCAACTGCAGCGCTTAATACGGGGCTCACGTCTCGTTATCACTGCCTCGTCACAGCTGATGGCAAACACAAGATGAACCTAACGTCAGTATTCGTAGAAAAGGTACAGTCACAGTATGCAGACCTCTGCAATGACATCACACTATGCCAATAACTTTCGCCTTATTTGTGTGGACGACGGGAATGGTTATGCTTATCTCTTTCTGACCAATATGTACGAAGGTGAATATAAAAGTTGTTTTTACTCGAAGCTCTTAACGTATCTAATACGAGGCACTGTTAGGGATTTTTCAGATAAATACAATGCTGACGTCACTAGCAGATGTTCAGATGTCTCTAAACCTACTGGACCAAACTGCTACGTTCGCGCGCCTTGGAGCGCTCGTCACTCGACGGCTGCGACATCACTAGCAACATCCGTACTTCCGCTGGCCATGTAGTGAGCAGTCATTCACTCAGTTGCTGGTATCGCCTCACAGTTTACGCCAACGCTCAAAGGGGTTCGGCTCGTGGTATGACAATCTGAGTAAGCTATTGAAATCTAATAAAACTGAACACGGAAACAGATCTCTGTATTTCTTGTACTTAGCGGAGTAAAGCACACTCGACATCTATTTCAATAAGTGTAAGAGATATGTTGTTTCATGTTTAGCGAGCCGCTTTTGTGAAATTTATTTCCATCCCAAATGATTCGATGGTTCACAATTAGAACTGTTTATGACGTGTGTAATTGTGTGTGTGGGAGGAGGGGGGAAGGAATTCTCGTTACGAGCTTGAGGACTTTTAGAGGGGAGTGAGTGTACACAATATTTTTATAAGGAACTCGTCTGGAAATGTCATCCAGTGATCCGATGTACAACACACGTTTTGTTGTTTTGGTCCATACTACTTTGTCCCAAAATATAGGAAGCAAAGGGCTTGCAGTAGAACATATTTCTTTCGCCATGTCAAATAAATAAATAAAAACAAAAACAGTGCTCATCCCGTCACAAGATGCCATTTCGAACATGGGTTCCTTTTCAAAATGTAATGTACTCACTCACCAAGTCCTTTAAGTTTGTAACGGGATTTTCCAAGTAACCTGTACAGAGATTACTGTGGCCGAAAATGAAGTCGGTTTAATGGAGTGAAGAAATTTTTTAAATGTTCAAATGTTTGTAAACCTATTTGCCCAAGCTGCTAAGGTCATCAGTCCCAAGACTTACAAATCACTTTAACTAACTTACACAAAGGACAACGAGCACATCCATGCCCGAAGGAGGACAAACCTCCGACGGGAACGACCACCCAAACCGTACGTAGTATGACGCCTTAAACCACGCGACCATTCCACGAGGTAAGGTTTTTTCTTCCAGCTTTTTGTTGCTAACTAACTCTCCCTCTGCCTCCCTCATATAATGGTAATATTATGTAATTCACTAAATCAGAGTTGCAAACGTGGGAACAGTGAGACTCAAAGGACTTCCCCCCTCCCCCCCCCCCCCAAAATACCGGTTACGTTAGTATTTTTATTTAACTTGAAATCAAAATTACTATTTTCTAATACTAGGAACTAAAATTACCAAGCGATAAATCACTCGATTGCAATTATGAGCAAAGAAAGACGACTGCAGGAGAAGATACGCAAAGTACCACACACGCTGACATCGGTCACACACGTTAGTAACGCGAACCGCTAACTAAGAACAGAGTTACTGAAAATGTCACGCTACACATAAAAAACCTGTTATTTTTTAGTTTGATAATTATTGGCACAGTTTTAAACTTTCGAAAAGCTATCGTATTCTGTTACTGAAATTAGTCTATTTTCACTTATTTGCCAAGTTAGTACGCCTGAAGTCAGCACACGCCATCAGCATTAGAGAGTACGGTGATGGAAACCATCTGAGCTGTAGTATCCACAAACCTTTCTGGCACAACCGCATGCTGCCGTTATGTGTGTCCACAAGAGGTAGGTAGCTGCGGCTCACGCAGTCCACGGGAGAAAACACGAGCACTCGCTACGCGGATCGCCGCTGGCTTGCAACTGACAAAACTAATGCTGGAGGCTACCGTGTTGCTCAAGCAGGAAGCAACTGGCGCGGCGCGCAATCAGCGAGGCGACTGGCCAAAAGATTCTGCGCCTCCTGTTGCCGAAACAAAGGAAGTCAGATACCGGGAAACCCCAGGGCCGTTAGAACACTAACCCTTACACTCGATCCCTTAAAGAACTGAACTGCCGAGCAGAGAACGGCAGTGTCATGCAATGATATATCTCTGTATATATCTGCAATTGACATTTCCTTCGCTGCTTGTAGAACACAAAATACGACGAGAGGAAACCACTTCCAAACAATCTTGCAGAAAATTCGGAAATGATAATTTGTAAATACCTACAAACATTTTATGTAAATATGCTGTGAAGGAAGTGTTGGGACTACAGCTAGTCGTAAAGAAGAAATGAAAAGTTATGCCTGGTGTGCGAGTTTTACTACACAAACAGCGAAAATTTGGTAAGAGATACGTTTTAAAATCACAGAAACAGTCTAAATTGCAAGACTGATTTTGTAATGATTATAATTTTCGATCAAGACTGTTTTTGTAATATTAATTATACCAAATATATCGCTGGTTTTCTCCATTGACAATGTTGTCTGAATTGAAGATACGTTTTACCTTTCACCATTGTGTGAGGACTGTCAGCGACTAGTAGTTTCGAAACGTTTTGAAAATAAAAGTTTCCCGAAAGAGCCATCACTGTCTAATACTTCATTAATATAGTCTGGGCGATTAATTTGTGCACTGAGTTGCGTTATTATTATGTACGAAAGTATGGAAAAACCGATAGAAGCCTACTTCGTGAAAGAACAGTTTGGATTTAGGACAAATGTAGAAACACGCGAAATTAATACTTATCTCCCTTCTTAACTTCTAATATAAAGAAATGAAAACCTATGCTTACAGCTTTCGTAGATTTGGAGAGAGCTTTTGTCATTGTTGATTAGAATACACTCTTTCAAATTCTGTGGTTAGCAGGGGTAAAATATATGTAAGGAAAAGTGATTATAGTTAGCACAAACGCCTGACAGCAGGGCATGAAAGGGGCTCAGGGGTTGGTAAGGGAGTAAGACAGGGTTGCAGCCTTACCATAATATTATTCAATGTGTACATTCAGTAAGCTGCGAAAAAAAAGCAAGGAGAAATTTAGAGAAGGAATTAATGTTCAGGGAGAAGCAATTAAAAAAACCTGCGGTTTGCCGATGACACTGCAATCCTGGCCGAGACAGCAAAGAACCTGAAAGACCAATTCAACGGAATTGACATTGTCTTGAATGGAGTGTATAATTGTTACATTAACAAGAGGAAAATAAGGATAATGGAATGTAGTCCAGGTACAGCACTCGATGACGCGGAAACTAAACAATAAAGGTAGTATAATTTTTGTTATTTGGTCAGTAAAAATAATGGTTGTCGAAGTACAGAAGATAAAAAATGCAGAATGCCAATGGGACGAAAATATTTCTGAAGAAATTTGTTAACGTCCAATATTACCTTTAGTAAGCTCTGCGTAACCTTTCGGAACTCGCGGGATGGTTTCACATAGTGAAGCTCTTTGGCCATATCCTCTAATTGACTAGCATACCAATCTGATTGACTGAACTGGCCTTGTAACATCAGCTAATGTGGCTTTGCCACACAGCTACTGCGAACGGCTGAAATCAAGGGGAAACTACAGCCGTTACCTTTCCCGAGGACATGCAGCTCTACTGTATGAACATATGATGATGGCATCCTCTCGGGTAAAATATTCCGGAGGTAAAATAGTCCCCCATTCGGATCTCCGGGCGGGGACTACTCAGGAGGATGTGATCATCAGGAAAGACAATACTGGCATTCTACGGGTCGGAGCGTGGAATGTTAGATCCCTTAATAGAGTAGGAAAATTAGAAAATTTAAAAAGGGAAATGGATAGGTTGAAGTTAGATATAGTGGGGATTAGTGAAGTTCGGTGGCAGGATGAACAGGATTTCTGGTCAGGTGAGTACAGGATTATAAATACAAAATCAATTGCGGGTATAACAGGAGTAGGATTGATAATGAATAAGAAAATAGGAATGCGGGTAAACTACTATGACCAGCACAGTGATCGAATTATCATTGTCAAGATCGATACGAAGCCAACACCGACAACAATAGTACAGGTTTATATGCCAACTAGCTCTGCCGATGATGAGGAAATCGAAGAAATATATGAGGAGCTAAAGGAAATTATTCAGACAATTAAGGGAGAGGAAAACTTAATTGTTATGGGAGACTGGAATTCGGTAGTAGGACAAGGAAGGGAAGGGAAGATAGTAGGTGAATATGGTCTGGGCAAAAGGAATGAAAGAGGAAGCCGCCTGGTAGAATTTTGCACGGAACATAATTTAGTTATAACAAACACCTGGTTCAAGAATCACAAAAGAAGGTTGTATACGTGGAAGAGACCAGGAGACACCGGAAGATACCAGATAGATTTTATAATGGTAAGACATAGATTTCGGAATCAGGTTCTACAGTGTAAGACGTACCCAGGGGCAGATATAGACTCTGACCACAACTTGTTGGTTATGAACTGTAGGCGGAAACTAAAGAAAATACAAAAAGGTAGGAAAATAAGGAGATGGGACCTGGATAAATTGAAGGAACCTGAGGTTCTTAAGAATTTCAGAGGGAGCTTTAGGCAACAATTGACAGAAACAAGGGAAAATAAAACAGTTGAGGAGGAATGGGTAAAATTGAGAGAGGAAATAGTGAAAGTAGCAGAGGACAAAATAGGTAGGAAGGAAAGACCTACAAAAAATCCTTGGATATCACAGGATATACTAAATTTAATAGATGAAAGGAGAAAATATAAAAATGCAGTAAATGAAACAGACAAAATGGAGTACAGACGACTAAGAAATGAGATTGACAGGAAGTGCAAAATGGCTAAGCAGGAATGGCTAGAAGGCAAATGCAAGGATGTAGAAGAATGTATAAATAGGGGAAAAATAGATACAGCCTACAGGAAAATAAAAGAAACATTTGGAGATAAGAAAAACAGCTCTATGAATATCAAGGACACGGATGGAAAACCGGTTCTCAGCAAAGAAGGGAAAGCTGAAAGGTGGAAAGAGTATATAGAGGGGCTCTACAAAGGAAATGAACTTCGAGACAATATTGTAGGAAGGGAAGAGGATGTAGATGAAGATGAAATAGGAGATACTGTACTGAGAGAAGAATTTGACAGAGCCCTGAAAGTCCTAAGTCGAAACAAGGCTCCTGGAGTAGATGATATTCCCTCAGAGCTACTGAAGTCTCTGGGAGAACCAGCCATGACAGACCTGTTTCACCTGGTGTGTAAGATGTATGAGACAGGCGAAGTACCCTCAGACTTTAAGAAAAATGTTATAATCCCCATCCCTAAGAAAGCAGGTGCAGACAGGTGTGAAAACTACAGAACCATCAGTTTAATAAGTCATGGTTGCAAAATATTAACGCGAATTATATACAGAAGGATGGAAAAGTTGGTAGAAGCCGACCTCGGGGAAGATCAGTTTGGGTTCAGGAGAAATGTAGGAACACGGGAGGCAATACTCACATTACGGCTTATCCTAGAAGATAGATTAAGAAAAGGGAAACCTACATTTCTAGCTTTTGTAGATTTGGAGAAGGCTTTTGACAATGTTGATTGGAATAAACTCTTTGAAGTTCTGAAGCAAGCAGGAATAAAATATAGGGAGCGTAAGGTTATTTACAACTTGTACAAAAACCAGACAGTTGTTGTCAGAGTTGAAGGGCATGAAAGGGATGCAGTGGTTGGGAAGGGAGTGAGACAGGGTTGTAGCCTTTCTCCAATGTTATTCAATTTGTACATTGAGGAAGCTATAAAGGAAAGCAAGGAGAAATTTGGAGAAGGAATTAAAGTTCAGGGTGAAGAATTAAAAACATTGCGTTTTGCCGACGACATAGTAATTCTGTCAGATACAGCAAAGGACCTGGAAGAGCAATTAAACGGAATGGACAGTGTGCTGAAAGGTGCATATAAGATGAACATTAACAAGAGCAAAACTAGGGTAATGGAGTGCAGTGTAAGAAAATCAGGTGATGCTGAAGGAATTAGATTGGGAAACGAAGCAATAAAGGAGGTAGATGAGTTTTGTTACTTGGGAAGTAAAATAACAAATAATGGTCGCAGTACAGAGGATATAAAATGCAGAATGGCAATGGGTAGAAAAGCGTTTTTGAAAAAGAGAAATTTGTTAACATCGAATATTGATTTAAGCCTAAGGAAGTCCTTTCTGAGGGCATTTGTATGGAGTGTTGCCTTGTATGGGAGTGAGACATGGACGATAAACAGTGGAGACAGGAAGAGGATTGAGGCTTTTGAAATATGGTGTTACAGAAGAATGCTGAAGATTAGGTGGGTGGATCGCGTAACTAATGAGGAGGTACTGAACAGAATTGGGGAGAAAAGAAATTTCTGGCATACCTTGACTAAAAGAAGGGATAGATTGGTGGGACACATTCTTAGACATCAAGGAATTGTGAATTTAGCATTAGAGGGAAGTGTGTGGGGTAAAAATCGCAGAGGAAGACCAAGAGATGGATACAGTAAGCAGATTCAGACAGATGTAGGTTGCCGTTCTTATGAGGAGATGAAGAGGCTTGCTCAGGATAGGGTATTGTGGAGAGCTGCATCAAACCAGTCTCCGGACTGAAGACCACAACAACAACACCAATCTGAATCGCACCATTTTTTCGACACGGTAGGTCAACTAATTATACCTAAAAACGCGTTTTTGATCATGGGCTTTATTTCAAATGTTTTCCTCTATTTAACCGTCTTGAACATTATTTCTTTACTTACGACGCTTTAGAATAGCTAGTCCTCGCTCCCACCCACGACTTCCGCGGGCCGGATTGAAACCAGTCGCGGCTTACCCATGTAAGTGTTAGGACATCTTTTCTGATGACATGTGTCTGGAGTGTAGTCTTGCACGGGAGTGGAACATGGACGATGGACAGCTCAGACAAAATGACAACACAAGCTTTTGAAATTCAGTGCCACAGAAGAATGTTGAAGATCAGATGAGTAGTTCGCGTAAGCAACGTGGAGGTATTGATTGTACCGACTTTGGGATAAAGATGACTAGAATTGTGTGTAGATTGGTAGAACACATATTCAGACATCCAAGATTTGTCCATTTTGTACTGGAAGGACATGTTGGGAGTGCAACAGACAGAGGAAGACCTAGAAACGAATACAGTAAGCTGGTTTAATGGATGTTAGTTGTCATTCTTATTGATGGACTACGAGGCTTTGCAAACGATAGAGCGCCTGTAGAGCTTCATCAAACAAGTCTTCGGACTATCACCACATTTTACATTTACTTTAAAATAACACATCTGTGATAACGAAAATTTGAACCTGTTCTGGAGGCATGTTCACATAACCGAATAATTAATACCGCTCCCAGCGGAAATTAGGATTCCAGGTTTAACTTCTTATCTTCCTCAAACTTTTACCGCGATATATTCATAAAAATACACGGTGGAACAAACATTAATAGCCGTCTTCAAAATGATACACGTACACAGAATAGAGCTAATTACGTACGTTATGTAATGTGCATCGGCAAAGAAGTACATGACAAACAGGCAACTTCCACCCATTTCATTTAAGCCTGGCATGGGTAAAACAAGCGTTTTATCCGAGTCGAGAAGCGAGGTGACATACCGCTTTTCGACCGAGTGTAGCACTCTTCAAACGGTCGAGTTTGTGAAAGGTTTGCGTGCCTCTATAATGGATACGTAGCACGAGTGGTATATTACCATCCTTATCAATAATCGTGTGGAGTTTCATATGTCATTGACGTCTGCAGCGAACTTTAACAACGATCGTGAGCGAGGGGCAGCGAACATGCAACCCTGCAATATTTCGCCGTACGTATTAGCAATGCGTTTGCTGCGTTAAGCTTTATGTTCACATTATATGCCCCTATTTATAATACCTCGTAAAGAAAAAAGGACGAGGCTTACGATTAATAACGTTGGAATAGATTATATGCAGTATTAATATTTTTCATAGCTAACTATTAAGCATGGTCCGTCAAACTTCAAATTCTGCTGCCTCCGAATTATATTTTTCTAACATATTGTGCGCATGAGACAGCACTAGATGGCTAGCAGTCTTATTTCTACATCAATTCGACTGCTTTTCCTTCAGATAGGATGGCATGTACAGATACGTATTTTGGTAGAACATTCCTTTGTGCTTTGTTAAACGAAAAAAGTTTGTCATAGTTTTCATACCCATTTTCTGTTTAACAGACTATCACAACATTATTGCTGATTACTTGCGAAGATGAACTCTGCGAAATTTGTTTCGTATGAAGCTCCGTTGTTAACATTATATTAAAAATCTATTAAAATGAAGTCCTTGCAATTGAAACACATTCGTGTTTATTTAAACACTTTTTTTCATCCTCCTGTCACACTTTAATACGTATTTTTCTTAAATTCTTCAATAAAAAACAATATTAAGGACAACCGCCAAGATAGCTTTTAATTTTTCATTCAGATTACGGTTTCGGCTGTTTAACTGCCATCTTCGGATCTGCAGGCACACATGCAACATCATACTCAAAATGCTATAATAAAAGAAGTCAAACCAATACATAGCTAAAAAACATAAACACGTTCCAAACCCACCTGTCATTTAATTGCATGACCTGTATTGTGTTATACCTAGTTTACTTTATCGGCAAATTGATAACAGACCAATCATTCTCTTACAGTACAGGGGAAGTCCGTAGTTGCAATACATCCTTTTATTTCAAAAACTATGCAGGAATATTCTGATAAGGAAGGGTATTCCGTAAGGTGTGGTTAGGTGGCATATCTTTCACGCTGTGTGTCCTACTTTTGTACCAAAGTCTCTTTTCTTCAATAGAAAGCTGATTGCGTGATGTATCACATAACAGTATTTTCTCACATCACACGACTCCCTTTCTGTTGTTGTTGTTGTTACGGTCTCCAGCCCTTTCTATTTATAAAAAAAATTATTTAGATTCAGAATGGGCGATTTCGACATGTTCGGTACACAAGGTAATAGACCACCTCACACCTACCTTATTGGAAGAATCGGGTTTCCCGATTGCCGCTGAGTTTGAAATAAAAAGAGTGTACTGCGACTTTTGACTCACCCTGTAGCTCCAGGTATGAAGTAACCTTATACGATCTAGGCGGAGACCAAAGGATGGTGGTGGCTTTCTTCTCGAAGAGACGGCAGGAGCAGCTTTATGTAGCAGTGGTCCTTAATGGTGCAGAGTTAGCGAGAGGAGGCAGTACTCAATCAGATGTAAATGCATCTCCGAGTGAAGAGACCACTCCACATGCAAATCCTACTTGCGATCATCAAAGGGAATGTTGGGAGAGCAACTCTAGCCAAACTGCCGTCCACTTCATTTCCCAGAATACCAACGTGACTTCAGGACCCGAAAAAGGCAACTAAATAGGATTTAGGACTGTTAGGAGACTACAAAATGTTCAAATGTTTGTGAAGCTTAGGGACTTAACCGCGGGGTCATCAGTCCCTAAACTTACAAACTACTTATGAACTAACTTATACTAAAGAGGACGAACATCCAAGCCCGAGGGAGGATTCGAACCTCCGACGCGGGAGTCCGCGCGATCCGCAACTTGGCGCTCCAGACCGCTCAGTTATCTCCGTGCGGCGTCAGGAGACCATGAACTGCAAATATCACAAGGTCAGAAAGGTATGATCAGCTTGAAAACTTCTACCCGAGTCACTACAAACTAAAATTCAATCTAAGGATGTCAGTTTAATAAAGCTCTGCCAACGAAACTATAAGCTTGCCACAACGAATATGGTTCCAGTCCGGAGGTAGATGTAGAAGCATATCCCGAATTATCCATGACTGTACATTCTTGACCGTTGGTACCTGAGAATGCAGAAGAACTGATGGAAACTAAGAGCAGACACATTAGCCCTTACAACCAAACATGGAAGCCCAAGCGTTTCGTAGTTGAACCTGAAAAGCCTGTGATCAATTCACCGTTGCAGATAATACGCCGGCCGCGGTGGTCGAGGGGACTGAGGCGCTCCAGTCACGGTCTGCACGGCCACTACGGTCGGGGGTTCGAATCCCCCCTCGGGCATGGGTACTTGTGCCGTCCTAGTTCGTAAGTAGTTCATAAGTAGTTTGTAAGTTTAGGGACTGATGACCCCGTAGTTAAGTCCCTTAAGCTATACAAACATCTGAACAGATAATACATTGGTACGTCCCGAGTAGCAGAAAATCCTTATGGCTTTCCTATCTACATTCCTACGTGCACGCAGGTCATCACAACACAAGGACAAATACAACATCATAGCAGATATCAGCGGCAAGACACTTTTATAAAGAAATTAATCTCTCAGAAAACGACTCTGCCACGCTGCAGGCGCTAGATCAGTTTTGTTGCTACAAGAAAAGGAAGGAAGAGTAGGATTTAACGTCGCGTATTGCTACAACAGTCGTTATCGTGATCCACCTATCATCCGAACAAATAAAGTCATAACAGCCGACAAGTTGAACTGTCAGTTGGGAATCGAAGCCCGCTAGCTCGCCCGCTACTCTAAGACAGTAGTAAAAAAAGCTGGTATCCACCTCCTTCCCTAGACGAGTGACTACGTACAGACCAGAACTTTTGGCTCCCGGTGAGACGTCTGTCACTTGACTACCCTCCCCGCTTGTGTTTACTTTTTGAAATTTCCGCCATTTTTGAACCAGCCGAATTGTACGTAGCGTGTTTCTGAACCTTAGTGAACAAAAAATAATAAACCTTTTTGTGACCTATATACCTAAACTCAAGGCTACGCTGGCTTCTAGTTGGTTTTGAAGTTATTGATAGTGTGTTAAGGAACCGAGTGTGGTGGAGACAGCCTAAATTTCAGTTAAAAAAGTTAACTGTAGCGTAGCCTTACGAAGGTTAGGTGTAGTTAAAAAAGTTGTTCGCGAGGGCGCATAGCGCCCGATACTCTGGTTCAGAAATAAAGTCGTACAATTCGGCGGGTCCAAAAATTGCGGAAATTACAGGAAGTAAACACTGGCGGAGGGGGGAGGGAAAGCTTGGTCACGTGATCGACTTCGCAGCGACAGCCATTAAGTTCTGGTCTGTACACAGTCACTCGTGCTTCCTAAGTAATCCCCCCTCCCCTCTTTATAGTGTTCAGGTTCGCCGTAAGTCTATCAGGGCGTTGGTAGAACGCCAGCTTGATATCTAAGCCGGAGGTGCAACTGTAATTGCTATTTCCAACCATATAATAAGAATTCCTATGAAGGGAGACGTCTGATACGTAGAACAAAATTTATATGATTCACTAAGATTGTCGCCAAAATCGTGTGACTATTGTACAGCGTAACGTTTACCTGTAAGATTTTTAATTTCACTACATCCAATTTAGAGGCAGATGCCACTCAGAAAGTTGTGCATTTTGTAAACGCGCGTCAGAATTCGCATTTTGTTGCGTGGAATGAATCTGGCTTGAAGTTTTGAAAAGATAAATGCAAGACCATTTTGCTTGTTTGTAACAACAGCGACAGCACAGAGAGCTATTTTGTATTTCTATATGTTACTTAACGTCTATGGTTAGCAGTCCCTTAGCTTACAAACTACTTAAACTAGCTTAAACCTAAAGACAACACAAACACCCACGCCCGAGGGAGGACTCGAACCTCCGACGGCGAGCAACCGCGCGCGCACATCAGCATGGTATTTTGTATTTGTATATTTATTTTACAGAAAAGAGTAGTGGTCGCAACTACTTCAGCATTTGTAATACAGAGTCTCGTCTCCCAAGAGAGGTCGCGGGTTGGTTGTCACAGATTTTTGCTCAAACTATGAAAGGTTAATTTGTCTGCTTTTTCTCACAATTTCCTGAAATATCTAGCATGAGTGTGCCACAGGAAGAGAGAGAAAAAGCAGATGAAAAATTTTCAATCGCAGTATTTGCGGAGTACAAGGTTATTTGACAACCACTTGGTTGATGTTGGCAGTGGACAAGCGCGTGGATCGTCGATTTTGGGGGCCCGCGTTCGGTTTCTGCTGCTCGCACTTTTTGAACTTTTATATTATCCCTTGCAATATTAAACTTTTAACCCTTCCTTCGTTTAATTCCAAAAGGCACCGATAGGTATTTCTGACTTCTGTGAGCTTCCGAATGGTTCAATGATGTCATTTGGCACAGCTTCATGTAGTTCAGAGTAAAACTACGGAACTACGCGAAGGGATGCCAAAAGGCAACATCGAAGCACTCTGAAGCTCAGAGAAACCAGGAATATGTTATGATGCTATTTGGAATCACAGATGCAGAAAGGGTTAATATTATGAAATTTAAATTTACTTGAACATTCGTTTTATATACGTAAAATATATTCAGTTAAGTTATATTGACTTTGATTTTAGTAATAAACGTTCCTCAACTGAAGATTTAATTTTCATAATTTGGTCGAGTTTTATATGAAAATATATCAAATAATTCTACGAATTAATTATCTGCGTAAGTGGTATTCAATTTTCAGGGTGATAGTCATCAAAAAGCAATGTTCCCACCATTGACATTTTATGAAAGCATTTTTAGCTACAGTCAAGCAAATTCAGCAAACCTTTTCGCTTTTGCACCGCGCTATGACAACATTTATGATACTGTTACTCAAACTAGTTTATCTTTAGCTAATACTGCAATCGGAAATCTTCTGCGAGCGTTCTCTCTGTTCCCGTCAGACGACGTATTTAAGGAATTTGAAAGGATCATATAACCTTTTTTAAGGGAAAAATTTTTGTTTCGTTTCACTTTCTGTTCGTGTCTTATGTTTACTTTTATTAAGTATGAAAGAAAAACTATTACACATACTGTAAAGTCAGAGGTTCTAGTAGCATAGTTTCCTAGTTGCCAATAAAGACGCATAACGATTTTATTATTTGCGTATTGACTAAGTCACACACAAATCTTATCTGCATGTAATAATTGCTCGAAATGTATATACAAACAATGGATTGAAACACTCCCTCACTATCGAAATCACAAATTAGCCCTGTAGTATTAACCTTTATTACAACGTTTCGATATTTTTCAAAACGCAAAGCGCCTTAACCTATTGGGATGAATATAATTACCTATTTAATGTACACTTTCTCCTTTGAATAATTTTTACCTGCATCCGAAGACAATAAACGTAGCACAACGATTACACAAAAAAGAAATTCGTATACCACTTTCCAATTTCCTGCTGATATTCGCATAATGCGCGGCACTGTATTTTTAATCCACAGATATTACTGCTCGATTCTTCTGACCCTCCGGAGCTAGGAGCAAGAGCTCCGTTAAACCCCCGTTTATAAATGATCGTAAATAACTACGATCGGCAACGTTGAAATGGGCTCATTTGCAGATAAAATTATCGTATTTTGTGTAGCATGCGAATGCACAGTAAAAGCGAATGCTCCCATTTAAAATTTATAGCTACCTGCGTTTTTTCCCCCCCTTCTGGTGCCTACTACGCGCGCGTTTTCGTTGTAGCGAGAGGGAGGAATGGAAAGACAAAGGGCGCGGGCGGGCGCGGGCGGGCGCGCGCGCGCACACACACACACACACACACACACACACACACACACACACACACACAGACAGAGAGAGAGAGAGAGAGAGAGAGAGAGAGAGAGAGAGAGAGAGAGAGAGAGAGAGAGAGAAATATTCGCGCCGGGCCCGTTCCGTTCCTTTCCTTTCCCTACCCTTACCCAAATGGCAGACATATCTTGTTATGGTCCTATATTCGCTGCTGGCTTCTCGCAACTCGCCGACAGCTGACGCCGGCTTCGCTCTAGATTCCGATATCACCGGTGGGCCGCAAGTTCAGTGACCGTACGGCTTTTAAAGCCGAACACCGCGTAGGGCCGAGTAGTTTTAAAGGGAAGCCGCCAACACGTCACTGGGCCACCGAAATCAATAGCAGCACATCCCTGGACCACGCAAGATGACGCGCGCTTCACCGCCAAGCAGTCGTAATATCTGCGCAAAAATTTCCCGCCGCCTTTTCCACCCAATCGCTGTGACGCAGACGGCGTGCCAACGAAACTTCCACAAGGACAGCTGCGGCGATATAAATATCGACCCGAGGTTATCGCCCCTCACTAAATCACAACCAAACGCCTCAAAAATGTTATATTTCTGTCATTTTTTATATTGTGAGAAAGGTAATGGAGCTATCTGCTGTGCTGAAGTTCACATCACGGCTGTGGTGGATGATTATTGTTAAGGCATCATTTCTTACACTGTCAAGGATGAAACAGTGACCAAGTACTTATCCACAAACTCAACAGATGTGCATATCAACCAAACCACCTGACTTGAAAATACTGCGAAAGATCTAGTCGATTCTAAATCGTATGAGAACAGACACTGCGAAGTGTGCTAGCCCCTGTAAAAGTGGAAAACAATTTCTGTAAGCCGTGACAGGGACGCTGAGAAGCAGATTGTGCACCGTGTTGTTCGAGCCGTCCACTGACAGCTTTCGCTGACGATCCAACAGTGTTCCTGGTGATGGAAAGATGTAGTATGTACATTTGTGTCGTGATTATTACTTTGTTTTTTTAATGTCGCCATACGCTAAATAATATAAATACGTTCATATTTCCAGCAGTATACACTGCGCACGGTATTATAAAGTATTCCACAATTTTGATTGGATAGATTTTTTTTTTGTGTTTGACTGTAGAATTTGTCCAACTCTCCATAGTATACTGCAGTTGTTCGCCTCCGTAGTCCAGTGGACGCCGTGCAAGATTGCCACGCATGGGGTTCGGTTTCGATTCCCGGTTGGGTTGGAGATTTTTCTCCATTCGGGAACTGGGTGTTGTGTCGTCATCATTTCGTCATCGTCATCGACGCGCAAGACGCCCATGTGGCGTCACTTGAAGACTTGCTCTAGGCAGGCCGAACACGACTCCAGCTGGGGTCTAACGGCCAACAATGCCAAACGAAATCATCATCACTGCAGTTGTTTATTAACTACTGCCACGGTAGTGTGTAGGAGAATAATCCTGAGAGAGATTCTAACTGTTGCTCGCCACAGAAAATGCTGAAGGGAAAAGAAGGAAAGAAAGACGATTAAGGTTTAACGTGTCGTCGACGTCGTGATAATGAGAGAGAGAGAGAGAGAGAGAGAGAGAGAGAGAGAGAGAGAGAGAGAGAGAGAGAGAGAGAGAGAGAGAGAGAGAGGTGGGGGGGGGGGGGAAGGTTCTCCTTAGCACAAGTTAGTTTTTAAGTCCAGTAACAGATGACCCAGCAGTTTCGTTCCTTAGATTTACCAACATTTTAACTTGTTGGTATGGAACAGCAACTAGTCACAATTAGTTTTATTTTACTTATTTAACATTTGAATTACCAATTTTCTTTAAATGATTTAGAACTGGCTTGTAAATGATCAGTGTCACAACCAAATAGTTAGCATTCAATGGTTCAACTTCTGCAGTTAATTATTGTAACTACACCGTGTTGTATTCTTAAGAATATAAATAAATTAACCCAACACTCCACGATTTATCTGCGTCATCAGTCCAAAAAGATTCGACAATTTATTCCTGATGCACCAGCGACGTCAACTCCGCTAACAACGTTGATAGCATGAAACAGTGTGAAAGAAGTATTTAACCAGTCAACTGTTAGCAGCCACTACGGATGTGCGACTATAGTGTATGAACGTTGTGTGTCAAATCGCAATACAGCAAAATCGCGCAATCGACGGTTCAAGGCGATTTCCAAAATCGTTTTTGAAGAAAGCGTATGCAAAGTTTGTTCCGCATGACTTCATTCCCGAACTAGTTCAGATATTCAAATTATGGTTAACGCTTTGATAACGACACTGAAGAAAACATTACGCGCATGATAAACAACACAACTAAGAACTTCACTATTTTAAATGGTTGTGTACACATTTGTGTGGTGTATTATTTTAAGGGGAGACTATGTAGATCATGTGAGCATTAAAACTGCCACCTTAACGTATCTAATTTTGTTAATTAAGTGCGAAACTTTCGACTGAGGAGTATGCAACGGAAGCCCTTTATCCTCTAGTACTGCAATGTACACTCACTTTAACCTGTAGTGACCTCCCTCCACAATCTTTACACTCGAGTGACAACATACAAAGAAATTAACCGTGTATCTACCAGTTGACATTAAATCAATGGGTGATGTTGAAAATTTGTGCCCAGCCGGGATTACAAAGCGCGTAGTCCTACTTACTATGCAGTTGCGCTGATCTTTAAGCAAGCCTGCGATTGCGCAGGCTAACACATCAAGCCTTCCCCCATACAACTACTAATTATAGTGCCCCTGGCAAATTTTCTCTTCTGGCCATCTTCGTCTTAATTTTGTCACATGTCCGAAAGAACAACCACTAGATACATAGTCAATTAACAAATGGACAATTCCTAAATGCTTCGATAAGGGCTCTATCAACTGATCCTTTCCTTTAGTCGAAATGCGCTGCAAAGTAATTCTATTCTGTACCTCGTAATTGGTTGCATGATCTACAGTTTCTACGTACAGCATTCTTCAGTACCACATATCACGTCTTTGTCTTATCTGAATTGTTTACGCCCATATTTCACTTCCGTAAAAGACAAACTCCAGGAAAGTAACTTAAGAAAAATTTTTCAAGAAACACTATTTAATCCTCGTAGGTCTCTGAAGCTGAAGAGTAGCAATCGACCGCCCTCTCACCCTCAACCCAGAGGCGATGACAAGGGATGTTATTTACGAGGTCTGTTCGTCCACAAAATTGTTCTTCGATGATCTTAATGTTCATGGTCTCCTTCGAAATAGTGAACACCATAATTGATACTCCGCTCCCAAATCCGTTCCCATTTCAGGTAGTAGTCTTGGTAGCCTCGTACCAAGTCGTGCGAAGCGTCGTTGGGAATTTTCCGTAATCTTCGTACTTTCAACCGTGTTTCCAACTTCAGATCGTAGACCCACGTCTTATCAGCAATTATGATTCTCTTAAGGAACATTTCGTTCTCATTTGCGCGATCCTTAAGCTCTTTACAGATTGCGATGAGATGGACTTTCTGGGCTCATGAGCCATGGGACGAACTTGGCAGCAACACGATGCATTCCTAGATGCCCTGTCAGGGTTTCCTGACATGAAATGTTACGTCACATTCTTCTGCAATCTCTGACAGTCAGTCTTTGATGGGCACGCACAATTTCGTTGATGTTGGTTGTTTTTTTTTTTTGTGGTTTTAGGGCGCACAACTTCTATGGTCATTAGCGCCCAGCCAAGAACATAGATTCGCTATGATCTCAAAAAAATGGTGACTGTCAGTACATCAACAAGAGGCTAAAAACTAAAGATAAAAGACAATTAAAAGGGTTAAATATCCTTGGATAAGTGGGCCAAGTCGATAAAACGCAAAACTCGAGCAGCTGCTCGTGTGTCATCAGCTAAAATTTCCTCCAGAGTAGACGGAAAGTGAAGGGCTACACGGAGATGATTAAAATGAACACAAGTCAGTAAAACATGTCGCACTGTCAGCAGTTCACCGCAGGAGCATAGCGGTGCAGGTTCGGCGGATAGCAAGTGACGGTGGCTGAAACGGCAATGACCGATCCGCAACCGAGCCAGGATGACCTCCTCCCGCCGAGAGGGGCGTGAGGATGTCCTCCAAGCGGTCGGGATCGGTTTGACAGTTCGCAATTTATTGGTGTACAGTGAAAGCCACACACTGTGCCATTGCGACACGATACTCCGGCGAAGAGCCCGTTGAACATCGTCCGATGGGACGCAAAAGGTAGCCATGCGAGGCAAAAGAGCTGCTGCCTTGGCTGCTGTGTCGGCGGCCTCATTCCCGGGCACACCCACATGGCCAGGGACCCACAGGAAAGAAACGTGACAGCTGTCATCCGCCAGCAACTGGAGGGAGCGTTGGATCCGATACACGAGAGGATGGTTCGAGAAAGGGTCCTTAAGACTCTGCAGGGCACTAAGGGAGTCAGAACATATGGCATAGAAAGGGTGGCGGTGGCGGCAGGTATACAAAACGGCCTGGTGGAGGGCGAAAAGCTCAGCCGTGAAGTTTGAGCACCGGTCAGGGAGCTTGTATTGGAAACGGTTGTCCCCGACGACGAAGGCAGATCCGACACCGGCAGTGCTCTTGGAACCATCAGTGTAAATAAATACGGCATTATCGAACCGCGAACGGAGTTCGACAAGCCTCGAGTGGTATACCAAATCCGGAGTGCTCTCCTTGGGGAGCGAACTAAGTTCGAGGTGTGTGTGAACCTGGGCCTGATGCCACGGTGGCAATGGGCTTTCGCTCAACCGAAGGGTGGAAGGAAGGGTAAAATCGAGCCGCTGTAGCAGGTGGCGAAACCGAACTCCCGGTGGAAGCAAGGCAATCGCAGACAACTGATATTGGCGATCGAGTGAGTCGTCAAAAAATAATCTGTAAGATGGATGGTTGGGCATCGACCGTAGGCGGCATGCGTACCGACACAAGAGTATGTCACGTCGATTGGTCAAGGGTAATACAGCAGCCTCGGCATACAGACTTTCAACAGGGCTGGTATAAAATGCACCAATCGCCAGACGTAATCCACGATGGTGGATAGAGTTGAGACGGCGGAGAATCGACGGCCGTGCTGAAGAGTATACAAGGCTTCCATAGTCGAGCTTCGACTGAACAATGGCCTGGTAAAGGTGAAGCAGGACGGTACGATCCGCTCCCCATGACGTGCCACTGAGGACACGAAGAACGTTAAGGGATCGGGCACAACGGGCAGCCAGGTAGGACACATGTGTGGACCAGCAAAGTTTCCGATCCAACATGAGTCCCAAGAATTTTGTAGTCTCCACGAAAGGGAGAGCAACAGGGCCGAGACGTAGAGAAGGTGGAAGAAATGCCTTGTATCTCCAAAAATTGATACACACAGTTTTCTCAGTGGAGAATCGGAAGCCGTTTGCGATGCTCCAGGAATATAGACGGTCAAGACAGCGTTGGAGAGAAGCGTTGATGTTGGCGACACTGCTTTCAGGTTCGAGAAAAGCAGGCATTTTCTGTTGGGGGATTACACTGTTAAATAAGTATTTGAAATCTGCCACTAGTCTCAATGTTTGTTGTTTTTTTTTTCTCTCTTTTCTTTTTATTAACCGGTTTCGCTCGTTAAATCAACAAGAGCATCGTCATAATTTAGAGCTTATCTGGAATCACGGGCTGTCAGCTGTGCAACAGTAATTGTAGCTTGGTATCAAATACGTTTGAAGTTCAATCACTATTGATTGCGAGAAATGGCAGTTTTCCAATACTTAATCCGCGAAAACTCGTGCCTTTAAAAGTTACAGCAGCGGTTCTGTGTATAAATTTGCTCACAGTCAAGGAACAGTTTCAAACGTACTTGATATGTGTAAAGAATCATTTTTATAAGAAAATGCTTATATTTGACTAATTAAAAATGGCAAAATATCGAACGTTTCAAAATTACTGTGAGCAAAATGCTCATAGCGCGAGTGCTAGAGGGTTAACCCTTGTTAACGTACGAACATCTTTTTCAAGATACTACGCCATTTCGTCAACTGCTCTTCGAAGTCTTTTTCTATCTCTAACAGAATTACAATTTTATTACCAAACCTCATTTTTACCCTTGTTCCTGAATTTTCATTCTTTCCCTTGCTTAATACACAGACAGGAAAATATCGGCGATCGCCTACAGCATTGTCTCATTCCTTATTTTCGATAGCCAACCTTTTAAAAATCTAAATTAAACCGGCCTTCTTGCAATATTTGCTTTCAGCAACACAACCACTGCAATATTCGCTTTCGGTAGCGCACTAAAGAAGGTTTAAAATTTTTATTGGGCCATGACCTGCACATTGGAACTTGAAAGCAAGTCGTCAGACTTGCTATGCGCTTCCACACTAACGTAATGCACTGCTAAACTTCTTATAGCAATCAAAATTGTACAAAAAACCAGTAATTCATTTGATTACTTCGCTTCAGGCATCTGATCATGAAAGCTTTGTTCCAACATTTATAATGGCAATAAACTACTGCTTTAAATGCACTCAACTAGTCAGCAATTAGTGGTTTCACAACTTAGAATGCCATATAGCGCTAGTTCCTTAAACTGATCGCCTGTTAAAAACCCCAGAATTTATCGATTCCCAATTATTTGATGGAACCTCTCGAAACATTACGACGCTGTATATAGCAAGGGAAAGGTCGGAATGCTGTTTTATGGCGCTTCTTACAATGTGCACAAAATGCGCTAATATTTCAGGGATGTCTTCACAACCGTAGGTCACATTACTGTAACGTAAGGAAAGACCTTGAAGGTTTATAGTCAACACATGGTATAACCACTCCATAAATTAAAATTGCTGTGGTATATTTCGTAAAAACAGTTTGTTTATTCTTTAATTTCCCATCGAAAGAAACATCCTAGGAATAAAACTGGATTTAACATTGTATCTTGTCCCCTCTCAAGTATGTTTCTTCATTCAGAGACAACGTTGCTCTTACGTACTGTGGCAAGTACCAGGGAACTTCAAAAATTATATTACACAAATTAGTAAGGTAGCCCAAATACCTTTTATTGAAAGCTGGACTACATCTCAATGTGACACCATACGTAAGACTATTTTTCACCAATTTCTTAAGTCTTGTAAAAGAAGTTTCGATTCCTAGACAAGAATCCGCACCAGGCCACGAAGCCATACTAGGTGAACGTTCACTTCACTCTAAAATCCGTAATCAGTGACTCGAATACATGGACATTGTTATCTGTCGTATAATTTCATGACCTTACTTGCCCATCGTCATCACCCATACCTGTGCCTTAATTGTTACAAACGTTGGCACCCCAGTTGACTACAGTTGGTTTATTCTTTCTCGGCGAGACTGAGTGCAATTTACCCTTTTTGTTAGCAAGAATTTTACTGCCTCAGGTACTTCAAATGTGTAGCACGTTTATACTTCCTCCCGTCATTTCACTTGCATATTTTGATCGTTCTTTTTATTCGTACTACTCTGTAACAACGTATGCAAGAAATCATGACCACGTACTATCTTCTCACAGACAGGTTCAATGCACAATTGTCCTAGGTGTGACGATGTAACTTTTTTCCGATTTCCCGATAGTAATTTGATTGTCAATAACGAAAGAAATATTGACAAGTCATCAGGTAAATGATTTTTAGTCTTCTTCAATGTGTAATAGAAAACTCCCCGACATTAAATGACTGACGTAGCGTAACACCTTCAGGGCTGAAGCCATCGTGCTGTCGGGTGACTCAAGATTTCCACTTTTCCCAGGTACTGAACTATTCGAAACAGTGAACCTCAGTGAATTATGAAGTAGTAGTACTTAAAGTTGTAACGTGCGTTTCACGTGCATGTTATCGCGGACAAGTATGCAAGTGAGCGAACGAGTAAACCGCTTCATCGGTGGGCGTAATATCACATATTTTTCGCTCTTTTTCCATTTCAACTGATGCATCTGAGGATCTTTACGTAGCAGCTGGCTTGCTACAGGGTGTGACTATGCCTGTCTCGCGAGGCAAAGCAAGACTAACGGTCCTTACCTGTAACAAGACAGCAGTGCAGAGAATAAAATGTTTCGCCAAAACCTTTTAGAACAAATTTGCCTAAGACTTTGACTAGTTGATTGGATAAAAAAATAACTTGTAAGCCTTTACACTGTATCAGCAGTTGTACTTTAATACCACCCATTGTAATCTCTATCTACAGTATATAAAAGCGAAAGGACACTCCCGCACTGTCTGAACACGAAATTTCGAAACCTACTTCACTTATAAACTTGAAATTTGGCAGGTATGTAGTTAATAGATAGAAGACGCCAACTAAGAAAGGCTTTTGCGATAGGGCCAGTAGTTCAGGAGATATTACGTTATAAACAATGAAAACCTCCTTGTCTTGCGGCACATGATAGTCACACTATCAGCCCACTATTTGAGAAGGAGAGAACTTAGCGACTTGCAACAAATTTTATATATAATTTCAAACCTTTAGGAAACTTTTACTCGGCACTACCCCAGCAAAATGATGAAAGAAAAAAAAGTTTGTCGCTTACTACTTTTTCGGCGTTCCTGCCGTAAAATTACGGCATTTGGCATGACTTCACCATTTATTACTTGTACACTATTAATTGTATTCGGGTGAAATTTGACAGACAGTATACACACACACCACTGAACGTACGTTCGAAATTTTATCATAGTAAGATTCTCAGTACATGAGATGTGACGTCATAAACAATAAGATGCGAGAAAAAAAAAACACTGCATCACGCGACAATATTGCACATTTCCTCCTAAACCACGGAACCGATTTCAACCAAATTTCATGCACATATTCCGTGAGATAACAGTTCCTGCAGGGTTAAGAATCACATACGCCACATTGTTCAGGACATATGTCGACATAAACAAAAGCAATCGCAAAGAACTGCCACGTAATGCGACGAGACTTTATTCTTACACTGTATGAGAATGGGGTTACTTAGCGAATTGCAAGAAACTTTAAACATAATGTCAAGCCTTTATTAAATTTTTTCACTGACAACCACAGTAAAATGATGAAATTAAAAAGGTTTCTCTGTTACTACTTTCCCGCTGTATGACGTTACAATTTATAATTTCTACACTACAAACTGTACGCGCAGGAAATTATACAGACAATACACACATACAGCTGAATGTTCCTTTGAAGCTGTATCACAGTACGATCCGTAGTTCATGAGATATGAGCACAAACAGTAACGTTCACGGAAAACCTCCCCATCACACACCAAGTTTTAATCTATTACTTCTTTGATACTAATTATATTCGCAACAGATTTTACAGACATATAGCACTTACACAAATGACTATATACCTGAAAAATTTTACAACTGCACAACATATAACTCAAATATGAGATCGTACGAATTTTATGTATCATTTGTATTTTAATTACTATCTTTCTTTGTTTTGATACTGCACTGTTTGTACATTATGCGAAAGAACCTTATTTCTTAAAATATTCTCCCATAAATATAACATGCTTTTAGAAGAAAAAGAGATTCAGAGAGAGAGAAGGGACAGGAGAAGTACTAACTCAAGGGTGGAATAACAAATACCCGGACGACGCCGAGTTTTCAGCTAATTATTTAGATATTGCGTTATTGTAGCACAATGAAGAGCAAAAATTTAAAAACTGTTTAATACCACGTCGCTCAGTGTCTTGCGTGCTACAAAGAGTGATGGTCCGTAGGTTATGTCTCGGGCAGCGTACGTGACTTCGCATCACACTATGCTAATTCCAATGCGCGCTTCAGTCGTGCAGAGAAACGTGGAATAGTTAAAACAAATTTATCGCAAAGGTTAGAATAATTTTCTTCGGTGTATAATGTATATGGGAATAAGTAGTCCTACATTTCGTAATTTAATGCGTCCGATACAATTGGTACGTGAAGTGGATTCAGTTCCGGCAAGCGCCGGTGAAGTGGCACTGCGATGTGAGTCCAGTGCTCGGTCAGATTAAACTGCCGCCTGCTGGAGACACAGAAGGCGGGCTTTTAGTAAATGAATTCCCACGTCTCGTCTCGCACGTTTGCTTTGCACACCGCCTACAAGACAGCCCAAGACGCGCCTGCGTAGACCAATATTGACGCGCAGCCAACTCCCCGACCTCTGAACCCAGCAATATGTTGAAACTCCTGATAGCGGTTCACACACGTTTCACAGTTAGAACCGGTTTTGCTTCTCCAGTTGTTCAACTAGTTTTAACTGCATCTAAGAATGCCATCGAACAAAATCAACCGTTAAATCTTACGTGCCTGCATCTGCAGCACCTGGAGTTTTACTACGCACGGTTAACAACTTTGTGACGGAACTTATTCATCTCAGTCATACGTACCCTCGTGATTCAACCTGTACAAGTTTATCTCTGTACACATCAATGGACCAGGTAGTCAACCATCTGTAAGGTTTAAATTTATCTGTAAATTTCAAAATGAGTAGCATTACCTTATGTACATTAAGTTAAAGGTCAATAATAAAAATGTTCAAATGTTTGTAAATCTATGAAACTTAACTACTCTGTTCATCACTACCTAGGCTTACAAACTATAACTTATGCTAAGGACAACAAATACACCCATGCCCGAGGGAGGACTCTAACCTCCGACGGCGAGCAACGGCTCGCTCTGCAGCTAGGCGCCTTGGAACGCTCGGCAACTCCACCGCGACGAACATCAACAGTGAAGTATTTTTTTAAGCTGTAGGCGTACTTTCATAAATGAACTTAATTTCCAAACAAGACCGAGAACAATAGTACAAAGATCTATGTGCTGAAATAACTGTGAATACATTGATCTCTAAATTTGAAAGGTCTTCGGAAAAAAAAAAACAGCGTATACGCCAGCTCAAAAGGAAATAACGGACCCTAATTACAGTTGACAGTTCCATAGGTATTACTTCGACAATCACTGAATACACTGAAGGTTCCGGGCGGTAAGCGTATATAACAGGAATGGCCACAACGTGGCTCGCGAGCCGCATACGGCTTTTGCTACATTGCAATGCAGCTCTTGTCTTGGAAAGGAAAGTGACTCACAATTATATAACACATGAAACTTCCTTCCTCTGACCTACAACTGTAGAGCTTTCTTATCGAATGGACAGTGCAATATTACGCCAGCCTTATAACAATGATGGGCGAGATGCAGCAGTCAGTAGTGTGATGTATCTGTGTAGTTTATTTCTTAAGGTCGTAGAGGGAAGCGGAACAAGCAACTCCGGCCGGTCGCGTATAAAACACACCGACAGTTTAAAAATATTCAAATGTTTGTAGAATTTATGGTACTGAACTACGGGGGTCATCATTCCCTAAGCTTACAAAATACGTATGATCTAGCTAAGACTAAGGACGTCACAAATATCTATGCCCGAGGGGGGGATTCGAACCCCCGACCGTAGTGGTCGTGCAGACCATCACTGGAGCGCCTCAGTCCCCTCGGCCACCGATAGTTCAAATGCATAGAAGTCAGCAATGACCACCTTCCTTCCTGATTATGTGCCTTGGTATTGCTTCGTAAGATGGGAATCAGTAAGTAATGATCTACACAGATTTTTCTAATTACTGTATCTAATCAAGCAACTTCTGCAGGAAAAAGAATAATTTCTCCCTCAGCTTTTTACAAAAATAAAAGCAAACATCATGACTGAGATATTGAAGCTCGAGAAGTCTGACGGAACATATTTTTGTATTCCTAAGGCCTAATGTTAATAAAATAAGGTAGCTGATGTCCATCGATGTACCGTGTGATCAAACAGTCAGTATAAATTTGAAAACTTAATAAATCACGGATTAATGTAGATAGAGAGGTAAACATTGACACACATGCTTGGAATGACGTGGGGTTTTATTAGGACAAAAAAGAAAAAGTTCAAAAAGATGTCCGACAGATGGTGCTTCATGTGATCAGAAAAGCAATAATTAGCATAACACATTAAGACAAAGCAAAGATCATGTTCTTTACAGGAAATGCTCATTATGTTCACCGTAATTTCTCAACAATAGTTGTAGTCGAGAAATTATTTTGTCAACAGCACTGAAAGGCTTGTCCGGAGTTATGGGTGAGGCATTGGCGTCGATTGTGGTCTTTCAGCATCCCTAGAGATGTCGGTCGATCACGATACAATTGCGACTTCAGGTAACCGCATGACGAAAGTGGCGGATGAGGAAACGATCATCGCCAAACGACGCGCGCAAGAGATCTTCCATGCGTCTAGCAATACTTTTCGCCAACTTTAGGTTACGGTAGTAACACTGAAAGTGGGCCTTCGCGATCGTCTTTTGACAGCTCGAAATTTAAATGAAAATAACGGCTTAGCCATTCATCTGACACGAAAATGGAATAACCGAATTTGTAGAGGAAAAATTCTCTACAACTTTGTTCCTTATGTTTTTTTTCATATCTCGAATCGTTTGAGATATATTTGCAAAAATAACGGAGTTTTGACACCCTCCATTGAACTAACGAAAACCAGCCATTCGCAGATGTCACGTGACATTCCTCGCCCAGAACTCTCTCTGGGATACGCCATCTTGCGTTGCGTATTTGATGATTTTCTTATTGTAACTTACACGTTGTCATTTAAAAGCAATGGCGCACTGAAGAATTAACAAAAACGTCTTTCTTCGTACGATAAATGATAATCTAGTGTCTACAAATGCCATATTAGCATTAGTTAACAACAGCCATCAATAGTACGAGTTTAAATAACGCAATTTTTAATTGTTAGCTGTAGCGTAGTGGGCAATGCGTTGGTCTGTGACGCTGAAGGTCAGTGGTTCGGAACCCGACACTATATAATTATTTTAAAGGGTTTCAGACACTTAAGTGATTTATTATTTAGATTATTACTTTGGTTCAAAATGTTTGCAAAAACTTATAAAATTACAAAATCTAAAGTGGGCCGTAAAACACGTCAGTGCGATTTTTTTTCCCTTAGCTTCCAATAAAACCCCATGTCACTCCAAGCAAGTGTGTCAATTTTTACCTCTCTATGGACATTATTCCGTGATTAAGTTTTCAAATTTATACTGACTTTTTGATCACCCGTTACAAGGGATCTCAAGGTCTGAAACCCTTTTTAATTTCTTTCTCACTTTATAGAAATTGTAGGTTGTTGCCAGGACATTTCTCGAAGCAGTACAACTACCTTCTCAAACCCAAATCGGAACAAATAAAAATAAACAATGCATTTAAAAACTTGGGACCTATGTCGTATGTTTAATATAACACATTTCGACGTCTAACAGAGCTTCCCTGTAGCTGTGTCTGTAGCGTTCCAGAAATCGAAAATAGAACTTGTTCCTTTTTTTTTTTTTTTTTTTTTTTTTTTTTACATATATTTGTCAAACTGACTTGTAATAAATATTCAATCACAATCTTATAAATCATCATCCGCGCGGCATGCTAAAGCACTTTCACAATACAGAAGTTACGTTACTGGTATCTGCTTTTGACAGATGGAAGCGCGCGAGTAATGTATTGACATTGCAGTCGTCTGTCGGACATTCATTTCGGCTACAGGATGACATTTGCACAACAAAACAGATACATGTATCATATCAGCAAATAGCAACGATATATACAGAACAGTGATGTACCATATGTGCACTCTTCAATGCGCTGAAAGAATGCGACAGTGTGGTTTAGTGGCTAAATTGTTGGACGCTGAACAGTGGCGAATCAAGGATCTTGGTCTTTTCGTACCTCAAACTGATGTAGAAAAAAACCACACACCTCAGAAGGTTTTCCTCGTGTCCATTTGGGACAGGCGGGGAGGTGGCGGCCTCCAGCCCCATAGACCACTGGCCCCTGGATTCGTCACTGACGCTGAAGCAAAGGGTTCTTGGTTCGAAACCGACCCTGCCTTGTACTGAGAGTTAATGTTCCACAAGTTTCGGTACACTCTCTCACTCTCTCACTCTGTGTGTGTGTGTGTGTGTGTGTGTGTGTGTGTGTGTGTGTGTGTGTGTAAACCTCTGGCAGTAGTCCATTCCGAGTGATTTATCATTGTTGCCTTCAAACCAGGGTTCGTTAAATAAACTATGTCCTAAGACACCAATATGTGGCAATAGTTTCCAGAGTTAATTTTTCACTGGATGTTCAAAATGGGAAAGCCACAATTACATTTGTTTCTTTCTGAAAATGAATTCACATTTTTGTATGATTGAACCAGCATTAAATTATGGCCATCTACACCGTCAATGTTTATCTGCAAACCGCCGATTTTATCTGCCAATAAAAAGCTTTAAACGGTCTTATCATACGTGGGTTAATGCATTATATGTGTGATTTTAACCCTCCTAGTATCAAGTAGGGTGCGTATAACCCCATGCGGCACTAATACTTCCTTACCGAATTTGCGAAATATATGTAGGCCAACGTCATTACAAGACCGCGGATCTGTAGGTTAAAACCTACTCTTTTCCTGTGTTCGTAGATACATATTAATTTGTACTTAAGCGTTTAATGACTAATTAAAAACGAAACAGCTACTTTTATAGCAATTAATCTATTTCGACGTTACGCCTATTTTTGCCTAATTCAGCTGTAAAAACCTAAAATGCACCTATTTCTTCTATTTTCAAAGGACTTGCTACAAAAAATCGAAGGGAGGAACACAAATCGATTTTTTAAAATTAATCTAGTGCCATCCGTCTGTGCCAGCAGAGTTAACGTTGCGTAAAATTATGTGAGCTCAACGTACGGGAAACTAAAGCACATTCAAAAACTCATTGTTGACAATTTACCCCCAGATGCGCCATACGGAGCTTATTTGATTTATTCGAAGCAAAGACCAAAGACTAAAGAACAAATAACAGCACATCTTGTCAATACAGTGAGCAAGGTGCTATATTTCAAACGGCGTAAATGAAAATAAAGCTTTGCATAATGCAACTATTACTGGAAGTCTTCAGTTCAGTGGGACGTGGCTTACAATAGAGCTAACTGCACTTTAATGGCAACAGTTATTTCCTGATTAGAAGGCTCAGGTAGACCCACCTACGACGACACTGCTTTTTCTGGTCGAAGTGAAATAAAAAATGAATGAAGCTCCGATGAAGTGGGAGGAAAAGTATGGAAAAAATTCAGCAGTTTCCAGAAAAAACACCCGGCATAAAGGGCCTTTAAGGAAAATCCAGTTCCAACGAACACAGCATGTTTGTCCAAATTGTACCGAAACTGAAGTACGGCACATCCGTTGATGTACGACGTTCATTCTCGGCATATCTTGACTTTTCTCTGTAAAACTTACAAACGGTTTCAGTCACTTATTGCGAATCCAGTTATGGTCTGAATGTTTGAAACCATTGATTTATTTAGCGTTTGTTAAATTGTATAGGCCTATTTACATGTACTTTAACATGTGGCTGCTGCTCTGCATTGTATTTTTATCTTCGAAAACTATAAATGTTTGGTGTCAGTTTGATCATTAATGTTTTGTGATGTTTATGTTATTGATGTTATGTTATTATAAGCGTATTTTATGTTTATTTCGTCTGATGCATTCCTTTCAGCTCCTTTTTCACATTTTTTGGCCTAATGAGGTAATGGAAGCGCTTAAAATGCTCTTTTTACGACAAAGAAATCTAGTCATTACCTTGTAGCCTGAGACCAACGAGAAAGAATGGCCGCGGCGCGTACGACACGTCACGTGATCTAGGTAGGCTTGAGCCAGTGCGATAGCTGGCTGGCCGGCCGCTATGAGATAGTGGGCGGTACCGCAACACCCAACCAGAGCGCTGGGTCAGATGTAGCTCCATCATGTGACGTGACGAACGCGCACCTTAACTTCAGAGATAAAAAGGAGACAACACATATCAGGAAACAATAGAGAGATTCAACAGATTCTTTATCATCCAATCCTTGTTTAGGTATTAGGGACGTTTCCCCCAGAAGTATAGTGGACGCCAGGATCACTATCAGCCTCTCACGCGACGGAAAGTTATTAATGAATAAATAATCAGGAAATCCAAACACCATTGATGAAGAAACTGTTGACCAACACAATAACATACGCTAATATAAGGCTCCAAAGAGCAAGAGAGAGCAAGAGGCTCTCCGTGTATCCGCTTCTTCAGATAAGGGGAAAGAATGAAAAATAATTAAGAAAGCCTGCAGGTAACTTGTCCACCAACACCGCTCCAGCCGTCAGTGAAGCTTCGTCGGAAAGGGAAATGAGATCCTCTTTGCTTTCATTCAAACAACGTATGTCAACGAATGGACTGCAACATCATGGACTGATGAAAGAAGAGACGTCACCCTGAAAGGATGAAACAAAAATTAAATTAAAAAGGCCAACCAACAAAAGCTACAATTACTGTACCTCACATGGTACTACCCCATGTGATGATAATCTTTCAGTTGAGGAAAATTGCTGAAAACAGTTGCATCTGATAACACACTGTGTTGCGAAAGGTCCTTAGTAAAAGAGGACGGGGTCAGTAGTGTCCCCACCTAGTCTTTACAAACGTTCATCGTATACGAGGGGCGACAAAGTAATGAGACATTTTCTTTGCAAGATGTGGCAACCCTGCAGGCTTGAGTAGGCACAATATCTTTGCTGCTTCTAGTCCTAGTTGCATATCGATGCAACTGCTCAGTCCTGAGTTGTGCTATAGAAAGTTAACACGTGTTTGTGTCCCTCGTCACGGAACTGGAAGTGCATAATATTTCGCAACGATATGCCCTTTCTTCTTCCGTTAAATTGGGTGAAAACGCGACAACAACATACGGTAAGCTTCAGAATGCTTTTGGAGAGGAGGTTATGTCAAGAGCTCAAGTTTTTCGTAGGCATAAAATGTTTAGTGAAGGCAAAACGAATGTCGTAGATGAAGACCGTAGTGGATAAACAACCTCACGGGCGGATGTCAACTTGGCAAGGGTTCATGAACTCTTATCATTATCATCATCATCAGATTGATTATGCCTTTCAGTGTTCAGTCTGGAGCATAGTACCTCTAATAAAAATTTCCCCATGATCCCCTATTCAATGCTAACATCTGATGTTATGCCTTTCACTTCAAAATCATTCTGCACCGAATCTAAGTACTATCATCTTGGTCTACCGCGACTCCTCTTACCCTCCGCTGCAGAGCTCATGAGTCTTTTAGGCAACCTTGCTTCTCCCATGCGTTTAACATGACCCCACCATCTCAGTCTGTTCGCTCTTACTGCTTCATATATGGTGTTCATTCCCAGTTTTTCTTTGATTTCCTCATTATGGACTCCCTCTTGCCATTGTTCCCATCTATTAGTATCAGCAATCATTCTTGCTACTTTCATATCTGTAACTCTACCTTGTGAATAAGGTAACCTGTATCCACCCAACTTTCACTCCCATACAACAAAGTTGGTCGAAAGATAGAGCGGTGCACCGCTAACTTAGTCTTGGTACTTAATTCCTTCTTGCAGAAGAGAGTAGATCTTAGCTGAGCACTTACTGCATTAGCTTTGCTGCACCTCGATTCCAGTTCTTTCGCTATGTTGCCATCCTGTGAGAAAATACATCCCAGGTACTTGAAACTGTCTACCTGTTCTAACTTTGTTCCTCGTATCTGGCACTCAATCTGTTTGAATCTCTTTCCCACAGACATTACTTTCGTTCTGGAAATGCCGATCTTCATATCATAATCCTTGCACCTCTGATCGAGCTCTAAAATATTAGTTTGCAACCTTTCAATCGAATCTGCCATTACAACTAAGTCATCCGCATATGCGAGACTGCTTATTTCGTTTTCACCAATTTTAATCCCACCCTGCCAGTCTACTGTTTTCAGCATATGATCCATGAATAGTATGAACAACAGTGGTGACAGGTTACAGCCTTGTCTTACCCCTGAAACTACCCTGAACCATGACCTTAATTTGCCATATACTTTAACTGCTGCCTGACAGTCTACGTAAAGCCCTTAAATTGCATGCAGAAGTTTGCCTCCTATACCATAATCTTGTAGAACTGACAGTAGCTTCCTCCTAGGAATACGGTCATAAACCTTTTCCAGATCTATGAAACAGATACAATTCCCTGTTCCACTCATAGCACTTTTCCATTACCTGGCGTAAGCTAAAGATCTGGTCCTGACAGCCTCTAAGAGGACTAAACCCACACTGATTTTCATCTAACTTGTCCTCAATTAATACTCGCACTCTCCTTTCAACAATACCTGAGATTAAGGAGATACATCGATAGTTGTTGCAATCTTTTCTGTTTCCATGTTTGAAAATTGGCGTGATTACCGCTTTCGTCCAGTCAGTCGGAACCTCTCCTGATTCCCATGCCTTCTCAATTATCCTGTGTAACCATTCGAGACCTGATATTCCACTGTATTTGACGCGTTCCGGCTTAATTTCCTCCTCCCCAGCCGCTTTATTGCACTGTAATCTACTGACCGTTTTCTCCACTTCCTCAAATGAGATTCTGTTTCCATCGTCGTTCCTATCCCATTCTACCTGAAAATCTGATACATCATTGAACGTTTCTCCTACATTGAGCAATTCTTCAAAATATTTCCTTCATCTGGACAAGGGGCATCCACAGGATTGACTAGCAGCTTTCCTGACCTGTCCAAAACACTTGTTAATTCCTTCTTCCTTCCCTTTCGAAGATTGCTAATTACGCTCCAAAATGGTTTCCTCGCGGCTTGACCCAGAGTTTGTAGCTTATTTCCAAAGTCTTCCCATGATTCTGCTTGGAGTCTGCAATTATCCATTTGGCTTTGTTTCTCTCTTTAACATAACTTTCTGTCTCGAAAATAACGCGTGAAAATGATTGCAGAAGAACTGAACGTCACTCGAAAAACTGTTCGTCTAATAACTGAAGCTCTTGGTACGAGAAAGATTTGTGCAAAAAAATGATCCCCAAAAATCTCACACCACAACAGCGAGAAATGTGGCAGCCGATGTGTTAGACCAAACGGAAATCCATCTAGAATTGTTAAACCGTGTCATCCATGATGTTGAAAGTTGGGTTTTCCAGTACAAAGGCATCACCCAGACCAAAAAAGCTCGCATGTTGAAGTCAAAAGTGAAATACATGCCTGTGTCCTCCTTTGATAATAAGGGAATCGTTCATAATAAGTGGATGCCTCCTGGACAAACAGTTGACCAATATTACTACAAAGAAATTTTAGAAAGAGTTAGTGTCCGTGCCAACAGTTCTGACAATTGGATTCTGCATCACGATAATGCGGCATCCCATACTGCTCTGTCAGTACAGCAACTTTTAACTTAAAATTTCATTACTACCACAGACCGCAACCTTATTCACCAGATATTGCTCTGTGCAACTTCTTTCTATTTCAAAAATACACACACACACACGCGCGCGCGCGGGCGCGCGCGCGCCCCGCAGGGAGGACTCGAATCCCCGACGACGAGCAACCGCGCGCTCCGTAGCTAGGCGCCTTAGACCGCTCGGCTACTCTATCGTGGCTCTATTTCCAAGAGTCAAAACGGCGGTCAAGAGAGATGAGTTCCAGAAATGTTACTATCAATGGCAGAAGCGCTGTATGTGCAAAGTATGTGCAATCAGAAGGGAACTAATTTGAAGGGGACAACATTAAAATTGATTAAAACGGTAAGCAACTCCCCCCCCCCCCCAACATCATATGGCCCGCGTGGCCTTTGTACTCTTCACGTGCGACTGTACTAGGAACGCCAACCAAGAAGCGAGGTGGTTTGAAATTATGTTAGATGTGCTCTCAACATAAAACACAAGATCAACAATCTGGGTAAATGGCGCTTCATTTGTAACCAAAAGCCAGCTCTTCACGCACCTCTGTCTTTATGGCGCCACAATCCCCCTAACCGTGTATCGTACCGAGCCATAATTTTTGCAGCTAGGCTTACATTTAATGGTATGTGTGGATACTGTTTGCAAAGTTACGGACGGAGTCTGCGGTAAAGAAGTAATAAATTACAGCGAAAATGTATGCGATAAAAGTTTTCCTTTGTTTGCGGGGTTTACCAGCGGCCGTAAGTTTCATGAAAGATGGAACAGTGTGCGAAGTTTGCTGAAAATCTCTTAGTATTCTCGTTCTGTAATAATGGTTCGATATCGCCCGGCTATTTGGGTGTCCTCAGTTACCTTCCTATAAGTATATTCTCTACCCCCATGAACCACAGACATTGCCGAGGTGGGGTGGCTTGCGTGCCTCAACGATGCAGATAGCCGTACCGTAGGTGCAACCACAGCGGAGGGGTATCTGTGGAGAGGCCAGACAAACGTGTGGTTCCTGAAGAGGGGCAGCAGCCTTTTCAGTAGTTACAGGGGCAACAGTCTGGATGATTGACTGAGCTGGCCTTGTAACATCAGCTAATGTGGCTTTGCCACACAGCTACTGCGAACGGCTGAAAGCAAGGGGAAACTACAGCCGTTACTTTTCCCGAGGACATGCAGCTCTACTGTATGAACATATGATGATGGCATCCTCTCGGGTAAAATATTCCGGAGGTAAAATAGTCCCCCATTCGGATCTCCGGGCGGGGACTACTCAGGAGGATGTTGTCATCAGGAAAGACAATACTGGCATTCTACGGATCGGAGCGTGGAATGTTAGATCCCTTAATCGGGTAGGAAAATTAGAAAATTTAAAAAGGGAAATGGATAGGTTGAAGTTAGATATAGTGGGGATTAGTGAAGTTCGGTGGCAGGATGAACAGGATTTCTGGTCAGGTGAGTACAGGATTATAAATACAAAATCAGTTGGGGGTATCACAGGAGGAGGACTGATAATGAATAAGAAAATAGGAATGCGGGTAAACTACTATGAGCAGCACAGTGATCGCGTTATCATTGTCAAGATAGATACGAAGCCAACACCAACAACAGTAGTACAGGTTTATATGCCAACTAGCTCTGCCGATGATGAGGAGATCGAAGAAATATATGAGGAGCTAGAGGAAATTATTCAGACAGTTAAGGGAGAGGAAAACTTAATTGTTATGGGAGACTGGAATTCGGTAGTAGGAAAAGGAAGAGAAGGAAAAATAGTAGGTGGATATGGACTGGGCAGGAGGAATGAAAGAGGAAGTCGACTGGTAGAATTTTGCACGGAACATGATTTAATCGTAACAAACACATGGTTTAAGAATCACAAAAGAAGGTTGTATACGTGGAAGAGACCAGGAGACACAGGAAGGTATCAGATAGATTTTATAATGGTAAGACATAGATTCCGGAACCAGGTCCTAAACTGCAAGACATACCCAGGGGCAGATATAGACTCTGACCATAACTTGTTAGTCATGAACTGTAGGCTGAAACTGAAAAAACTACAGAAAGGTAGGAAAATAAGGAGATGGGACTTAGGTAAATTGAAGGAAAGTGAAGTTCTGGGGAATTTCAGAGGGAGCTTTAGGCAACAATTGACAGAAACAGGGGGAAATAAAACAGTAGAAGAGGAATGGGTAGCATTGAGAGACGAAATAGTGAGGGCAGCAGAGGACAAAATAGGTAGGAAGGCAAGACCAACAAAAAATCCTTGGATATCACAGGAAATACTAAATTTAATAGATGAAAGGAGAAAATATAAAAATGCAGTAAATGAAACAGGCAAAATAGAGTACAGACGACTAAAAAATGAGATTGACAGGAAGTGCAAAATGGCTAAGCAGGAGTGGCTAGAAGCCAAATGCAAATCCGTAGAAGAATGTATAAGAAGGGGAAAAGTAGATACCGCCTACAGGAAAATAAAGGAGACGTTTGGGGACAGGAAGGGCAGCTCTACGAATATCAAGAACTCGGATGGGAAACCAGTTCTCAGCAAAGAAGGGAAAGCTGAAAGGTGGAAAGAGTACATAGAGCAGCTCTACAAAGGAAATGAACTTAGAGACGATGTTGTAGGAAGGGAAGAGGAAGTAGATGAAGATGAAATAGGAAATACTATACTGAGAGATGAATTTGACAGAGCCTTGAAAGACCTAGGTCGGAACAAGGCCCCAGGAGTAGATGACATACCCGCAGAGCTATTAAAGTCTCTGGGAAAGCCAGCCATGACAAGACTATTTGAACTGGTGTGTAGGATGTATGAGACAGGCGAAATACCGTCAGACTTTAAGAAAAATGTAATAATCCCCATTCCAAAAAAATCAGGCGCAGACAGGTGTGAAAATTATAGAACCATCAGTTTGATAAGTCATGGTTGCAAAATTTTAACACGAATTATCTACAGGAGAATGGAAAAGCTGGTAGAAGCTGACCTCGGGGAAGATCAGTTTGGATTCAGGAGGAACGTAGGAACCCGGGAGGCAATACTCACTTTACGTCTTATCTTAGAAGATAGATTAAGGAAAGGCAAACCTACATTTTTAGCTTTTGTAGATTTGGAGAAAGCTTTTGACAATGTTGACTGGAATACACTCTTTCAAATTCTGAAGTCAGCAGGGGTAAAATACAGGGAAAGGAGAGTTATTTACAACTTGTACAAAAGCCAGATCGCAGTTATTAGACTCGAAGGGCATGAAAGGGAAGCATCAGTTGGGAAGGGAGTAAGACAGGGTTGTAGCCTTTCTCCGATGTTATTCAATCTGTACATCGAGCAAGCGGTGAAGGAAAGCAAGGAAAAATTTGGAATAGGGATTAAAGTTCAGGGGGAAGAAATAAAAACATTGCGTTTTGCTGATGACATTGTAATTCTATCAGAGACAGCAAAGGACCTGGAAGAGCAGTTGAATGGAATGGACAGTGTGTTGAAGAGAGTGTATAAAATGAACATTAACAAGAGCAAAACAAAAATAATGGAATGCGGTCTTAGAAAATCAGGCGATGCTGAAGGAATTAGATTAGGTAACGAAACAATGAAGGTGGTAGATGAGTTTTGTTACTTGGGTAGTAAAATAACATGCGATGGTCGTAGTACAGAGGATACAAAAGGCAGAATGGCAATGAGAAGAAAAGCATTTTTGAAAAAGAGAAATTTGCTAACATCGAATATTAATTTAAGTGTAAGGAAGTCTTTTCTGAAGGCATTTGTGTGGAGTGTTGCCTTGTATGGGAGTGAAACATGGACGATAAGCATTGCGGACAGGAAGAGGATAGAGGCTTTTGAAATGTGGTGCTACAGAAGAATGCTGAAGATTAGGTGGGTAGATCGCATAACTAATGAAGAGGTACTGAACCGAATTGGTGAGAAAAGGAATTTTTGGCATACCCTGACTAAAAGAAGGGATCGCTTGGTAGGACACATTCTTAGACATCGGGGAATCGTAAACTTAGCATTGGAGGGAAATGTGTGGGGTAAAAATCGCAGAGGGAGACCAAGATACGCGTATAGTAAACAGATTCAAATAGATGTGGGTTGCCGTTCTTATGAGGAGATGAAAAGGCTTGCTCAGGATAGAGTAGGGTGGAGAGCTGCATCAAACCAGTCTCCGGACTGAAGACCATAACAACAACAACAACAAGTATATTCTCACAGCAGAGACTAGCCTGCTTAGCCATAACAGGCGGAATTAGCAGCACACCAACTGCTGGGATGGAAACCATGCTGGATATACCCCCATTACACCTTTGGGTCAAGATGGAGGCAGCAGCTGGTGCATACAGACTCAAAACTGGCAACAACTGGAACTCTTTGGGATATCCAGAATCACACACTAAAATAGTGAGTGAGGTAAATATAGGAAAGGTTGGGGAAATGCCAGCCGACTATATTATAGCCCCATACTGCTTCAACAAGCCTTTCAGTATGACAATTGGAAGTAGGGAGCAGTGGGAGAAAATAGTTCGACACCGTACGGGGGATATTGTCTGGTTCACTGACGGGTCAAAATCAGACCAAGGCGTTGGGGGCAGGGGTATACGGGGTGCAGCCAAGACTGGAGGGCGTCATCTCTTTAGGGAAACTGGTCTCAGTATTCCATGCCGAAATCACTGCCATCAGGGCGTGTGTGGAGGAGAATTTGCGTAGGTGTTACAAAGATCGTAGCATCTATATCTATTCACACAGCCAGGCAGCCCTGAGATCACTGGCATCTCCTGCAACAAGGTCTAAAATCGTTGCAGAATGTCACAGGCTTCTGGTGGAGCTAGGGGAAAGCAATACAGTAAACCTATTGTGGGTCCCTGGCCACTCGGGGATCAGTAGCAACGAACATGCCGACAGATTAGCCAGGATGGGGGCAGAGTCCATCAACAAAAACATGGCAAGGTAATGATGCCAAAGCCATGTTTTAAAAGAAGCTCTGTAATCCTAGGCCTGAACAGGAGAGAGAGATTAGACTCATGGTTGGATTGCTGACAGGCCATGGGAATTTCAAAAAACACCTGCATACAATGGGAATAACATAAGAAGACCCTAAATGTAGGATCTGTGATGACGGTGATGAAACTGCATCGCATCTAATCTTCGAATGCATTGCATTGGAGAGTAAAAGGCACAGAACATTTGGGACAACCAGACCCGAAGAAATTGTGTCTAATAAAGAACTGGTAAAGGGACTCCTTGCACTGTTCAAGGGCATTGGTTGGCTTTACTAGATATACAGGGAGCGATACCGCACAATACACTTAGTTTCGGGGTGGGCAGTGGCGGGCTGGACCAAGACTGTTTTGGCTTCACTAGTAAAATCAAATATTCTCACAGTATGCAACTTAATACTCTCATTACTGTGCTATCCGGGATAACAGTTTATTAAATAATATAGATTCCGTGTTTTCCGAGGCATCTATACAGATAAGCTACACATTTTCTTTATTTTCGCAATGTAATAATTCCATTGTTGAACTACAACTGCTAGACTCCATGATTCCAGAAGTCATCGCATTTTCCACAGTAAACCTTACTTTAAAAGCTTTTCTCCTCGGGTCATATCTTCATTTATATGGTATTACGTCGAAGCCTAGAGTTGCGAATTATCTCTGCTGTCGGAAACAGAAATACTGTGATAAGTCGGCTGGGAAATAGTTGTTCTCAGCCACTACATTTGAAACTTGAGAACGAATGTACATTATCCACTTTCTCATCAGCATATGTTGCTGTTGTTGTTGTTAAGTCTGCAGACTGGTTTGATACAGCTCTCCACACTACTCTGTCCAGTGCTAGTCTCTTCATCTGAGAATACATTCGACAACCTACATCTTTTTGAATCTGCTTACTGCTATCCGCACGTTTCTCTCCCTCTACGATTTGTACTCCACATACTTCCTCAAATACTAAGTTGACGATTCCTTGATGTCTATCCCTTCTCTTAGTCAGGATATGCCAGAAACACTTTCTTCCCAATTTGGTTAAGCACCTCATTAGTTACGTGATCTATCCGTCTAATTTTCATCATTAGTCTGTAGCATCACATTTCAAAAGCTTCTACCATCTTTTTGTCTGAACTCCTTATCGTCCACATTTCACTCCCATACAATGCTACACTCCAGACAAATGCTTTCAGAAAGGACTTCCTAACATTTAAATTAATATTTGGTGTCAACAAATTTCGTTTCCTTACAAACGCTTTTCTTCCTATAGCCAGTCATAGAAGACGAGAAAATGTTACATATGACGATATCAACACCAAAACAAATAACCAAACCAGGTAAATTCTGTGTTAGATTGCTGCTTGTTAACATTTTCTTATGCAAATCTACGCTGAGAATTCACGCCACCGTACTCAATAAGATGTGACCGCAGTCAAAAATCAGCTTTAACAAGTACTAAGACGTAAATAAATCATAAGTCGTGAACTCAGCTAATTTTTGTCCTGTACAATACATACGACGTACGCGCAGAGCCAACTTCTATCCTGACAGCCGTGGTGGAGTAGCCGAGCGGTCTAAAGCGTCTCGCTGCGGAGCGCGCGGTTGCTCGCCGTGGAAGTTCGAGTCCTCCCTAGTGCATGGGTGTGTGTGTGTGTGTGTGTGTGTGTGTGTGTGTGTGTGTGTGTGTGTGTGTGTTTTTGTCCTTAGGTTAGTTTACCTAGGTTTAAGTACTTTGTAAGCTACTGACATAACCACGCAGTTTGGTCCGATAAATTTACAGACATTTGAACATTTTCTATCATTACACGTCATTTTTGGACATACTCAATTCGAAAGTTCATGCACAAAATCCAGCATGGGCGACACTTTCCTAGTTATGGACGACTATGAAGGTAGCAGACCTACAGAGAACTTTGAGGGCCCTGTTGTTTGTTCAATTTCTAGACTCGTTACGTAGTGGGAAGTTTGATCCATCCACTTAGAGATTCACTATAGCTTCGATTACCACCCTGTCGAATACAGCCCTCTATGAGGGAAACATTCGAGGATGACATGCTTATCAATTGTCTCATACGTAGAAGAATGCAAAAAACTTTCAACAACTTAGAAAGGAGAGAGCAGAATCTGGTAAGACAGGATCTACACTTATCAGTCTGAAAGATTCCTAATACACGTTACAACATGTTAGTCCACCATACGCAGGCAAAATGTATGTAGATTTTAGCATGGATTCTAAGGGAGTTTGATGTTCAGCCGGAGATACAATGTACTATAGGCAAACAACCGAGTAGTTGACTTCATCGTGATACTGAAAACTATGTCACGTAATTTAGGCTACCAGTGCTTATAGGTACCACAGACTGTACATTATGTAAGGATATGTACGGAGAAGACCCGTTATTCAGATCCCCAAAAGACAATGTTGTCACTATTGGTCTATTTGCGTTTGAACGAGCCCTAGTAGTATTTCACGGTCACTGTTGAGGTTGAACGAGTGAGATCCCTTTTAACAGAGACTTTAGGCTAAATTGATTCATGGCTCATGGCGCTATTAACCTTGCGCCAAGATTAAATAATATGGCCCCACGCTGCGTTCAGGAGTACATCTTCGACGTCTTTGACGAAGCAATGACGTCTAAGACAACCTTTGAACTATTCAAGTTAGTTTACAAATAGGCGCGCCAGTTCTGTGATACTTATTCAAGGCCCCTAAATCATTTCTAAGCCGCTTCTTCAACTGCTGCAGTATCAGTCCACAGGCCAAACCATGAGCCAGTTCACTTATTACACAGCTATTCTAATCGCGTTACGTTCGATCCACTGTGGTGATTATGTTCTGATAGACTAGGCCGCATCTGGCGTAAGTACTCCATTACATTACCCGGCACATAACCATATTAAACAATTACTGGCTGATCACTTTAACACAATCACATGAAGTTACGTATTAGTGACGGTAAAAGCTGAGAATGCTGAACACCAAGCTCTAAGTTCCATAAATATTAAAGACTGCCACATGGTGATGCTAAGTATTACGTAATCAGCTGACCTAGCAGCTCCTCGCAACGAGGAGTATATTGAAAACCCACATGTCTAAGTTCAAAAACTCTCCTAATCACCCTGCGAAACTAAGTCTATGTTATGTCCTCAGAGTAATACATTAAAGCTACTGGCCTACTATCAGCCTAACACCATACTTCACCAAGTAGATATCAAATATCTATGAGCGACCCCACCATAAATTAGAATGACGCAGAAACACACTGCAATTTGTAGTGAATGCTTTTGCAGGAATTAGTTTTCATTTTTTTTTTTTTTTTTTGCTAATGCATTGTTTTTGTGAAGCGGCGACTGGAGTGTGTTTCTGCGTCATTCTTATTTATGGTGGCGTGGCTCATAAATATTGGATATCTACTTGGTGAAGTATGGTTTTACGATGATTGTAGGCCAGTAGCTTTTATTCTCTCCAATAAAAAAAATAATAAAAAACCACACACACACACACACACACACACACACACACACACACACACACACACACACACACACACACGTTCCTTATTTATACATATGTTGACTAAATTATTGCCTATCTGAAAATTTTATCAGTTTCGTAACCAAGAAACGTGTAAAATTTAACAGTAGCTATAGTGTTGGTGGTGGTGTAATGTGACGCGTGATTGCTTAAATTGTCGTGCCTACATTAACACTGTACTTTGCTACTGCATCAGGTAATTTATTTGAAATATGTTAATTACTGAAGACACAGTAAATAAAAACTGTTCCAATGTTTTTAGAGCTTATGGGACTTAACTACGAGGCCATCAGTCCCTAAACTTACAAACTACTTATGAACTAGCTTATACTAAGACGACACAAACATCCATGCCCGAGGGGGGATTCGAACCCCCCGACAGCAGCGGCAGTGCAGACCGTGACTGGCACGCCGCAGATCGCTCAAACCACCGCAGCCAGCCACAGTAAATAGGTACAGCTCTCTCACCCAGCATATGTGGGGGCAAATAGTTTGTTCCTGTAACATGCGAACAATAATAAGGGCATGGTGTCCACTTCATGGACTATATGCTTCGTAACCTACGTACCCAACTATCGACAACATTGGAGTCATAGTACGCAGGTGTGTAGATTTAAGTCAAAATGAACATAGTTAATTTTTCCGAAGCGCTGGCTCTACAGCTATTATAGAAGTAACTACCGGATCCGTAAACGCTTGGGAAATAGTAACTGTGTATGGCTACTTGCTACTCCTACCTCCTTTTCTCTGCACATCTCCTCCCCCTCTTCTTGTCCATACATTCCTTTTGTCTAGTTTCCTCTGGGCAGCATACCCCCACCGGATGCGCTTGATATCCATTTCCTTTCCTCCCCCATTTTTTCATCTTACCTCTTTGACCGTATCCTTTGTGGTTATAACTAAAGACGAGAATTACATGCTAATTCAAGTTTTTATAGGATTGGTGGACATAGCTCAAACTTTGTAGTTATTCATTTCATTATTTTCCAATTCTAAAATATATACTCTTTTCCGGGCATATTTGCCTACTTCAACTTTTTTTTTTTTGCGAATGATTATCACTTTAAATGGACATGTTTTCCGATTGTTACGATTTTTCCTGCTTCAGCAGTCAGGGCAAAAGAAATAAAATTAGGAGCCGTCTAACTCATGTGCCGCGACTCGCCACAATGATACAGCTGCAAAGCCATGTTGCGGAACCTGAAACAATATCACTAGCTATTTCGATTCTTCTAAATGTTATTTTCTGTGTGTGTGTGTCCCTGAGCTACAGTACATCCTTACTAGTCCGGGTACCGGGTAGGAAACTACACTGAAAATTTTTATGCCCAGTACAACAAATAATACATATTTGTAATAAAACTAATATTTCAGTATGTAATCCTGAAGTAAATATTTTTATTTTAGATATTAGACAGTTTCTCGTCAGTTTGCTGTATGTACGACATATGCTCCAGCAGCATTTGAATTGAAAAACCTTACATCAGATTTCTTTAACATTGGAGAAGCCACTCTTGTCCTCTCCAAAAACAAATTAGATGTCCATGTTTGTAACTGGTAGATTCTCATCAACTGTCGTGACTCATGCCCAAGGGATAGTTGGAATAGATGAAAAGAACGAACTATACGCTGTCATAAAAAGGAAACCGACAACACATTCTTTGGTTCAATGAAGAAGGTATTTTGAGGTGAAACCATCAGTGAACTTGACACTATCAAATTGCTCCTTCATATTTGCGCCTAAGACTTATGTAGAAAGATAATTTTCTGCCTATAAAAATGTTGTGATTGATGGGCAGGAATCTAACAGAAATATTTTGGAAATGTTTTTAGATATTATCTACGCGATAAAAGAAGTCAGTCATTAAAATGCGAACAATAAACTGCGCACAAAGCATATTTTGGGATTTTATAGTGCATAGATTTAAGTTACTACAAATGAAACCTAGTTAGAAAACTGAAGTCGCTTGAAGTGAATGGACAAACTGGTTGGGATGACTGGTATACGGCGGGGTACGAGACAAACCTCTCCAGCCACTCTGGCGGGTGTAAGAGTGGCAGCTTCAATGACAGCATTTTGCTTAGCTTTAACCCTACAATAGTCGCGCGCAGACTGACAGCCCGCCGACTGTATGTTTGTCCTTTCTCTTCAATCTCTTCGGACATACGAGTCGCACAAGCCGAGTACCTTCCAACAATCGGTAGTTCTACGATACTCCTTTGCTTTATTTGGATTAGAGCAACAGCAGGGAAATAGTTTTCAATTGCGGACTGACAGTCCGCATGCGAGTAAAGGCTTTCGTGTGAATTACACTGTTGGCGTTCAGAGAAAGAGTAAAAGCTGAGTCATTATGGCTGTATTGTGGTTTCTTCTCAATGGGTTCAGTATTCTACCAGTTGCATTATTTAGTTAGATTCAAGTTCCTATATTTTTGTATATACTTTTTGCAGAATGGACACACGTAACTACATATGAAAGAGCATATGAAAGAAATAGGAAGTTGCTTACTGATATTTTGACAGACATTGATCCAACGACAGCGAGTGTCGTGTTGAATGTGAAAGAAGTGTTGCTGAGGTAGAACAGTTGAAAAATTCCAATAAAGAGCAAGTGGTGAAGACTATTGGGAATTTCACAAACGGTATAGTGTGTGTGGGAGGAGAGAAGGTTACGAATTGGTATGAACAGTTCCTGTCGGTTGTTCAGGTCCTCCTGGTACTGATAATCCCAGCTGTTTGGTTCAATACGTTTACAAACCTTTCAACATATGTATACTTCAAACATTAACGATAGTTTATTTCATCCTGTTGATGTTTTTGACATTATTTGTTTTTCGGAAATGAAACAAGTGTTAACACATTAAGTAACTCAGAATTTCAGTGAAATTACAGCATATAACCGTGTATAGAATTCTTGCGTAAAATTAAGAAATAAGATATCAGGATTGATGCGTTTAACCGTCCTGTTAGTAAAACAAACTTAAGGAAAAGGAATCGGCACATTTTCACAGCACAACATAGCACATATTTTCTCACCGTAAGGCTTTTTAAATTTACTGCAGGTAGCTTGTAACAATTTATGAACTTATCGATAATTTTGCAATAAACGTTAAACAACGAAATGTCTTTATACAGGGTTGTCCATTGCTAGTGATCGGGCCAAATGTCTCACGAAATAAGCATCAAATAAAAAAACCCACAAAGAACAAACATTTTCTAGCTTGAAGGGGGAAAACAGATGGCGCTATGGTTGGCCCACTAGATGGCGCTGCCGTAGGTCAAACGGATTTCAACTGCATTTTTTTAAAAACAGGTACCCCCCATTTTTATTGTATATTCGTCTAGTACGTAAATATTCATGTTTTATTCGGAACACTTTTTTCGCTTTGTGATGGAGCTGTAATAGTCACAAACGTGTAAGTACGTTCTATCGTGTAACATTTCGCTAGTGCTGGCGGTATTTGCTTCGTAGCACATAGCTCGTGCTAAAATGGGCCGTTTACCAATTGCAGAAAACGTCGATATGATATTTATATATGGCTATTGTGATCAAAATGCCCAACGAGCCTGTGCTATGTATGTTGATCGTTATCCTGGAAGACATCCAAGTTTCCGGACCTTTCGTCGGATAGGTACGTTATTTAATGAGACAGGAAGTGTTCAGCCACAAGTGAAACGTCAACCACGACCTGCAACAAATTATGATGCCCAAATAAATGTTTTAGCTACAGTTGCGGTTAATCCGCACATCAGTGGCAGACAAATTCGGCGAGAATCGGGAATCTCATAAACGTCGGTGCTGAGAATCTGCATCAACATAAATTTCACCCGTGCCATATTTCTATGCACCAGGACGTGTACCGTTTTGCCACTGGGCACAAAATAAATTATGGGACGATAAGTTTTTTTTTTTTTTTTTTTTTTTTTTTCCCCCCCCCCTATGCGTCATTCACAAACCGAGGTAACGTAAACGGTCATAATATGCATTATTAGGCAGCGGAAAATCTACGATGGCTTTGACAAGTGGAACATCAGCGACCTTGGCGGGTTAATTTATGGTGCGGCATTATAGGAGGAAGTATAATTGGCCCCTATTTTATCGATGGCAATCTAAATAGTGCAATGTACGCCGATTTCTTACGCAATGTTGTACCGATTTTACTACAAGTTGTTTCACTGCATGACAGAATGGCGATGTACTTTCAACATGATTGATGTCCGGCACATGGCTTGCGTGCAGTTGAAGCGGCCTTAAGAGGTGGCTTGTCATAGAAGAACCGTACCATGGCCCGCACGTTCACCGGATCTTACATCCCCGGATTTCTTTCTGTGGTGAAACTTGAAAGATATTTGTTACCGTGATTCAGCGACAACGCCTGAAAACATGCGTCAGCGCATGTGTCATTGCATGTGAGAACATTACTGAAGGCGAACTACTCGCTGGTGAGAGGGATTTCGTTACGCGTATTGCCAAATTCCATTAAGTTGATCATTTTGAGCATTTATTGAAGCCATGAGGTAATTACAGGCAATCACGCAGTAACAGCATGCTTTCTCATAATGTATGATAATGTCACAGAAGTACATGTATCACATTGGAACAACGGAAGTTCAAACGTACCTACGTTCTGTGTTTTAAATTAAAAAATCTGTTACCCACTGTTCGTCTAAAATTGTGAGCAATATGTTTGTGAATTTAACAGCGCCAACTATCACAAAGCAACAGAAGTGTTTCAAATAAAACATTCATATTTTTTACGTACCTGTACTAGACGAATGTAATAAAAATGGGAGTACCTATTTTTAAAAAATGTAATTGATATCCGTTTGCCTTATGACAGCGCCATCTAGCAGGCCGGCCATAGCACCATGTTTCCTCTTCAAGCTAGAAATTTTTTTGTTCTTTGTAGTTTTTTCGTTCAATGCTTATTTCGTAAGATATTTGGCTCGGTCACTATCAATGAACCACCCTGTACATAGTGTGTATAAAAATATACTGAATCAGACGAAATAAAAATTATTTCCCTGAATTTATTATTGGATCGTCTCTAAAAACTGTTGCTTTCTCTAAATTTTTATGGTTAGCTTCGATTCTGCTTCAGAAGTCACACGGATAATTATGTGCCAGTCTAGTGCTTTCAGCCACGGCAGGAAAGTCCATCTTTCCAGACGTGGACATAACTTTTCGTATAGGGCTGCTTGTTTTGTAGCAGCAACTAAAATTAAAAGGGACCTGAAGCTTTGAAGTGCCCCTAGTCTCCAGTCAATTGGACGGCCCCGCGCTGCCTCTGGATGAATGTGCGAATGGAATATTTACCTTCCCCGTGAACCTAGTGGCTTCAGCGTCAGAAGACGTTATTAATAACGCAGCCGTGCTGCGGTCACAGAGGGATACTAACAAGCTGTGTCCTGAGGCAAGGTGTAACTTTTATCTGCTGTGATGTGAGGTGACTGAGCGATGCTTCCTACCCTCTACCAGCTTTCCGTTAACACACCCCACGAATCTTTAACTGGCAAGCAAAGACCACAGTTTCTGTTGTCGTGAAGTAATCTTTTTTAGGTATTAAACATAAGGAAGGCATTGAATTAAAATTTATGCTGTGGCCGGGATTCAAACCCAGGACTTACTACTTACCAGGAATTTTATTATTTGTTGATATTTATATCACCTCGGCCTGAGGAACAAGGCGGGATAGTTCCTATTTGCGTACTTTGCTAGAGTGCTATTTCAATGTAGGAGAGCCCTGGCATTTTGATACGCACTTCACAGGGAAAATGAGGCAGAATTAAAGTATGTCGTGTGGAGGGAGACGTGCTTTAAGACAGTCAGTGTAGTTGCTCTAGCTACAAAGCTGTTCAGCTGAGTGGTCTAAAGCACCTACCTAGTAAGTAGGAGGTCCTGGGTTCGAATCCCGGCCACAGCATAATTTTAATTCAATGCCTCTCCTTATGTATAACACCTTTGGTATAACGAGACAATGTCTCAAGGAATTTTATTTTTGTTGATAATCTTTTAGATTACATCACGTTTCATTGAGAATTTGTTTTATTTTCAGGTAATATCCTGAGTGATCTTTGATCCTGAAGCCTGCAGGTATAACATTCTTTCACATGTAATCAAACATACCTGCATGACAACATGTCACATTTGTGTGTTCGGTCATGAATAAACATTTTAAATTAAAGTTGTACGTCACAAGGGAAACATACTCCAAAAGCATAACTATACTGCTCGTGTTTCACCGATTTTCGGTAACTACTTTTCGTGAGACATGCTCGTCTCTTCCCATTTGTTTCGTAGGCACGAACCTGTTTAGCAATACGTGAGCACTGTCGTCAGCAGAATTGCCTAAGGTCGCAGATCACATTTGTTGTGTTCATACCACCGACTACTCTTATAACATTTTTCGTTTTCCTTCGAATATTTCAACATACAGTAGTATCACTAGTAGTAATAGTTTCTTCGGAAAGTAAAACGGAGAATAATAATAAATTCACGTGTGTATCGCAATTAAGTAATACCGGCTTTACCTTTCTCGAATAATGAATAGTAAACTTTTATTGAGTTTGGTACATTACAGAAAGCAAGTTGATCCTGTTTTCCATTATGGACTTTGCGCTTTTGTATCTGCACGGTTGCAGACTTTTTGAAATGAAGGTGCTACTAGGACCTGCAACAGAAAGTTGAAAATCTAGAGTGTTTCGTGAAAAATCCAAGGGTATACAAAATTAAAGTGTGCCACCATAGAAAGACTGCAATAAAGCTGGTGCTCTGGTGCTTGACGATTTGCGCTCCCGTACGCTGTTCATCACGCACGGAACTTCGGTTTCATAGAAACTGCTGCAAAGCGCTTTGTACTGGAGCAAAATTTGCTACAGCTATTTATGTATTACAATCAAGGCGAAAATTAGAAATATGTTACCCGTTGAGTGTATGAGCCCTTTGTAAGCCACATTCCAATTCATCTCCAACTCATTGTGTTTGCAAATAGACGGTGAAAAACCGATATATCATTCGCTTAGCCAATTTTGATAGTTACTAACGTATGCATGGTTCAGAATTGATGATTAAAGCTCAACAGTTGTGCTTATGGAATCTAAGAAATCGGCAACGGGATCACAACAGAGCCTTAAGAGATGCATAAAGTTCGTTCTCAGAGACTTCGAATGAGATCTAGTTCAAACAACCTTTATGCTGTTGAATTACATCTTTACAGTCTTTTAGCCGTAACAAATATTTCTTTGTACAACCCACTAATACAATTCCGGCCACACCAAACGCGAAATTAGGAAAAATTAAATAATAATAATAGAAAAAATACTTTATATACATAGTAAGGCACTCGTAACATGCATATGACATAATGAAATGCTAAAAATATCGACAATTATATCGGGGATGAACTCCATCGACACATACGTATGTTTGGTTCCAACTTTAAGAATGTGCACACTGATCTAGAGCGAGCCGAGGTACAGCAGCAAAATTGCCTTAATTATACCGAGTTTTACCTTTGTTAATATGTGTGTTAACTAGCTGAAAACCCGTTGTCGAGGTATTTATTTATTTATACCTGCCATTTTTCACGTATATATATTCATTTGAATAAGGGCTGTATGTCTAAAATCTATTGCGAATACGATTAGTAGTAAAGAAGTAATACATTAAAAAACTGGGTGAGTGATGGGGTGGTTTTACATGAACGCTACTATTTATGTGCTCATATCTCATCAACTACGTGTCGTACTGTGATACAATTTAGAAGCTACATTCAACTATATATGTTTACACTGTCTGTAAAATGTCCTGTCGCAACAATTTGTAGTGTTCAAATTATAAAATTTAACGTCATTCCGAGAGCCGTAGTTTTACTCCATAAACAGCGGAAAAGTAGTAAGCGGGAAAAGTTTATTAAAGGTTTGAAATTATGTTTAAAGTTTGTTGCAAGTCGCTAAGTACTGTCATTCTCATACAGTATTTCGAAAGTCTCGCCGCATTATATGGCATTTTTTGCGATTTCTATTGGTTATGACGTAATATCTTTTGACCCTGCAACAATTGTTACCTCAGGGTAAGGAATGTGTGTACCAAATTTGGTTGAAATCGGTCCAGTAGTTTAGGAGAAAATGAGCAGCATTGTCGTAAAATGCAGTAGTTTTTCGCTCATCTCATTGTTTATGACGTCATATCTCGTCAACTATGTATCGTACGTGGTTCTTACACTTACGGCGACCGCTCTCATGGATTGAAGCTTACTTGTATGAAATTTGAGAAAGATTGCATCAAAACGGTGGATTTGTATGCAACACGTACACACATACGGACACTGGTTTATATATTAGATCACGTCAAATTACTACTCGTGTGCACTGTATATACGGTTAACTTCTAAAGTTAAGTAACTTCGCAATTATCAGTGATAACATATTGCTGAAATACTTACGTTATTCGCAAAATTTCTGAAGGATTAAAAGCCTGGCTAAGAGAAAAATTACGCGAGTTTAATTACTTAAAAAAATAACGAGTATGTACTCGATTTAACTACATTTTTAATGTAAGATAAGTTATCTTGACTTCGTTCTTTAAAACGTATTTATGGTGACTAAACCATTAACCTCATGCGTAAATACACGCCTTTGTTAAAACATCAAGAAATATGTCGACTATTTGAAATTCACTGCATGTTAGCAACTTTGTAACAAATACAATTTCTTTAGAAACGAGGGGAGAAACGGGGAGGTAAGAAAATTCAAAATCAGACCAATGCTTTTAGGATCATCACCTGTAAGTTAGCTGTTAAGGATACCATAAGAAAGCCAGACTAGCTTTTCTATTCATTACCCACTTCCTACCAACATTTCCTAGTCAGTTCCACTTCGCGAATTTGTTCTGTGTATAGTAACACTCCAAAAAGTCCATTAATGGCAGTCTTAACACAATCAAGAAACAACTTTGCACAGAATAGGAAAATAAGGTGTAAATTTTACTGCGAGAGAGAGAGAGAGAGACCTAAGATCAGTATTATGCAGAACTTTCCCTCATACTTATATCAAAAGTACACAACAATAGGAGCTATGTGGGTAATTACTATTGATTGAACAAAAAAATTTAGCATAAGGTAGAGCTTCCAGCCAACAGTCCACTATAAAGATGGAACTGACCTGTGACTACATGATTCTCTTACAGAAATTGATCTGTAACATTCACAGATTTCACTGCTACAAATAATGGCCGGACTGGGAGCGATTGGGTGGATGGACGAGGTGGGGGTGGAAGGAGGTGCCTCGTGCGTTTGGGAAAGCAAACCGTTGTTGCTGTCATAATGCAGGAGTAATCTGTTGTAAGCTTGACAGGAACGAGTGAGGCGTACAACAGCGGTACCGGAAGAAATGCCGACATTAAGCTATACATAATCTTTTCTTCATCGACAGCAGGGGACTTCGTTCACGTCCGCAGCTCATTATATTGAAAAACAGATTTTGTAGTCATTAGACTATTACAATTTCTATTGCAAATTCCATTGAGGTGTACTACTATCGAGTAATTTAGGGCAAAAAAAATTTTAATGAGTTTAAGTGAAACAACTTGAAACGAAGTTCTTCGAAATTTTAAAATATGAAAGACAGGATGAGATCATATTGTTTCAAACATGAGAACTAAGATTCGGTTGCAAAAGGAAACTTAACAGAAGTAAAGGGTGGATTAACTGTTCCAAAATGTTTTCCTTTTCCATGTTTGTATACTTTAGCAGGAACACCAAGGAAGTTATTTTTATCTTACTAAAATTTTGTACACTGAAATGCAACAGTACACAGAGGATGCTCCATCGAACAATTTGAGTAGAGACCCTAGGATCACACAGACAATGAACGTACCATCTTACAGATGAGCTTAAATTTACGAGCATCAAGCTCAATGGACGCATGACATCGACGAAGCCGCGCGGGCATGGTCGTGCGGTTTGGAGTCTTGTTACGGATCACGCGATCTCTCCCACCGGAGGTACTTTCTCCTTGGTCCACCTCGAATCCTCTTACCCTCTACTGCCGAATCCATGAGCCTCTTAGGTAACCTTGCGTCTCCCATGCGTGTAACATGATCCCACCATCTCAATCTGTCCGCTTCATCCAGTTATTCTTTGATTTCCTCATTTTGGACATCCTCTTGCCATTGCTTGCGTCTACTAGTACCTGAAATCATCCTAGTTACTTTCACATATGTAATAACCTTATCAATAAGTTAACCTGTATCCATCCAGCTTTCACTCCCATACAACAAAATTGATCGACAGATAGAGCGGTGCAGTGATAACTTAGTCTTGGCACTGGATTCCTTCTTGCAGAAGAGAATAGATCTTAGCTGAGAACTCTGTGCATTAGTTTAGTTACACGTCGATTCAAGTTCTTTCACTATGTTGCCATCATGTGAGAAAATACACCATGAGTAACTACAACTGTGCACCTGTTTTGTCTGCTGTCGGCAATTGTCTGCAGATTATTTTATAAGCAAATAATTTCAGACTACCTTTCTCTAGCTACCTAGTTTCACCATCTTAGTTTATCGTATCGCAGTATGAGTTGTTAATTCTTCCGTGCAGCTGCATTAGAGGGCCGCCTCGTGTAGTATGACGCGTGCGTTAAGTGGCAGCCTGCATGGCCGATGGCTTCCGTTGTTTCTGTAAGCAGAGGAAGTGGCTTTGTGCAGCAGGTGGCAGTTACACAGCGAAGGGTCCGCCGGAGACACGCTCTCAGTGACAGGAGCGCGCCCGCATCGCCCAATTAGAGGGTTTCAGGCAGCTGGGAATATTTAATGCAGAGCGCTACATACACAACAGTAACGCGCTGAAATAAATACTCGATCGGAAATAACAATGAGCACACCTCTCTAAGTTATAATCTTCTATATATATATAAAAGTGTCCTGACTGACTGACTCATCATCGCCCAGCCCAAACCACTGAACACAGAAACTTGAAATTTGTAGGCGTCATTTAAGAAACGATTTTTCGACATTCCGTCCGTAAGGGAGTGAAATAGGGGATGAAACATTTTTTGAAAGTACGTAGCTATTTAGGCAATTTTGAAGCTAGAACTACAAAATTACGGATTTTAATTGTGGGTTCGAATTTGAAAGACCCGTGTTTCGGCATTTTTTGAAATTCGAAAAATAAGGGGGTAAAATAGGTGACGCAAAAAATTGATTTTCAAAAATATGTTGCTGTTAACTCAAAATTTAAGCTACAACTACGAAACTTCGGATATGGAATCTTGGTCAGGATTAAAAATCCCTGATTTTTAGTATTTTTGGAAATTCAACAATTAAGGGGGTTAAATAGAGGATCTAAAATCCTTTTTGAAAACACGTTGCTATTGATACAATTTTGAAGCTAGGGCTGCAAAAATCAATATTTATATAGTTGGTCAGACGTTAAAAAATACGCGATTCGGTATTTTTGGAAATTCAAACATCAACGGAGTTAAATTGAAGAGGGGATGTTTTTCGAAAATCTGTTGCTATTTAGGCAATTTTGAAGTTAAAATTACAAATTTTCGGATTTGGATTCGGGGTTCGAGTTTAAAAGACATGTTTCGGTAATTTTTGAAATTAGGCTAATAAGGGGGTGAAATACGGGATGCAAAAATTGATTTTCAAAGATATGTTGCTGTTAAATTTCGAGCTATAAATACGAAACTTAAGATATGGATTCTTCATCAGGATTAAAAAGAAACAACTGGTGCAGACCAACCAGTCTACACGCATGCGAAGCAGCGGGGGTTCAGCTAGTCTTATATATTGCAATATACATGTTCCATGTTCCAATGGCCATTTCTTTTGCCATTCTTGCAATAGGACGATGAAACTGAGATGGCGCCCATTCAAATTATGAAAAATCGACTAAATTTTGCAAAAGATGTCAATTGCACCAAATTTATGTGCAAAATAGGGATATTTGGATTTGACATACGAATCGGTTCACACTTGGCATGAAGGTAGATAAATGGATAGTCATAATCCGTTGTTAAGATAATGTGGTTTATGGCCGAGCTAAATTTATCACTTGGTGAAACTCCTGTCGTCCAGACAATGGTAGCCTACATTTTGTCAATTATCACTGTGTTGCTTGTACTTTAACTGCAGTAAAGTCTTCAGTAGTTAATATAAATTAATCGTAGAAAGACATTTTTTTCGTGGATAAATTTGAAAAATCTTAGAAGTCCCAACCCTTGTCTACGACAACTAATCAAGTATGGTGGAATATAAGATGGAAAGCAGAATAATAATAATAATAATAATAACAACTTTCGTATGGCTCATTGCGTGTCCCTAGCCTACCCCAGTTATCCAACTGGGGAAAGGGGACTTACAACTTAAGGTGGAATCCGAACCATGTGTAGTTTCTGGCATCGTTGAGAGGTGAAGGATGGATTAAAAAAGCACACTGAAAAAAAAAAAAAAAAAACCAGATGTCCGACCGGGTTTCGAACCCGCGACCCTTGGGTTTTCAGTCGAGCGCTTTACGCCAAGACCACCGGGCCCGACGGAAACGGAATGAAAAATGCTCATATCAAAGTACAACGAAAGGCGAATATTTCCTGCGCATATTGCTAGTTGTAGAAGAGGAGAAACTGTCTTCTAAACTCATCTGGCAGTTTCAAAAACATTTAAATCTGAAAATCGTACCATATATGCGCTTTCTTACAAGTTGAAACTACCTCTCCCATAGAAGTGAGCTCTCCAGGGGGATATCTGTGATAAAAAGTATCCTCCAGTGGAGATGCAGGCATCCGGAACTTCAATGGCATGTACTCAAACTGGACAACATGAAAGATATGATAGATAACATACAATGTGCCGTGTTATACAAGACATTACGAATCGTGTTTCCGTTTGTGCGAGTGTTATTTTTTAATTTAAATGTTGGTTTTTTTATAGATCCCACTTAGGTCAAGAAGCTAGTTCTATTTTACATCTTGGACTGCGGCCACAACATTTTCGCCTTTTTTTTTTTTTTTTTTTTTTTTTTTTTTTTTTTTGCTATGACGCGCGCATTTTTCCAGTTTTGGTACAAAGCTTCCGAAAGGAAACATCTTTTCGGAAGGACAGATATACACCCCAAAAAACACAGCATGAAAAATTTTATTGACTCATTCTGGAAGATCTATACAACACACGAACACACAGTCAGAACCATACGCACGTCAGTACAGTCACCAGAGCGTGCACATTGTCGACGCTAGTATCGTGTTACTCTTTTTGCAGCAATGCAGGGTTGCAACTTTCTCATGAACACAATTGTAGAGGTGTCGAATGAAGTCTTACGGTATGGCCTACCATGCAGTTTCCTTCTGATGCCTCAGTTGGACCAGATCTCGTGAGGTCGTGTAGACCGCGCCAAGATGGTGTTTCATCAGGTGACAAGACATGCTCAATGGGGGGAGAGATGTGAGGTGAAGGATGGGCACCTAGAAGAGCACGTTGGGTTGTACGGGATACGTGTGGACATGCATTGTCCTGTTAGAAAGGCACATCACCTTGTTGGGGCATGAACGGTGGAAAGACGAGTTCAATGATGGTTTCAATGTACTGTGTACTATTCAATTTTCTCCACAACGAACGCCAGAGGAGAACCACAAGTGTAGGATATGGCTCCCTCACCATGATGCCAGGGGTGAGCCCCATTTGCCTCTGTCACGTACACTCCAAATTTTGGCACTCCCCTGCACTACAGCACACACGAGTACGACCATCACTGGCACTGAGGCAGCGATGACTCGTCACTGAAGGCGACACCTCTCCATTCGTCCTTTCAGAAGCGCTTACCAAGACACTATTGGTGGCGGCCTGAACGATGTTGGGGCGTGAGCGGAGGACACTAACGGCACACATGATAGTGCATCATTGTGAGGGGAGCGATTTTCTACATTTGCCATTATCCTCTGGTGATTGTCGAGGGAACATTGAACAGTGCACGGTACACTGAATCCATCATTTAACTCGACTTGCTACCATTCATGCACCAACAAGGTGATATGCTTTTTCTACAGGACAGTGCAGATCCACATGTATCCCGTACCACCCAACGTGCTCTTCAAGGTGTACGTTAACTACCCATGTCAGCACGATCGCCTCATCTGTCTCCCATTGAGCATGTTTGGGTCCGCATGAAATGTCATGAACTTCACGAAATCTGGCCCAACTGAGGCACCACGTGGAAATTGCATGGCAAGCCATTCCACATAACGACATTCGGAACCTCTACGATAGTTTCCATGAAAGAATTACAGCTTACATTGCCGCAAAATAAGGGTACACACGGTAATAACGCCAACATTGCGGACACACTGGTGAGTGTACTCATGTGAGTACAGCTGTAGCTGTGTGATCGTGTGTTGTATATAACATCAAGAATGTGTCAAATTTCCCTCTGGTAGCTCGACGAATTCATGGTGTTCTTTTTTCATTTTACAGGAGTGTACATTGCATGCTCCAGTCAGTATACCATCTGATATTGATTCTGACGAAGGACAAAAATAAGCTTAAGTTTACTGGCCTTACAATATATATTCATTCAACATAGCAGAGGAAGTGATTTAGGTATTTTCCCATGCGCGTTTGCAACAATTCTGCCATTTGCTTCCCCAGTCATTTCTCTTCACACCGAACCGTAGCTAAGCGTAGTCGGGTTTAGTTTGCACTTTTGCAACCTGGGAACGCTTGACCAGCACACACCAAAGTTTCTGTACTACCCATGCGGAAGCAAGTTACGCAACTGCTGAATGTAGCAACGCGCTGCATATTATTACGTTATCTAACGTGCACGTCTATCTCTGGACACACTACGTTACCCTATTACATAAACTACTACATACAAACTCCGCAGTCCATCGCATCTCTTTGTAACTAATATTTATATAGTACTGTTACTTAAAACCTGAGAATTTACGTGCTATGTTCGTAGCCAGAAAAATGCAGGAAGGCTAGAGGAAAGTTGCAAAGCGGAATGAGTATTACAAAGGCGCCAGCAGTCTGTCGAGGGACATGGGAAGCCACTCAGAACGGTAACGGCGTCAGTGTCCCCATACGTGGTGCAGCGGGAGGTCCGCGGCATCGATTGTGCTGCAGCGCCTAAGACGAGGTGCCAACACCGCATCAGCCAACCATCACACCCCAGACGCCCAAGTCTGCGTATCTGCTGGTTAAAACTAGCTCACACAGTGGAACTGCTGAACGACAATATAAGATGATGAAGGCTACGTAAACTGTTAGATATTTAAGACGAATGTCCAATTCGTTTCTTAATTTTTTTTAATAAAATTAACATATAGTTTTTTTTTTTTTTTTTTTTTTTTTTTTGTTGAGAGTAAGAGATTCGCCAGCTGAAACGCACCTTAATTATACATCAAAACCTTCCTCGTTAATCACATCGTCCAGTGCTGAAAATCGGTTGAAAATTCGTTTAGTAGTTTATTTATAGAGGAGACGGACTCAGCCAGAGGACTGTTTTATAATATGTATATTGGTTAGTATATTTTCTTCAAGGAGGATAATGCACGTTTCACAAGCACTGTCCTATGTATGCAGTAACAAACCTGGTCGTTGCATTGCCACTAATTATCCATCCGGTGATCCACCATTAACAGACGAGGGAAACATGTCTATGGCAGACTAATGCACGCTACAAACAAATGAGATTTGAAGTGTGGGAACAAGTTCATGAGCTTATATTCAATTTACCAGAATATGTGCACTAAACCTTCAATGCTCTAAGGTTTCGTTACTTGCCACCAGTTGAACCAACTTTAATAGGCCGTGTCTCATACACTTAAGGACAGGGTTCGTGGCACGATCAATAACGATTAATGTGAGCATGCAAGGCCTGTACTGCTTTACCATGTATGTACCCAAGGCATGGCAGATGAAACTGTCTTCGTGGTATAGAGCTTGGCGATGATTTAACAACCAAGGACCTCCTTTGTTGGCGTACCAACTCAGGTTCACCATCTTAGTTATTAAACATATATTAATCCAATTACATATTTTGAAGAACGTGGGTTTTGAAAAAAAGCAAATTTAATTCTCAAACACTGAATAAGTTCAACTCCAGCAAGATATTTAGCTACTTTCACATTATCCGTAACTGGTATAACATATAATAAGGTTACTGAAACTTATCACGCCCACTTTCACTTGTTTCATAGAGGTTTTCATTTTTTTCCTTCTTGCATCTTTTAGCTGGTGTGCTAGCTACAGGCACTGCAGGGAAGTGAATGCGCGCTAAGAAACGTGGCGTTTGTGAAAGTCCTCGCACTTGTCCGTTAAACGTATATAATTTTACTTTTACTATGGTGTATTAGTAACTGTTGTTACTATTTCTTATTTTATCCGTACTGTTTTTTTTTTTTTTTTTTTTTTTTTTTTTTTTTTTTTTTTTTTTTTTGTGTGGTTTTAGGGCGCACTACTGCTGTGGTCATTAGCGCCCAACACTGCCCAAAGTAAAAAAGAACCGGGGTTAGAAATTAAATGTCTTTCGCCATATTTGCACGATGTATAAAAAGTAAAACTCTGTTAACCGATTGCGGGTCATCAGCTAAAATGTCAGACAATTCAAATGGGAAACACAGATCATGACGGAGACGGTTAAAAAATGGACATTGCACTAAAAGATGGTTCACAGTAAAAGGTGCATCACAGTGCTCACATAAGGGAGCAGGACCACCACGTAATAAATGCTGGTGGCTAAAACGGCAGTGGCCAATACGAAGCCGGGCTAGAACAATCTCCTCTCGGCGGGAGGGTCGAGATGACGTTGACCAGATATCAGGCACAGGTTTAATGGCTCGCAATTTGTTCCCTGACAGGGATGACCAATGTAGATACCAACGGGAGATAATACGCTGGGAGATACCAGCGCGAAGGTCATCAGAGCTGGTGGAAAAGGTAGATAGCCGAGGAAGGAGAACTGCTTCCTTGGCAGCCATATCCGCAGCCTCATTCCCCAACACTCCCACATGGCCAGGGACCCACAGAAACGTCACCGTAGTTCCGCTCGTTGAAAGAGAAGTAAGGCAATTGCGGATGCTTTGTACCAGGGGATGGGCCGGATATAGGATGCGAAGGCTCAACAAAGCACTCATAGAGTCCGAGCAAATGACAGTCTTACTGAGCGAGTGGCGCCGGACGTATTGTGTGGCTTGGTATAATGCATACAGCTCAGCTGTAAAAATGGAACTCCACTCAGGAAGACGATATTGAAAAGAGACGTTGCCAAGTACAAAAGCACACCCAACACCCTGGTCTGTCTTTGAGCCATCAGTGTAAATGAACAAATTGTCATCAAATTTAAACCGGAGTGCGTGAAATTCTCTCTGGTAGACGAAACGAGGTGTGGAGTCCTTTGGAAGAGAATGAAGATCAAAGTTAACACGGACTTCGGGGCTTCGCCACGGTGGAGAGGTGCTCTCTCCAGTCGAGAAGATAGCAGGCATTGTAACGCCAAGCTGGCCGAGTAGCGAACGCAAGCGTACTCCTGGTGGTAGCAGAGCAGACGGGCGCAGAGTGAAGAGACTGTCAAGTGAGTCGTTAAAAAAAACTGCGTACGTCGGGTGTCCTCGCATGGACGACAAATGACTAGCGTAACGGCTAAGCAGGAGTTCCCGACGGTAAGAAAGGGGTAGTTCGGCGGCCTCGGCATAGAGGCTCTCAACGGGGCTAGTATAAAACGCTCCTGTCGCCAGACGGAGACCGTGGTGGTGGATTGTATTAAGGCGGCGCAGTATGGACGGTCGAGCCGAAGAATAAACGATGCTACCATAGTCCAGTTTGGACCGAACTATGGTGCGATACAGATGGAGGAGAGTAGACCTGTCAGCTCCCCACGAGGTGCCACTTAACACCCGCAGCACATTGAGAGAGCGGGTACAGCGAGCTGCCAAACGGGATATGTGGGGAGACCAACTTAACTTCCTGTCGAGAACAAGTCCCAAGAACGTCGTGGTATCCACAAATGGAAGTACTATGGGGCCCAGACGAAGGGATGGGGGAAGGAACACCTTCCGCCGCCAGAAGTTCATGCAGACTGTCTTGTCGGCTGAGAATCGAAAGCCAGTGTCCATACTCCACGCGTGGAGATTGTCTAGGCACCGCTGGAGGCGCCGCTCCAGGAGACCCGTTTGCTCAGAGCTGCTGTAGATCGCGAAGTCGTCAACAAAGAGGGACGCCGACACTCCCAGTGGAAGGTGATCGGCTATAGAATTGATTGCCATCCGTACTGTTAGAAGCCTCAATCCGGTCCATATCAGGATTAGAAAAAGACGACGTTCCTGTGTTATGACAGCTATTCGAGTGTATTGACGGGATTTTTAATGTATAACATGCATTTCCGTGTCTTCAACATCTTAAATTTTTGTCGTTCAGATCATTCATAAAGCAGACAATACTAACATATTACGCTACAAGAGAAACAATCATGCTATGTTCCCGTGTTTTTCTATTCCGACAAACCTTTCATAATAACTACTCACAGAACACGACAAATAACTTGTCTTATTTCTAAATGATTTCCACAAAAAAGTTTAAGTGCTTCACTGCCGTATTTGTTTATTGACATGTTATTTTTTCCTCTTTTATGATACGTTTGTAAACTCATGTCTTCAATACCGAGTACAATTGGTTCGCTTACAATGTAGAAGTGGTCCGTACCGAAACCTTTACACCACTTACGGAATAGAGATATAGAAAAAGTAAACTCTTCAGAATTTGGCAGTACATTTTTGCGACTTTTGACACCATGAGACAAGCTACTTAGAAAGCTTTAGGAGTTTAAAATCAATAGGTAAAATGGAATCAAGCTTAAGGCAACACGCAAACAAATATTACTTGGTAACGAGAAACTAAACAACGCTAAGGTAGCTGCACAATTACATCAACAGGAATAGTGTGGTAGACACATGGTAACAGCATGTATCAATATTAATGCATCTGAAGCCATTCAACAATGCATAATGTGAGAAGCACACATGTGTAACTGGAGTTTATTGGAGACCACCAAACACTTCCCGAAATATGACTGAAGTCCATTTACTATGGAGACTAGGGAAATACGTACATCACCCCCACCCTAATATTGAATACAAACCTGTGATCTTGCTGCTTACCATGACAAAATGTAAATTGCAGGTACTTCAGCAACAAATGTCATGCAAACGGACGTCTCTTCAAGAACGTGCTTTGACTACAGGGTTGGACAAACTCCCTGATTTCAAAAACCCAGGAAAGGGAAACCACCGTAGATAGAATTATGAATGCACTACATTGTACACCGTCTCAAAGAATTTATACACCCACGTTACAAGTGCTCAGTACGGTCGCCAGAGGCAGCGTGGTCGCATTAAGTGAAGACGGCGACTCCACAGCAGGGGCCGCAAGAATTAGTGTGGATTACAGAAACAAATTCGCCGATTACTGTGCAAAGAAACTACCGTTCGGTGTATGAATGTGTTCTACCTGATGGGAAAACAAGCAATAGTATAGGAAGTTTCTAGCAACAGGAAGTGTTCTGAAAATTCTGGCGGTACACGTTACGGAGTGTCAGACGAGACAATGGAGGACATGAAACAAATGTTTCTCAGAAGACCACGTTAAGTCAATTCGTCAAGCATCTAACAACATTGCATCGTTTAGTTCAACAGCGTTTTCGTATGTATGCTTAGGAAACTGCAACATCTGACATCGAACGACGAAGTACGTCGACAACAATTTGCTACGCCGGCCGCGGTGGCCGAGGGGACTGAGGCGCTCCAGTCGCGGTCTGCACGGCCACTACGGTCGTGGGGTTCGAATCGCCCCTCGGGCATTGATATTTGTGCCGTCCTTAGTATAAGGTAGTTGATAAGTAGTTTGTAAGTTTAGGGACTGATGACACCGTAGTTAAGTTCCATAAGCTTAACAAACCATTTGATTTGATTTTGCTACGGATATGCTGCAGCGTATTGATATGGATGCCAGTTTCCTGGAAATATGCTTATTCTCAAATGAGGCAACCTTTCATCTACCAGGAGGGGTTAACAGGCATTATGTTCGGATTTGGCAGTCGCAAAACTTGCACTTTGTCATTGACATGTTCGTGTTAGCCCTAAACTAAACGTCTGGTGCAGGACAATGCACGACAGGTTTATTGGACCGTTCTACTTTGCGGAACAAACAGTGAATGGGTCAGTATCTGGACATCTTGGAGCAGGTACCCTCAGATGCAAGACTTGCCATCCAACATTTATCAACAAGATGGAGCTCCGCCGCATTGGTCAACGGCTGTTCGCAATTTCCTGGATAGGAAATTTCCCAATCGCTGCATCGGACGCAGAAAACCCATTGCCCGACCACCACGCTCACCCGATATTAGGCCGCTAGATTTCTTAATGTGGGGATTCGTCAAGGACCGCGTGTGAGCGGTATTTCTACGTTGCGACACCGTTATCACTAATGCGATTGCAATAACGGAGGAAATGTTAAAAGGAATTTAGCAAGAAAATGAATAAAGACTTGATATTTTTCGTGATACGAATGGTTCACATGTTAGAGGTGTATTGATTGTAAAGCATCTCAAAGAATTTATTTACCATGTTCAAATGTTTCTAAAGCTTATGGGTGTTAACTGTGGGGTCACCAGTCCATAAACGTACTACTTACGAACTAACTTATGCTAAAGACAACAAAAACATCCATTCCCCAGGAAGGATTCGAACCTCCGACGCGGGAGGCAGAGAGATTCGCAATGTGGCGCTCCAGACCGCTCGGATACTCCCGCACGGCACTCTACAATGTGTTCCAAATATGGTTCTCGGGCGAGACGTCTGATATTATTGTCAAAACTGTACAATATTTCGTCAGCACACCTGGCTGACATCTTCAGGTGCGATGGACACACTGGTGGACCGTGACCGACGAATTCCTATTTAGAGCATTCAAAGAAGGGAATGCGCATGCGTGAACGCGCCAAAAACGGTGGCCAATAGCGCACAAGGAATGATTTTGGGAAATTTCGTTTACGAAGAACACTTGCAATATTTCCTTGTTTTTTATTTTTATTCGCAGGTTTAAAGCTTCTTATTAATTTCGATTTAATTTTTTGTTGTTGCGGTCTTCAGTCCGGAGACTGGTTTGATGCAGCTCTCCACAATACCCTATCCTGAGCAAGCCTCTTCATCTCCACATAAGAACGGCAACCTACATCTGTCTGAATCTGCTTACTGTATCCATCTCTTGGTCTTCCTCTGCGATTTTTACCCCACACACTTCCCTCCAACGCTAAATTCACAATTCCTTTATGTCTAAGAACGTGTCCTACCAATCTATCCCTTCTTTTAGTCAAGGTATGCCAGAAATTTCTTTTCTCCCCAATTCTGTTCAGTACCTCATTAGTTACGCGATCCACCCACCTAATCTTCAGCATTCTTCTGTAGCACCATATTTCAAAAGCCTCAATCCTCTTCCTGTCCGCACTGTTTATCGTCCATGTCTCACTCCCATACAAGGCAACACTCCATACAAATGCCTTAAAAAGGACTTCCTTAGGCATAAATAAATATTCGATGTTAACAAATTTCTCTTTTTCAAAAACGCTTTTCTACCCATTGCCATTCTGCATTTCATATCCTCCGTACTGCGACCATCATTTGCTATTTTACTGCCCAAGTAACAAAACTCCACTACCTCCTTTATTGCTACGTTTCCCAATCTAATTCCTTCAGCATCACCCGATTTTCTTACACTGCACTCCATTACCCTAGTTTTGCTCTTGTTAATGTTCATCTTATATGCACCTTTATTCTATATTTGATGGTTAGAGGTTGTCAGGACCTGATCTTTAGCTTACGGCAGGTAATGGAAAAGTTTGATGAGTGGAAGAGGGAATTGTATCTATGTTTCATATATTTGGGAAAGGTCTATGACCGTGTTCCTAGGAGGAAGCTACTGTCAGTTCTTCAAGATTATGGTATAGGAAGCAAACTTCTGCAGGCAATTAAAGGGCTTTACGTAGACTGTCAGGCAGCAGTTAGAGAAGATGGTAAAGTAAGCTCATGGTTCAGGGTAGTTTCCGGGGTAAGACAAGGCTGTAACCTGCCACCACTGTTGTTCATACTATTCATGGATCATATGTTGAAAACAGTAGACTGGCAGGGCGGGATTAAAACAGGTGAAAACAAACAGTCTCGCATATGCGGATGACAGTTGTAATGGCCGATTCGATTGAAACGTTGCAAACTAATATTTCAGAGCTCGTTCAGAGGTGCAAGGAGTATGATATTTAGATCAGCATCTCCAAAACCAACGTAATGTCTGTGGGAAACAGATTCAAACACATTGAGTGCCAAATAGGAGGAACAAAGTTGGAACATGTAAACAGATTCAAGTACTTGGGATGTATTTTCTCACAGGATGGCAACATAGCAAAAGAACTGGAATCGAGGTGCAGCAAAGAGTGCTCAGTGAGTGCTCAGCTAACATTTACTCTCTTCTGCAAGAAGGAAGTCAGTACCAAGACTAAGTTAGCAGTGCACTGCTCTATCTTTCGACCAACTTCGTTGTATGGGAGTGAAAGTTGGGTGGATACAGGTTACCTTATTCATAAGATAGAGGTTACAGATCTGAAAGTAACAAGAATGATTGCAGGTACCAATAGATGTGAACAATGGCAGGAGGTTGTCCATAATGAGGAAATCAAAGAAAAGCTGGGAATGAACACCATAGATGTAGCAGTTGGAGCGAACAGACTGAGGTGGTGGGGTCATGTTACACGCATGGGAGAAGCAAGGTTACCTAAGAGACTCTCGAGCTCGTCAGTCGAGGGTAAGAGGAGTCGACGTAGACCAAGAAGAAAGTACTTTGATTCGGTGAAGAATGATTTTGAAGTATAAGCCAAAACAATCCGATGAGGCATCAATAGAGAGGATAATGGAGGAATTTTATTAGAGGTACTATGCTCCAGACTTAACGCTGAAAGGCATAACCAGTCTCTAATAATGATGATGATGATGATCTAATGATATTTGATGGTGATAATACTTTAGATTTTTCGTAATGCATCCATAAATGAAAGAGCCAGCTGCGCCACCTATTGGACTGTGACGTAAACATTTCGACACTCGCGCAGAACTGTCCACAAGCTAAGCGCCGCTGCCGACTGCCCCAACGCCCACTGTTGGTAGCCGCATGCAGATATACTGTGTGTGTTCATGCTGGCCTGTGTCCCTCTCGCCATGGTCAACCGATAAATTATGTTGTTACAGATGACTCTTCATCTGCATACGCATCTTTTATAGTAGGATCGATCACCAGTACATAATGGAGGGCCTATGGCGGAGTGGTTACACGAAAATGACTTCTGTATAATGGACTGGCCTGCATCGAGTTCTGATTTCTAATACCTTTGGGATGTTTTGGAAGGTCGACTTTGTGCCAGGCCTCACTGACGTATTTTAATGTATCTCCTCAATACAACATTTCGTGAAGAATGAGTTGCCATTCCCCAAGAAACCTTCCAGCGACTGATTGAACGTATGCCTGCGAGGATGGAAGCTATCATCAAACTTAAGGATGAGGCAACACCACACTGAATTCCAGCATTACCGATGGAGGACGTCATGAACCTTCAAGTCATTTTCAGCCAGGTGTCCGGATACTTCTCATCGCACAGTATGTCGTTAGCCCTATTTAGTAATCTACATCTACATAGATAATCTGCAAATCACGTTAAAGTGCCTGGCACAGGGTTCATTAACAACTTTCGTAACTTTTCTCTACCGTTCCATTCTCTAATAGGGCGCGGGAAGAAAGAACACCTAAATCGTTCCGTTTTCTATCTGATTTCTCTTATTTTACTGGGGTCGTCATGTCTCCCTGTAGGTGGGTGCTAGCAAAATATTTTCACATTCGGAAGTAAAAGTCGGTGATTGAAATTTCGCAAACACACAACGCCGCAATGAATAACGTCTTTCTTTTAACGATATCCACCCCAATTCGTGCAACATTTCCGTGACGCTTCCCCCCCCCCCCCCCCCCCGTAGCGTGATAAAACAAAACGAGCTGCCCTACTCTGAATCTTCTCAATATCTTCCGTCAGTCCCACCTGGTGAGGGTCCCACACTGGACAACAGTACTCCAGGAGAGGACGCACAAGTGTAATGTAGGCAGTCTCTTTGGTGGAGCTGTTGCATCTTCGAAGCGTTCTGCCAATGAAACGTAACCTTCGGTTCGCCTTCCCCACAATATTGTCCGTGTGTTCACCCCAGTCAAAGTTGTTCGTAATTGTAGCTCCTAGGTATTTGGTAGAAGTTACGACCTTAAGGTTTGACTGATTTATCGCGTAATTGTAGATCAGCGGATTTCTTTTAGTGGTCATGTGTATCACTTAACACTTTTCTTTATTTTACTTTACTATACCTTTAAAAATATACTTCGTCCTCTCTCTGTTGCGTCAGAGAGCTTACAGTCTCTCTCTCTCTCTCTCTCTCTCTCTCTCTCTCTCTCTCTCTCTCTCTCTCTCTCTCTCTCTGACTTTTGAAATGTCCTGCAGCCAGACGGCAGACGGCCTGTTGCTGTAAATCCACTTCTTGGCGCGCGGATGACAGAGATTAAAGCGCGACATCGATCGCCTGGCGGCGGCGAGAGTGACGCCTTCTGGGGCGTCCGCGCCTTGTGGCAGCGGGCAGGCGACTCACAAGGGGCCTTACTTCAAAAGCGGCAAAAATAGCGAGCCTCTCCTCCGGCTGCAGGCGGGAGGCGCATCAAATCGTTAGCGGCGGCGACACATTTGCATCCAAAAGGCGGTCGCCTCGGCAGCACGGCCAATCTGCGCCACAGCCCCGCGCCCTCGGCTAATGGCTACTGTCAACGGAGCAGCGTCTAGCCGACTCCGTGTCTCAGGAACACCGCCGACACCTGCGCCCGACTCCACCAACCTCGGTCGAAAAGCAAGTTAACAGAGTTACCGTGATCACGGCTGAAAGTAAACCGCGTTTAAAGTATCGCCGCGGAGCACCAGCGTTAACACTGAGTGCCAGCCATATATTCGAACCGACTTCCCCAGTGCCAGCCCATTTTCCTAGTTTCCTTCCCCCAGTGGCGGCCATTTTTAAAGTATTTCGTCCTGTTGGTACAGATTCAGGAGTAATCATTAACATATTTTTCTTGGTCAGGAATAAACCTTATTATTTCCTCTTCAAATACTTGCTCCGTACATTTCCCTGCTTTGTAAATCATCACAACAATCAAAACAAGAAACGCTGTTTTCGGGTAGGTAAAAATTGTTTTCTCCTATTATAAACTATTTATTAATAAATGGCAATGTTTATGTGATTACATGCAAATATCATGAATATTAAACATCATCAAACGGCTTCTAGTGCAAATAGTTCTTTTTTGAGTGGTATAGCTGGAAGCAGGGCTGGACACAAAACCCCACTTTGCATACTGCACACTGGAATGAAGTATCCTTCCTTACGGCGACTCCTGCTTCTTTCTTGCCCCTCTCTGAGCATACTCTACAAGTCTTTTGTGCCTTCTTCCCTGGTGGAATGGGTATTCTTTCCAGGAAATGTGTTCCACCCAGTCGTGCCGCGGTGGAGTAGCCGAGCGGTCTAAAGCAACTCGCTGCGGAGCGCGTGGTTGCTCGCCGTGGAGGTTCGAGTCTTCCCTGGGGCGTGTGTGTGTGTGTGTGTGTGTGTGTGTGTGTGTGTGTGTGTGTATGTGTGTGTCTCTCCGTAGGTTAGTTTGCCTAGGTTTAAGTAGTTTGTAAGCTACGGACTGATGACCACGGTCCGATAGATTTACAGACATTTGAACATCCAGTCGTGAAAGCGCAGCACCACTTGTACCAGGCTGAAAGTCGGCGGCACGTGGTGATGACAAGTCTTTGCATAGCGCAATAATAAACTGGCTGGTAGAAATGTTTGTCACCTGATTGGCTCGGCGTCGCTCAAAGGCCTACTGCTTGACATTTTGCGTCTAACGCTCGCCCTGATGTCTCACAGTCAACTGACACGAACCCTTGTTCCGTAAAGTGAACAGTTTTGTGGCGCCTCCTAGTGGCAGAGATGTCTACGACAATGGTTTGCCTCCCTTCTGATAACTGCCGTACGGATAATGATGCGCGAGAAAACTAGAATTCGTTTGAGGACAGCCGTCCGTAATATTACGGGCGCGGCAGTTCTTGCAAAGAGACAGAACGTAATATTACGGGCGCGGCAATCTTCGAACAAACAACAGCAACGTAATATTACGGGCATGGCACTCTAAGTGTTAAACACAGGTTGGCGAACCGTCGTCAGCCAATCGCGCATTTGACCGCGGTTATATTTTGTTTTGCGATGGTAAGAGGACTAAGCAGGGTTATCAGTCCCCCGAGGTTACAGCCAAGGAAAGGAGACCTGCAGACATAGACGTAGCCAGGATTTGATTTCGGGAGGGGTTTTCAACAAATGAACATCGTAACAAAATTACGTGGGTCTTAACAAACGTAGATCGACATCCACAGCTGTAGATTTGCTTCGCACGAAGAAGTGCACTATCTTGCCTCACAGTGGGGAAAAATCTGTTTACAGTAATGGCGATTATTTTCGAAATAATGAAGGCAGAGAATTATATTCGCGACTGACGAATTCGGATGGTTTACGCTTCATGCAGCTATTGCCAAGCTGCTTATACACAAGGCAAGTCGTTTCTTTGCCTCTTCCCTCAAACTTAACCAAGAACTTAAACCGCTGCAGATCGTGATGTGATGAACATCGTTCCGGAAGATCTATTAATCGCATACTCAAGAGCACATTCTTAGTAGAATCTTCTTGTCATCGAACACGTTTTATATCAATAATGAAGTTTTTGAACAAACCTGAGTAGAGACAAAGCAGTAAAAATACTTAAAAATAAAGGAATGATTGTTAAAAGAAGATTACAGAAACAAAAAATCGGATTATCACATTGCATATACATTAGCCGTTCCTTACAGTTTGAAAAAGTAGTAATTTGACAAAGATTAAATTGCAATCCATTATAGCCCATTTCTGCCCCTTTTTTATTAGCTTTGTTAAAATTTCGGAGGGGTTTTGAACCCCTAAAACCACCCCCCTGGCTACGCTCATTCCTGCACATGCAAAGGTGTTAACAAATGTGAATTTATATACGCCCGCCAGTATACTTAGTTTTTCTAGACAATCCTGGAATCTCTCTCTCTACAGATTTTTGAGTAGACAATCAGGGATTTTTTCGATCAAACGTTGAGAGTGCATTTGCGGAATAGCAGTACAGTGCACTAACTTGCAGATTGATGGTTCCCTATTGAATCTAAATTTTTAAATTTTTATAAATTTTTATATGGTTTCCTTCGAAATATTAAAATTATTAATCAAAATTTTAATCCTTTTAAACAATTTAAGTAATTGGGAGAAATTTTGAAAGTAAGTAAAATCCCTTTAAATGCTTGCATTTCAAAAGCTAATATCTTTTTATCTGAACTCCTTATCGTCCACGTTTCACTCCCATACAATGCTACATTCCAGACAAATGCTTTCAGAAAGGACTTCCTAACATTTAAATTTATATTGGATGTTAACAAGTTTCGCTTCTTTACAAACGCTTTTCTTTCCATAGCCATTCTGAATTTTATACAAAGCTTACATTTAATACTGCCTAGAACGTAATATGATTATATAGGGATCTACCGGCCCTCAAACCCAGAACATTACCAATGGCGCCCTTGACCACTACACCATGCCGCCTCATTTTGTTCTAGGACAGTAACATATTTGATACGGTAACAAATTTGATTCGTTTCAATAGGATTTTAAAAATTCTGACGTTTGTAAGTCAACTGTTTAATAGCCACGTTCTATCGCCATATCCCCACTCGATTTTATTCTCTTTCATGTGTCCAGAGCACATAGCTCCGGCAGATGCTTCAAATCCCCTATTGTCCGTTCATATTATTTTACAGTCACTTGGCAGCCGTCTCTACAGCATCCCGTCACGTGTCTGCTGTGATCAGTGCCGTCCATTGCATCGAAATGTGCCGCTATCTTAATACCGTACGCTTATAAAACCCTGATCAACGCGATAAAATCCGGTTAGACGTAACCGCGATCAGACCCCTCCTTGAACTTTGATCGTCGTCGGTGTACCAGAATTTTACTTAAGCGCGGATAACTTTTGATCGAGGTTGGTGCACTCGGCAACGTCAGTACAGCTGGACGTATCCATTCAATGGGTTTCCGATAGCGCTATCCTATAAATTAATAGGCGCGCGCGCGCGCGCGCGCAAGTCACGAAATTATTTAGAAAACGTAAATCACGATGCGTTCATGTGCCAGAAACTGTGTATGCGATGAGAAATAATGCACCTCTATCAATGTCTTCGCCCTAGTCGGCAACTGATTTCCACACGCACTTTGGTAGTTTCGTTGTCGCGTACAACGGGCAGCGGAGAATTGTATGGTCCACGTCGTGTTTCGTGCCCAAAGATCTTGTAAATCACATAGAGTCACATCTAGTAGCCGATACAAGTGATGTTCGAACTGTCCATGATTACAACCAAGACAAAACAATTTCCAGTGGAACATGCAGATGGGTACCATGGACGTCCGAGAAGGGTATATCTGTTATAATATCGGCATAATGCCTTCCTCTCTTTTCGAAACTTATTGTTCCATATATGTTGCTCTGCTGTTTCACGTGTAGCGGAAAGTCCGTATACGGCGTCTGGTAAGCCTGAGCGTTGAAGTGATCAAAAAGTCATTTGCGTTCACTGCACATAGTGTGCCAATCTGCGCTCTGTGTACGGTTCACATCAGCAAAGTTCAACATCGAAAGTGATTCAACATTGCAATTATTTTAGCACAGGAATTTATGTGACTGAGTATTTTTTATTCAGGTCCTGATGTTCACAGTACATTAACACAGTTACTCTTTATTACGTTCTGACCAACAGATGCCTTCGTAGGTTCAACAGAAATTTAATTAACTAAGAAAATGGTGCCGTACATTAATGAAACATGTTTGATGCATTATTAAAAATCGGGACATACCAAATACGGCGTTTAAACTAATTCCTAATTGTTTCACTTAATATATACACCGATTCTTTGCTTTCGACTGACATTTATCTTGAACGCAATTACTACAGTCTCTGATGGAATTAAATTACCACTGCCTTACTTTAAGGCGTGTAAATATAGTTGTGAATGTCCGTCGCCGTGTGCAACTGTGAACAACAGTTTACACGTGGCGTCCAAGATAGGTGCATGACGCGACCTGCGTCAGAACAAAGATATCCTCGCCTTCTTACGCTTGCGTATACCGTGACTGTGCGCTAATTTCGTAATCAGTTACTACCATTTCTTGCACCTCATAGAACAGATCGAATTTCAAAGATTTTGAGGGGAAACGCTTTATATCTCAGGCATAACAAGAGAGAAATTTGAACTTTTTGTGTCCACAAAAATTGTTCGACATGAAACACTAAAACATTTGTTTTCCTTTAAGCATAATTCAAACGTGGATTAGTTTTTTTTGTGTTGGCTCGCAATGACGTTCGGGTTTAGGTAGTACATTTTATATGTTCTTTGTATTTATTATTCGCATAACGCTATGTTTAGCGTGTTCCATAATGCTAGTCTACGAAAAATTCTGAGGCAGATTGAACTGTTATGACACTGCCAAATGACTTTTTTTTAACTTTATTTCCGGGCGTCCTGAAAAGTCCGTTCAGTATTTGGTGGTGGCCGACCTCAGTTTTGGCTGGTTACCAGCAGACGGGCCGTTGGAATGCCGGCTGACACACAGCTACCACGCCCATACACAAGGAGCCCCCATCTCAATTCTATCGTCGTAGACGTTTGTTTTGAAAATGATTTCATGCAGAAGGCTGAATGCAACTATCTACATGCGGCAGTCATTTAGTACGCAAACAATTTGGAAATAAAGCAGCGGAATGAGCCTTGTGTCCTGGTAGAAGTCGAAGATGTAAAACAGGACGACTAGTTTTTCACCTTATCAGGGATGGGGCTGTGCGACGGAGCTGTAGTTGGATGAAGATTCATACTTTCGAAACTTCAATGATATGTCATAACGCGCGGCATGAAGAAATTTGGAGTTCAGCTGTGTCAATGAATTATGTTAGTAATGCCCTCACTGTGCGGCGGTGGTCTCTGCACCGCTACTTTTAATTTTTTGCTACAACATTTAAGATTAATCCGTTACTAAAACAATTATTTCCGACTATTAATACAACGTCTCGAAATTCTCATTCAGGATCCTGTACAATTTTCAGAAATTTGCTCCCAGAGCTTCGTTCAACGAATTTAACGATAACGTTCTGGCTAAATTCATTTTACAATACAGCAGTTTCTTGTATGCACCCGAGTTCTATATCAGAGCCCAAAACTTTAAACGATTGGCAGAACATACACGTCATGTGCATATTTTGCACTAAGGTCAAATGCGGAAGACCCTGCACGTCAACCACGTCTGCTTACATTACTGTGTGTCTTCAGACTAAACTATTTAAAATGTAATCAAGTAGAAGGGTGTTTGAACACAATTCTTTAATAGGCATGGTCTCTAAGATCACGACGTTCCTTCCTTTGACCTCCCAATATACTCATCTAACCATTTAAATCGTTACTTACAGATTAACATGAGCTCTGAACGACAGCATTTTACACATTAAGGAATGCCATAGCTAAAATACGTGATTAATTTATTATTGAACACATTGTGTACATTTGTCAGACCACATGAATTATTGGAAGTTATCATCTGCGTAAAATTTAAGCGACTTTGTTCTTGCTGTACAGTCAATTAAATGGTGTTGGCCACATGAGGTGTAGAGACACGGATTCGATGCGAGATGAAACCCTTTCTGGACAGATAATCTGTAATGAAATCTGTGTGCAGCACTTTTTTTTTAATTTTTGTATGGATTATGGGACTTAACTACGGGCTCATCAGTCCCTAAACTTACAAACTACTTACGAACTAGCTAACTCTAAGGACGGCACAAATATCCATGCCCGAGGGAGGATTCGAACCTCCGACCGTAATGGCCGCGCAGACCGTGACTGGAGCGCCTCAGTCCCCTCGGCCACCGCGGCCGGCTGTGCAGCACTCTTCGTAAACACATGTCGCAGGGGGAATTTAAGTTCCTTCCAATCTTCACTATTCATCGCTGGGGTCAGGAAGAATCTTTCATCTATATTTTCAGCTTTTTAGATCTCTTATGTGCGCTTCATAAAATGGAGTGTGCGGCAAGTTGTGTACTGATGCAATTTCCCTTATAAAGAAGTCAGTGTTGGCTAGATGATAAACTAATCTGGTTCTTGCTGATCTAGGTATCCTGAGTACTTTCCGTAGGAAGGTGGATTTGACTGCTCCGCCTTTTTTCAAATTTTCAGGGTTTAACAGAGTCCAGATTGTGGCAATTGCGTAGCACGCTATTTGAGAAATCTCAATATGAAATAGTCTTACTGCAATTTCAACTCTTAGGTTTTCAGGATTATTGATATCTAAAGTTGCTTTTATTGCTGCATTGCATTTCTCCTAGATATGCTTGGTGAAGTACTTCCCTGTCACTTGCAAAGTTACACCCAGATATTTGTAGCAGTTGGCAAGTTCCAGACGGATGTCTTTGTTGTTCACAGTGTCCTCTCCTAAATGTGATAACTTAAATTCTCCACAGGATAACAACGTCTTAGGCGTAGAGAAGGACCGTGGCTTCTAGTGATGCTACTTCTAGTACTACGTCGTGGGTTAGCAGGTTGAAGAGACGTGAGAAGAGATACAGACACTAGAACGTCCTGACGGGATCGGACCTGTGACCTTTGGATTCGAAATCTTTCGCCTTTTACATTGTCTTTAGGCTATGGTCACGTAGCTCATTTTTGTCAATTTAACGTGTGCAGAGTCAGTCGCTTGCTGTTTCATTGACCTCTTAAAAATAAGAACGAGTTGTTTTAATATACTACTGGGATGGTTTCAGGTAACTGGTATTGCTACCTACATGTGACACAGAACCACTTCTCTGTGAATAAGCACCTTAACTGGTCAATTCTACGTTTCCCTACAATGATTATCTATCACAAACAAGTCGCTGGTTCCACATAGTCGCTTGGGAGCCCCTGTTACCGGCAAACCCTGCCGCTAGTATCTCGGCCTCAACCAACGGCTCAATTTTGTTTCGCTCCATGCGTTATTAGGCTTGTTTGATTTTTCAGATCACTCTGATTCTACCACCCAACTACCTGGCGGTCAAGACATTGTAACAGCACTTTTTCCTAGTTGTGCTACTATTGTGGAACTAAGTCGCAGTTTAAACCGAGGGTTCAGAACTTACGACACGCCGCTGTTGACGAGATTCAGTGTGTTAGTCGGAAGCGTCATGAAAATAAGTACACTACGCACCTGTTACAGAGGTACACATTATTAGACATCAAAGAAACGTAAATATAGCATTGGAGGGAAGTAGGTGGGGTAAAAATCACAGATGGAGGCCGAAAATGCGAACACAGTAGGCAGATTCAAATGGATGTGGTCTGCCGTTCTTATGAGATGTAGAGGCTTGCTCAGGATAGAGTAGGGTAAAGAGCTACATCAAACCAGTCTCCGGAAGAAGAAGGAAAAAAAAAAAAAAAGAAGAAGAAGAAGAAGAACAACAACAGAGGCACAGTGGTAGAATGCTAACTATACATCCAAAGGTTGCGAGTTCGATCCCCGCTCGGGCATAGGACTACCTCCAAATAGACTATGCCTAGGAAAGCACTGTGGTGCTCAAACCAATCTTCGGATTGCCGCGATGGAATGGTGGAGCGCTCTAAGGCGCCACGCGCGCGCGTGTGCGTGTGTGTGGCCTGGTTTAAGTAGTTTGTAGGTCTAGGGACATAACCCCAGTAGTTAAGACCCATAATTTACAAACATGTGAATCATCCGATTGCTGACTGCTTTACCCTTTAATGGAACAGTCTCGTGGAAATTAAAAGAACGGTTTCGATGCGTTGTGCTTATGACATGCCAAAATATGTTGGCTTCATAAAACAATTTTGTGAGAGAAGAAGACCGAAAATTCGAAAATGGGAACGGAGAATGCAATGCAGTCCGTTTACTTTCTAAGCGTGTAAGTACTTCGTTGCTGACAAACTTTATTTAATTCAAACAAATAATATATAAAATACGTACCATCTACCTTCCTCTTGTCGAAGAGTAAAAACAATGGAAGAACTGCGATTCGAACTCGTGCAAGAACGTAGCCAGGTGTCGTCCATCTCGCGGTAAAAACTGGTTCTCATGTTTCACGACGAAAGTTTCTGGACAAACTTGCTGCTAGTCAATATCCGTCCCATGACCTCGCTTTCTTCAAATCGATAGTAATACTTGACACAGTTTTGTCTCTCGACGCTAGTTTCGTGTGCTAAGATTGTTCTATTGCGACTGGTCTTTGGGGAGAAGGGATGATTGGGTCCTGGCTAAGTAGGCTCTTAAACCCAGTCTCCTAGAAATGTAGAGCGAATTTGGTCAGTTACATCAAGTGGCTCTGTGCCAGAGTGGTAGTGTGTCAGACTATGAATCCAAAGGTAGTGGGCTCCATCTCCGCTCATATCTAGGATTTTTATCTGTCACTTTTCAATTCTTTCCACTCTGGCAATATTGTTGTGAATAATGCCGAGTTGCACCCATTTAAATGGCTGGTAAGTCAGCTTCAGAGTCTAAGGAAGCCCGGCATACTCACCTCCGAACAGGTGCACGCTGGTAAAGCACTTTGGTGTTCAATCTTCGGATTGTTGACCGCTTTACCTTTACATCACAAACTTATCTACCTCTTATTCGATGTCTATTACCTTTGAATCCTGCAGAAAGACCGTTAATTGTTCTCATGATTGCACATGTTAGTTCATTCGTTTTCTTTTTTTCTTTCTTCGTGTGTATGGCGGGAGAAGTAAATGGAAACCTAGCGCAACAGAAAAAAATTACTTCACAAGAGTTAACTCGAGATTCTTCCGGTTCCCATTTTCCATCCGATTGACGACTTCGTGTAGGCTGATGACAATTCGAATTACACTTTCTCCTACGGCCTTTATTGATTTACCACCTCGCCCCGTCTGCAAGTAATTACGTCGGCCTGAAGAAAAATGGAATCTAGAGATGCTCGCTTTTGGGGAGAGGGGCAGAGATAAGTTAATATTCGTCGACATTGTACCGCGGCAAGAGGACCTGTTGGTAGGCGAATCGCTGTGCGTCGTATCTGCGGACACTCGCGGAAGTCATCAACATCCTCGGAGGCGGCGCGGCGGGAGATTTATGGGAAGACTAAATCAGGACGGCTGGGCGAGTATTAGAGGCGGGCGCTCCATTATGAGAGTCCCCAGCTACATTTGTACCCCCCTCCTCTCTCTCTCTCTCTCTCTCTCTCTCTCTCTCTCTCTCTCTCTCTCTCTCACACACACACACACACACACACAGGGCCACCTTACTACTCTGTGCGACCCAGGGGGCATCGAGCGACTTTCCACAGGCATTCTCATACGGGGTACGATTGGAAAGTAATGCACCCAATTTTATTCTCCCCTGACGCTGCCATGTTGAAGGCGATGTGGCTTTATGTTTGCATTAAAGAGTATGTGCAGTTCTGTTCACAGCTTTAGGAAACATCGTTCGTGCGAAACTCAGCTTGCCCTTTTATCACATGACATCTTGCGAGTCACGCATGAAAGCCAGACAGATTGTATTTTTCTCCACTTCAAAAAGGCGTTCGAGGCGGTGCCACACTGGAGACGGCTAACGAAGATACGAGCTTATGGAATAGGTTCACTGATTTGTGACTGGCTGGAAGACTTCCTAACAGAACACAGTACGTTTTTCTTGACAGCGAGTGTCCATCAGAGATGAGTGTATCGTCAGGCGTGCCCCAGGGGAGTGTGATAGGACCGCTAGTATTTTCTATCTATATAAATGATCTGATGGACAGAGTAAGTTGTAATTTGCGGCTGTTTGCTGATGATGCTGTGGTGTATGGGAGGGTGTTGTCTGTAACTGACTGTAATTAGCATACAGGATGACTTAGACAAAATTTCTAGTTTGTGCGAAGAATGGCAGCTAGCTCACAATGTAGAAAAATGTAAGGTGATACGCATGAGTAGAAAAAGCAATTCCATAATGTTCGAATACAGCATTAGTAGTGAGCTTCTTGATGCTGTCGCGTCGTTCAAATATTTAGGCGTAAAATTGCAGAGCGATATGAAATGGAACGAACATGTAAGGACAGTTGTGAGTAAGGCGGACAGCCGACTTCGGTTTATTGGGAGAATTTTGAGAAGATGTACTTCACCTGTAAAGGAGACCGCGTATAAAACGCTTGTACGACTAGTTCTTGAGTATTGCTCAAGTGTTTGGGACCCGCAGAAGATCAGTTTAAAGGAAGACATAGAAGCAGTTCAGAGGCGAGCAGCTAGGTTTGTTACTGGTAGGTTCGACCAATGCGCGAGTGTCACGGAAATGCTCCGGCAACTCAATTGAGGATCGTTGGAGAAAAGACGACGTTATTTTCGTGAAATTCTGTTAAGTAAATTTAGAGGGCCAGAATTTGAAGCTGAGTGTAGTATGATCCTACTGCCGCCTACTTACATTTCGCGTAAAGATCACAAAGACTAGATAAGAGAAATTAGGGCTCGTACGGAGGCATATAAGCATTCTTCTTTTCCTCGTTCTATTTGGGAGTGGGATAGGAAAGGAAATGCCTAGTAGTGGTACTATGTACCCTAAGCCACGCACCTTACGGTGAATTGAGAAGTATGTATGTAGATGTAGATGACAATACGTATTATTCAATGTGATAATACCGCGTTCGTTAAGCCAACCGAAGTTGTTCGAGTTTAGCTTCTTGAGTCAAACCTTGAATGAGACTAAAACGAATTACTAGCTATCACTGCAGGACATGGTATCCGCATGACGTGTGATTTTTTTTCTCGGCGACTATCATCTGCTAACGCTATCACATACCTTGTATTATATAATTAATCGTTAGCCATATCTTATGCTGTTGCTGATAACACCTAACCGATTGTATTTTTTGTGATTTGTATTTGTTTGAGGGACACTTCTGGCTTTCTAACAATGTAACGTCGATCACGACACTTAAAATATTGTAGTTGACTTCAATGACTACGTCATTTAATTTCTAACTGGATGAACTGCGTATGTATTGTTTCGTTCTGTTTCTTCCTTTTTTCCATGTCTATAGAAGTTCGAAATTTAATTTATTTGGCCTAAAATCTCAAGCAGCAGTGTACTAGCGTGGAGGTTTTTCGTAACTAAATTCATCTCTGAACTTTCAACTGACTACGTATTTTACTTTATTTTCGGTTAGTGCGTTAGACATTACGATACACGAATATTCGTGTATGGCACAACTGATCTGATGTGAGTATAGTTCCATAAGCTGGTGCGAATACAGTGTATCAGAACTGCCAAACCCGCCTCCCCCTCCCGCCTCGATTGAGCACAGCCTGTCCGATCCGAGCCAACACCACCTACAGACAAGACCTCACAACAGCCCGCGTCACGTCACACCGACCAATCCGCGGCCCCAGCTGATTGGCTGGCCGCTGGGGCACAGCCCACTGCCTCGTAGCAGCCAGCTATTCAGCTGGCGGCCGCGGTTGGTCGGTGAGACGTGACGCGGGCTGTTGTAAGGCCTTGTGGTGTCCGAGCATACATACTGTAAAGGCCTTATTGCATGATACACCTAAGGCGTACACCTATGGAGCAACGCCCCAATCGTGATTATGTGGAACGACGTACTGCTTCACGCAGACCTATTAACACGATGCACGGCAGTTGTTTCTTGGCGCCAATCCGCGGATGTGCAGTAGACAGCAATAACGCACACGAAATGTAAAAATGGAGTTCTAGTAATCTTTCATTCATACCACACAAGAACCCGAGGGGGAAAAATTTCTTGGAGCGACATTCAAATGATTTTTGTGAGGTCAATATTTCAATTTATTGAGGTGTTTTTTTTTTCCCCTTTATTTTTCTTCTTCTCGAAGTACTTGTTTTTCTCTGGCGTCGTCAGCACGCAATTGAGTCAACACTGCTTTGAATTATTGACTCAAAGCTTTCGTTTTAAAGTTCAAAGTTTATGTAAGAGTCAAACTGCTCAGGTCATCGGTCCTAGACTAACTTACGCTAAGGACAAGCACACGAATGCCGGAGAGAGAAACCGGGCAATTCCTGACATGCAGCGTCAGACCGCGCGGTCATTATATATAACGGTACTTGGTTGCACACTATATGTGCATCTAAATTTACATTTATGCAGAATTTTGCACATAGACTCATTTTTTTGGAGTTGTGCCTTATGTTGGGTTAGACTATAGCCGGCAAAAAGGAAGCTGAGTTCCGTAGATACGGAAGGATTTCTGAACATCGTGAGGAAGGACGTGGTCTCTTTTGAAGATCTGCTGTCTGTAACGCTGTATTCGTATTACTCAGGAACAAATGATTGCTGACGTAACTTCTTATAATGCAGGGAATCGTGTGGGTTATACCAACACATTTCCTCCCTGTAAGCTTGAATGAAGACTCGACGGCTCTCTGTTCCATTTCATTTCTGGAGTATGAAGCAACCAATATAAAAACCCCTTTACGTAAACACCTAGTATGAAAGTCTTACTCGCAAACAAATATTGTTTATGTTTTATTATTGCATTTGTGAAAATATGCTAACTGGAAAGAATCAGCAACATCCATAGCTGTTAAGTCTGAAATCAGTCCTAACCACAAATAACAAGCAGAAAGCTTCCTGCACTCTTCATTACCCCCTTCTGCGCAACACCTTTCGCGGCGGATCGTCGTGTAACACGGCCTTAACAAGTCTGAGGCGTATTCCAGTCAGTATAAGGCCGGTATTACACGGTCATATTCCTTTGTCAAAAATTTACATCATAAAAATTTGATAGTGATAGGGAACTTAGACATCTCTGCTTTCGTCAAAAATTTATATATATATATATATATATATATATATATATATATATATATATATATCCATAAAAAGTCGTTTGTATTTTGTTCACTGCAAAGCGAATGTAACCGCTTGGAGCGCTAGCATCGCTGTGGCTCTTGGACCGCGCTTATTTGAAAACAAACTTCGACGCCATGTTTTCAAACAAGGAGTTTATTTGATGTGAGCCGTCTTCGACAAAATTAATCAAACTTTCTGAAGCAGACGGAGCGGTTTATATTCCCAGACACCCTGAATAAGAACAGATTAACCATTTCATTGCCAGTGTTGTTCCTGGACAAGGTATTATAAGTTAATTATACCGTATTTTGTGCATCAGTCCTTAAAGTTGCATTTTTGTTAATGAACAATTTACTTCTAGTACGACATTTTGTCGCTCGGTACGGCGTGTAGCCACTTCTGAGGCATTACTCTGTTCGTCTTTGAGGTTGTGTTGCGTTGCCGTCTGTATGTTGTTGAGAGTGTGATCGTGAGAGTGGTTCCTTTCATACAAGCAGTGAATTGTCTTTGGTGCAGTGGCGAAGATTATGCTAGCATTATTGATCTGACAGTGTTAAGAATCAACGAAATAACGTCCATGTAATAAAAGCTGATTTCATAATGTGAGAGAGAGAGGGTTAAGCAGACTCTAAAGTTACAATAGAGTAGCGGAGGTACTCAACAGAGAAATTCCTGCTAATTCAAGCAATTTGAGATGTATAATATGATTTGGTTTTCCAGTTCTGAAGGATGACAGGTTAGTAGTTCTGTGTAAATGTACGGGTTAACATTTATATATTCAGAATTCGTATTACTTATAATTTACGGCGACGTGGTAGTATTAACACTCTTGGGAAAGAATAGTTGCATCCTTGCAGAGTTTCGTCCTCCAGTCACGTAGGAGGATTCCTAGAATTGGACCGTTTGCTTAAGGTAAAATTGCTCTGGATCAAAAGGCATTATGAAATGCCAATGAACATTGCAGCTGGGAGATACTTTCCTTTATACATAATACATTAGATTTGGTAATTCGCCATTCTCTCGTATCTAACGTTATAGTACACGGACGAAGGTATTTTCTAGTTGTGATTTTGTAGTAACTGCAAACCACAGAGTACAAATGAGTCCTTATAAAACACACGGGTCGTAATTTCGTGTTCGCTGTTGATTCGCTAATGAAGTTTGTACGAGAAGTTTGGTTTTTGCTAACAGATGTTCACTGCTACCAAGAAAGAATACGTCGAATGCAAGAAGATTGACCCACATAGTTATCTTAGAATTTCTACCAGTTAAGTGCACCTGTAACGTAACGGACGCCAAGTGGGACAGTTGCAAATACAAATATTTATACCACTAATTGTTTGCAAATCTATATTTTGACTTTGCGCAATTTAAAATTCTGTGAAAACTTTCGTTTAAGGCACTACGCTTTGGCATACGCAAACAATCCGTTACAAATTGCATCAGTGACTCATTTCCAAGCAGGCCGAAAGCGTCACTCCGACGAATCTTAGATATCTGCGGCAACTATGCTAACAGCAGTAGCGAAACAGTGTGCCTCCACCGGCACTTTTCATGAACTAACAGACGGCCAGAGGATCACACCTGCCGAAAACTACATACAGCAGCTCACTCTCCAACAACCCAATTATATATTGAACACACACACTTAAATCTAGCGCCACCGAAACAGAAAATTCTAAGCGGGATCTGAATGCCTTTTCAGAAGCTTTTAACTATAACACGAAAATTTTTTATTTCTGAAATATTTATGGCCGTTAATGATTCTGCTCTTGCCACGAAAGACTTATTTCACTATGCCACGAATCACGTCTCGTAAAACAGTTTTTAATTAAGATGTTTTGTAAATCTATCGGACCAAACTGCGTGGTCATTAGTCCGTACCTTACAGACTACTTAAACGAAGGTAAACTAACCTAAGGATAACACACACACACACACACACACACACACACACACACACACACACACACACAAACCTGATTTCTATTAAGTCGTACTGATGGACTTGAGATGGTCATTTCCTCAAATCCACGGCCGGCCGCGGGGGCCGAGCGGTCTGCGGCATGCCAGTCACGGTCTGCACGGCCGCTGCGGTCGGGGGTTCGAATCCCCCCTCGGGAATGGATGTTTGTGCCGTTTTTAGTATAAGCTAGTTCGTAAGTAGTTTGTAAGTTTAGGGACTGATGATCCCATAGTTACGTCCCATAAGCTCTACAAACATTTGAACGTTTTTCTCAAATCCTTACGCTGAACAACAGGGATACAGTGTAGAGTATGATGGCAATATAACATTACCTTTGGCATAGCGAGATCTGTGAAGTGAAGACGCTTGCGGCGATTGTGTTTCTCCCACGGGGGACAGGTAGTCCGGAGGCGCCATAGGTAAGCTAGGAACATGTAGGCGACGCGCACCAGTACTGGAGGATCTCACTAGCGAGCGACTAACTGTACTGCGAGCGTCCCGGCTTTCTGATTCATCACCCGGCCAACAACTGGACGAGGCAAGGCAACTGACATCTACTGGCAGGGTTATGCATTAGTATCTCATACGCTGGGACCAGCCTGTTAAAGCCACCGTACAAAACCCTCGTCCAACCGCCATTGATCGACAAAGGTTGGTTGGTTTGATGTTTTAGGGGGACAAAATGACGGAGGTCATCAGTCCCCCATTCTATCAAAGAGCGAGGTAAGTTTGGGAACACTGAAAAATTCGCCCAGAGTTAAAACTGCTACGGGAGAAAAACCCCACTCAATCAATAAAATGTCAACAAATTCGACAAGGGACAACATGGCAGGAGACAACACGAAAGGTTACTGATTGGATCTGCTATAAGATACGTCTGACAGATGATCTACCTGTCAGGCAGCCACCGTATCGGCTCTCGCCGCCTAAGATGGCTGCCTTGCGTCAAATAGTGGATAAAATGTTAGAGCAGCAGGTAATTAGACCCTCTACTTCTGCATATTCCTCACCTATGTTTTTGGTCCCAAAAGAGGATTCCGGGTATAGGGCGGTGGTTGACTACAGACAGCTTAATCAAAAGGTGATTGATTTTAGAATCTGTGCCTTTGCCTGACTTACATCATTGCTTAACCTGGTTTGCCGGGGCAAAGATCTTCACTTTCTTGGATTTGAACCAGGCGTATTGCCAGATTCCACTGGCAGAGGAGTCTAAGCCAGTCACTGCATTTTGCACAGACTGGAATTTGTTTGAATTTAATAGAGTCCCGTTTGGGTTATCCACCGGTGCTGCTGTCCTTTCTAGGTTATTGGTAACAGATCGACAAAGCGAGATACCGTATTTTATCGCGTAAGCTCCCTCCTCGCATATTCCCCTCCCCTACGATTTTTCATAATTAAAAATTATTTTATTAAAATCGCGCGTAATTCCCTCTCCTGGTTCGTTCTAACAGCAGCGGCCTTCAAATAACTTGACAATGGACGCAGCGGTACTGCCACGAACGAATATTTCTATTGTCACAACATACCGTAAATTTGAAACGTTAAGCTGCAGACATATTTCTAGGTCAGTTTGCTACAATTCGTCATAATGGCGAAATATTCAAACTACACAGCAAAATTTAAACTAAATGTGTTATCTTAAGCCGATAGAAACGGAATAAAAGCTGCAGGAAGGCATTTCTCCGCCGATCCTAATTAAATACGGTATTGGCGGAGACAAAAAGATAAACTCGTGGCTGCAAAGGCAAGCTCCAGATCTTTCCGTGGGCCTTGTGTTAAGAAAAGAAATACTGGGGCATTAAGTTTAACAACATCTGTTGCGACTTGTGACGTTTGGCTTGTCGGGGTGAAGGAGACGCCGTTGCACAGGTAACAGCAATAATGAGCCGCCTTTTTCCACTCATGCCGCCACCGGCTCGGCTTGTGAGGCACCGCTGTTGCCAAAGCGTGTGTAAACAGTAGCACGTGGTGTCGCGCGGTGGCCCTTTGCGTTCTCTATCCTGCATTGTTGTGTCCTACCGACAAAGAATGTTTCCAGGCGCCAGCGTGGCGTTAGATGTTGCCGGCGCGATCAGCATACGTTGGAAACTGTGAGAACCCTCCACTCGCTCCGCACCGACATATCAAAAGACGTAACTGTAGGTACCATTTTTCACAATTCGCCGTATACCGGTATCTTTTACTGCCTAATACGTAGTTTTTCTTCCTTTCTGAATAACTACTTGCATAATTCCCTCCCTAGTGTTTTCAAGAAAATTTTTCGAGAAAAAAAAGGGGGGGATTACGCGATGAAATACTGTACTTCTAAGATTGGAAGAGATCATACGTAAGGCGAAGAACAGCGCGTTTCATTATAAGTACATCTATTAAGCGCGAAATTGTCTCCGGGATGCTACAAGTGAGGCGTTAGGTATCACTGTGTACTTTTATTCCCAAGACTTAGAGGGAAGAGTCGGCCAATATGTTGCTTCCAGCTATATCTCAAAGAATGACCAACGAGGAAAAATCATAACTGAGCTCAACGCGGTGGATTACCAAAGTAGTTCTTCCTGAACACCATTTGCGCCTGGGAGAAGAAAAAGGTTAAATGAGATTCTTGATGTCGAAGCCCATTTTAGTCCATGTTTGCTTTATAAATATTTAAGTTAGTTGCTTCTGTAAGGGCATGAAGTGTTTCGCTCAAGGCTGATCATTTTCCAGAAGGAACTAAAATATAAAATGACATCGTTACCAGAAGTATTGGAGTTCGGAACAGAGTACATCAGGGAAGAGCTCTGTATTAAATTAAAATGTAAATTTTTTAATAATAATGATAATGACCCATAGCGTATGTTTAAATGTGTACTAAGCGTCTCAACACAGATTTAACGTATTTTATCATTATAACAGGGTAAAATATAGGGAACGGAAGGCCATTTACAACTTTTACAGAGGGGATTAAGACAGGGTTGTAACCTTTTCCCAATATTTTTGAATCTGTACATTGAGCAAGCTGTGAAGGAAGATTTGGAGAGAATTCAAGTTCAGGGCGAAGAAATAAAACCCTTGCTGTTTGCAGATGACATAACTCTGTCTGAAACAGCAAAGGATCTAGAAGAAGACCTGAACGTAATGGACAATGTCTTTAAAGGAGGGTGTAAGATGAACACCATGAAGAACAGAAGAAGGTGATGGAATGTCGTCTTAGAAGATCAGCCGATGCTGAAAGAATCAGATTAGGATGGGTTTTATTACTTAAGTAGTAAAATAACACGATGGTCGCAGTACAGCTGAAATAAAATGCAGAACTGCAATAGGGAGAAAAATGTTTCTGAAGAATCGAAATATATTAATGAAATATTAATTTCAGTGTTAAGGATGCTTTTCTGAATGAATGTTGCCTTGTACGGGAGTGAAACGTGGACTGTATAGAGTCCAGAGAAGAAGATAATAAGAAGCATTTGAAATGTGGTACTACAGTCGAATGCTGAAGATTAGGTGGACAGATCACAACTAATGAGGAGGTACTAAACAAAATAGTAGAGAAATTTTTTGTATACTTCTCTTAGTCGATCAATTTATTGAGACGTATTCTAAGACATTAAAAATCGTGAATTTAGGATTGGAACAAAGTAAAAATCGCAGTGGGAGATCAAGAGACAAATACAGCAAACAGATTCAAATGGATGTGGTTTGCCTTTCTTATGAGAAGATGAAGAGGCTTGGTAGGGATAAAGTGGAGAACTGCATCGAATCAGTCTCCAGACTGAAGACCACCACATATTGTAAATGACTATTTTTTTTTAATTACCGTCTCAATCAAGGGTGGTATTTACTAGTTTCAGCATATGTATCTGCTTCACTCGTGCATGTTTCATGAAGCCATTTTCTTAAAATGTATGCAATGGATAGAGTCCATTTCAGGCCGATTTTAATCTAGGCTGTTTATTTTGCACTGAACATAGTCACTGTCTTAGGCCGTCAATTTTGCTTTTTCTGCGTTGTTTGTTGACTGATGGAGCTTTCTTCGTGTTACAGTTTTTCTGCTGCGTGAACTTCATAATGTTCAGGTTGTCTTTGCTCGTCAACAGCATTGTTTATTTCTTAACGATCTCTTATTTGGTATAGTTTGAAGAACACTCCAATGACGTCTGGGTGCTTGTGGATCAATTCACCTGACCTGTAATTATTTTCTGGTAGGACAACAATGAATGAGACCAGAGAGGCTTGGACTCGGCTCCAGCCACTCTGCGTGAGTTGCAGAATTATGAACTATCAGACACCCCGTTTACATGGACTTCCAAAACCGGATTTCGTAAAACGATTTCCCAATTCCGCTTTTGGTTGGTCATGTAAACACTCCAAAATCGATTCTGGAAATCCGCTTCTCTAAAGCGGTTTTCCAGTTCAATAATCGATTTTAGTGCCCATGTAAAACGCAGCCGTTTTTGAAGCGTTCTTGGCTTGTCAGATTGTGTTTTCTTGTTAAGAATTTTCGGCACATATGGAAAGTGATATTTTCTAATGTGAAATAAAAGTATAAATATTACAGTGAACATAAATCTGTGTATTTAAATACAGAAAAATAACGATTGTGCAGACTGAATAAGGAACTGAATCAGCTGTTTTCCAGCCGCCATGTTAAGTGAGCTAGGAAATCGGATTCAGGCTATGCCATGTAAACACGACAGCGGAAAACGATTTACGAAATTCGGTTTTCGTCTTCCGGAAGATGTGTTGCATGTAAACGTAGTGAGAATGGCCAACCATCAACCTCTTCCTTTGCCTGCGTGGAGGCAGCTATCAGAGGAGCTAGCAGCATTGGTGGTGGCTAAAGTGGGCCAACTATGGTTATCCAGGTTGTAGCGTCGGCGCTGATATGTCTTCTGACGTGACGTTAGTTTAGTACGTGTCACGAAGCGGCGCCGCCATCAGGCTAAAGGAGATGCGACACGCAACTAGGCAGGTGTGTCTAATGTAATTGCTCTCGACTGTGTACCCTGTCACGGCCGTTAATAGGGTGGAGCTCGACACACGCACGAGGTAGGTGTCGAGTGCGGAACAGTTCCCGTCCTCAAAATTGGCGCCTGTTTTCATTAAGTTAAAAAATTTTCATATGCAACATAAATTACATTAACTGTATGTGATAGTGAGTTGATTTCTGCACCAATACACATTCTGCGAGCTACTGTGAAGTCCATGTGAACGATACGTCGATTGCACCGATTATTCCAGCAGTTTCATTCGAGTTTGAAGCGCGAAAAGAATTATTGCTTCAGTATCTGTGCGCTCGCAATCAATCTACAATTATCTTTGCGAAACATGTTCGTGTGATGCATAATATTTTGTAGGATAATCCTAAATTTCTAACAACTGGTTCTTTAATCCTTTCCAACCCAATTTTATTAATTTGTGAACAAAAATATTTCTTTTCATATTTGAGTAGCTTGTTATCAAAGGCGGACATCTGTCGTTTGCAAATAACTGAGATAAACATCTTTTTATTACGAAACGTGGAGTTAATACGTATGCATGCTAGTTTGGTGATAATTTGCAACTAAATGATGACCAAATTACCATTCACACGTATTAACTCCACATTTCGTAATAAAAAATGGTGTTTTAGTTATTTACAAACGACATATGTCCGCCTTTGGTAACAAGCTACTCATTTCTATTCATAATGTCTGGAATTTTTTTTTCTTCAAATTTTTGTTTGTTTGTTTCTAGAGCGAAATTTGGGATGATTACATATGACATTGGGCAGGATATGTTTCCTTTACTGTACCTGACACCTTTTCCAAACTGTTTACTACTAATTTAGACATTTTACAACAATTTATTAATGAAATTTTCAAATTATTTAATTTCCTTTACCTTGATTTAATATTTTAAAATCTTGTTGTTTTTACTCCAACTTAGACATTAAGCAACAATACATATTTTGTCAATGCATTGTAGCCTAATGCTCCCATGTTTCCTCGAAGTAATGGTAGCCAAGCAACCCGCTATGAATTTTGGGAAATTCTGCAACGTTCTTTATAATCTTTGGTCAAATGGTTGGGCTGACAATAACATATTTTTTTAAATGAAAGTCCAGCTCCAGTTGCATTTATTGGTGCTTCATTTAAGCCCACACTACCGGTTTTGGCCTCTATGTTAGGGTATTTTCAAGTGTGACAGACCTGCATATAACGTGTAGCAATAAGTTTACAAAAATTACATGGTACAAGATAGAATGATACGTAAAAACGTACTGTACAGAAGCAGGAGGAAACGTACGTAAAAATGTTTGCAAATCTATCGTACCAAACTGCGTGGTCATCAGTCCGTAGCTTACAAACTACTTAAACCTAGGTAAACTAATCTAAGGACAACACACACACCCATGCCCCAGGGAGGACTCGAACCTCCACGGCGAGCAACCGCGCGCTCCGCAGCGAGACGCTTTAGACCGCTCGGCTACTCCACCGCGGCGAGAAAGCAACGTCAAGTAATTAAAACAATAGAACTCAGAGAATTAAAACTTTTGGCGCCCAATGGGGACATGAGGAAAATGGGCGTGTCATATTTAACATTTCAAAACATTATAATCGGCATGTTCTGATAACAGATACAGATGACCATGCCACATGGCATCATTGCGCTGGACAAGGTTAAACTTTCCAAGTATTGTTTCACACGTTATTTTCAACACCTCCACACCAGTTTCTTCTCCCTGTGAATCAGTCCTGTCGCCATTTGCTATACCCTTCTTTCTATACGTTCAACATCCCTGTTTGTACTATCTGGGATGAGTCCCGTCTATTTGTATAATATTCTAGGATAGTTCGCACGAGTTACTGATAAGCAATCTCCTTTCTGGACTAATTAGAAGGAAGAGAGTGGTTTAACGGCCCGTCGACAGCTGGTAATTAGATACGGATCTCATACACAGATTATTTGGGTAGAATTTGGAAGTAAATCCGCCGTGCTCTTTGAAAGGAACCATCACGGTATTTGGAGTAATTAAGGGAAATGACCGAAAACCTCAATCTAGATGGCTGCAGGTGGATTTGACACCATTCTCCTAAATGTGAGCCGGACTTACAAAATCGCACTGCGGCAAAACATTACAATTGTCATAACTCCTATTTACATTAGAAAAGTGGGAAAGGTGTCATTTTTAGCATTTTAATGCCCTTTCCAATGATGTGTAACACATAGGTTATCACAACACTATTCTTTCCAAAATTGAGATTAAAAATTTAATTTTTAAAAACACTTAAAAATTTCCAAAAAATGTATAATATAGGTCATATCGTCACTAATTTGAATACCAATTTTGTTTATGGGATTGCAATGGGTTCTTAGTCAAAGTAATTTAAAACCGAAGTCTGGTTTTTTAATAAATTGGTATTTTCGTACATAAAAGCTTTCTAAAACTTAACTGTATGAAATAAAATCCGACAGTAACATGATAAGTTCATTATCTTAATGACAACGTGTAACCGAAGAAACTGGTATTTGTTATAAACTTTAACGGCTAAAAATTGTATAGTGAATCCTGTAACGTAAGTTCTACAGGCGTTGGAAGTACTGTGATAATATTTCATTGCTTCCTAAAATATCATCTTCGAATAGGATGTAAAAATCTTCCTGTTGGAGTTGTTGGATTCACTATACATATTACATCTGTGAAGGTAGCAATAATATATCTGGTATTTTTGGGTAGCTAAATGATGGAGACGGTCCTTTGGGATGACCTCATCTAGGTCTTCATTTTTGTCCAATATACAAGCCAGCCACCAGTTTGTAATGGTTACAGAAGTGTCTATGACTATCTGTAAAGATCATTTTGTCTTTTAATCTTGATACTGATACTTGAGAAGAAGTTATTGATTCTTAAGAGATTTTCGCAGATAACTTGCTTGAGGCAACAGTAATAAAGGTGTGTTGTTTAGTCCCCTTTATTGTGAGCGCTTCACTAAACCAATCTTTCAGAAATATTTCTGATGACACAAAATCTTCTTGCATACCAAAATCAAAATTAATCCCTTCAATGTTTTCAACTAACGTGCACTCAAGATTTGATTTTTCAAAAGGTCACTACAAACTAGCTTTTGCAACTAATCTTCTAACCGTATCACAAATTCCGTCACTTGGTCGTTTATCGTGGGCAGCAGTAAAAAAAAAAGCCTTTCAGCCTGGATACAAAAGTCCTCATTATTGTGACAAAGTTTTCTGATTTTCTTTGTTCTTGTACTAGACTGCACACCAATCAGAAAAAAAATATACCAACTTTTTCAGAACTACTTTAAATTTAATGGTCAAAAAATGAACAAGCTTTTTTTTGAAAACTGTACATCGAAACTATGTTATGCCCAAAACATTTTGAAATTTTTACATAGTTTAGATGTTGGCGTTTCCCCTCTGAGACGAAGTCATGTCGAAAATTTCTCGAACTCTTTGACATTACTGAAAACACACACACACACACACACACACACACACACACACACACACAGAGAGAGAGAGAGAGAGAGAGAGAGAGAGAGAGAGAGAGAGAGAGAGAGAGAGAGAGAGAGAGAGAGAGAGAGAGAGAGAAATTGACTTAAGCAGACTTCCTACAGAGATGTTCTGCGGTAAATTGTAAAAAAAATATGTATGACATATCTAAGGGGAATTTAATAGTTTTTGTGGGTTTGAAGTTAGTGTTACTTATTCGTTATGTTTTATTGAATGGAATATTAATACCTTTGTCTTTTTATATCCTTTGATAATAACGTGTGTCGAAACGTGTAAGGCTTAATAAAGTGCAACTATGGTCAAGACGAAGTTATTTCAAGTGAACCGAGTTGTGCCACCACATTCACCCGTACCTAAGATTAAGCATATGCGATCGTTTCATTTCACATCACTAAACATCGTTAAACGTCAGATTTCTCCCGTTTTCTTTCTAGCCATGGGAGATCGTGCGACGAGTCTCACTGATATTTACCGTGTGAGAATAAGCAGGTAGAGCAACCTTATAAATTCCTAAAATATCTAGTGTGTGGGGGCCATAGTGAAGGAAATATGCTTGTGGAAGATTTCTTATTATAGTATAGGAGAATTGTAAAACTAGTTTAAATACTATTATTTGTGATGTAGCTCGATCCGGGTTCGATTTGCGATATTTCATTTTTCCCCCTTCGTCTCTGAGTCTTGGAATGCAACCGCCTGTGAGGATTGTAGTGTGTCTGAAGTGTGCCTAGGCAATTGTCTGAGTGTGTCTTTCTGAAGAAGGTGTCACCGAAAGCTTTTGAGTTACGTGTGTTTCTTTTTTTATGTGGCTGTTGCAACTAGACGATTGTCATAGCGGTAGTTGCAAGCTATTCTCAATATTGTTTAATTCACCATTTCGTTGACATTCTTATCTAGCACCAAATTTCAGAATATTTTTCATGTCTGAACCACCACCATATAAGGCTACACCCCAGACCAAAACCTTCAGAAGAGACTTCCTAATGAATTAAACGCTGAAGATATAGATATATGTTCGGACTAAGAATTCAAATTCGTTAATTTCCCCCCCCCCTCACTGGTAGTACTATTAATTTATTTGTACTTTTGGAAGGAAGAACAGAAGGCTCAATCCGAAGAGTAATATCACGAAGAAACTCTTCCATTAACCAGCTTGGTTTAAGCATGTAGTTTAATTGAAACGCAGTCATATTTACAGAGTTTCCTAAATCACTTCAGCGAAAGTGTAGATTTTTACTCGTTAAGACTGTAACAAATTCCCTCTCCCCCCCCCCTTATTACTGTGCCTTTCACTAGAAACATTAAAAGCTATACGATTATCAGATTGCCTATTCATCAATAAACCCTTTAGTGAAGAAGATGGACGCTCTATTCATTTTCAGACTTCTTCCTGTCTAGCCTTGTTGGCGACAGATTTGCTCGCCCGCAGAAACCACAATGACTAGACTCACGGAGTGCTGAATGAACAATGGCCACTCTGTTGCAAAACAAAGAACGTAGGTAAAATACACCTACAGGCTATTTTCACACGAACAGTTATTTTGGACAAAGTCGTCTTTGTCGATCGACTGCAGTCAGTTGTCTGCCTGAGAACATTCAACGTAAGACTGGTTATTAGGTAATGCCTTCCTCTTCTCGTTATGACAATGTAAAGCCAATTGTCTTTACACTAACTCGTTTTAATGTTCACTTTATACCGACTGTAAAGCTAATGCGTAATGAAGGATGATTATCATACATTTATGAAAAATTACACTGATTCTACCCACATGTGCTGCAACAGGACTGCCACGCGAAAATTTAAAAAAATCCAGATTGAAACTTTCACTCTGCAGCGGAGTGTGGGCTGATATGTAACTTCCTGGCAGATTAAAATTGTGTGCCGGAACCGGGACTCGAACCTGGGACCTTTTCCTTTCGCGGGTAATTTTAATCTGCCAGGAAGTTTCATATCAGCGCAAACTCCGCTGCAGAGTGAAAGTTTCATTCTGTAAACATCCCTTAGGCTGTGGCTAAGCCATGTCTCCACCATATTTTTTTTCTTCCATAAGTGCTCGTCTTCCATGGTTCGCAGGAAAGCTGTGAAGTCTGGAAAGTAGGCGGCTGGGTACTGGCGGAAGTAAAGTTGTGAGGCGGCATCGTGAGTCGTGTCGGGATAGCACAGTCGGTAGTGCGCTTGCCCGCGAAAGGCAAAGGTCCCAGGTTCGAGTCCCGGTTCCGGCACACAATTTTAATATGCCAGGAAGATTCAATTAAAAAAAAAATGTTTTTACGGGATGGCTGTTGGTCCCTGGGGATAGGTGCAGCGCATATTTGGCAAAGTATTTTGCTCCGCATGCACATAATTGCTCCTTCCTTCACTCTGAGTTAAAGATGTGTCGTAGTGCATTATACGGCGCAACCAAGCGCCAGGGAGTGAGTTTCACGAAGAGGTAACCTACAGAAAATTGAGACTTATCAGTAGATTGGTTCTCTCTCTAAGTTTCCATTTCTTTCTCACATGATAGTTCAATGTGGGCACGCAGCGAATATTAAGAAAAATTCTTGCCCCTACACGTCCCTTCAGGACACGGCCCTCATAAGCGAAATGTGAATTACTCGTCCTTTTATCTTTTCTAAATTAAGTAATCTTTGACAACCCCTTATGAAAAAAAAATCTAATAGAATTGATCAGGTGGGGAAGGGGGCACTGAAAAGGACAATCATGATGGGAAGAATGTCCAATCCACTGCCGAAACAATTATGAACGTCTGTAAAAATAATTGAAAAAAGTGTGGAGGAGCACCGTCAATGTCTTACTGTGCCTGTAGTAAATCTTTGCTGCATCACGTTCGCCAACAGGAGTGCAGTAATTTTTCTGTACCAGGAACAGCACTAATCTCTGCGTATGTTTACGGTTGCTCAGGTGTTAAATGTGGAAGTGAAAACGGGGGGAATGGGTGTGAGAACGTGAAATACGGGGTACTTCTGAGTGACGCTTGAAACAATCGAGATTTTGAACGTTTTGATGTGAGGAACTAGAGCAGGTAATTTGAAATGAAATTTCTACAGCGGTAGAGAGAGAGAGAGAGAGAGAGAGAGAGAGAGAGAGAGAGAGAGAGAGAGAGAGAGAGAGAGTGTGTCCTGTTTTCACTTTAGTGCCTACCTGTCAGTCCAGTTACGTTATTTCTGCGCTGGAAGTATGTATCCACATAATTTCAGTGGTTTACCTGTGTAGAGGAAGTTTTTTTTTGTCTCTTGCATGCACTGGCGTTGTGCTGTAAAATATAGCTAGTCAATGCCGAGTCCGTACACCGCTTTCTGCTTATCGTGCTTCACGTACTGTGCGTAAGTTATGGCTTCATGGAGGGTAACTACACATTTTGAAAACTTGCTGATATGCATTTGTGTTGCGACGAAGCTCTAGGAAATAGACCGAGCGATGTGGCGCAGTGGTTAGACACTGGACTCGGCATTCGGAAGGATGGTGGTTCAAATCCACCTCCGGCCATCCAGATTTAGGTTTTCCTTGATTTCCCTAAATCGCTACAGGCAAATGCCGGGATTGTTCCTTTCAAAGGGCACGGCCGATTTCCTCCCCCATCCTTACCCGAAAATCCGAGCGTAAGCTCCGTCTCTAATGCCCACGCTGCCGACGGGACGTTAAACCCTAAGCTTCCTTCCTTCTAGGAAATATCAGTACAGATCGTCTGTTGTACGCAGGAAGGTGCGACTTCAAAAGCATTTCATTACTCGCCACTGTTGATCGTCTAAGGGACCCGCGATTAATGACTCCACGGATGAAACTAAATCGCATGCGAACATCTGCTGAGCGATTACAGCTATTCAAGGAAATTCCAACAAAATTTATAATTTTTACGTTTTATGTTACCATGAACGAAATTATGATTCACCATTACTCTCCGTAAACAAACAGTCAAATAAATGGGCTGCTAGGCCAGAACCGGTTAAAAAAGGTAATGCAGGGGGGGGTGGGCGAAATGCACTCAATGAACAGGTGCAGTGATGGCGTCTGTCTTTCTGGGTGCTAATTATAGACTACCTCGAAAAGTGAAAAAAATAACCGAAGAATATCATGCTTCTGGACAAATTCAAGACAGCTATCTCTGATATCCTACTGGAAAGGCAAGGATAAAAAGTGTTTCATCATGAAACGCAACAGCATATTTAAGTACTTTAGCTCAGTAAAAAATGGCAACTTCATTTTAAATTGTTTTCATATCTGTCCTATTCCCTGACATTAAAACCTTTCCTGGCTGGACAAAAACAAAAAAAAAAAAGAAGTCAATGAGCAACAAGTATTTCGAAGGGCATTAAAATAATTGCTTCAGAGACGGAATCTTGTGTGGTGTCGCACAAGTATGAAGTGCGCGCCACGTACTTTCGCCGCGCGCCGCCATGCACGCACGGCGCGGCGTTCTTATGACGTCAGCCACGAGCGCCCTCTGCTGCAACTCTGCTCGTGGCCACGACTGCTGCATCGGCCACTTGGGAATCAGATAGGCACCAGTTAAGACGTGGTTATCGGATAGGCACTAGGAATCATCAGTAGGCAGGCCTCTAAACTATGTATCAGTATTCTGCAGTCAAGAACTATGTAAAAGTTAAGTATTACTATGACTCCAAGAAATATATATCTTGTTCTAATTTAGCCTAGTGTTCTAGTTTCTGCTGTTCCACTGGCTGGTCACCTCCGTACCTGCGCAAGCGTGCATCCTTTATTCCTGTGTCGGTCTCTATCTACTCGGCCACCGACACCCACGACAGCCGGCGGAAACGAGACACAAAAGTGGCGACGAGGCTGAGACACAAAATCTTTAACCTCGATGTAAGGATAAATGTTATCTTTCATATTGAATTAAGCTATTTATCAAACGACCCCCACAGTTAAGTCAGAATTCTTAAAACATTCCGGAACATTAGTAATTTCGCGCCAATGGGATATTGTAGGGAAATGCTGTTGGCATGACTTCGTTGAATGTGTAACTGCCGGAAGTTTCATTACTGTATGTGTATTACAGGTCTGTGCTGTGGCTGAGTTGTGCCGCACAATTTGTGACATGACAGGAAAGTCATCGAAATTGTTCGTTTCAATAGGAGACTGACTGTCCGCGGTATTGTAGAAGAATGTAGAATTTCAATTGGATCATGTTATGAAATACTGTCACCATCTTTGACTACATCGTGTTACCGCCTAGTTCGACCCGCGGCTGATAAGAGCAGAAAGACCACCGCCTCGCAATCTGCCAAGAGCTTTTCGATCGCTCAAATGAGAACGGGATGTTCCTTACGCGAAAAACCGATAATACTTTGGAACAAAGCTGGGAACCCCGTCAAAAGGCCCAAGATTTGCAACGTTGGACGAGAAAAAAATTCTATAGACGGAGCTTCGCGCTATCCATCAAGGGGAGTGCCAAGCCTGCTTTCGAAAGTGGAAACGGCGTAAAATTTTTGTCGCGAAGACTATTTCGGAGTAGTAGTTGTTATGGTCTTCAGTCCGGAGACTTTTGATGCAGCTCTCCACAATACCCTATCCTGAGCAAGCCTTTTCATCTCCTCATAAGAACGACAACCCACATCCACTTGAATCTGCTTACTATACGCGTCTCTTGGTCTCCCTCTGCGATTTTTACCCAACACACTTCCCTCCAATGCTAAATTTACGATTCCCCGATGTCTAAGAATGTGTCCTACCAAGCGATCCCTTCTTTTAGTCAGGGTATGCCAAAAATTCCTTTTCTCACCAATTCTGTTCAGTACCTCTTCATTAGTTATGCGATCTACCCACCTAATCTTCAGCATTCTTCTGTAGCACCACATTTCAAAAACCTCTATCCTCTTCCTGTCCGCACTGCTTATCGTCCATGTTTCACTCCGTTACAAGGCAACACTCCACACAAATGCCTTCAGAAAGGACTTCCTTACACTTAAATTAATATTCGATGTTAGCAAATTTCTCTTTTTCAAAAATGCTTTTCTTCCCAGTGGCATTCTGCATTTTATATCCTCTGTACTGCGACCATCATTTGTTATTTTACTGCTCAAGTAACAAAACTGATCTACCACCTTTATTGCTTCGTTACCTAATTTAATTCCTTCAGCATCACCCGATTTTCTTACACTGCACTCCATTACCCTAGTTTTGCTCTTGTTGATGTCCATCTTATATGCACCTTTCAGCACACTGTCCATTCCTTTCAATTGCTCTTCCAGGTCCTTTGCTGTATCTGACAGAATTACTATGTCGTCGGGAAAACGCAATTTTGTTAATTCTGCCCCCTGAACTTTAATTCCTTCACCAAATTTCTCCTCGCTTTCCTTTATAGCTTGCTCAATGTACAAATTGAACAACATTGGAGAAAGGCTACAACCCTGTCTTACTCAATTCCCAACTAATGCAAATATTTCGAAGTAGACCACGCAAAATAAGTAAAAGGTAGGCGTAGAAAAAGTCCCAGAATTATTTTGAACAGATCTCGTATATGCCTAGTGTGGATCGGAGCACGATGTGTTTCTAGGTCGGATCAGTGGAGGCTGCAGACCCCTCTTTTTTCCTCGGTATTATGCAGTAGCTTGCAAGCCGCCGAGATTGCACCGAGTGCGGCTCTGCCAACTGGCGCTGGGCGGCCTGCGCCGATACGGAGACTGACAAAGGCGCCCGTCTAGAGGCCAGCATCGATCCCGGCTCCCCACGCCAGAAACAAGTCCAGAGAGCAAGATACTTCACTAGGCTACTGGGCCTCCTGCGCTTGCCGCTCCTGACAGAGGCGCGCCAGACCAAAAGATGAAATGCTCAGTTCCACGGCTTAACGGTAAACAACACACATAAGTGGACAGTAAAGAATTCACCCAAGTACGCTGTATGTAAACCTGCTCACAGTTCTACGAAGTGCGAAGAATATAGCAATTAGAAATTAATGTAACTGCCACAAACGACTGTATGTCATTTTTAAAGCTCTTTAACCATTCGTAACAGTACGACTTAAGATCATTTTTTCTATCTCTGTAAAACTTTGTTTGATTTTCTCGCAGAATGTAATGCAGACGCGTTGCTCTTCGGTCTCTAACATCTCGGAATTAGCAAACAGAGCGACACAATGTTTTGATCAATACAGCACCGAAGAATAAGATATATAGTAATGAAACTTCCTGCTGAAGCACATTCAGCATTGGCCCGTGCAGGGGTGCTAACCGCATTTCGTATCAATTGTCATAGTTTGTAAATCTATCGGACCAAACTGCGTGGTCATCAGTCCGTAGCTTACAAACTACTTAAACCTAGGTAAACTAACCTAAGGACAACACACACACCCATACCCGTGGGAGGACTCGAACCTCCTTGGCGAGCAACCGCGCGCTCCGCAGCGAGACGCTTTAGACCGCTCGGCTACTCCACCGCGGCTACATTCCGAACGTTTCGGAACATTTTTTCAACTGACCTCGTATTTTTATTTCGCTTTGAGCAAGCAGTGACTGTTGCCGGCTGCACGGTAATCCGGTCGATTTTTAGCTGTAGAAAGCTACAGGATCCACATATCTTCTGTATGATAAATTACAAGAAAACGGATTGCGTGTAACTTATTGTTTTCCCGTGTTTAACTACACAAATCTAGCAACCATAATTATATTCTGGGACAACAGGACTGCCTCCGTAGGCTTCCCTCTTTTTGGCATCTTTTCACACAATCATGGATGGCTTTTCCATATAAAGCTGCGCCTAGTAAAGAGGACTTCCACAACATTTGCACTGACTTAACTGCAGGCCGTGGTGGCCGAGGGGACTGAGGCGCTCCAGTCACGGTCTGCACGGCCACTACGGTCGGGAGTTCGAATCCTCCCTCGGGCATGGATATTTGTGCCGTCCTTAGTATAACGTAGTACATAAGTAGTTTGTAAATTTAGGGACTGATGACCCCGTAATTAAGCCCCATAAGCTATACAAACAAAAACTATTGAAAGCACAACGATACATTCGTAAGACTTGCAGAATATGAAGGTTTATCTAGATGATGTAATGGACAGCCGCTGATAACTATAGGAAACAATCCACTTCTCGCTATACGTGCTGCAAATCAGGTATTCACATTTGAATTCTGGATTTGTTTTGAGCAACAGTGGCATAGTTTAACGTAATTCTTAACATATCAATGGAAGTGAAGTCCTACGTCCTAGGTGGTTAAGAGCGGAACGCAACAGTCATGCCCAGAATCACCTATACAATACTTTGATTCCATTAAGTGAAACTGTACAGCAATGTGTGGGTACGCGCCCGCGCCCCCCTAATCTTTAAACTTATAATCCCAGAAACCGTGAAAATTGTTTTTTCATCTCTTGCTCAACCATGTCCAGAAAATTTTCGTCTAAACAGATAGCTCAGTGAGATTTGGACTAATTTATAGTCATCATCATCATCATCATAATAGACTGATTATGCCTTTCAGTGTTCAGTCTAAAGCATAGTACCTCTAATAAAATTCCTCCATGATCCTCTATTCAATGCTAACATTGATGCCTCGTCTGATGTTATGCCTTTTACTTCAAAATCATTCTTCACTGTATCTAAGTACTTTCTTCTTGGTCTACCTCGACTCCTCTTACTCTCCACTGACGAGCTCATGAGTCTCTTAGGTAACCTTGCTTCTCCCATGCGTGTAACATGACCCCACCATCTCAGTCTGTTCGCTCTAACTGCTTCATCTATGGTGTTCATTCCCAGGTTTTCTTTGATTTCCTCATTATGGACACTCTCCTGCCATTGTTCCCATATATTGGTACCTGCAATCGTTCTTGCTACTTTCGTATCTGTAACCTCTACCTTGTGAATAAGGTAACCTGTATCCAGCCAACTTTCACTCCCATACAACAAAGTTGGTCGAAAGATAGATGCGTTGCACCGCTGACTTAGTCTTGGTATTTACTTCCTTCTTGCAGAAGAGAGTAGATCTTAGCTGAGCACTCACTGCATTAGCTTTGCTGCACCTCGATTCCAGTTCTTTCGCTATGTTGCCATCCTGTGAGAAAATACATCCCAGGTACTTGAAACTGTCTACCTGTTCTAACTTTGTTCCTCATATTTTCCACTTAGTCTGGTAAATATTTGTTGTAACACGTACCTCCGCGAGAAAAAAAAAATTACCAAAATTTATGTGCTACAAAATAGAACACAGGTTTCCTAGGCGTCAGTAATATCCTATTACAAAAGGTTTTTGTGCATACCATATCTATTGTTTTTTAAGATGTACAACGCTTTCATTACGGAATCCGCTTTCACATACGACGTGGTATTCATTACAGGATGTCAACGCGGATGTGCCGCATGCAAGGTGGTATCAAAACTTTCACGTTTGACATTCTATGTCATTCTTACACATGTATCTGTAAGCAAAAAACGTTACAGTCGTTTGTTAACGACTTTTTCACGTTTCAGTTGTCCTGAGTAAGGTGAACAGGTTATCTGATAAGCCTGTAAATAAGCGAACATGAAATAGGTATCTGATTGTTATTATATTGCTGTACTTGCGTGGCAATTACCAAGCTACTGTAATAATGAAACTTCCTGGCAGATTAAAATGTTTGCATATCTATGGGACTTAACTGCGTTGGTTTTAGTCCCTAGGCTTACAAACTACTTTAACCAATTTAAATTAACCTAACCAAAACACACACCCATGCCCTATGGAGGACTTGTAACCTCAGACGGCGAGCAACCGCGCGTTTCGCAGCGAGGCGCCTTATAGAGACGGCAACTACATTGTATAGCCCGTGGGAGCGTAGACTGGACAGAGACAGTTGCGTCGCTCTCCTGTCGGCGACCACAGCAACTGAAAAGTTGTCGCCGTCGCGTCCCTCCGTGTGCGCTCTTACATATGATTGTACAGTCCCTGTGGAAAACACGAGACAGTTGCGCTACAAAAAGTCGACCGTCACCCCGTTTACATGGGCTCCCAAAATCGGATTTCCTAAACCGATTTCCCAATTCCGCTTTTGATTGGTCATGTAAACATTCCAAAATCGATTCTGGAAATCCGCTTCTCTAAAGCCGTTTTCCAGTCCCACAATCTATTTACGTGCCCATGTAAACGCAACCGATTTTGAAGCGTTCTTGGCTTGTCAGATTGTATTTACTTGTTAAGAATTTTCTGCACATATGGAAAGAGTGATGTTTTCTAAAGTATAAATATTAGAGTGAGCATTAATCTGTATTTAAATAAAGAAAAATGGCGATTGTGCAGACTAAATAAGGAACTGAATCAGCTGTTTTCCAGCCGCCATGTTAAATGAGCTAGGAAATCCGATTCAGGCTACGACATGTAAACACAACAGCGAACAACGGTTTACGAAAATCGGTTTTCGTCTTCCGGAAGATGTGTTGCATGTAAACGTAGTGCGTATGAGCCCGCCCTTAGACCGCTCGTCAACTCCGCCGCGGCTGAAACTGTGTGCCGAACCGGGATTTTGCTCGCGAAAGGCAAAGGTCTCAGGTTCGAATCCCGATTCTGACACCGTTTTAATCTGCCATGAAGTTTCGTATCACCGCACAATGCGCTGCAGTCTGAAAATATGACTGGATGCCGTAACGATATCTTTTATTTAAAAACTTCGGGTTAAGTGAAAAATAGTCTCTTCCTAAAACTTGGGGCACCGTTTTTTCTCTGCACCGATGATTTATTCTTAACCACAATGCAGAATTAGTTTTATATTTTCTGCAGCCTTATTTCTGTATCGAATGAAGTGGAAACGAAGACATGATGAATTTAGATTTTAAAGGGGCCTTCGCTTGATCATGTCGTCAAACAAGCTGGTGCGAGATCGAGATCAGGTTGGTGTGTTGTCACACAACGTTCTTGCCTTCTCTTAACTGTCGCACGTACGAACGCAAATTGAACCCATCCGTGACACGATCACCAAGCACCTCACTCAACTGGCGATGAATTGAATTTCAGTCTGCGACACACCACGCAAATGTAGAAAACTAAGGAGTACACGCTGTCCTAGTACTGGGACTGTCGCTATTTGAAGTATCAGCAGCAGTTTTAACTCCCCGCTGCCGTTAGAGTTCTAAGTGCAGTGCAGTGCTGCCTTCTCTATTCACTCAATCATGATGAGTCAGCGCTAATTTTAAAAACAAGTTTCTATCAGCAGCCAGTCCGGAGAATAAATAATAGAAATGGAGGTTTATAACTTGGATGGACTTCGTACATACGTAAGTGTTCTTGAGAAAATTTAAGACTATAAACTATCTTTATAACATAATGGGAGTATTGTTAATCTAAGTAATGCCAAAATGCTGTTTTACTTTATAGACGTTAAAAACTTTTTATTAATATAGCAATAGGCCTATTTCGGCACCGTGGCCATCATCAGGGTCCATTATGACATCGTGGAGGTATAATTTATTCATTATTGTTATTCTGTCAGTTTGACAGACTCCAGCGTTGCTTTATGGTTAAAAGTAAAAGTTAAAGTAACCATGAAGCATCGCTGGAGGATATGTCAAACTGACAGAATAACAATAATGAATAAATACCTTATAAGCTTAATATATATACCATCTAAAGAGTATTTATACTGCAATTATATGCAGTTGTTATAATAAATTATACCTCCACGATGCCATAATGGACCCTGATGATGGCCACAGTGCCGAAATAGGCCTATTGCTATATTAATATGAAGTTTTAACATCTATAAAGTAAAACAGCATTTTGGCATTACTTAGATTAACAATACGTCCTTAAAAGATATACGCCGGCCGCGGTGGCCGAGGGGACTGAGGCGCTCCAGTCACGGTCTGCACGGCCACTACGGTCGGGGGTTCGAATCCCCCCTCTGGCATGGATATTTGTGCCGTCCTAGTTTGTAAGTAGTTCATAAGTCGTTTGTAAGTTTAGGGACCGATGACCCCGTAGTTAAGTCCCATAAGCTTAACAAACATTTGAATTTGGAAAGACATACAGAATGCTGCAGGCCCAAATGAAATTATAATGGGAGTAGCTGCTGTCGTCTCGTACACAGTAAGACAAAAATCGATATAATTCGTAGAATTTATTGAGGAAGGAAGGAAAGTTTTTGGATTGGACTAGTCGGAGGAATGGTAATGCCCTGTAATCTTTCGCACGAACCATTGACATTCGAACCGAGACAGGTCGGCTACAACTTTAAAGGGCGCACTACCTTGACGATTCGTGATCTAGCAGGCCCACAGCTCCGTTGCAAAGAATATGTTCTGCGAAGACTCGTCGCGTCGTATCGAATCCGCAGCCGCTGCGTAAAAGCATGCTCGCTTTTAATTAAACAGTCGGGGCTATTCGGGAACTGCATTTCAGACAGTGACAAAGTTTTACGAGCTCCCGGGGAGGAGTTAAGGGCGCGACCTGGGGTGAGGCTGCGGCAGTATAACCAGGAGGCGCGCACCTGCGGGACGTGACACTGCCGGCAACGCAGCCTCCCTGACCCGAGGGGAGGGGAGGGGGCCACCTGCATTCGCGCAGCTGCCTGCCACGCCAAGATCAATGCAAATATTATACACGGTCGTAAGCACAGCTATTCCACATCTGCGGTCGACAGAGCACGGCTCTACATTTGTCAAGCATTATTCTTCGTTGTCTCTCTACAATTATTGAACACAATTTCATTCCTCTATACAATTGTAATACGAAGGTTTATTTGTCATCAGACGCTTTTGGTATTAGAAACATCCGCACTAATTTTCAATGACACATTCTTGAATTAACTAGGCCTATATTTTCAGATAATAATAATAATAATAATAATAATAATAATAATAATAATATACGTTACTGGTAAAATGGAGTACAGACGACTAAGAAATGAGATTGGCAGGAAGTGCAAAATGACTAAGCAGGAGTGGCTACAAGGCAAATGCAAGGATGTAGAAGAATGTATAAATAGGAGAAAAATAGATACAGCCTACAGGAAAATAAAAGAAACATTTGGAGATAAGAAAAACAGCTCTATGAATATCAAGAACACAGATGGAAAATCAGTTCTCAGCAAAGAAAGGAAAGCTGAAAGGTGGAAAGAGTATATAGAGGGGCTCTACAAAGGAAATGAACTTAGAGACTATACTGTAGGAAGGGAAGAGGATGTAGCTGAAGTGAAATAGGAGATAGTATACTGAGAGAGCCCTGAAAGACTTAAGTCGAAACAAGGCCCCTGGAGTAGATGATATTCCCTCAGAGTTACTGAAGTCTCTGGAAGAACCAGCCATGACAAACCTGTTTCACCTGGTGCGTAAGATGTATGAGACAGGAGAAGTACCCTCAGACTTTAAGAAAAACGTTATAATCCCCATTCCAAAGAAACCAGGTGCAGACAAGTGTGAAAACTACAGAACCATCAGTTTAATAAGTCATGGTTGCAAAATATTAACACGAATTATATACAGAAGGATGGAAAAGCTGGTAGAAGCCGACCTCAGGGAAGATCTGTTTGGGTTCAGGAGAAATGTAGGAACTCGGGAGGCAATATTCACTTTATGGCTTATCCTAGAAGATAGATTAAGAAAAGGCAGACCTACATTTCTAGCTTTTGTAGATTTGGAGAAGGCTTTTGACAATGTTGATTGGAATAAACACTTTCAAGTTCTGAAGCAAGCAGGAGTAAAATATAGGGAGTGTAAGGTTATTTACAACTTGTACAAAAACCAGACAGCGGTTGTCAGAGTTGAAGGGCATGAAAGGGATGCAGTGGTCGGAAAGGGAGTAAGACAGGGTTGTAGCCTTTCTCCAATGTTATTCAATTTGTACATTGAGCAAGCTATAAAGGAAAGCAAGGAGAAATTTGGAGAAGGAATTAAAGTTCTGGGGGAAGAATTAAAAACATTGCGTTATGCCGATGACATAGTAATTCTGTCAGCGACAGCAAAGGACCTGGAAGAGCAATTGAACGGAATGGACAGTGTGCTGAAAGGTGCATATAAGATGAACATTAACAAGAGCAAAACTAGGGTAATGGAGTGCAGTGTAAGAAAATCAGGTGATGCTGAAGGAATTAGATTGGGAAACGAAGCAATAAAGGAGGTAGATGAGTTTTGTTACTTGGGCAGTAAAATAAATGATGGTCGCAGTACAGAGGATATAAAATGCAGAATGGCAATGGGTAGAAAAGCGTTCTTGAAAAAGAGAAATTTGTTAACATCGAATATTGATTTAAGCCTAAGGAAGTCCTTTCTGAAGGCATTTGTATGGAGTGTTGCCTTGTATGGGAGTGAAACATGGACGATAAACAGTGCGGACAGGAAGAGGATTGAGGCTTTTGAAATGTGGTGCTACAGAAGAATGCTGAAGATTAGGTGGGTGGATCGCGTAACTAATGAGGAGGTACTGAAGAGAATTGGGGAGAAAATGAATTTCTGGCATACCTTGACTAAAAGAAGGGATCAATGGGTAGGACATCAAGGAATTGTGAATTTAGCGTTGGAGGGAAGTGTGTAGGGTAAAAATCGAAAAGGAAAACCAAGAGATGGATACAGTAAACAGATTCAGACGGATGTAGGTTGCCGTTCCTATGTGGAGATGAAGAGGCTTGCTCAGGATAGAGTATTGTGGAGAGCTGCATCAAACCAGTCTCCGGACTGAAGACAACAACAACAACAACAACAACAACTACTACTACTACTACTACTACTACTACTACTACGTTACTGGTATTTCATTATTTTTCGAATGTTCAAATGTTTGTAAAGTGTATGTGACGTAACTGCGGGGTCATCAGTCCCTAAACTTAAAAAACTATTTATGAACTGATTTTCTCCCGGCGCATTTGATAAAATATCCACGGGTGTACTGCCGATCTACAGTGTCCAACACGAGGGAGGAGGTAGGCACTGCGTTTATTCCATATACTGGCGCACTCTCGGGGAAGGTCGCCCGCATTTTGAAGAAACACCATGTTGGAACTGTCTTTTGTCCGCCGCATAAAATTCGTGCACTGGTGGGGAGCGCCAAAAATGATCTCGGTTTGAGGAAAGCTGGCGTGTACCAGATTCCGTGTCAGTGTGGCAAGTCATATATTGGACAGACGATGCGTACCGTCGAGGATCGATGTCTTTAACACCAGAGGCACACACGACGATGTATTCGAGTAAGTCTGCGGTCGCTGAACATTGTCTGTCGGAGAATCACGCGATGGGGTATGAACGCACTAGGATTCTGGTGCAGACTTCGAGATACTGGAACTGCGTCGTTAGAGAGGCCATTAAAATTCGCACTAGTGATTACCTCATAAACCGTGACTGTGGCTATAATCTTCCCAAAGCTTGGGAACCAGCGATTGGGTTAACAGTAAATCTAGCAAACTTAACGTAGTGACGACCACGGCAGACAGAGCCCTCATACCGACGTCATCTCAGACGCCGTCGCAATCGGTTCCACTGCTCGACCGCGGCGCGGGGCGCGGAGGGGGCGCTCCGCAGGAGAAGGGTATTTAAAACGCCCGCCACCGGGCTAGAACCCTTGTGTGCAAGATATATCTCTCGTAAATCTGTTCCGATTGTTTTTCCTTTGGTAGTGAGATCGTCAAAGTAGGTTGTGGTTTTAGTCTTCTAGTTACTTTGTCGCGTTTGTGGTATCGGTGGATATTCAAAATCTTGTACCCTTGGCTGGTAAGTTCGTCTTCGACTTCCTTGGGTAGGGATCTCTTCTGGTAGGCTGTTGAGTTACACTTACACTAACCATTTATGCAATTATGTAATTGATGTAATTGTTTAACGGACCACCCATGAAGGTCGGCCAAGGGCCCCTGAGGCTCATATAGAGTCATATAGCCTGCCTCTTCAAAATATAAAATTGTAGTAAATAAAACTTGAACCTATACCTTTCCAAAAACGCAGGTTAGGTCGCATGGGCGACGGGCCTGCTTCGACGAAACTAAAAATGAAAAGGCTAGAACCCAGTTCCCTTCGAGCCTCGTAGCGTGCTGATCTCCGTGCCGGCGTGTTTCCAGGAGCTCAGTCCGTCTGTTCACCTGATGATGGCGACATGTATGATCGCCGAAATATTAGTGCCCGTTGGACACTGTAGACCGGCAGTACCGTGGATATTTTTATTATTTATGAACTACCTTATACTAAAGACGGCACAAACATCCATGCCTGGGGGGGGGGGGGGGGGGGGGAGAATCTAACCCCCGACGGGGAACGGCCACGCGCATCGCAGCATAGCGCCTCAATGCGCTCGGCCGCGGTCCTACTTTTTCACCTCACATCAGGCAAATCCGACTGATTGCCTATTTTAAGGTAGTTTTATCTTTCTGCTCTGATGATTTTGGTTCTACCTAGCACTGTTTTGCAGGTCTACGGTTTATACGATTCTTCCAGCACTCCAAAAATAAATTTTTTTGCGGATACACAAGTATGTCCGATCCACTGCGAGAATACATTTAAAGCTGCGACCAAGAGAAGATAATGGGCACGAATGCCGGTACAACAAGAACTTTCAACTTAGCAACTGAATTCATTCTGATGGCCTTTAACAGTCAAAGGGTTGAATATACTATGCTACATTAATCACCCAAACAATGATGTACTATTACTTGTGTTTGTATCTTTCTGGCTGAGTACGGTACGTATCTTGTTTGTTTTTAGTAGTGCCCTCAGCCAAAACGATACAAATGGAAGTGTAGTACCACATTGTGTTGAACTGAAAATGCGCAGTGCTGCAAAACAGCGGAAAATCATCAGAACAGGTTGCGGAAAAGTCCAAATTTCAAGTAGCCTGTCTCCCTGTATGGGGGAAATATCTTAATAAAAAGATGAACAATCTAAGAAACAAATGGAATGGGGAATATCATAGCTTGCCTTTGAGAACGCTTTGTAGTTAATAACTACGTCCCTGCAAAAGTACCACCTGCAGAAACTATAGAAAAGGCTATTAATCGGCCGTCTGAATGCACTGTAATTGTTCTTTCAAGTGGTTGTTTCGTGTAAATAGCTTCAGGGTGTCTCATTTAATTGCGAATTATCCTTCAGTGAAATCTGTGATCGTGACGCATATATGTATTCGCTGGATGTAAGAAGGATCCACAGAACTACGGGACCGATTGTACCAAGCTCGTGCATCACTTTTCACGTGATGACACGCATTTTACGCACATGTTAGCAATGGATAGTTCTGTAACAACACAAACTGGGTTAGCTGCGTAACAATCAGTGTTCGCTCATAATACCATTCAGCGTGTTTGCAGCATAGGGGACTGTTGCTATGGAGCAACCTCCCAGGTATGGAGTCTATTTCCGCGTTTACCACTGACAAGGGCAGTGGCGGACTAAGGGAGGGGAGGGGGAGAGCGGACCGCCTTGGGCCTCTGTTCTTGGGGGGGGGGGGGGGCTTCTTCAAATATCTCGGAAGTACCCCCCCCCCCCCTCCCGACTGTCCCATACCTCTTGTCCTGGGGGCCTCCAAATCTATCAAAGTTACTTTTTTTTTTTTTTTTTTTTTTTTTTTTTTTTTTTCCAAGACAATTTTTCCGAGCTATGTTTCAGTGCAAAACAAACTTCAATTAAGTGTTTAAATAAAATTTTGTCAATTTTTATGCATACCAAGCGTACCGAATAATTGGGGTGGAAACAGGAGCACTTAACTGTTGCTGTACGATTGAATGTGTTTCAATTGCAACTTTCTTTGACGACAATTCTCGCTGTTGTAATTCAGAAGCAAAGGAATGTTTAAGTACACTTATTAGTTCCAGTGCAAGTTTAACACTGCAAGGAATAACACGAAAATAATTGGGAAATAGCGAGGAACGATCCTGTTCCACATAAAATGGAGTTTAGGAGCTGCCCACTGCTCTACGACATCACTAATCGTCTTGTTGCTCAAAATTGTTTATACGGTTACACTGCAATCGTTCGCCAAGGTTTTCTCTTTTCCTATGGTGCACACATGCGAGCTATTTCAGGAATCTTAAAAGGTTCATTAACCCGCTGTTTCTCGTCTAGCTTGAAAATCGGCGAGACACATTCCGCGAACTCCACTTGCGAGTAAACGCCAGCGAGGTCTTTGCTCCGAGAACGGTGCAATGAACGACGGGCATGGACAACAGAATGGGACGATATAGATTTTACCAGATACCGCATTCACCATCGTGACGGCCTTATTACAGTTTGGAGACACCGTGGTGACTAACTGTTGCCTTACTCATGCCCCCCCCCCCCCCTCCTATTATGGCATGGAAGACACTCTCGTAGCCGCCTAATTCGCTTTGGCGGTACACAAACCAACCACATTTATATCTCATTAAGTGCTGGAGCCAGATCTCCCATACTTTTCCAGCTTGTTGGCGGTCACATTCCAATAGGATAATATACGCTGAAACGTGCCACGCAATGTGGAAGACTATTTCATCGCCCATCGGAATGCATCCCTATCTTGGCTTTTCTGCTCACTCGATCAGCCGCCGCCTGGTCGACGACTGGAGAGCGACGGGCCCGGGGTACTCCACACAGGGCTGCACCAGATTAACTTTGGCTGTATGTGGAAGAGCATGGACTATACCCCAGCGACACACCCAAAGACACCATGATTCAATCCCGACTTGTGTAGCAGCCTGCACTGGCGCCCACAAGAATGATTTCGTAATTTTCCTCACTTCATACAGGGCTGTACTACTAACGTGATCTTTGTAGAAAGTGTTATCTAGCAAATAATTTTGGCTGTCACACCGGTGGTCCTCCTTGCTGCAGCATTTTGGATGGTCAGCAGTGAAGCACCTACTGGAACACCGAACATACCGTTATCAGACGACGGACCGATCCTGAAGTTCTGCACACATCCTCAATTCACGAGACTGTAGAGAATTTTGCAATTTACTTTGGACACAAAGGCCCTTACTCTTACGGGAATAAGTATAAAAAAGAAAGTAACTTTAGTTTGAGTAATAATGCCTCTTACACACGTGCGATTTCCCTTCGCTCCGCCGAGGCTGTTTGTCTGTGTGTAAATACAGCTGCAAAATTTACTTGGTGCCTTCAGTCAATCACAAAATTATTAGACATGTATGAAGCATACGAGGCGTTGTATAATGTACGCCAGTCTGATAATAAAGAGATTAAGAAGATTGGAGAGCTTTAGGAAAATGGCGGATATTATTACGTCGTGAAATAAGGTCGGGTTGTACAGCGAACGACACGAAGAATTTTAATTTTTGTAACTAGAATGCCACACGTTAAACAGTGCCTCACCTACCTCATGCATTTCAATAAATTTTGTAGTCTATGAAACACAAATTTTATTTGTTCATAAAGTTTATGCGGACATTTATCATCATACTATTGTTAAAAATAATTCTTAATGTCCATCTAGTGCGCTAAAAATTTAGTTCAGATATTCATCCTTCACTGCGGTATAAACTGATTCACACGTTTCAGGAGTTATTTTGTTTAATGCACACTGTGGTATTAGGGTACTGTACTGTTCAAATGTTTGTAAATTTATGGGACCTAACTACTCTGGTCCTCAATCCCAAGGCTTACAAACTACTTTTAACTTGTGCTAAGTACAACAAATACTCCATGTCGGAAGGATGACTCGAACCTCCGACGGCGAGCTGAGGTGCTATCCGCAACTAAAGGTACTGTACTGGAGGTTAGAATACGTCTATCCGGTAGCAAAAAGTCACACCGTCGCTGAAACCCCATCTTTTGCAGATATAGTATTCCTCAGGCGCCTATTCGTTGTGTGATGTGAAGAGCCAGTTTATGGAGCAAATACTGATACGTCATGGCATCCATTTTCAGGTCATATACATGAACCCTGCAAAAAGTTTCGTCACCACGTGGGGGTCACAACTTCACTTAAATACGTTTTCTTTTTTCCTCAACTTGGCTTCGTCCAAATGCATACAAAATGTAATTGTGACGGTAGCAATTCAGCGCTAAGAAGTTTTAATTGTCCGCTATCTTGAAAACGATGACGTTAAATATGATGGCAGTGCAATACCCCTTTTTAAGGCCACGTCAAAGATTTTTGTCAAAAAAAAATTTCTTGGATATTTGGTAATATTACTTTGTTAAAGATTTGATCAAAATATGATGTGTAATATCGGCCTGGGCAGCGCGGTAAGAGCCGCGCGGGAGTAGCTGAGCGATCTGGAGCGCCACGCTGCGGATTGCGCTGTCTCCTGCGTCGGAGGTTCGACTCCCCCCCCCCCCCCCCTCCTCAGGCATGGATGTTTGTGATGCCTTTAGAATAGGTTAGTTCACAAGTTTAGGGACTGATGACGCCGCAGTTAAGTCCCATAAGCTTTACAAACATTTGAACATTTTGTCGCGCGGAAGTAGCCGAGCGGTCTGAAGCGCCTCGTAGGTTTGAATCCTCCCTCGGGCATGGATTTGTATGTTGTCCTTAGGTTAGTTTAACTTAGTTTAAGTAGTTTGTAAGACTAGGGACTGATGACCAACGTCCTTTGGTCCCAAAGGGTTACAAACATTTGAACATTTAGCGCGGTAGTAAGGTACAAGCTTTTCATAGTGTAGACAACGGGTCACTTCCACACGGGGCTGTTCGTATACCAGCAGCAGCAGCAGCAGCAGTAGTAACTATGCACGAGTAGAGCGGCTACCGCTGCCGACAGCGGCGTTTCCGCAGCTGTCGCCGACACTAGCGTTATCAGCCGTTCTCTCACCACCGTAGATTTCGTTACATTCCATTTCTATGGGCACAAAGGTCATCGCTGCAAGCTCCGTAACACGTTTCTGGTACATCGGAGTACGAAGGTTTGTTTTACGTTTACTACAGAAAACCGTAGTCAATATTTCTACGTCAGTGTCTACGTTACTGACTGGGCGTGAAGCAGCAAGGCATCCACAGCGACGATTAGGCATCGCAGGTGCTCTGCTTTGCACAACAATAGAAAACTACCTTGGGGAAGGGGCCACGCTGTGAAGCAGCCAGGCTGGAAACCACACGTGTGTTAGAGGCCCAGCGGACAGCGAGGTAGATTGCCAAGCAGGGGGCCCGGATTCGATTCCCGACCGGTTTGGAGATTTCCTCCACTCGGGGGCTGGGTGTTGCATTGTCGTCGTCGTATTCGTCAATCTGTTTGCGCACACTTATCGCCAAAACAAATTTAAATTGGGGGTTGTGCAGGTAAGTTGAGGGAGTTTGTAGTAAAGATTGCTATAAGTTTTATATTGGTCAGTCAGGCAGAAGCATAGTAACTAGACTAGCTGAACATCAACGCAGCTGGAGACTACAGAATCAGGAGTCCACATTTGCTAAGCATGTACTGAGTGAGGGCCATAGCTACCAGCCACTGTTTCAAGTCCTTCACTTAGCAAACAAGGGCCAAAAACTCAACTTATTGGAAGCTCTTTAAATCAATAAACACCTAGCCCATAGTCCTGATCTAGTATTAAATGATCAAACACAACTAAACAGTTCACCCCTATTGGATTTCACTTAATTCATCCCTGAGTCACATTACCTCCTACCCTGACAGTTCCAGTCTCTCTATACATTTCCTCATAGTACAGTCAATTACCTAAGTTTTCCATCAACTCCCACACTGGCTGTTCCATTCCTCCATTACAAAAAACCAAAAAACCTTAAATGAAGACCTAGCATTTTATTTATTTTATTCAAAAAACTGGATTCCTTGTTTACCCTCACAGTTTCAATGTATTTATTTATTATGATTTATTTTTAAGTTTTGAAAATTTCGTCCCAGTGTAGCTTCCAACATAATACTCATTTTCATCTACCTGAATTTTTAGAATATTAATTTCATTAGACAGATTTGTTTAGTTTAATCTGATGAAGTAACTATTCATTTTAAGTTCTTGATTCCACTCCAAACCTGGCCTTACAACTGTCATATGTAACACCATCTATAATTATAGTGCAGAATTATTAACAAGGCACTTATATACATTTATTTATCAGCATTATCAGTTTGTTAGTAATAACAGGTAGTTTCAGTTCCCAGGTTATATTTAAATTTATTGCTTGTTTTATCCTCCACACATTGTATATTCTTGTATTACAGTTTAGTTCTTAAGTTCATAACTGTAATAACACAATCAAAGAAGTGTTATACTATGTATGTCGATCTAAGTGTAGTCATTTGTCATCTCTTCCCATACTGTATCTGAACAATGTAACCTCTGACACAGCAGTAAATACTCTGAAGATGGCCTAATAAGCCGAAAATCTGTTAAGTAAGGAAAAATAAACTTGTAGAACACACACAAAATTGTGTTTTTAATTTATCTGATTATGTTCTACCAAGAAGCGACGGAAGAATCAGTCAAAAATAATACTATGTAAGCACTTTATAATTACTTATCACGATACGATTTCAAAGAAACTAAAATGAAATTAGGAGTGCGCCTGTTAAGCACTTTCATCTGGTAACAAGAAGATTCTATTTTCAAACGGGAATGAAGCTTTCGAGTTTACTTTGAGGCCGAAACAGCTTCATTATTTTAAAATTACTCATTGGGATCACAAAACGACCACAGAAACTGCCCTGGTAGGAATTTCAAATCTGTACGAGTGCTGATTTTAGTAGTTTCTAATTGTTTGTACAGTATCTACACGTACATCTACCTCCAAAATTCGCAATCAACATTGTGACTTAACGAGGGTAATTTGGGTGCAATATTACTTCCCTCTTTTGTACTAGTAGAAAACTATGTATGTGCAAAGAGATGTTTCTGGTTAAGCTCCGTATGGGCTCTTCTTATCTCTATTTCGACTGACAGGCGTATACGAGATCTGTTCAAAAAATTTCGGAACATTCGTGTTTTCGCACGAATGAAGGAGTTGCACTTGCCATCCATGCACACGCCTGTGTTGAATGTGTAACTGTGGGAAGTTTCAATATTTTATGTCATTGTTCTATGCTGTATTGTGTAGAAGATTGTGACGCAATTTTCTTGTTTTTGAAGTGGCAGAATTAGAAGAGCAACACGTCTGCATTATATTCCGCGTGAAAGCTCACGGTGATAAGTGCTTCAGCCGTACTCTGTGTTAAATTATTCATGCGGTTTCGAAATGGCCAGATGGTATTTAAAAATGACCCTCGTTGGCCATTCGACGCTTTTGTCGGAAACGTCAATGATATAGTGTGCACGAATCAGACTTGACTGTCAGAGATTGCCGAACACTAATATTTCAGTAGGATCATGAAATACTGACAAAGCATCGTGTTGCCGCCTAGTTCGTCCCACGGCTCACGAGTTAAGATCAGAAAGACCATCGCCTCGCTATTCGTGGATCGTGTAAATGGAAACGACCTGGCCCCTGCAGCCTTTTTTCCCCCCTTTATTTCCCAAGTTGAAAAATCAGTTGTGAAGGCGAAGATTTGCGACGATAACGAGATACACGAAAATCCGCAGCGACGCTTCGCGAAATTCACCCTTCAAAGACTGCTTCCGGAAAAGCAAACGGCGTTAGGAGCAGCGCATGAATTGTGAAAGACACTACGTGGAAGAACACTATGGAAAGTACAAGATAAGCGTAGAAAAATTGTGGATAAAGTTGCGGAATTTTGTATGAATGCAGTGATATTTTTTATCACTGTTCCACGAACGTATGCAGTCAGAATTTTAACAGTAAACCACACCGTGATGGACAATGCTGCTTTTGTAGTGTTCGGCGCCGAATTGAATTGTATATCCAAGACGTTCTCGCGTTTCAAGCAGAACCTGTGACGTAACACAAATCTTTTTCTGATCTTACGTATTTCCCCCATTAATATCTGGTACGAGTCCCAGAATGGTGATGAAGAACTAAGGTATCTCTTGATCAAGTAATGTTCGAAGAAAACTTTTTGCAGAGAGAGAGAGAGAGAGAGAGAGAGAGAGAGAGAGAGAGAGAGAGAGAGAGAGAGAGAGAGAGAGAGAGAGACGAAAGTACTTTGGAGGCACAATAGACATACAATAAACAGGTCATTACAAATATCCTTGTCGAATGTCAGCTTCACATTTTTTCGAAGGAGGTATGAAGACAGCAAAGATTCCTCCCCCCCCCCCCCCCCAATACGCAAATACATACTTCTTGACTTATTCTTCCGTTGGTTCTTGGTTGAATATCATGTTGTCGTCGTCGTCGTCGTCGTCGTCTTCAGTCCGGAGACTGGTTTGATGCAGCTCCCCACCCTACTCTATCCTGAGCAAGCCTCTTCATCTCCTCGTAAGAGTAACAACCTACATCCATCTGAATCTGCTTACTGTATTCATCTCTTGGTCACTTGTGAGTTTTATCTCACACACTTCCCTCCAATGCAAAATTCACAATTCCTTAATGTCTAAGGATGTGTCCTACCCATCGATTCCTTCTTTTAGTCAAGGTATGCCAGAAATTCCTTTTCTCCCCAATTCTGATCAGTACCTCTTTATTTTCGCCATCAACCCACCTTCAACTGTGATAACTGCTGTCTGGTTTTTGTACAAGTTCTAAATTACCTTCCGTTCTCTATACTTTACTCCTGCTTGCTTCAGAATTTAAAAGAGTGTATTCCAATCAACACTTTCAAAAGCTTTCTCTAAATCTACAAAAACCTTTCCTTAGTCTAAGATGAGCCGTAAGGTGGGTATTGCTTCCCGTATTCCTACATTTCTCCTGAATCCAAAGTTGGCTTTTACCAGCGTTTCCATCCTGTAAATAATTCCTGTTAAAATTTTGCAACCATGACTTATTAAACTGGCATTTCACGCTCCGATCCGTGGACTGCCAGTGTTGTCTTTCCCGATGACATCCTCCTAAGTAGTCCCCGCCCGGAAATCCGAATGGGGACTATTTTAACTCCGGAATATTTTACCCGAGAGGATGCCATTATATATTCATACAGTAGACCTGCATGTCCTCGGGAAAAGTAACGGCTGTAGTTTCCCCTTGCTTTCAGCCGTTCGCAGTAACTTGTGGCTTTGCCACATTAGCTGATGCTACAAGGCCAGGTCAGTCAGTCATCCAGGCTGCTGCCCCTCTTCAGGAACCACACGTTGGTCTGGCCTCTCCACAGATACCCCTCCGCTGTAGTTGCACCAACGATTCGGCTACCTGTATTGTTGAGGCACGCAAGCCACCCCACCTCGGCAATGTCTGTGGTTCATGGGGGTGGAATATCACAATAATGAATTAAAAAATCACAGTTTTGAGTATGTTCCAAAACTTGTGTTTAACATACACAATATTGTTCTTTTGAGTTAAGCATGTACATACATCTGCTTTCATGTGCTTCCTGTAATGATTCTTAAGCAGAGGATCCCCAAGAATTAATTGTTTTCTACATTCATCAATTTTAGTCTCTTGTGACTACTCCATATTAAATCACTGGAAAATCAGTCAAAAAGTCCCGTTAGTGAAACATGACAATCCAAAGATATTAATTAAAATGTAATATTTTAGTTTAACATTAAAATTTCAATTAGTATCTTATAAACCAATACTCGCATGTGTGCTTAAAACAACAAATGTTTCGCGTTCCCGTCCAAATCTTAAATGCTAACATTTTAAATTTTTCTTTAGAAAACCCGACAGGAGATGGATTGTTGTGTGGGACCTCACAGGGGTCAAGTGTGGATGCACATTTACATTTGGGGTGAACTGAAAATCCCTGCATGAAGTGTTTATTCTCTGAAGGTCTGTAAGTATTTCACTACAGTTTTATAGCACTGTAACAAGGTAACAGGTTCAAGGACAAGATTAAGTACAAAGCTAACCCTTTGATTCCAAAGACGTATTCTCAATTCTCTGGATACGTTAATTGCAACGGGAAGAAACCGTAACACAGGGGCGTATATAAGGTCACCATGGGCTTAACCTCTTACAACCCCTCCTTTGTATTTTAAAAAATATTTTGGGGATAATGAATTCATTTTAATAACAGGGATTTCAAAATTTAAAATTATTATGAATGAAATAAATTTAGATCGAAATAATAATAATGCGGGGTACCAGCATGGAAGGCTAATATGGTTAAGGGTATTTTCTCCGTGTAGCCATGTAAAAACAAAATTTAGGCATTGTTAATGTTAATTTAGTTCTCTCGTGTTTAATGTAATGGAGCTAAAACCATGCATGAAGTTAGTCATTTAATGGAATTATTAAAAATTATACGCGAGATTTAACGTCGCGTAATAGTTGGAGATCAGTCTGAGTCAAATCGAAACCAGCTGTTACACTCGATATATATCGACTGAAGGTGTATGTGTGGTGCGGACTTTAATTTGGTTCAAATAATTACGGGAACTGCCATTAGAGACCAGGAAGAATTTAGAGAGTTAAACAGCATTTGCATTCATCCTCATTGCATCTTTAAATATTGGGAATATATTCGGACATACCACAAAACTTAGGAGTGTATACTTCATTTATAAAGTTACATGTCCGAGTGAATAAACGGACGAGTGTGAAATTATCGATCGGACTGTCATATCGGAACACGGACCATGTAATACTTAGTAGCCATTCAAGTACCAGTTTTAAGGTGGCTACTGAATGGAAATTTCCTACCTTAATTTTCGGGATAATATATGTTGGCAACAACATATATTATAAACATCTTTGTTGGGTCCGCAAGGATTATCATTGGCGGCCGGTAGGCGGGGTTTGCTCGGTGTTACCGCGTATAGTCAGAGTAGTAGCGGAGCGTGACGGTTGCACTGGAGCTCGCGGTGGACACAGCCCGGAGTTCATGGTGCTACTAATTTTTTGGTAATTTACTTTAAATGTTTTTCGCATTGCGCAAGATCGTTCATTGCATTTCATTTCACTCTATATCACTTTCCATTCAGTAGGATCCTATACACAACCTTGATTAATTCGTGGCTCGTCACTGTAATTGTTGTAATAACGAGGATAGGACATTAACCAAACGTAATAATAATGAAGCAGTTCCCATTAAATTTTTGACATTTTGATTTTTTATAATTAAATCTTTCCTGAGGGTAGGGCTGCCCCCTGTTTTAGAAACTGCCTCATTGCACGACTTCGCAATAATATGCACATTTTTCACTTCTATAGTTTGTTACTTGTGTCGAATTTGCTGATTGCTAATTATCTAATTTTCTTTCATTAGGATTTATTCAGTTTGATTGTTTTAATTTTGTTTGTGATTATTCTTAACGCTGTAAGTGATTGTAAGTTAATAGTAATTAAGTACATTGTAGCAAGTGGGTGACATGAACGATATGAAGTAAAGAATTAGTGTTGGTGTGAAGCGAGGTATTACTTCCCTTTTTACAACAAAACAACATTTCTTGCACACCTTTATTTATTGTGTATGCAGACTGATCGTATAGCAATACTAAGACAGGGCCAACAAGTACAACACAGTACGACATTCTTTTATTGTTCTCGTAAAGTGACTATCAGCCAACCAAGATTTTGCATCTTTTTAATCCTTCTAATAGTGTTGTCAGATAGCCTAAGTTTCGACGTGCCCATACTTGCCTTACGTAGGTCAGCATTACGTTGCGCACTAATTGTCAAGTTACTGTCCTAGTAGTATTGCAGTCAGATCCATAATTTTAGTAGCCCGATACTATCTTTTATTTTTGTAGACCCTTGTCATTACTGAAGGCAACACACACACACACACACACACACACACACACACACACACACACACACACACACACACTCTTCTGAATCAGCCCCGTCACATACACAACCCGGCCCGTTGCACAGTGTACGAACTGCATTAAAATGGATTATTGTGTGAACTTAGATAGAAATTAATATGGAAAAGCCAATGATCATAAACAATTCCATGAATAGCATTTTGTTAGGCAACACACACGACTTCCTTTGACAATATTCACCACGTTTTCGGTTAATGAACTCAAGTTCTACAAGTGAGGGCCCGAAGATTGTTTTGTTGTGGCATGCCTGCCAACGGAAGCATAAATTAAAGGCCAAAACAGTGAAAGCCGGGTACATATGCTTCATACGTTTGTTTACGCGCAGCCTAACTAGAAGAATGCCATATTCTCCCTTTCGAGCAATATACACGAGCTGTTTTTTAGCCTCTCTCAATGCAATCTGTGTTCCTGTACACTGATCTGCGAACTGCTTTTATAATTTTTCTACTCTTCCATTCTCTAATAATGCGTGGGAAAAAGGAAAACTTCAATCTTTTCGTTTTCGATCTACGTACCTGCCCCAATAACACTAGAAGAGAACCTATGTGTACGTAGTGCCGTACTGAACTGCAGACGAAGCTCAGAAATGTTCTCAATGGCATGCATAGCAAGGTGGAGGAGAGTGAGAGATTACCGCCCAATAGAAATACTGGTAATTAATAGCATTTGATAATTAAACAGAATGAAGTTCACTGCAAGCATTGACCATGCCAATGCACTAAATGTTACACAATCTTAATCTTATTAATTATGGTAGCAATGTATGTACGCAGTTGGGTGACAACATTTATACTTAGGCCATGGGTAGAAATTCTCCACGTTGAGATTTGCTGTGTGCTTGTAGCTGACGGGAGGCCAGCGAGCAGGCCGACGTTGGTGGCTTGTTCCAGCTTAGGATTTTCCAGGTTCGTTTCCGGTGAGGGGGGAGAGGGACAATGGCGAGTGCCAGGCACAGTGCAGTGCACAGCGTGAAATAAAATATTCTAATACTACTGGCATTTGAAGTAATACGATGCAGTCAGGAACCTTTAAGGCCCTCATTACAAAATAGCCTGTTGACAAATAAACAATACATTAGCTGATATAGTCACATCTGACGTAATATGTTTAATTGACAATCAAAGTAATAAATTACCAATGAATACAAGACAGTTACACAACTAGCATGGTAATTTTTGTTTATAAAAGTAAATATATTAACTATTTCTCATTTTATTTTCAATTAATCTTGTGTATTTTATCTTGAAATATTCAGTTAAATCACTTATCTGTGATATAAGAAATTGCACGCTTGTAATAAATGGTGCAAAGGATGTTTATACCAATATAAAAACCTAAGAAGACATTTATTTAATGTGTAGTGTAATTATTTTGATTTTAAGTAGAGTTTTAGAAATGTATTGGCTGAGCGCTGTACGTTGGAAGTCGGTTAGGACAGCTCACATGGGGAAGTTGATGACCTAGGGGAAAAAACCCTGCAGTTGAGCTTTTGGAGCGCGCGCGCGCGGGTGGGCAGGAAGTGACGAGTCGGGAGCAAGTGGGGTAGCTGGCCGGGCGGCGTCGCTCTGCATCAGTCGGCATGAGGATCGCCAGATGGAGGTTATAGATTTGTGTGTGGCAATCAAAATGTTCAAATGTTTGTTAAGCTTATGGGACTTAACTACCGGGTCATCAGTCCCTAAACTTACAAACTACTTATGAACTAACTACAACTAAGGACGGCACAAATATCCATGCCCGAGGGGGGATTCGAACCCCCGACCGCAGTGGCCGTGCAGACCGTGACTGGAGCGTCTCAGTCTCCTCGGCCACCGCGGCTGGCTGTGTGGCAATCGTCACGTGTGGTTGCTCGTCTTAGACTGCACCAAGTTGTGCATCACATTGAATTAACGTGACTGATTTGTTAATGTAACACGTGTCGTCGCATAGGCATGAACAAACGGTGTTTGAGACAGCCACATGGTGTAAAAACAATTTGCGACAAATATTCATTTTGTCTGGGGGCTCACGAGCTATAACGTTTTTTGATAAATGTGTTGACGTACAGACGTATCAGCAACAGGGTTTTAATATAGTGAAATAAACAACATAAAGTGAACTTTCACGTGTTTTCAAAAATAGTAGTTAGTACACCCTTTTCTCTCATGAACTTGATTTTATTATGAATTTGTTTTGTTGATCATATGCAGGGAAGGAAAGCTGCGAACGTGTGGTATCATCCCCTAGAAAACGAGTCAAACAGTAGCGATCACAGCTACAGTGTTTTTGCATGTTTAGGAATTTGGTTCGCAGCTGGCGGTTGTGAGTTTTAAAAAATTAAACTTTCCCTATTTTAAACTCTCACCCCGACCTTCACCCTCCCAAGTCCCATCGTTTGAAGTTTCAGATATCCGAAAACTTAGCACTGCCCAAAAGCAGAAGCGGCCTGTGCTAGGAATGGGGGCAGGGCGCTAGCGCCAAGGAATGCTAATGTGGGCAGGCTCGAGCGATCTGCCGCTGCTCCACAATGATGTATCTCCCGACATACAATGCAAATACCGTGTCGCAACACCGCTTCCGTCCATTGTAGGCGCGCGGCGCAGAAATGCGGGAGCCGAATACCGCCGCTGACCTTGCCCCCCCATCTCTAACTGCTATTGGAATTTCTGACGAGAAACACTCTGCACTCTACTGGGCCCCGTGCAGAGGCCGAGGTGGTTAATTTTAGAAAGGAAAGCTGATCGATAACCAGGTCAAGTGGGACACATGACGATCCTGAGTTTGGGGCGATATTGTAACTATTCCGTCGTCAGCGTCATTTCATAGAACAGAATCGTGAATGGTTAACCCTTGGATGATTAACAGAGGTGTTTTGGACCCGACAACCTTTCAATTTATCCATAAATTCATTAGGTTCTTTGTAATCCCTGAAAATACTGTTCTTTAGACAGAACTTCATTTGGTGGAAATAAAATTATTTACCTTTATTCATTAATTTTGTGATATTACACGTCTAATGCATGACAGGGGTCTCAGACCCCTTAGTGAACTGATTTTCGAATGGTTTACTTCCCTTCAATCTCAATGCCACGTTATATTGGCAATTTGGACTACGCCGCTATTGTGGTCATTATTAAGGAGTCAAACACTGTTAACGCTGCAGCTGAATCTTCTTTTGAAAGGTACGTCTATGTCTTTACGCTGCAGTGGTTCCATATGAGCGTAAGTTCAGTTTCATAAATAGAACAATTATACAATAAACTTTCATTCTTTACTTTCAGCATGGATGCCGTATCATCTGTGACAAGTAAAAGATGATCTGAAGTCAGAACAACGGATAGATATTTCGTATCAGCCATTTCTGCATGGCTTGGAGATGAAGCTTTGTTTGATGAAGATGACAGTGCTTGAGAGACTGATTGTCCTCAGTAGAGGGGTTGGCAATTCATATTATGGACAAACATAAATGTAGCAGCCATAAATGCCGTGTGTTAGTTTTCAGAGCAATACGCCAACTATCAGGGAGGCAGATTCCAATAAAGAAACAATTTTTCTCAAGGAATTAAGAGAAGAAATGATTCGTCCTCACGTGGAAAATAGAGTTACCAATGCAAGCCTTCAGAAGAATGTTCTACATGCCATGGCACGCAGATTTTAGAGACTCGAATATCACCAAAAAGATGTTTCAAGTGCCCCACATCGATTGGACACACAAATCGCTCACACATGCAGTGAATGCAACAAAAATATTTGCAAAGAGCACAGTATAATTATTTGTAATGAGTGTCTCTTGTAATCAAGTGAATTTGTCTTTTACTCAAAGTAAATTTGACAGTTTGTAGTATCTCTCAATAAATAAAAATGACGTCATTTATGCTATTGTATTTTTTGTACTAAAATAAAGATCATAGTATCATTACAGACATTATGTTATTCATTCAGTGTCACCAAACCCTTCCAAATTCGAATTATTATTTTAGTAACTGACATTTTCTGTATTTTTACGACTCCTACCACTCATGTATCCAAGGGTTAAATTCGACTGATACGAAAAGCTCTAGAAAATTAAAATGACGAAACACACACACACACACACACACACACACACACACACACACACACACACACATACACATACAACAAAAACAACTGATAATACAAGGTTATTCTTACAATAAAGAAGACAGCACTTTTGATTATGCTATTTACTAAATAGCGCCGTTACCGACTTCCAACCTTTCAGTTCATCATCAAACGGCTGTTCACGTCCACATAGATGCCATTTACATTTTTCTAATGCAGATAATTTTGTTTGTAGCGAAAACTCTTTGGTTGTGTGCCCTACAATACAAAACATTGTTTGAAATTGCTTACTCGAGGATAAATATGACTTACGATACTGACAAATGTTTTCAACAAACTTTTGCGATAGAATTTTGCTTATTATTCATTTACTTAAGTGGAAAAGTCTGTTCCATTAAGTTGTATCGCTGATTACTGCTATTGTTACAGCAATGTGCACTTTCTGAATCACTTATGTGAAGCAACATAGCACGATTAACCACACACACACACACACACACACACACACACACACACACACACACACACACACACAATTTTATATACACCCATAACTTTCCAACCCAATATAGCCCACCCTTTTATCATTATCAACTCTTAAGCAACAATGCAACCAATAAAACCATTTTCGAAGAGTAATTATTGTTCCGCATTTAGCGTTATATTCTTCAAATTACGAAATATCTATCAGATCGCTATAAATCCGTGCCCGAAACCTTCCTCAGGTATAAGTTAGTAACTGTACAAATATTTTAAGTCTCTGCGTCTTGTCGTTCGGACGTGATAAGAGTACAACGAACAGACGTTCACATTAAGATATATAGATAAATTGCTATCCGATCGCCATAAAACCGTGCCTAAAGCCTTCCCCGGATAGACATTAGTAACTGTACAAATTTTTAGCTCTTTATGTCTTGTGGTTCAGACGTGATAAACGTACACCGAACAGACATTCACATTTATAGATATAGATTACTGCATGTGGCGAAAGTAGCGTTGTTTATTATTTATGTTGTAAATTCGAAAGAAGCTGAGTGAAATTTTGTAGAAAGGCTGCATTGGCCAATTTTTTGTTCCTTGAAAACGTGATGTGATCTGTGTTTATGTACATAAACCTATTTCTTCAAACAAATTCATAGGGCTGCCTTTATCTGCATAATGCAGTATTTTGATGTGATCCTCAGTACTTTTTATTTTATGCTTGATATGAGTTATGTGCATGGCAAATGCAAATTTTGATGGGTTTTCGAGGCGTATAGCATCTAAATGTTCTTTAAAACGAACGTCAAAGCTTCTCCCAGTTTGTACGCTCGAGTAAGCAATTCCAAACATGTTTCGTATTATGCAACATATCGGATGGTTGTAATTAAACTGTTCCGAGTGCTGCATTGCAGGCTGTGAACATCGCAGTAGTTTGCAACTTCGTGGTTATGTTCAGTAATCGTCGCCCTCGCAAAATGAAAATTGTAGTTACCTTCTGCCACCATACGAAAATATGGCGCTGTAAGGGGGTCAGAATGTGATATGTTTTCTGGATTGATATCAGTATGCTGTTTTTCTTCTGGTGACTGTTGCTGATGTAGTTTGTGAAATGACTATCGGTGCAAATGTTGAAGTTTTCCGTACGAACTGCAGTGGCTATAGGAAGGGAAAGAGCGTGGTGCACTGCTGGGAAAGTTGTTCCAAATGTTGGCAAATCTATGTGACTTAACTACTCTGTTTATCATGAAAATCTTCCCACCCTACATAATTTAGAAATTATGCATTATGCCCAAAAAGGACGGAAGTTAAACATCCTGGAAGAATTTGTGATATCAAAGCGGGTTTATTTTAAACACCCGAGACTTCTAAACGATCAGTTGACCTCAAAAAGACCAAACATTTATCGATACTTTTATGGAAACTTTCAAGTAATATTTCTGTTATATACCTCGGCAACCTTTCAAATTTTTTCCATGTAATATTTTGTATTTATGTAAATAGTTTCCATATTTGAAATTAACAACTGTTACCCGACCGACCCAACACCTACAGTTTTGTGGCGCACTACGCTTTATTGCCGCCGGTTCCTTGCAGTACTAACATTTCAAAGCTGCCCCAGACAGTACCAATACCGACACTTGTATAAATGAGTTCAAGACCTAGTTTATGGTACAGGGACATCAGACAAGGTAAATCTCAGAATATAAATTATTTCAATAGACATTCAGTTAAACAATGCATCAATTTGTTTTTGAACGGTCAACGTTACCGCAGATCAAGGGATTACACTATTATTGTCTCTAACAAAGAGAGGACGCCTACTTTTCATCACGTAATTCTTTCAAATTTATGGTACATGTAGGGCGTGGTGAGACACAAAAGTGCTTTAAGCGGGAACTCCAAATGGCCAAGCGTTTAGGGAATAAAAAGTTTGATACGGATCTATCACCATATGCATCTTATCAAATGTCCCTGTGACGGCTTGTTTAGGAAGCGGTGTTTGGCTAAGACGCACACAGTGTACTCTAACGCACAACGAGGTACCGAAAACTCTTCGCGAATTATTTACGAAGTGTTTTCATCAACCCACCACAAAGTTGGGGAGTGCCAAACTACTTTTGACGTCTTACGAAGAACAGAAGAGACTGCTGATGGGAAGTGCCAATCCATGAAACCACAAACGGAACGAAATTACAGACTAATTACGTGGTGCTGCTGCTGCTGCAGCAGCAGCAGCAGCAGCAGCAGCAGCAATGAGGCATGCAACGATCGAGGAAAGTCCCATACCACCCTTATGTGAAGGAAGATGCTTACTTTTCAAGATTTCTTTGCCCCGCTTTTTTTCATTACATCTGCACGTATGATTGAAAAGTTATTTTGTTATCATCCGGTACTACAAATATTGTTTCCTTTATCTGCCATAAAAAAAGGGCGGTAAAATATCGGATTCGTTTTGAGAAGGTCGCGGGTTCAACTCCACCCGGCGGCAATTTTTTTCCCTGCTCCTTGGCAACGCGTACACCTACATACTGTTACCGTAGGGATTGTGAAGGCAAGATTAGATTAATTACAGCACGCACGGAGGCATTTAAACAATCATTCTTCCCACGCTGAATTCGTGAATGGAATGGGGGAAAAACCCTAATAACTGGTACAGTGGGACGTACCCTCTGCCACACACTTCACAATGGTTTGCAGAGTATTGAGGTAGATGTAGACTGACATCAGCACCACCAAGCTCAAATTAAACTCACCATTATTCATTTTTGCACCTTATGTACCGTTCACAACCCGAGTTTGCTAGATAATATGCTTGTCTTGCCACGTTGGCGGCCGCGGCGTGGTCAGTGTGACGTAGTACTGGCTGTTAGAGCACTGTATAGTATATCTAGTGCTTTACTGGCTGCTGTGAGGCCTTGTCTCAAGGTGGTGTTGCCCAGAGCCGCCTGCTGTGGTCGCCGGCGGCCACACGGCAGCCAACGTGTTAAATAATCACGTCCCATGCTGATGTGTGCATATAAGTACAAAATAACATATGTGATATTACGGTTAATTGTAAATTAAGTAATGTACGCATTGCCAAGGAGAAAAAAATATTTGCCGACGGGCGGAATCGAACCCGCGAACCTTTCAATACAAATGCCATCTCTTACCGTTGAGCTAAACACCTCTTTTTCAACTCCCCGCCACAGGGACGTTGCTAAGATGCTTATGGTGACAGATCCGTGCCAAAATTCCTTTTATTTCCTAAACGCTTAGCCATCTGGAGTTTCCACGTGGGGTGCACTTTCATATATCACTACGCCCTACATGTAGCATAAATTTGGACGAATTCGGCGATGGCGAATAGGCGTCCTCTCCTTTTAAGACACCCTATGGCTGCATTTAATCTAAACACCCTCTATCACAATGTAGGTAAAACATTAGTACCGTTACATTGTTACAATTCCTTATTACCGATTTCAGCATTATTTTGTAGCTAAAAAAATTCATTTTTTTGAAATAGTGTAATGAAAAAATTGTTAAGTTCTGTTTCATTTTCCATCGTTGTCAGATATCTGAAGAGCCCTAACCGGGCGAAACGGGTCATTTAAATAAACATTTTTGCAACCAAGACATTCTTTTATTCAAGAACTGTGGTTATCAGTCCTTAGGCTTACTACTTTAACTTATGCCAAGGTCAACAAATACACCTATGCCCGAGGGAGGACTCGGACCTCCGAGTAGCGGCGCGCTCCGCAGCTAGGCGCCTTGGAACCGCGGCTGGGGAAAGCTGATAAAACGGAAGAAACGGCAGCGCTGCATTGCAGGCATGTCGCGTCGACAAAAATAGCTGCCAAGAGGCCCCTTGTCAATAAATAGGCTAAAGGGTATGATAAAAATTTGAAGAAACGGGTAAACTGGGCGGTGTAGGAGGGAGAGGGAGGCGTCCCATTCACATGGCGGTTGTAACCGATCGTGCAACTCATGCCTCAAATTCCGCAGCCAGTGCTCGAGCTCTGGCACGGGATTTCTCTCTCCAAAGATCAACAGTTCACGTTTCACGGCACATTTAACACAAATCCCCACGAGATTCGAAATGTGCTCTAAATGCAGCCCCAGCATAGGCCAAGACACCGTGCCTTTGTCCGCTTTTTGGCATTCATTGAAATGGTTTACGGCAGTGCCGCAGTGGATACACTGGTTTCAGTGAGATCACTGAAGTTGAGCACTGTCCTGCTTGGCTAGCATTTGGATGGGTTACCGCCCGGGTCTGCCAAGCGCTGTTGTCGAGCTGGGTGCACTCGGCCCTTGTACCAACAATTGAGGAGCTACTTGTTTGAGAAGTAGCGGCTCCGGTAGAGAAACCCAACGACGGGATGTAGTAAGGGGCGCTGACTAGACCCCGTCCCCCTCCTTACGCCATCAGGTGACGCCTCTGGGTGAAGGATGACACGGCCGTCGGTCGGTACTCTACAGGCCTTTCGAGGTCCGACAAGGAGACCACATGGGTATAGAATTTTAGAATTGTTTTCACATGTTGCGTGAAGTTCAGAACACCAATAACAATCACCCAAAGCCTTCCATGTAACTCTCAAAAATTATCGAGAAAACCGACTGTGAAGGCACAAACCACGTTCTGGATGCTCTTCTGTGGATGCGGTGTGGAAATACAAAGCCCACGTGGCTTTCATCATTTCTTCAGGATTTCCTGTATTATGCCTGACTGCTGCCCAAAGCAGTACTGAATGTGGTCTATCATGGAATCAGTCAATCTTCCTTTGCAATCCAATGTTTTCATAGCATTAGTCTTTCTCTTTCGTATATCACACTTTATAAATAAACCAAAGTCACGAAGTCGCATTGTAACTTGATGAAACCAGACAAACATTTTCGGAAAAATAGTGTTTAAAGATATCTGAATTCATGTCACATAAATGTACTGCCAAAAAGTGTATGATCAGCCATTAGAAACGTGTAATGTAACAAAAGCGCAATACCCGATCTCAGAAATCTAAAAACTAGTTACAAATCTACTAGAGCTTTGTACGATACGTCATTTTAAAGATGAAGTGTGACGGAGTATAATAAGCCAATAAAACGAAAATCGACGTTTTAATCCCAAATCCGGTTCTGTACCCCCTTGGCTTAATGATAGAACAGCGCCATTATCTTGTAGTTGTCAGTGCTAACGGGCCAGCAAATCAACTTTTAAGTACGTCGAAGGTATCAGTCAGTTAAGTGTTACGCAATGTTGCGTTAATTGGGCAATGGCAGCAGACAGACTAATGCCACCGCCAACAGCAGGACTTCACCTGCAGCGGCTCTCCTGTGCTTGGGAACATTCTGGGTTCACCATACATGACAGCAAAATAGTTGCTAAGTGTGACGATTTCCTATCTCAATTTGTAGGAACTGATAGCAGCGCTCCAATTAGGCATGGACTCCACGAAGCATGCACGCAAATCTTCGACAAGGCACTGTGCAGGCTGGTGATGTTGTCATTATTGTGGAGCTGTTTTCACATGAAAGGGTGCTCTGACAGCTGAAACGAATACTGGCTATAAATTGAAATGGCCGCCTATATAGACCATTTGCAACGATCCTATTTTTATGGTTGACAACGCGCAATGTCGCTGGGCCTCAGTTGTTCGCAAACGGTTTGAAGAACTTGTTATATCTCGGGCCCACAGTGTTAGAAATGTCGTATATTGACATAATGTGAAGGGATCTCTGATTTATGTATGCTGGATAAAGGGTAACGGAGCATACATAAATCAGAGATCGTAATATAATGTTAAAATCAACCAAAGACGAAATAAGGTAACCATGTCAAATGTAAATGTATAATGTCTAATATACTCCAAAATTTCTAATTAAAAAAATTTAAACCATAATTGCTAATAACAACATAGATGACAGAAATAATAAAGAAAATAATGCCATATCTATTAACTTATAAGTTTCTCTCTGAAGGAAAAAATTGTAAATATTTGTAAACGTATTGGACAATCTCTTCACATTAGGTTTGAAGAACATTTGGGGGACATTCCAGCAATTGATTTGGCCAATCATTTCCAGACAATCCTTTCGAAAATCTATGAGACAAAAATAAAGAGGTCATTTCGTTCACAAAATCCTACCCCTCCAACAATTTGTTAATCGCAAACGGCTATAGAGGTGGCATGGCTCAGTATTCCTGCAAGGAACTTCAGTTACTTGAGTCTATGCCACGTTTCAGATGCTGCGTTTTGCCAAGCCAAAAGGAGGTTCTACATCGTATTATGAAGTATCCAATTACTTCTGTCACAAACTAGAGTGCTGGATGGAAATTAGTGGTATTACCGCTGTAACACGAAGGACGTGCATTAAATAGTACGTGGGATGTCTGTAGCTAAAAGCAGACCGTCACGTGGTTTAGTACAATGAGTGGCATTGGGTTGTGTGACTTGCGTTGCGTACCGCATAAACGCACCAAAGAACAGTTCAAGAGCCCTGCCAGTACGTTTGACAAACACGAACAATGAGCACAGATCAAGACGAAGTGGCACATGATCAGAGCACACATCTGTGTTTCAGGGAGTGCGTGAATCTTTTGGTGATGCAGTATTGCCATATCGTAAAGTGTCATATTGTGATTAGTTGGTTCGGTGGTGGGAGTAAGGGACTGAACAGCTAGGTCATCAGTCCCTTTAGTTAAAAATTGCGTGTTCAGGAGATGGTGCAATTAAAGGTGCGCTCGAAATAAGAATATTTTGCTAGTATAAAGAGGAGAAAACTAACTTTTAATGGAATTAAGTTATACTAGCGAGACGAAAACCAACATGGAAAACAGAATTTTGTAACGCACAAACCGACAGCTCGATAACCCCGACTCATTAGTGACTAGCATGTACTGACCAAAGTCTTTCGGAATGGTAGCGGTGTCATTCAAGGTCGGCCCCCTTTGGTACGACAGCGCCACGGACAACGTGACAATTTAGTTCCGTAATAGATATGGATCACTGATGGACTGAGCGTTAAGAGCCATTTAAATGCTCAGACATTCGCATCGACGCAGTGAACAGACTGTTTACACAGATCACTGCGAGTAAGTAGCTGACGAAAGATTGTTACTGTGTTCGAAAGTGTGTGAAAGTCAGTGCATGTAAACGCTACAGAGACCACATTTGCAGACAGAGCGTTGCGTCTTTGACTGGCGGTGTAGCATTATTTCCGTCTGCCACTTTCTCGAAAAGTGTAACAATGATTAATTCTTTGCAGGATTCACGTAGTTATACACGAGAATTTCTTTACTTTGGGCCCCGCAGTGTGGAATATGTCGTTTGGAGGCATAATTTTAATTTGCGTTTATACCTTTTTACATTGCTCGTATAATGAATGCTTTATTTATTACAATGAGCTCATTTCGGCTCTTATTGCCATCATCAAGTTTTATACAATGCCATTCTAATCTGTCATTTCTGCTTCAGATGTTACTGATTTTATGAAATTATGATTGGCTTATATACCTTTAACATACGTTTTATTTTCTCGCTCAGTAAAAATGACAGCTATAGTCAGTGTTTCAACGAATTTCACATTCTCGTCACCTAATTCCGGCACTTTTCATGAAAAGTCTCATTAATTTACTTTTTGTGCACAGTATGCCTTTTGTAAGTAAAATATATGTACATTTTACGTTCTCTCTCTCTCTCTCTCTCTCTCTCTCTCTCTCTCTCTCTCGTACGTGAAACTGGTAGGCCCTAATGCTCTCTCTTCAGTTTCCCACGAACGCGAAAGAATGTCGTTGAAACACTGACTATAGCTGTCATTTTTACGAAGGCAGGAAACAGAAGTATGTTACAGGCGTATAAGCCGATCATAATTGCATAAAATCAGTAACATCTTAGAAAGGACAGCAATAAGAACGTCATTAAATACCTGATGGCAATAAAAGCCGAAATGAGCTCATTGTAAATAAAGCATTATACTAGCAGTGTAAAAGGTATAAACATCTGTTACAATTATTCACTTCACAGAGTTATATAAATTATTGCGGAGTTTATGTAAGAGTAAAGAATATAGTCACCGTAATAAACCAAAGCGGGTTACGAACAACTAGTTAGCAAACGTAATAAAACAGAACCTGATGCGGATCGTGGAATGGATGTGAAGAAAATTGAGGACCTCGCAAGCGCCTACTGAAGGGAACTAAACAGTTGAGTCAAAATGCTTAGGATCTGGAAGTGTATTTTCAAGCATTGAGGTACCCATATTTGTTCTTTGTAACTTGAAAAATAGTGAGGTCATTTCAGGGCGGTGACTATTTGTCGAAGTCTGGTATGAATTAGCCAACCATTGTTTTTCAGCGCTTTTCGCCGCTAGCTGTTCTCACCCGTGTGATTTGCTCACGCCTTGCGGAATTTTCTTGCAGCACTGAGTAGTGTGAGTCTTCGGAACGCATTAGACTTACGATTTAAGCTACCAACAATTCGTAGCTTTCGGCAGCAGCAATGCGTATTTTGAAAATCTCATTACATTTGTAAATGTAGATCGCCTCATGAAGTAATCTTTTTTACGTGTGATAAGATACACATCAATTTTACTAAAATCAATGTTAAAACAATTTCTTTTCTTGAATAATACATTTCAAAATCCTCTTTTCTGATTTGTAACTACTAGAAAATGAATGTGAACTTAGTAATTAATGAGACAAATTATGCTCAAACGTTTCTGAGGTTAACCTATCATCAAAAAGAAAAAATGTAGAGATCAAGTAGACACTCGTGGCTGCATAGAACTACCGAATGTTGCCAACTGCGTGCCGGAGCGCTGTGCGCGAAGCCCCGGTTACACGATCGACTTCGTTATCTCAATTGACTACTCGAGACAATTGAGTCTACTGTAGTGCCCCTGGCGTGCTATTTTTGTACTGGGTCTCGTCTGTCGGAGTGGTCAATTTCGTTGACACTTTAGCACCAAAGTGAGTGTCGTGAGAGCTATATGCTGAACGCTGAAATTGAGGTTATGCGGAACTATCATTTATACGAAATAAGTAACAAAATGTCCGAACAATTAAAGACATACAAATTTATTTTTTCCAGAAAATATATTTTCCCGAAAAATCAATATCTAGAAAGCAGAAGATAGCGGTTATTTTTTGCAAGTACCAATATTATTAGCATCGCAAATTATGAAATCTTTTGCGGTTACCAGCGGGGTCTTGTTGTATTAAAGTCGCAACCTTTCAACAGATACCGTATCTATAACGTTCGGCTGAAGATGATGGATGTTGATTTCATTGGAAAGTTGCTACTAGATGACACCACTCGACTGATAACCGAACAAGATTTCATAGCTGAAATACGCCGTAAAAGCCTACAATAGCGTAACACCGCAAATTATTTTTCTCGTTACATAACTCTGGCACTTTTAGTGAAAAAATTTCCAATGAGTCACTTTTTGTGCACATTGTGTTCCTTTTCTCTGTACAATGCAGTACATTTTACTTTCAGACGTTTAATCTCGTACGTGAAACTGGTAGGGCCCTAATGTTATCTCTTCAGTGTCTCACTAACACTAAACAATGATTTAGAAACGAAAACATAAAATCCATTTTTCTGTGACTGGTGTGAGCTCAGGCAGATGTTCCCTTCCGATGTTAGCGGATGGTGCGGATCAACTAGAGCAAGCGATACTATGCTCTGGCCCCTGACGTCAGCGTGTTGTGTTGTATTGTTTTGACTCTAATTCTGATCATTTTCCTTTTGTTCCAAATGTGACATTACTTATAATACAAAATGATTCATGTACGTTCACCCATTCACCTACCGGAGCCCCGTATTTTCATTAAAAACACTGATAGCTCGAAACGTTGACAATTTTTAATGCAAACTGCTTGGTAGAACACTATTGCAAACAACACTGTGCGTATTGGGAACTTTCATGCGTATCGTATTGTTTCGTTTAGTATGTCGCGTCAATGACCTGAGGCAAAGCAGACGGGTGGTATCGTCCTGCAGTATTTGCCGACGCAGTATTTGCAGTCCCCGAATATGCAGTGCGCAACTTACTCCATAGCCACTACAAGGTTCGCTGTTTGCATATACATAAAGACGTGAGACGCACGCACTGTCTGCTTTAAACAGTGGTCTCTCCTGGAAACTGGCGAAACGCGCAGCGCATCGCCGCTACGCGGTTCGAACTTTGGGGGAGCATGGTATGGGGTTGTAAGAAGGAGCGTAGTTTTGTTCAAAGTAGTTTCGGGCGTGCAGCCGGATAAAGTTTACTGCACGGCTGCACCCCCGAAACTTCTTTGAACAGTCATTGCGCCGCGAAAACATGATGCACAGGAGCGTAGTTTATTTATTCTAATGGGGAGGGTTTATGGGTATGGCTCTACGCCCCTGATCGTATGGCAGTATTCCGTAATGTCACCAAAAAGTCCACATCTTGTATTTGAATTAAAACCAAGTACTGACACGCAGGAAGATATCTGAAGTGAACTATAAACCCAACTTCATTAGATACAACTATTGTAAATACCAGCAGTATGCCATCGACCCCAAGAGCAAAAATACCGGACGCAACGACTGCTTGATTATGTGAATCAGTTAGGCCTTGTCAAACACACTGAATAGGTAACTATGCAACTTCCCAGCTGCCTAAATAAGAAAACATATGACTCTTCCCTGCGAAAAGAGCTGCCCTTCCTTTATAACGCAGTCGACAGTAATGGAGGTACAGTCAGATACGTCATTCAATGTTGGTATCAGGCTTAAACGTAGTAGCGCATCGCTTCCAGGAGTTCTTGTTGTAGAATATCATTCTTTGTGACAAACAATAACTGCACATTAAGATACTCTTCTTAGTACTGTCATTTGGACCAGATATAGTTTCACCTGGAACAAAATTTTGTATGGATCGAGGAAGGATTCAAGCTGCGGCAGAATAGCCGTTCGCACAAAGTCGCTCAGCTGCGATGTGCGCTGCTGTTTGCAGTCGGGGATTCAAGTCCTCCCTCGGGCATGGGTGGGTGTGTTGTCATTACCATAAGTTACTTTAAGTTAGTGTAAGTAGTTTGTAAGCTTAGGACTAATAACCAACGTATTTAAGTCCAAATATTCAAATGTTTGTATAGCTTATGGGACTTAACTACGGGGTCATCAGTCCCTAAACTTTCAAACTTCTTACGAACCAGCTAATACTATGGACGGCACAAATATACATAGCCGAGGGGGGATTCGAACCCCCGACCGTAGTGGCCGTGCAGACCGTGACTGGAGCGCCTTAGTCCCCTTGGCCACCGCGGCCGGCGTAGTTAAGTCCCTCAGATTTACAAAAATTTGAAGGATTCAAATGGCTTTGAATGAAAATTCTGTTCATGTCTTACGCAAAATTCAAAATAAAAAAAATACAATGTTCTATGTTAGATCGTTGAGATTACTAGCAGCCGAAAACAAAACATTAATTTCTAGAGATGAATTAGAAAATTCACATGTGAATAATTGTCGGTTGTAATGTGCGCCGGGCAAGGAATCTAAGCCGGATTTCCCGCTTCTTTCGAGTGATCGCGCAATTGTTACGCTATCCGGTCACGCCTCCCAGAGCGACTCAAACTTCCACACGCTATACATTGCCTACTATCCTTGACTGCTTGCAATATTCATTGTTTCATTCGACAGCGGTAGTCACCGCGGTGTCCCTACCTTCAGACATATATGCATGTTTGTTGCAATGGTTCCACCGATAATACGGGCAGTGTACATCGTATTTAAATGCCCAACAACAAAATTTGCGACAATTGTAATTAAAGTCTCTCCCTGCGCAGGTCTCAGTCAAACGAACGACCATTCCTAGACAGGAGGCGGTGAGATATGGCGGGCTCTGATGTCCTAACGGTTAACGCGTGCCGCTCGCAAGGAGGAAGTGTGGGTTCGACTCCCGACCCGGCATGAAATTCCACGTGTTACCATTTAATTGTATTAGCTGATGCCGATTCATATTCGTAGATGCGAACAGATTTCTTGAATGTAAATTGACAGCTGTAGTAAAGCGCAGTGTCCTACATGCAGGCGCGACTTTTAGGACATTTACATTGGTTCCATCGATGAATAGGGACACTGCATGTTGTATTCAAATGTTTGTAAATCTATCGGACCAAACTGCGTAGCTTACAAACTACTTAAACCTAGGTAAACTAACCTAAGGACCACACACACACACACACACACACACACACACACACACACACGCCCCAGGGAGGACTCGAACCTCCACGGCGAGCAACCGCGCGCTCAGCAGCGAGACGCTTTAGACCGCTCGGCTACTCCACCGCGGCATGTTGTATTTAAACCATGTACGGACCGACGACAACCAAATTCTACCGAAAGCCGTCGGATTCAGAACCAGGAAGCCTTCGTTGTCCTCTTTGAACAGTACATCACGTTACATCTAAATTATTTCAAAGAACAATAAAGCAAAACTATTACACCATTTTTTATATATGAGTTGCAGCTTTCCTGTAGCATGTGACGAAAAGAAAGGTTTCTAAGATGAGTGCATAAAATAGTTCTGTTGCCTGTTTTAAGTATTAATAGCATAACAAAGCACGCAAATCGTTTGAAGAGTGCCGAAAGTGTCAAAGTGTTACATGCTACTAATAAAAGGAAAGCATGGTTGTGTACAATACTATGTCAATACCATACGCCTAAGAAAGGTGGTTTGACAATCCTAGTAAATACGCATGAAAGAATGGGCCATTTTTGTTGCGGCTTCATAGTTGGTAAGTTCATTTTTTTTTTTTTTTTTTTTTTTTTTTTTTTTTTTTTTTTTTTTTTTTTTTTTAAATCTTATAGTCAGCGTCACAACTGCAATTGAAAATGGAGAAAACCGAATTGCGTGCTGTTATGAAAAATTTTCCATTTAAAGCGTAGAGCTACTGCACGAATCGAAACAACTGAATGAAGTTCACACGGCTCCGCATTATTATTGAAGACCATTTACTTTCGGATTAACGGAATCAAGCATGGTCAACCACCGATGAAGCACGCTTCGGCCGTCCAACTCAAATGAATCAAATTACAAAAGCAATGATAATAGTAACGGAAGCCAGCAGAATAAAAATCCTACAGATCGCTGAAGCTGTAGGACTGCACGAGTTCATAATATCCTGTACGGAGAATTGACAACAAAAACGTTGTTAGCTAGGTTGGTTGCTCGTTTTTTCAGTGGAGCGAAGCCCATCTGCTGCTTTACTTCAGCACAATCTACGAAGTCTGTTCAAAAAATTCCGGAACTGAGACCACAAGATTATCCTACGCTTATATTTTACTTGTTGTGCTCTCGTCTCCTTCGCAATAGTCCCCTACAATATAGATTAACCGCTCCCAAGGCCGTTTCCACTTCCAGAAACATGCTTCTTGCAGGAGCGCAAGAAGCATCGTCTGCTAATTTTTAACTCGTCTATGGTCGCTAACTTTCGTCCTTTCAACGGGGTTTCAAGCTTTGTAAATAAAACAGATCATCAGTTGATATTCTCTTAAGGGACATATCGTTCTCATTTGAGGCGATCGAACGTTTCTTCACAGACTGCGAAGCTACGGTCATTCTGCTTTTGACTCCTGACCCGTGGAACGAACTTTGAGGCAACACAATGCATTCCAAGATGCTGTGTCAGGATTTTGTGATATGATGGAACTTCTGCAATATATCTAAGTCAGTCTTCGACTGGCACTCACAATTTCATCGGCGCTCTTGACATGGGCGTCCTAAACGAGGGTCACCTGTAACTTCCGTCCGACCATTTTTAAACCGCGTGATCCATTCGTAACACGGAGTATAGCTTAAGCATTCATCGCTTACGATTCTTGCAACATGTAAAGGTTTCCCTGGGTTGCTAGCAAAAGTTAATGCAGACGCATTGCCCCTGCAACTCTGCCATCACGAAATATGCACGCTATGCGACAACTTTGTACTTAATACAGCATTGGGTAATGAACAGTCTTACAATAATGAAACTTATGGCAGTTACACATTCGACACACGCGAATGCAGGTATGCCAGCTGCATCTCCGCTCCAACTCTCCATTGGCGCGATATTACCAACGTTCCGGATTTTTTCAGCAGACCTCGTATGGGGATATTTAGTAGTAATCCGCAAGTATTTGCACCAATTTTTAGCTGTTGAAGAAATCTGTATCTATCATGACAACAATTGATGATAGAGCGGTGAAAATACACCGAAGCAGGAAAATACCATTTTGTTAGCTGCTAAGGTAGTGATTGTTCTAAAAGGATTTCCAATGAATAGCAGTCATAAATTACTAGAAGAAAGGCAGAGCCCTAAGTGGAGCCTGTTCTGCTTCGTTGTTGGACTTGAATATGTGTTGGCTGAAAGAACATCAAGAGTGACATGGAAAAGTTATCAGCATTATGCACTATCCCACACAAATGTGCCAACAATGGTGAAGGTGCATGAATTGGGCTTTGAATTGGTTTGTCATCCACCGTATTCACTAGAGTTGGTCCCAAGTGACTGTCTCATGTTCGCTAAATTTTCCCTAGCCAGTTAGTAGCATTCAACGATTATTTTGCAATTATTGATATGGCGTCTGTTCTTTTCGGACATGGCCGAAAGAACAAACACCATTAGTTGACAGTAACGGCCTTAAATTTACGACATCTAAATACTGAAACAGGCATTGACAATTTCAATAGGGACGCATTCAAACGCTCTATCCCTTGCGGGAATACAGAATATGCTGCGAGCGAGAAGAATGAATGGACGGGCGGGCTAGAAATTGAAAATTTCGGTTGGAAGGGAAGCGTGCCTGGATAGTCTAATTGGTTAAGGCGACTGCTGGCTTGAAGCGGGAAATCCGGGTTCGAATCCCGGCCCAGTACAAATTTTCAACTTTGTCGTTGAATTTGTTTCAACCACCCAAAACGGCCGAAATGTTTTAACATTTCGAGTTCTATTATTTTGTAGTTTGACAACCTTTTTTTATTTGTTTTAATTGGAAGAGAAGCCTGGAGGATCGCTGGACTAAGTGTATATCCCTCAAAGAGACTATGCCGAGGAATAAGGTGAGATGTTAATGAACTTTTTTTTTTTTTTTTTTTTTTTTAATATTACCAGAATTATCAAACCACCCTCGCAAACCACAGTTTTAATAGCTAGAAGTTCTTGGCTTATTAATCTCAACAGTTTAGTAGTGTTTTAAGTTTTGCCTTACATACATGTATACGTATGTATATTTACACATTAAAATGTTGTTCATCTGCTAGACAAACCTCTGACATACATGTACGACAAAAACCAAAAAGTTTTAACACTTACGTTCCCGTTGACGTTATGGCTACCACCTCGGAACATACCTGCAAAAGAAAAGAAATACATATATAGCATGCTGCATTATTTCTTCATGAGTGGCTGCTATTGCCGGCTAAGTTACGTTTTCCTTATCTCAATTTATTGCATCGTTCTGCGAAATACGCTTACGTTTTTGTTGTCCTTTGCAGGCCTCAGAACGCTGAACGAAACACAAAAAATTAAAGATTTTTTTGATTTGGCAAATGTTCATATTAGTGTTGCGAGAAGTACGGTACGTTCCGATACTTTTTTTAACCACACCAAAATCTTTTGTTACTGTCGAAGATGTCTTTTCATCTCTAATTTGTTTTTGCTCTACACAATATTTATAAAGCTGTATCTCCTACAGTAAATGTTGCACAGCAACATAATTTCGTACTTCGGTAGTATATGTTGGTGTCACGCAAACTTCCTAGCCATTAGACTATGTAATAGTTGAGTAGTAAATTTAGATCTCCGTCGGACGAGCAAATTTTACCAAATATAGTGACAAACTTAATCCCTTTACTTTAAATGAGGGTGAAAGTGAGAAAAAGTTTCTGAAAGATTTGAATTCATTTTTATAGTCTCCTAGAGTAGATGATTTCCCTCTGAACAGCTGAAATCTTTGGAAGAACCAGTCGTGAAGAAACTATCCCTCCGTTAGTGCAACATGTATGGGACGGTGGAAATACCCTCAGTCCTTAAGAAAAAGGTGCAGATATTAAGATGCAGCAGCATTTCAAAGTAACTAGCTACTATGCCACAGAGGACGTGTCCAAAAAATCTAATTCGAAGCTAGAACATGCAGCAATTTCAAGTTTTTTTTAGGTACAGAATTTTTCAGTCGTTCCCTTCGGATACCGTATGTTTGACGTTCGAGCGTTTCACCATTCGTACAAATATGCTTTCTGATGTGCTGTCGATAACAGTATGTTTTGCTCTATCATTGGCAACTAAATGTTTAAATTATTTCTGCATAGTATTGAAATGGCATTCGATGGACTTGCGGTACGCGTCTATTATGCACCTATGGATAACGGATATTCAGAATTACTATCCATCTACTCCGTCATTCACCATCATATTTAGAAAGTGAACTACTTTTGTGCGAACGGACACTGGGCATCTTCACTTCCACTCTTGCAGGAAGAAGAAAAGGCGGCCAAACAGCGCCGAACCCACGTTTCTGCCGCAATGACCGAAAACTGCCGCAATAGTAAATGAGATGTATTTTATCGGTTCTACGGAATGGAGACAAAATAAATACGGCAACAGAGATAATGGTGATGAAGCAGTTGGGTTCAGATAGTGAAGTAAGCTGGCAGTGCAACGCAACAACGTGACTTACCCCCAAGCAAAAGCATGGATAGCCACAAAGGTTGGATGCGGGACTGACATAGACCGAGGTGGTTGCAGCTATTGGAGTGTCCGAAAGTGCAATTTACAGGTCCTAGACGCGATTTCAGACAGCAAAGCCAATGTCATCAGCCCAACAATTCGTCGTTCCTTCATCTGTAGAGAACGTGGAACGATGCTGGTTAGGTGCAGGAAACATAATATCATGGTGGCGGACGAAAGATGTGGGCAGAGTCAGCACTCTGCATCAAAGGGTTAATGCTCAGCTGATGGCGTTGTTTGCACAGCGCAGATTCTACGGGCAAAAACATTTTCCCGGAGGTTTGTATACACTAACTGTCCTGGTCGAACTCTCCTTTCGTTGTACTGTGTTAAGGGCATTATTAGTTTTCGTAGAAGCTGTATCTAACAAGGGGAGGTCGCAGGATGGGTCTCATAGATTTGGCTTTAATTGTGAGAGAACACGCAGGTAAACGAACTTTTGAAATTCCGGAATAATTCACGTGAGTCGATCATAGGAGAAGAGAAAACGCTCACGAAAAATTGCCGATTACAGGATAACCAAGTTACGATTAACTTAACACTGTTTCTCAGCACAGTGGCTAAACAAATAGCTTATTTTGCTACTAGAAGTAACTTTCTATACTTTTTAGATTTCTACCCGTGACACCGACAAAATTCACCACTGCTGTTTCTAATAAATAAGAGTGTGAAACAACAAATAGTTTAGTAAGACGGTATTTTCGTACACACTGACGGCTTTGCTACCTGAGCCTGAGGATGTACAGTATCAGTCTGAAATTACAATATGGAGACAATGACAAACTTTATGTAGTCCTACAGAATGCGCGGAGATAGGAGCAACATGGTGGAGGGTACTTCGCTACGAGCGAGTCGTCTGCGCGATATCTGAGCATGAACGTCAAACGGCCAACGAGCACACAGCCACAGACATTAGGAAGATCTGTGCTGTGATTTGGCAGCGAAGTGTGGATTAGTAAAGCCAAAAGATGCAATAACATTTTAGCCTCGGAAATGAAATTCTTGAGTCGATGACCTGTTGCAAGAAATTGCATCGCAAAAGAAAATGATGATGGAACTAGAAACAAAAACCTATTTACACATGTACAGAACTACAAAAACTAATACAGTAAATCATCTACAATGAATAATTCAGGGAGCATCTAAGCATACACGTTACTGTCACACTGAACGTGCCATCTCGCTTTTTGGTCGATCACTGAAAAGATAGCAGGAGAATATCTTGACCAGCCCGTTACAAGCCAAGAGACTTAACACAAACGGTGAAAAGAGGCGAAATAGAACTACTAAAAAGTGATTATATATATATATATTTCTGACTTTAAAATCTTAGAAGCATGGAGAAAAAGTTCCTAAAATTGTAATTTGTTTGGAATTTAAAGTCTATTTCTCCTCACCAAAAACGAGCATAGGGTGGCGGCGGCGGCGGCAGCCTTTGCATAAAACGGCTGCTTTGGCATGCTGTAAGCCCACTTCTTGTCGATTGCATTGAATTTTTGACATTATGCGCGGCAAAGTTTCCGCTTCAGAAATTGTCACGCTCGGCGCGTAACGTAGTCCCCGGCATCTCGCTGCTCGGTTCAGGCGACAGCTGCATGACGTGCTCTGCTTCTCAATTCTCTGCGGTATTCGCTTTCGCTCGTTATAGTCAGGTTCAGCAGGCTGTTGGCGCATTTTCCGATTAAGTTCTACTGTCGGATGTGATACGGAGTTACTCCTTAAAAGTTCACCGGAGCACGCATTGGAATACTTATAACTGAGTAGCGGGTCGCAGTTTCGTACTGCTTCGTTGTTTGAGCGCTGAGACGAGTGCCTGGACCGAGAGGTCCAGGCAGAAAAATGGCTTTCTGAGTGAATACGGTTCACATCTCTCTCGGGCCTGGCAGATCAATTCTTTTTAAGGGTTTTGATAAACTACCACAGATAAATGCTAGGATTCATTCATTCATTCAGGCATCTTTCTCAGCTTTTCACATTTTGAAGCTTGCCTTCAGTGAAATGAAGTTACACGTTATCATTCTAGGCCATTCCTGTTCAGTAATTCCGGGACAGATGGCTTTGAATTTTTCAGAAGCCAGTTTTACAACACAGAAACGATCTGAGTCTTCCCACAATTTTGTTTGTTTCTTGAAAATAAAAAAAGGCCGACGACGTTTGCAAAGATATACTGTGCCAAATTTCGTACTGGTTAAAAATTCTTAAAAACATATGTAGCACTTTGCCATCTTACTCAAGTATTAGGATTAGATGGCGAGACATTTAAGAACAACGGACGAAAAGGTTTAAAATCGAAGAAAAAATATAAAATCTAACGACTTCAAATATGATTTACTGAATCTCATACAAATAACAGCTTCAGATTATTATTTAATTGGGTTGCTATAGCGTCAAGCAGAGATCCGTAGAGGTATAGTACGAGAAGTTGTCCTAACAGCACAAACTAACGGCGTCCGTCATGTTAGTTGCTCTATTGGTTTCTGGTGGTAGACGTTTGATCAAAAAGTAGCGCGTTTTACAAATTAATGTATCTTTCTGGTTCAAAAGGTAAAGGAATCCCAATTCATAAGAGGTCTCGTGCAAGGAAAGATTTGTGGGAATGCATTTCGTTCTACCTGTTTATTTCTACAGTAGTAAATACCAGTCATTTGACTTAACATTTCTATCAGTCCAAGTCGATAAGCTCTGATGGAACGCTGTGAAAACTTAAGGTATGGAAGCCGACGAAACTTTTTTTTTCCATATTCTGGAAGAAGACGTAGACAGAACATGTTTCTTCAGTCCATGGAAAGATTGCGGAAGCATCCTTTTCACATCACATACATACTATCTTGATTATTCTAAAGAAGTAACAAAAAGTTGATTACACAAGTCGTGTTGCTGGATCAAATACGCATATGACTACAAAACATCATAAAACGCCTTCCTGCCATTGTCTTATTCGAGAAAGCAACTTTTCCGTCCACAGGAAATGAATTTGTGGTTGTGTATGTGTGTGCCATCCCATTGCAGATGAATGTCCAAATGTTACAACCAAGTATTTGGGGCGTTGTCTATACTAATAGTTATTTAGACGTCATTTAAACATATCTTGAGTGCATACATAAACAGAAACGACATCACAGCAGAAATTCTTTAACTGATCCCACGCTACGAGTCCTTTGCAGCGTTTACACATTTCTGGGACGATTTTGGAGTATCACGTGGTGGCTGTTGGTTGACGCTAACAGTAAGTTTTTGTTCATCGCTCCTACTGAGTCTAGTACTTCTTTCTACAAATGGTCTTTACTTCGTTTTTTTTTTTTTTTTTTCCCGACGGGTTGTCAGAAATGTGTGGCAAAAACTGGCCGATGCTCACATTCATGAAGTTGAACAGTTCTGTAGTGACAATTTGATAAGGCGTATTTGCACAGCGCATTTTCGTATACAGACGGTGAAGCGAAAACCTGCTTTCAAGGCAGAAATTTACAAGTTCCAAGACACACAAAAAGAAATCTTGTACGAGGTTATGTCCCAAATCGCTGTGTGTCAAAGGACGTGAAGTCGCCAGCGCTCGAGTCCACTATTTCAGCAATGCGTCTGCCTCAAAGGTTTCAAATTAATCAACAAGTCTTTGGAGTCTTTGGCATAAATCACAAGTTGGCGGATGGTGTAGCTTCTGATGTGCTTTTCAGGTTCACCTATACCGTACAGTGTCCAAACAGGCTGCACCGGTGGCATCAAAACCAGATTATGTCTATGCCTATTTTTTGTGATACTATTAGCCCTAATTTATTCACAGTCGCAATCACCACCTGCATTGAGGTCGTCCCTCTCAGACGGGACCACCCAGGGTCCATTAAAGTCCAAAGTAACACAACCGAAGGAGAAGGCTAAGGCGTTCTAGAGTGACACGCACAGCGCGCCACAATCGCGTAGCCAAGTGTATGGCCGCTACGGCAACAGTGTTGTATGAGCCAGAGACAGCCAGTAGCTATGAGATAGCGGCCTGCTGTGCATGTTACGAGATCATCGTGATAACCCCCCCCCCCCCTCTCTCTCTCTCTCTCTCTCTCTCTCTCTCTCTCTCTCTCTCTCTCTCTCTCTCTCTCGTGTTGTATGGGGCTGCCTGCATTGCTGCAGCCCATGTAGCACCCTGTTTCGCAGCAAAGGGATAGGAGTCACATCCCGTGACGCGACAGGGTGCCCCTGACGTTCCTGTCGCCTCCCTTTCCATCAGCGAGCCTCAGTTTACTGACGCCGATGAGCAATCTATGGCTAGTTTTCCGGTTGGCGTTTTCGGTCATGCTCAGGGTGAGTGCTTTAAGTCGACTACAGTCTTTTGCACCTGCCACTGCAGTTGCGCCATCGTTCCCTCATCTTCCCCACAGACTTGTGTCACGTCCTTACCCGACGACGCGTCACACACACACACACACACACACACACACACACACACACACACACACACGAGAGGGGGTTCCGTGTCGTCGAATAAAGCCTGGCGATCTGAGTCGATTCTGTAAATATGCTGCCCGCTAAAGCAGTGTAATCGGTGGCCCTGATCTCGGGCAAGAAGCGAGCCACAGCTCGTTTCCAAGCGCCACCGCCAAGCGCCTTGCCTTAGAATAACGCCGTATAGTGGGCGATAGGCTGTTCCGTCCAGACGGGGCTCGTGCTGCTCATCGAGTCCAATGAATATCAATGCTATATTTTTTGACGACGTTACAGCGTTCATTTTTAATGAAATAAATCGCAATTTGCGATCAGTTATGGCTTCACTGTACTAGGTTCAGATGTAATACCAATGTGCGGCGAATGAAAATTTGTGGCCGGCCGGGATTCGAACCTGGGATCTCCTGCTTACTAGGCAGACGCGTTGACCACTCCGCCACCGAGGACACAGTGACCAGCCTGACTGCAAAGGACTCTTCCCTGCACGTCTCCCGCCACCCAAATCTCCATTCGCCACGCTGTCTCTACCTATTACCACAGCATATTTTGTTCTGTAATGCTTGCAGCCACAATACTGTATTCCCGCATCAGGGAGAACAGACCACGAGGTATCGAGACAATTGTCAGGAGCCCAGCCTCGGCTTGTATACAATTATATATATTTTTGACGACGTTACAGCGTTCATTTTTAATGAAATAAATGGAAAAAAAAATTGTAATAGGAAGAGAGAGCGTGGCGAATGGAGATTTGGGTGTGGCGGGAGACGTCCGGGAAAAGTCCTCTGCAGTCGGGCTGGTCACTGTGTCCTCGGTGGCGCAGTGGTCAACGCGTCTGCCTAGTAAGCAGGAGATCCCAGGTTCGAATCCCGGCCGGGCACAAATTTTCATTCGCCGAACATTGGTATTACATCTAAACCTAGTACAGTGAAGCCAGAGAGCTGTGTTATGTCTGCTCTAATTGATGTTGGTCTTCTCTATAGACTCAAAGTTGTCACCCGCGGAACACTTGACAGAATCAATACAAAGGCAGATCATTTACCACGCACCTTAAGGTGTGCTAGACTAACCCCACGTGCCGTAATCACAAGAAATGTCGCAGCAAATTTGGATAAGCCTCAGTTATTTACGGTGCTTACAATTACGAGCGCCTTTCGAAAGTTCGTGCAAAAGTAAAAACTACTAACGTGTTTGGGAAAAAACTTTTAGACTTATACACTTCGTCCAACGCTGTTCTAATTTGTTGATGTCTGTAACGGTACGGACCAAAAAAATGTTCAAATGTTTCTACAGCTTATGGGACTTAACTACGGAGTCATCAGTCCCTAAACTTACTTACTACTTATGAACTAGCTTATCCTAAGGACGGCACGAATATTCATGCCCGAGGGGGGACTCGAACCCCCGACCGTAGTGGACGTGCAGACCGTGACAAGCGCCTCAGTCCCCTCGGCCACCCGGCCGGCAGTACGGACCCTTTAACTAATTTCGGTTCAGGAGACGACTTATTCCTGCTACTTTTGGCTCGTTCCTGTCCCTACACGTATCCATTTATTTGTAAAACAAAACTTTCAATTTCACAATATTTAACTAGGGTGGCATCTACTAAATAACTGACAACATAAGGTTTGCATATTTACTAAAATTGTTTATTACCCATTGCATGATTATGTTCGGCGAGTACCACTAAATTCGTCAGACTCCGTCTGGTATGATTAGCTCGATCCCCCAATATTGCAAATATAAGTATATGAATATTTAATCATTTGGGGTTGTTATATAAAGAAAAAGAAAAACAGAATGCGATACTCGTGATCTACACGTCCATTCTCCAGCACTTATTTGTACAACCATACAAGTACCTACTTCATTCACTGATATTCGGGACGGTTCACCACGAATTGCCATAAGTCTGTTCAGTCTTTGACAGGGCGTTGCGGAGAATAAGTAAAACCTGTGACGGCTGAACCTGTTCATACCGAAGCGATGCGATAGGTGACATGGCTCTAAATACGCCGTACATAGAACCTGCAGTAAGGAGCAGGTACAGGGTGAAGCGAAATTCGCGCAGTCGGGCTTCTCAGAGCGATTCCTCACATGACAGCAAAAGAAAAAAGTATCATAAAATTTCCTTCTGCGCATATTTCCGGCAGTAAATGGACGTCGAAAAATGAGATGGGTGCGTGCTCCTTACATCACTGTAACAATTACGCAATTACACCAAAAAACGTCTAGGTCATGTGGAAACCTATGCCCGGAAGCTCCATTTAACTACATTGCAATCACCCCGTTTACATGGGCACCCAAAACCGGATTTCTAAACCGATTTCCCGAATCCGCTTTTGGTTGATCATGTAAACACTCCAAAATCGATTCCGGAAATCCGCTTCTCTAAAGCGGTTATCCAGTTTCACAATCTATTTTCGTGCCGATGTAAACGCAACCGTTTTTGAAGCGTTCTTGGCTTGTCAGATAGCATTTTCGTGGTAAGAATTTTCGGCACATATACAAAGAGTAATATTTTCTAATGTGAAACAAAAGTATAAATATTAGAGTGAACATAAATCTATGTAACAAATTATGTATTGTGGGCATCCGCAGCGGTAGACTTGAGTCAGTGATGGAAACCGCTTCAGCTGTATGGTATTCTTTTATTAACCAACTAGTTTCGTGGCATTAGACCTACATTATCACGGTTATCTGTATACAAAGAGCAAATGCCAGAAACAATCGCGTTATGCTATTTTACATTTGGGCTATAGACAAGAAAACTGTAGGTGAAAGTACTCCCAAATTATTTCATATTTTTCTCTCTCAGTGGACTGGACGGTCCACCTTTCTCTGGTCCTATTCCATAAAACGATAAATAAATCATATTGCCTGAATTGAAACAATTCACCACATAGTTGACGACGGTCGGCCCCAGTGCAACGCCCGCCACCGGTATCTACGCTTAATTTTCTCATATTCACCATTTCCACATTGTTTCAATTCAGGCAATCTGATTTATTTATCATTTTATGGAATAGGGCTAGAAAAGGTTGGGTCGTCTAGTCCACTGATTATATATATGAAATAACTTTGGAGTACTTTCACCTACAGTTTTCTTATCTATACCTCAAATGTAAAATAGCATAACGCGATTGTTACTGGCATTTGCTCTTCTTTGTATACAGATAACCCTTGGTTTAAATGTCATTTGTGGACAAATTCATAAAGATGGAGCAAAACTATGCATTTTGTAAAATTCCGAATGTTAAGTATCCTCCACCACGCACCGAACGAAATTTTCTGTGACATTCCTCTCTCTCTCTCTCTCTCTCTCTCTCTCTCTTAAGGTAGAGTGTGCAAAATTTCATCAATATCGGAACGAAACTATCGATTTCTATGCAATGTAAACGCAGGGTCACATTGAAAAACGCACTTTGTTGTTCTCAAATATTCCAGTTTTATTTCATACAACCCTTGTTCTTAGTATAACAGGGAAAAAAATCTGAAATCGGTCGAACCGTTCAAGTTACGGCGCGACCAAGGTATTTAGTGATCAATTTTTATGTTGCAAAGTACCATTCCCCATGAACCATATGAAACTTAAGGTAGGCGGTGGCCTTCCTCTTATTTTGAAGGCCATACGTGCGAAATTTCGTGAAGATCGGAGTGAAACTGTAGATTTCCTGAGTCTGTAGGAGAACTATGCTCCGCCATGCACCTATCACAAAATACTTTCTTCGCTGGCCGGCCACGGTGGCCGAGGGGACTGAGGCGCTTCAGTCACGGTCTGCACGGCCACTACGGTCGGGGGTTCGAATCCCCCCTCGGGCATGGATATTTGTGCCGTCCTTAGTAGTAGGTAGTTCAGAAATAGTTTGTAAGTTTAGGATCTGATGACCCCGTAGTTGAGTCCCTTAAGCTTAACTAACATTTGAAACAGTGCTTGAAAGACATTGTCCTCAGGAGAGAGATTGGCAATTAGGACTTATGGACAAACATAAAAGTAGCAGCCATAAATGCCGTGTGTTTGTTTTCAGAGCAACAGCCCAACTATCAGGGAGGCAGATCCAATAAAGAAACAATTTTTCTCAAGGAATTAAGAGAAGAAACGATTCGCCCTCACAGGAAAAGAGTGTTATCAATGCAAGCCTTCCGAAAAATGAACTTTCTTCGCTGACTTTTCTACCTATAAACTACATTCCTGCCAAATTTTAGCTTCATACGTGACGTAGTTTCCAAGATTTCGTGTTTAGTCAGTGAGTGAGTGAGTGAGTGAGTGAGTATCCTTTCGCTTTTATATAATTAGAGATTAAGAAAACAGATTGCTTAATTTTACATACAAGAGAATTAAGGGAGACTTGCAGACAAAAATAAATAGTAACATGCAAATCTGTAATGCTATCTTGATTTGATGCAAGGTCATGCCTGATGCGACAGTTTTACGGCATTTGCAGCGAAACTGTTGAGAGGGGTAGACTTCGTTTCATCATTTTGTGAGTGGGAGGAGGGGGTGGCTCACTTATAATACGCTTCATAAACGTCCTAAATTACATGCAAACTTTGTTGCAGGTCCCTAACTACACCCACTTTCCAATAATTAACGCATAAATCTGGGTACTGTCACGCGGTGGCCTCTCATTTATGACGTATCTCCTGAGCTGTGTGTCGTGCTCTTTTGTTTTTGGGTCAGGAACCTTGGTGGGCGTACGGCGGACAGTTCACGAAAGTTTCATTACAATCGAATGAATGAATGGTTTTTGAACAGAGGACATACAGACAAACATATATATAAAAACATCTCAGTAAAAATATCATTCCCTAGACTTACAAACTACTGAAACTAACCTATGCTGAGGACAGAAACGCACACGCGCGCGCACGCAAGCACAAGGGAGGACGCGAACCTCCGACGGCGAGAAACCGCGCGCTCTGCAGCGAGGCGCCACTCAATCGCGGCTAGGAAATAATATATTGCCAACTCCGGCAATACGCTTCTTTGGGTACTTGGCCAACAAATTATTGAGATTATAAACAAGGGTAATATTTTTTTAGTTAAATACAGTATAATTTTTCTACACTACACACACACACACACACACACACACACACACACACAGCCACAAAAATCTTGCCATAGCAGCTGGAGGTAAGGGTAAGTGGGGCAGGTTGTAGGATTGAGACTGTTGCGGCAGCATCAGCGTGACACACAGGTGTACAAAGGTGGCTGGGGAACATCAAATCCGACCTCATAGTCGGTTAACATTTCAGTGTTCTCATCAAGTTTGTGATAGTTATAGTATTCTTGTCATTTGATTCAAACCTAAATCAAAAAATGAGTCTCCGCAATAGACAAGAAAACGTACATCATCAAGTGAAACTTTAAAGGCGACTTGTTGACCAACTCTGAAAAACTTCATCGGTATTTCAAAATTGAAAGAAGTTTTAAAATTGATTAGTAGATACGTCTGCTGTGGTAACTGTAATGAAAAGACAGGAAAACAAAATATTGCTGTTCGAAGTGTGAGAAGCCAGTATGTATGGATCGCGTGATTTTTATGTGCGAAAAATGTTCTGATTTGTAGCTGTAATGTTGGTGCTGTGCTAATTGATCTCATGAGACCTTTTATTTTTATGTTTTATCATTAGAATATGTTAATCTAACAAGTTGTAATCTTGTTCGAATTTTGTTGTATGACAAATTCGAAATATTTAGGTTTCAGAGAAAATATACACTTTATTACATAATACAAAAATAGGCTTTTAAATCTTAAACAAGGCATTTTATTTATTCATCTTGATTTGTAGACATTATTAGAATATCATAAGTTTGTAAGAAAAACACGATTACAGTATCAGAAATTAGTCATCAGAATTTCTGTTCTCAGAACTCGCGTTTTATTGGCAGAACCCTTAAAAGATACAACTGAACTACTAAAGCAACTGCATACACTATGCTTGTCTGTCCATTTTTGGAGTATTGCAGCGCAGTGTGGGATCTTTATCAGGTGGGTTCGACGGAGGACATCGAAGAGTCCATTGAAGGGCAGCTCGTTTCGTATTGTCACGCTACAGGGGAGACAGCGTTACGGAAATGATACAGGATCTGGGATGGGAATCTTTACAACAATGGCGCTTATTACTGCGGCGTGGGCTACTTGCGAAACTCCAATCGCCAACATTCTCCTCTGAATGCGAAAATATATTGTTGACTCCCACTTAAGTAAAGCAGTCAACAATCCGAAGATTGGTTTGAGCACCACAGTGCTTTACTAGGCATGGTCCTGTTTGGAGGTGGTATGCCGTTGCCTTCCTCCGACCTTCGAACTGACTTACCCAGCCAGTTATAGGGGGACCTACAGTTTAACGTGGGTTTCGAACCACGGGACTCCCACTTATATAGGCAGAAATGATCATCAGAATACAATACAAGAAATCAGAGCTCTAACAGAGAGATTCAGGTCGTCCTTCTTCCCGCGCGCTATTCGAGAATGGAATGGGAGATAAATAGTATAACGGTGGTTCGATGAACTCTCTGCCAAGCACCTGAATGTGATTTGCAGAGTATCCCATGTAGATGTAGATTGCTGGTGCATTTCTCAGCCATTCACGCCGGGTGAAGTAAGGAATCTACGAGCACACAAATCCCTCTCGTACGCGTAGCAGAGGCAAGATTAGACCGGTTACAGTGAGCAGGGAGGCGCTTATGCAATCGTGCACGCGGTCCACATGTAAGTGGGCCAGGACGACGCCCGGCGCAACGGGAAGTGCCCTCTGCCGTGCACTTCACAGTGGTTTGCAGAACAAATTGAAGTGTCGCGCTTTTCACGAGCCGAAACCGGCGTGTGTCGCAAGTGGGTGAACTGGATCGGCGGCGGCGGCGAGAGGAAACGGACAGGTGCGCGCCTTCAAGGCCCGCCGGGTGCAACGCTCGGCGGCGAGAGAAAGCGCTACCGTGTCGCAGTGTCTGAGCAGCGCGCCGGCGCGGCGATCCGGGTCGCCCGCGTCTGACTCACCGCCGGCCAGCTTCCTTTTGCGGTGCAGCTGCACTCCGCCTCCATGGCGAGATTCCCCTGCGTCATCTGTGCTCCTTTCCTACAGTTTCACATCTCAAGTCACCTCCTGTTGTGTGATTGAGGGTACTTCTGCTACTGTCATCTACATCCGCATATCAACCACTAGTTGCACAGTAGAAATGTTTATTTATTACCGGTTTCGAGCACTCACAAGTACTTGGGCTCGAACAAACACACATACACCAAAATCGTACGAGAGATAATGTAAAGATCCCTTATTGCACTAGTGACACTCCCGCATCTGCAAAACTCTGCAGTCGTCCGTTAGAGGCCTTTACGCGTGCCTTGCCACATTGCACTTTGACCTGCCGGTTCCCCAGTAGGGACGGTGCAGTGTGTCTCCGAGGTTGCGTATTGTGACATTTGTGTGGTGAAGCGTCAGAGCGGCGATTGATAATCCTGCTAAAGTATTGCGATTGGTTGAGATGAAGTTACGAAGAACCATTCTTCGTGAAGATGGTATTACTGTAGATGATGAACCATTCGCATGCTTTCTCGTATCTGTTATGGTTCGGAAATACGAGCACACGTTAGATAGTGTTGTAACACTAACACATAATCATGATAATAGGGAGGATAATGAAGAACGCATTGCTAGCGGTAGTGTTACGGTGTAAGCGAGGGAAGAGGCGATGGAAGCAGTGGCAGTGAATACCAACAGTCTTCCGAGAAGAAGGTTAAAGTTGAAACTATCATCACGGCTTTTGATGACAATACACTAGAGAACATGTACGACGATTATTATATAAGTTATAGTTCAGATATCTGCATTACGTATGGCGTCTACAATTACATATACTGTCCTATCTAGAGCATGGTTACAGAGCTTTGCAGAAAAACGACACCCACCAGCAGATTAAGGTGTACGTAGAGATCCTGTAACCAAACGTTCATACAGATGTTTGTTCGAGCCCAAGTACTTTCCTTGTCAGTGTCCTTCAGAGGAATACGTATCAGCTCACATGCCTAGCCCAGGATTAACAAAGTGACATACAGCAACTGACTGTTCTTTTGGTACTTCTGTACACATACGGTGAACCGTGTCTTTCAGAAAGGATTCCACTATACTCGATTTACCATAATAAACAATCTCATGTAAACATTGGACTATGCTTTCTCCCGCGTCTGCAGGAATGTAATTAGTTTTAGTTTTAATTGGAGCAGAAGCCAAGTTATCTGTAGAACAGGCAAGTATCATTCAGGATGAAGCGAAACTCGCGCACTAGGGATTCGCAGCTCGATTCATCACATGCCAGTAATATAAAAGTGTGTGCGAAAAAAATGGTCGTAGAAGTCTGAGATGGGTGTGTTTTCCAGACGTCAGTGTGTTTCAGAATTACACAACCAACATTCTAGAGCAGTGTTTTCCAACCGTTTGAACCGCGACCCACTTTGAGAGTAAAAATTTCTGGGGATCCCCCAGACCTGTAATAAAGGTATGTCATTGATTCCAAAGGCAAAATTATTTAATTTTATTTCTTAGATGTATCCAAGATCTACCTGGTGGAAGTTGCAGTATCGAAAATGGATGTAGGACGGGATGTCTAGCGGCAGGCGCCGGTGCCCTACGTCGTTGAATAAGTAGCGTGGAGTGCACGAATTTCGCTTCACCCTACAAAAATACGTGAACACGGAAACAAGTACCGATTTTTTAAGATTAAGCAAGAAGCCCAATGAAACATAAAATTCGAATGGGGCTTCACCATAGACGTTTGTAAGTGGTTAAATGAAATGTTTTCATATCTGAAGAGGGTATTTGACAGCGATACGTCACAAAAGGTACATACATACCTTGCATGATAGCTATGTTGCGGTAGAATAGATGGAATTACGAGGTCGACCGTGCAATGGAAATATCCATTTCGCGGTAACGGAATAACATTTCTTGGCGTGGCTATTTCACGTATTAACGTGAAAGAGTAAATGTGATCGTCCGCTGCTAAGAATCTGCTTACCAATAAATTCCTGTTACTTTACAAAATGAGTTTTGTTGCTTTGTACACACAAGTATACGAATTCCGACCACGGTCAATACCAGTAACAATAAGGATGCATCATATTGAATGGGATAAAGTTAGCAGAAATCTAAGTATACCAGCGTAATCAGTCTGTATAATTTACTCGTATGATGATGGTCCATAATCGAAACCGGTGAAGTTGGAAATTAAGAAACAATTGATGGTTAGCAATATGGGTTTTTTGAAATATATTACGGATGTTAGCAAACATCTCAGTGAAAATATCATTCCCTAGGCTTACAAACAACTTTAACCTATACTGAGAACACACACACACACACACACACACACACACACACACACACACACACACACACACACACGAGGGAGGACGCGAACCTCCGACGGCGAAGAACCGCGCGCTCTGCAGCAAGGTCCCAAGAGCATTCAGCCACTCAATCGCGGCTAGGAAATATTGCGAACTCCGGCAACACGCTTCTTTGGATACTTAGACAAATTATTGCGATTATGAACAAGAGTAATAAATTTCAGTTAACACACTACAATTTTTCTACATTAGCTAAGAGTGACGTAAAACCCCATTCTAAGAATATCACCGTACAGTTAAATATTGAAGCCACTGAAAGCATTGCTCATATCAGAATCCGAAGAATACATTGCAGTTCCGGAACTGTAATCTGCTACAATGATAAAGAGGCTATTGGCAACAGAATCCACGAAGCCAGTTTTGACGGTGACACACATTTACGTTTCACTACGTAACAAAAAGCGGCTTTAGCCACTCCAACAGGACGTATTAAAAGCACGAAAATCGCAGCACGACGGACCTCTGCAGAGGCTGCGACTGTACATAAATTATTAAATCTGAACTACATAGCCTAAGAATTATTTAAGACACTATCTGACTCATTAGAATAATTAGAAGATGCATTTGAACCATGGTAAAATTGGAACCTACTTCCAAGAGCAGAGGAGCAGAATAGCAGAGCACGTGTTCTACGACTGCTGTTTATATTCCTATCAGATTTATTCTTACGTCGGACCAAGTATAGCTGTCAGAAACTGGTAAAAAAAAAAAATAGAATGAAGAGCCGAAGTAACTGGACGTTATAGATATACGTATGAAACGCAGGGATACGTAAACACTCCGATGACGGCGCTGCGGTAGACAACGCCTATACAAGACACCTGTGCAGGTGTTTAGATAAGTTACTGCTGCGACGAAAAGTCGTGTAGTTCGCGAACGAACTAGTTCGGAAGAGCGCTCCCACAGGCGAACTACACGAACTAGTTCGCAGATCCCTCGCCTCTTAGTTCGTCTGCTCCTTTTCCGAAGACTGACGGAGAACAGCGAGAAGACGCGAGAGCACGCAGAATCGCGTGATTCCCTTCTGCCAGTTTCCTTCATTTTAAGCTGAGATGCAGCTCAGCTGTAGTTTCATAGTTCACTGCCACAAGAAATTATTTTAAAAATAAAGTACTACGAGTACTCTGTATGTAAAGTAGTTGAATACCATTGTCTCACCCACTCGTGTAAATATCTGGTTTATTTGACTAAGTATTTGATGTCAAATTGCCCAAAAATACGGGTAATAGCACACGCTTTGGCAACAGTGATTCATTATATACAAAGCTGTCATAAAAAAGAGCCAAAAAGAGCGGACGAACTAGGAGCAGCGAACGAACTAGGAGCAGCGGACGATTATGCCAAACGTAACTCGCTTCATAGTTCGCTGGATTCTTTTCCGAAGACCGACGGGTAATAGCGAGAGGGCGCGCAACAGAATTAAAAATCACGTGTTTGCCTTCTGCTGATGAGTCATTTCGAGGTGAGCGTCTGCCTGCTATATTACATAGTTCAGTGCTACAAAATTTCTGTTTTCAAGTATTCTGCACTCTGCAATATCTGACTAATAAATTCCATAATGTCAAGATATAGAGATAACTCTAAACTTAAACGCGAGAAGTTATCCACAAACTGTTTCTTTTGGTTTGTTTGTTAGCGGCTCAAGCAGCAAGCGCATGAATCAGCTAAGTGGGGGAACTTCCCCCAACACCTGCACGCGCAGACCACGCCGCTCAGCCGTCACTGGGAGCGGACGAACTAAAAGAGCGAACTAGTTCGCGGCTCTGCCGCGAAGTAAAGTGAGCGCTCCCGATCGAGAATTATTATGCGCAAGCCTAGCGACGAGGCCGGTTATCAACATTTAAGTGAGTTTGAACATGGTGTTCTTATTGGCGCACGAGAGATGGGACGCAGCATCTCAATGGTAGCGATGAGGTGGGGACATTTTCTCGTAAGACCATTTCATAAGGGCACCGTGAATATTGGGAATTCGGTAAAAAATCAAATCCTATACGTCTCAAATACCGGATAAGATCCTGCAAGAAGGGGACCAACGATGACAATCATCCAACGTGACAGAAGTGGAACCCTTCCTCATATTGCTGCATATTTCAATGCTGGGCCATGAGCACGTGTCAGAGAGCGAACTATTGAACGAAACACTGATACGGACTTTCGGAGTCGAAGGCCCACTTATGTACCGTTGCTGACTGCACGACGCAAAGCTTTACGTCTCGCTTGGTCCCGTGAACGTCAACGTTTGACTGCTTATGACTGGAAACGATGTGCCCGGTCTGATTAATCTTGTTTCCAAATGTAGCTGGTGGACACGTACGGCTATGGAGAAAACATGAATCCTTTGATCCTGGAAGTCAGCAGCGGACTGTCCAATGCCGGTGGAGACACTGTAATTGTGTCGGACGTGTTTCATTGGCCTTCTTGTATAATTTAAAAAATCGGTACTTCAATTCCGTGTTCAAGTATCTATTTATAAAATGTGGGGCGTGTTGGAGTTATATGGGACTCCTGATATGTCTAGATACGACTGACAGGTGACACGTACCCATCCTGGCTGATCACCTGCATCCTTTCACGTGCACTGTGTATTTCTGACAGACTTAAACAACTCAAACAGGATAATGCGACACACTTGAGTTTAAACTCCACCTGTGACCCCATTATTATTTTTGCGGTGTTAAAACTGAAATAACTTTTCGATTTTTTTGTAATTACGTTGTATGCTAGTGAGAAGTGATATGTCTTTGTTGACTCTTTGGCACGATTAACTATGTACCTGTAAGTCATACTGTAATTTTCTGTCAATTTAGTGTAAATGCTTTTTGCTATACTTTGTTCGTATTGTGGAAATTTGGGAATACTGTAAAATTTACGGAGGTTGAATTTTAGGGTTTTTATAGTGTTAAATTGATATGTAAAAGCCCTTGTGACGTGGCAGGAACAGGCGGTAAACCGCGCCGAAACACATTTACGCTCCACCGAACTTTCGAGCTGAGTTGTTGTGAGCTTGCATCCGTTGTGGTCGGAGGCATAGTGAGCAGCATTGGCTATGTGGTAAATTAGAGAGGCAATTACATCAAGAGTTGCTATGAAAGTGCCTCTGATGACACGCTAAGTACATCGGCAATTTGGTCGCTGTTGGTTTATTTGTTTCGACGCCAAGATGAATTTTATAGGCCACTATTTAATGAGATCCGAAAATTTTACTTTGTTACTATGGCCAGCATCATTCATGGTTATTCGCTGCATCACAGGCCATAGGCATAGCCAGGATTGATTTCAGGAGTAGGTTTTCAATGAACGAACATTGTAATAACATGTACTCTTAATGGAACTGCAAACGGCACTAATACTGTATACGTCATATATTTAATTCCAAAGGACTGTATATTAGTGTCACCATGGAACAGAAAGAGAACTAGTAAACTACTTAAAAATTTACGTATTCTCCAAACTGGGAACACGGCAAATCATATCACGAAGGTAGGCAAATGCAGATAGAAACACGGATGGCAATTAGAATGGCAGTGCGTGAATCTTAATAACTTCTGGAGTATTATTAGAAATCTCAAGTCAAAATTTTACGGTACATGAAAGTTGCCAATGGCAAAAAATTAGTGTATGGGTATCCTTCACCTGATTAATTTGTATCGGTACATCAAGTAGTAGTATTGCAACATGTCTAATTACTAACAGCGATATTTAATAACAGCTCGAATCTCTACAGCACAGTGAAGCCCGATAGGGCCACTGTCAGTTTCTAAAGAGAAACTTCGCCGGGTTTAGCCCCCCCCCCCCCCCTCTTTACCAGAAGTTCCAGCTTTTGAATATAAGCTAATATGTAAAGGCGGGGAGGTGGCGGTCAGAAAGACTCGAAGGGGAAGGAGTGAATGAGGAATCATCAAAATTATGAAAACAATTTCTAGTATCATAATTAAGAGTGCATCTTAAAATATTTCGGAATTGTGCAGGTTAAGAAAGTTAAAAAAAGTCATGTTTTGATGTGTCTATCGACATACATGCTCTTCTTCCAGCATGTTTCTACTAGACCTAATGAAATCTTTTTCCCTATTTTTTTGAAACATTCGTGAAAGTTCCAGCAATAGAGGGAGAACCTGAAGTAACAGTGGAGCTCTTAAAACTTCAGTTGTACACACTTCGACACACCGCATCACACACGATTCCTTGTATTAGTAGATGCGATGTAATAAAGAACAAAACCAGCACAACTTTACCTTCTGCACACAGATTAACCAAATGAGACATGATGAACGTTGTTTATTATTGCCCACACACTTCACTATTCTTCCTGTTGGACCGCAGCTACGTGTCAAGTGACCTGCAACATTTTCATTGGCTGAAGCTGGATTCCACAATGGTGCGCCGTTGTGGATTCATCCCGTATGCCATATTGTACAATTTTCGAGTTCGTGGAAGTTTCTGTCAATACTGGTGATTTCCAGAAGAACATACTAGAAGGTTGAATGCTTTGGTGAGGCGAGTGTCAACAGCCTAATATATTTGATAAAATGCATTCTTAAAAACCATCGGCTGTTTATTAAAAATCTTATATATCTACCAGTTTCGGTCAATAGACCTCTTCATGGATAAAAAGGTGTTAAAACTGAATGGTAAAATGCATCAAATAAAAGACTGTAACTAAAGGTGTAAAAATACAGTGGTCATCTTAGATGACTATGTGTATTTTATTTGATGCATTTGTTTGTTGTGTAGCTACAGACCTTACTTGGACAGAGTAGAATTTGTCTATGTCGGTTTGTAACTAATCCCTTGTATTATAAAATCTTCAGGTGAAGTAATCACAAGCCAGATACTACTGTTAGGATTTTATCGCTGTCAATTCTAAATCCTCTCACAGGGGCACATTTTAGGCTGTGTCACGGTACTCTTTGTGCGGACTGTGTGCCGTTGTAGGTTAGTGGCAGCGTAATACTAGATCGTTGTTACTAATTTGCACCTGAATACTAGCTTACACTACGTGTCTAAACCTCGGCTAGCATGTCGCAGATTGGCCAGCAAACTTCCCAGATATGAGCTTTATTGAGCGTATCTGGGATGCCTTGCAACGCGCCGTTCACAAGAGATCTCCACCCCCTCGTACTGTTCCGGATTAATGGACTGCCCTACACCATGCCTGGTGTCAGTTGCCTCCAGCACTGCTCCACTCAGTAGTGGAGTCCACGCCACGTCGTGTTGCGGCACTTCTACGTGCTCGAGGAGGCCCTACACGGTACTCAGCAGGTGTACCAGTTGCTTCAGCTGTAGTTTCGTAGGCTTTCCCGGCGTAATAGTTCTTCATAGTTTCTTCGGATTTGCTGCCGGATTTTTAAGTCAAACTGACCCAATATTTCGGCGGAACACCTGTCCGCCATCCTCAGGGGAACTACTACTGCTGCTGGACTCGCCGACAACGGGCATGGAACGCCGTCCTATATAGGCCTGCGAGTGGTGAAGACGCATGCGTGGCCTGCCACAGGTACTGCACACAGACAGGGCTTTCGGCGCCACCGGTGGCGGAAAGGCGGTGCTCTCGATATATCGCAGTCATGGGTTGTCTTCCAGCAATCTGGCGGGTTGCATAAAAGATCGATGTTTTTTCATATTTGATAAAACCGGGTTCCACGCCCTGCTAAGCGGAAAACCCTTGTCTCTATTAATTAAATTTTCTGACAGCCTGATTTCAATGGATTCTTTATAAACATTTGTCCCCAAAACCGGACGTGCTGGCCACAATACGAGTTTCATCGAACAACATCCTATGTGCCTCGTTTAGACAATGTTCCGCAACTGCTGATTTTTTCGGGCTGTAGAAGTCTGATGTGACGGCGATGTTCTACACATCTGTCATGAACAGTGCGGATCGACCTGCCAATGTACGCCTTCCCACACTCGCATGGAATCCTGTACGCAACCTGTTTTTAAGGCCAGGACACTTTTAGGATCCGTTAGAGACGACTCAGGACATTTTTAGGATCCATTAAAGACGACTTGGACCTTAAAAAACAGGGTGCGTACAGGATTCCATGCGAGTGTGGGAAGGCGTACATTGGCAGGTCGATGTGTAGAACATCGCCGTCACATCAGGCTTCTACAGCCCGAAAAATCAGCAGTTGCGGAACATTGTCTAAACGAGGCACATAGGATGTTGTTCGATGAAACTCGTATTGTGGCCAGCACGTCCGGTTTTTGGGACAAATGTTTATAAAGAATCCATTGAAATCAGGCTGTCAGAAAATTAATAGAGAGAAGGGTTTTCCGCTTAGCAGGGCGTGGAACCCGTTTTATCAAATATGAAAAAACATCGATCTTTTATGCAACCGACCAGATTGCTGGAAGACAACCCATGACTGCGATATATCGAGAGCACCGCCTTTCCGCCACCGGCGGCGCCGCAAGACATGTCTGTGTGCAGTACCTATGGCGGGCCGCGCATGCGTCTTCACCACTCGCAGGTCTATATAGGACGCATTCCATGCCCTCGGCATCAGTTGTCGGCGAGTTCAGCAGCAGCAGTCCCCCTGAGGATGGCGGACAGGTGTTCCGCCGAAATATTGGGTCAGTTTGACTTCAAAATCCGGCAGCAAACCCGAAGAAACTATGAAGTTTCTTCAGCTCTTCAGTATATATCCACTGTGCAACTGGTTGCTGATTTATCAACAAATACTAGTGAAACGTACTAGAGCGACATGTGTTCGAAAGAACAGACTCCACATATACGTAATTAAGGCTGAATGGGAAATCGACCCTTTCTTCAGCGGAGATGCGGACTAGGCCCGAATCGTACGGGAGCTGGCGAAATGCCGCGAGTAAAGCGTTATTAGTGATCATAATGGGCAGGGGCACAGCGTTATTAGAGTGTGGGTATGTTAATTTCTGTCTGACGAGGGTTGCCTGTGTGGCCGTGGTCATCACTGTCACAGTGGTCAGTGCGACTGCCTGGACAGGGGTTCACAACCCAGATGGGCAAAAGTTTTCAACTTTCCACATTGATTTATGTTCACTAGCAAGTAATGTTGTAAACCTCTGTGACGTTTTCCCTTCCACTTCAGTTGGAGTGGCTGATTTGAACGTTAAAAAAGGTAGGTGTTGCATCCCATGTAAGTTTTTTACATTCCATACTCACTGATTTGATCATAATTGTAGTGAGGGGACGTTAATGTTTCTGAACAGAAAAGCGACGGATTTCTGCAAAATGTCCGGTCTTTTGTTTATTAGTGATTTTTTGTTAATGTCCAGTGAAATTCTTCAGTAAAATTTTGTAGACTACAAGAGAATCGTAAATTAACTTTCTTCCAATGTTTTGTTTCATACTACCATACCTTCCCAGAGTTCAGGAAACCCAATATAGACTAATGTGGAATTTCCTATTTATTACGGATATTAATGGCACTACATAAATTGCCTATTATAAAATGTTAAATCTATACAAAACAAAGCGTTTTACAATTATCCGATATCGCATTCGTAAATCGAGTTTGTCAGCCGCTTGGAGAGCTGCTGTCGCGATATATAACAACCAGAGGGAATGTAGTGACTGTATATATTATTCTGAACTGGAGCATGCAATCCTGACATTGAGAGTTTCCGAGTTGGTTGGTTTAATGGATAGAGGTCACGAAATACTTTGTCATTAGTACCACTTGCATGGAATATACGGAAGCAAGGAAACTACAAAGGAAAACCCAAGTTCGTCAACACAATCACATTTAAAAGTTCGCAAATGGTGTCAGGTCACAATCACTTTTATAACCTAAAAATCATTTAGCACTTGTGAGCAGGGACCACACGATTCAAGAAAAACTGTCCATTTAGCATAAACTTTAATCGAAACGTTTAACACATTTTTAAACTCTTAGAAAAGTTTAGCATAAAAATAGTTTTGTATCAATATGACTTCAGATAATTTAACTTCAAGAGAAGTTCGGTAATCTTAAAGCTAATGCTGTTGCTCAAAGCTTCACTCACATCAATAATACTTTCAAACGATTTCTGGATTTAATCAAGCAGAAACGCTATTTGCAAATATGTTGTACAGTAAAGCGTAAGATAATGGAAAGATTTCACGAATGCCGTTTTATGAAATCGTGTTTTTGAAATAAAGTAACTTCTGAATAGGGTAGGTTGAAATGTATTTTTATCGTTTTTATTGTTTTAGAATTTAATAAGTGCCGGTAGAACTTAGACACTAGTTAATGTCTTCCAAATAGTGGCGATGTGGACACAGTATGACTGATTGAGCGCGTAACATGTATTTATTTTAAACCAGTAACATTTTACATGTTTTCGCTGACGACATTTAGTTCTGATAGTCCGCGGAGCACAGGTTTGGGAATCACTGATTGAAGGTCGCCTCTTGTGACACGCAAACTAAGAAAATACGACTGGCCAATTCCAGCTACTGAACCGCAAGGGGTTAGGAGGGGCGGAGGGAAAGGAAAGGGGACAGGGAAGAATGGACTCGGCAAAGGTAATAGAGCACTGGAAGAGGAACAAGTGCCGTAATGGCTTGGGGCCCGTCTCGCCACGCACGAACTCACTGAACAGTTGCCCCCTGGGAGCAGCTTTTGAATTACCAAGAAAGTTCTCCGTTATCACAACGAGTAACATGTGCAGCCCTTTCCTTGATGTTCATCCTTGCGAAAAATTCTTCATTAAGCACGAATGCCCGAATGTGGAATCCAATGAACACTCCTGCCCTATTCTCAAGGGACACCACAGAAATACTGAACGTAAGATGCATTCGTCGAGTCGTGCTTTAACGACCTACCCGCGTTAACATAGATTTACTACCATAAAAATTGAATGCGGTTGCCCATCAGATTGGTGAAGGGATATTAGGATAACATATTTAAAATTGTTCTTCGAAAAATTTCCTGTGTACAATATTTTGTCTTGGTAGAAATAAGTACGTTTCAGGGACGTTTTATAAGCATTACAAAGGTTAAACTGGGCCTTTGATGAGTAAGAGTGTAGTATTCATCTATCTCAAAAGTATGTGGACATTTTTATTTACATCTCTTCCTTGCCGCAGTGAAATAACAGATTTAAAAGAGAAACCCTGAAGTAGCTGACATATTGATATCTAGCTACAACCTGATGGAAAAAAAGCGAATTATCTGAAAACGATTTCAAATAAGCAGATCAGAAAAATTAAGGATAAGTAAAAATTTTATGCAACTTAAAATTCAAAAAATTGTTGACCAGTGTAACCTGTGCTCCTCCAAGAAATCTGTAATCCATTGGAAATATTTCATATAAACACAATTTTATTAATTACTTATGTGGTACTGAACGAAACAGTTTTCGTTAATTAAAAAATGCGTCTACCTAGTTATTTTCCTACGTAACTTTCAGGATGACGTACGACAAAAGTACAAGTTGGATTTCTCACTACGATGTTACCAGAAGAGGTGCACATAGGCATGTTTAACCAGAACAAGTTCTGTCCGAATTTCATATGGCCATTAGAACATCTTAGAGTAATTATTTACAATCAGCTAAATATGAAAGACGAATCGGAGCTGGTGTCACGCAAATTACGCAAATCTATTCTTTTTTGCAAAATGTGTCCACTGGGTTGAAATAGATGCTCAGCGAAAGACACTGTTTGATGTGCGCCGTTAGGATTTTATTTGGATTTTACGGAAAAAAAAAACATTGCTGGTGGGTTGTTTCTACAATTGAAATTTTTAAGTATCTGTCCAAACGTTTCACTAAGGTAGATAAATGGATAAGTCTTTTTTAATTAGCGTAATCATAACCGTTGTCAAGATACCACGATTTGAAGAGCAGCTAAATTCCGCTGAAACTGGTCTCTGAGGTCCACAAAATGGTTGACTTAAATTATAGTCTTGTCGTCCGTTAAGTAGACTATCACTTCATTGTTTGTAAGTTAAATGCATGAAGTTTTAAAATGATTACTGTAAAATTACCGGAAAGACGGCGTTTATTTAATTTTACTTTAACAAATTTTGATGATCTAATTAACAGCTGCTGTCGAATGTAATCAACTATGGAAGAAGAAATGTTCGGAGCCAGAATGCAAAATATTCCCATTCCGTGAGAACAGAAGAGGCATATCGTCACACAGTAGACGTAGTGAGAAAAGGGATCCTAGCTTCTAGCCTTGTCTGGCAGCTTCAAAAATATTTAAATAAAAATCTTGACATTCACCCTTCCTTGCAAGTTAATCCCGATTTCCCACCGCAGTGCACCTGTGAAGTTGGTAACCCTGGGTGGGGATGCGTGCCTTTTCAATTTCAGTAGCATGTATTGTCATATTGCAAGACACGAGAAATGCCATGTTGGATGAAAGTGTGTCATTGATTATCGATGGTGTAGCAGTGGGTGGTGAACTTCGCGTAGGGGTGGTATGTGTGTTTCTAGAAATTGAGGAAAAATGGAATGGAGAAATTCTAACGCTCAGATGATCATTCGTAAGTAAAAGAAATTTTAGCTTACATTTGCTGGGCCGAGCGGTGTGTTCCCAGTTTTAGGTCAGGATGAGGCGTGGAACTTTGTGGTGCGCCAAGGGACGCTAGTGAAACAGAATTATAGTTGACATTTTATTCCGTAACACACATAAGTTTGATGAAGGCGCTAGCTCGACAGGAGCTAGAGCAGTAGGTGGCGTCGCATTCGAGCTACGACCTTGGTGTTTCGTATGATGGTAGTGCCCGCGCCGCGCCGCGATGCCGGGAAGCGATGCAAAGACTGTTATTGTGAAGTGCTCTATCCCTTCACCAGTCTATGCAGCGGCCAGTGGATCCACGCAGGGACCCCTATGAAGTTGGATGTCGTACTGGTTTCCGACTCGGGACACCGGCTGGCCGGATTAGCACCAAAGTGCTAACTCGACGACAGGAACATTGGCCTTTAGTAACCAACCACTGAAGACTGCGCTGGCCTCAGGCAGCCACCATAGAGGTGTGAAGTCGTCAGCACAGCTGATCATCTTCCCAGATGTTTAGTGTGAAGTATGGCCTCGACCAGACTATCTCTTAGCTGCCTCTAGCAGCTACCCGTATGTACTGCTATCTGTGACAGACTGAGCACAACGATTAGGCCAGTGAATTGACGACTACCTCCTGGACATCGTCGATTCAGAAGACTAAGTGCTGCTACTTCTAAATGTGGGAGTCTTTATACATAAAATTGGCTGAAGCTATGACATATGAAACGGTTTGAATGTGTTCCCTTTGAAAATGCAGTGTTCGCTCGATGTGTCTTTACCGCTGACGCATCCGCGGTCTTATTTACTCCTGTGACATAGTTGCGTGTAGTTATGAAATGTTTACTAGCTGCGTCTCTGTCTGACAGCCATTTCACTCACATTCGCTGACGGTAGGCTTTCCAATTTACCGACGCAGCGGCTGCCGTCATCACGCAAGGCGGGTGAGCATTTTCTGCTATCGGCTGCTGACATTGTCTTGTCAAAGTGAGCAAACCAAGATCTTAACACATTTCTCTGTCACAATGTTTGCGGCGTAACACATCTACTACGCCTGACACAGAGTTTCCTGAAACCATGAACTATAGACAAACAGCAGTTGTCAGCATATTCCGACGATGTCCGGGTGTTTTCACTTCAGTAAGTGGCTCATTTCCAGTTTCGGTCTGTATCGGAAGCTTACGAAGGAAAACAAGAGGCAACTCCGCACTCTACACAGCAGGCGGGAACAACCCCGCGTGTGCCTCTTAGCTGCCGACCGCGCTGCCTCAAGTCTTGTCGGGTGTGGAAAGAGGTATGGCACTACTGCTAGAGTGTCGGTAATTTTTTCTGCTCCTCCTTGACCGTTTGTCCCGCGTGACTGCAGGGTCTGCTACATGGGTCCGTTGTCTCCAGCCGGCCGCGGTGGCCGAGGGGACTGAGTCGCTCCAGTCACGGTCTGCACGGCCATTACGGTCGGGGGTTCGAATCCCTCTCGGGCATGGATATTTGTGCCGTCCTTAGTCTTAGCTAGTTCATAAGTAGTTTGTAAGCTTAGGGACTAATGACCCCGTAGTTAAGTCCCGTAAGTTCTACAAACATTTGAACATTTTTTCGTTGTCTCCATTTCACTGTCTCGGCCTGCATCTGGATAGAAGTTTGCGCTCTTCAGGGCTTTATGCAGCGTATCAGCCCACCGTTGCATAGGTTGTCTTTTGGATCTTCTGCCGACGACTTTAAGTGTGTAACTCGTCTCGGCAATGGAGTCAGTGCCAGCCCGTAGAACACGCCCAAACAATCTAAGACTACTCTCGCGCATCTTGTCTAGGATCGGTGCAACTCCGAACTGTTTCCTGATGCTGTCGTTGGAAACGTGATCTAACATAGTGACACCTGCTGTCCCACTTAGCATCTTCGAGAAGGGTACGTCAGGATCTTTTTATTATCAGGGACCTTCTTCCAGTTCTAGAAACACTTCCACCCCCACGTGAAGTTCCGCACCCATTGCTACACCATCGATTGTCATACAAGACGTGACAAATACAGACAATAATTAAAAGAAAACTGCTCTAGTATTACGCAGTGACGTTTGGTTATGAGACGCAGAATAATATTTCTCTACCGAATAGTTTCTGCAAAATAGACTGACGGAACTGCATTAACGCAGAACACGCATGAATACGAAAACATTCTCTTAACACTATATTCGGTAATGTTGATCTGCAGAAACGTGTTAATGTCTTTTAGACAGCCTTCACGATTACAGGCCACTTCTTGCTGTGTTGCTGTCAATACTGTCTGAACACGACTCAGCACTTCGTTATTGTCAGATATGTGCCTGCAACGGCTATCTGTGACCAAGCTGCGAAGTGTTCGAAATTCTTGTGTGTTTTATGTGGTAAAACTTTGAAAAGGTAAACATCTGCAATTTATGTATAGAAAATTGTGTGCCATTCTAATGTGTTATTTGTGGTTTATACGCAAATGTAAAGGCTCCGTCAAACAGGGAGCACAGTCGGACACAGCGCGGGCAGCGCTCGGCGTTCCAGCTGTTGACTGGCACTTGTGGTGCGTGAGTCAGCCGCGGAGCGTATAAACATGAGTAGTAGTTCAGATGAAGACGAATTTCTACTTCTCACGGTTGCGCCAAAGAAGTGAAGAAAATGGGTACATGAAATTAATACGGAACGAGAAGAATATGGTAAATTTCATCGTCTTTGTAAATAACTGTAGCCGTGTCTCGCGAACAATTTGAAACGATACACAATCTGAGTCACGTATTATAAAAATTCAATCAAACTGGATAAAGCCTACTGGATCTTTGGAAAGATTGTCAATTTGCTTGAGGTAAGCATTTTATTACACGTTTAATTCATTTTAATGTTTCATTTATTGTTTATTGTAACTACATAAGTTGACTTTCATGAGGCATATTACAACTAATATCACGATTGTAGTTTGAGCTGCAAATAAATTCCCGCCAAAATCCGAACCTACGCTAATATCATTACATTTCTAAAGAGACAATCAAATACAATCCTGCACTAACAGTTTTCCATTTCTAGAAAAAAGAAATAAATAAAACCTTAACGTCCGTATTCAGACGGAAAATGTCTTTCAGGGTTTTCTATAATTGAAAATGACTGTGCGCCCACTCATACTTGTTTCATTGATGAAAATTCTCCTTCCTTGTTTCTGCCTTCTTAGACGCATTTCTGTGTTTTGGGTCACGTGTGTCATACAGGAATGGCTCTGGACGCCCCGAATCTATCACTTTCAGTTTCTTCCCCTCCCGCTTCCCCGCCGCATTCTCTGTAGAAAATCACAGCCTGCCCGCTGCTCCCTGCTTGACCGAAGCGATAAGCTCGAATGCAACACAGTGCCCGCGCGTACTGCCCGCTCTCTGTTTGACAGAGTCTTAAAAGACGAAATATGTACGTTGCTTTAGAGTAACATCATCAGTAAGAAGTTGAAACAACAGCATCACGGGTATATATATTTACAGCTAAAACGAAGACGAATCCAGTGAATTTTTATGGAACAATTTTGTGTAAAGCCGCTGTCTTTTCTCGTATCGACCATTTTCTTTCTGACTGCGATAGTACAGGTTCGGAACGAGATCCGAATTACCAGCCTCAGATTTCACGAAATAATCAGTTTATAATGGTATCAGATACCTATTCTGAACACGCTGAAGTAACAATAGACGCAGTTACAAATGACATACCAGAAACCTACACCAAGATTAGAGCTTATCCTCAGAAGTCAGTTCAAATTGGTGAATCAAGACATATGTGTGGATTCAAATAATAAAACTGGTTGTTGATCATGAAAACATATTTTCTATGCAGACGACGTCGTCAATTACAAACTTAAATGAAATGGTTGGCGTAATAACTTCCACGGGTGTATCAATTTACTTCCATATATCTATTACTGGGCTCAACCTACTGAAAATCTCTGGTGTTAAGAGCCGGAGAAAATTTGAGAAACTCCTCAGATACCTTCACTTCTCGAATAATTAGTTCTAATCACGGGTTGGTGAAAATTAGACTTGTTCTGGATGTTGTTTTAAGCAGGTGTTGAAAAGTTTAAGCAGAAAATGAATATTAAAAGTTATATTTTAAGGAACAGGTTCGCTGCAACTTAAAATTCTTTATTGATGGACACGCGACCGGTTTGATGAAATTATGGTTCCTTATAAAGGTACCAGAGCTGGCAACCTACTTCAGTATGTTCAGAACAAACCCCACATATGGGTTTCCAAATTTTTGTAATAGCAGGAGTGTTTGGAATTCATAGGATTATATTCCATATAATGGTAAAGGTATCATTACCGACAGTTTACAAGATGAAAAGAAATATGGTCAAGTTTTAATTCTTTGTAAGGCAGTAGCTCAGCTGCTCCAGTCATGAATATACTTTGACAACGTATTTTCGGCAGTGGGGAATTTTTCCATTTTCCTGGCGGATGAGATGAACATAGGAGTCTCTGGGAAACGTAGGTAGAAATCTTATAAAACATCGCCCACTTGCACCAAAGAAGTCACTACTGAAGCGAGGTTGGATCAAAATGCAACGAATCATCGCAGTTTGGTGGACAGGTAACGAGGAGGTGTGTTTAGCAAGTTCATTTTGTGGAATAGAACCAGTAAAGACTGTGGAACGTTGGAATGCTGTTTAATAATAAAAGATGTCCAATGGCCAAACATGGTCAGTTACTACAATAAGCGAATGGGTGGTGTCAGACCAAAGGTAACGTGGACTGCGCGGGACGTCATTATACTGAAACCAACATCTAAGTCAGGAAAGCGTTTTCATCATTACGAGCAATGTGGAGCTGAGAGTTGCAGTGCTTATCCTTTGTAGTGGAAATGAAGGGTATATTTTAATTATAAAACGTCTTATCGTATTGTTGTTACACTTTTAGTAGTACAGGTGGCGTTAGTTCTTCGTAAATGCAAATATTAATGCGATGGCTCTACTTTTTACCTGTGCCTAGATGGAACGTATTGACAGATCTTTTTACGAGAATGGAACTGCAAATTTTAAGCGAAAGTTTGCTTTCGTTGCACTATGAGTCTTTTAGTTCGTAGTTTACGCAGGTAAGACGAGCATCACTTTGACAAGCAGCAGCAGTTTTCTTTCGATTCCTCAACAATGAATGTGAAATCTTTCGTTGTGCTTTTATATTAACTGAAATCTGTTTGCATTCATAATGCCCAATTTTAACACAATACAACCGTTTATATCTTAAGACATTTGCAACAGATGTCAAAACGTAAATTGAAATTATGTGGCGAGGAAACATCGTCGATGCACTCGAGGACAAGAACTAGTTTTATAGCTATAATGAACAGTCTGTACGTATTTTTAGCTTTGTATAACGTTATTGAAAACTGATATGCAGCAGAAGTGACTTACTTGGTGGCGTACAATGGAGCTTGAGTAATCTTTCCATCGGTGATGACATAAGTTACAGAAAGTCAGAGACTCCTAGTGCAACACAAACAATGAAGATATGAAATTCCGTTGCTAGTAAAAAATAACGGACAACTTTTGCCTGGTTACATGTAAAAATGATCATCGCATTAATATTGATATCGAGAAATTACGAAACCTTAACTACTAAATGTTTAATAGGAATACGAGAAGTTGTTTTATTGTTAAATCAATGCTTGGTTTCAGCATTAAATGAGAAAAACTGTAGCTCATAATGAGGAAAAGTGTCACGCGACTCGGCGCAATTTCACATGTTTGTTTCAAACCACAACACGGCGGAGAAAGGGAGACACGCAATCTGTGGTGTGTACCTGGCGCCCTTAGGTCATTTTCAAGTGCACATTGGAATGAAAAAGTCGTTAAGTGAAGGAGAGCTACAAATATTTGCGAAACCCCACGAATGCAGGCGGCGGTTGATTTGCTTGTGCCTTCACCTATGTATCTTCCAATTGCCACAAATATGTAACTGTGTTTCCGACAATGGAATGGGTCATACACAAGTCAAATTTTATTTTTTATTTCAACGTCGCACTTTGAAATGGCGCCTAAGGCCGAATGTTGATGGTAAAATACAGAGCAATTATTAAGTGAAACGGGGAAATTAAAAATGACGTGACTGTAGCTCCTCAAAAAGGAAAATCTTAAGTGATGCTAGTGGTTGAACAGAGAAAGCTAACTACACAATGACGAATAAGAATTGAAACTTAGTACACATATTGATGTATACCTTCGTTACAAGTGAGTAACTGATATAAGTTACGCGTCCAACGAAACTTGATAAACAGTTCTTAAAACGGTAGTTCAGTTCCTTCAGCGCCAAAATAAGGTTTAACGGTATGTTTTAGTATGATCGAATGTGAACTGATGGTCTCTGCATCTTGCCACTTGTAAACCCAACTTAGTTACGACGTCAGCGTTGGAAAATTAAGGCATATGATGGGCAATGCATGTTTTGCTTAATTTCCCTCAGCAAATCTGCTACAGCCTATGGGTACAGGACCTATTGGTCCATCACACTCAGGTACAGGGTGACAACTATATGAAACAAACGTAAATTAGTTACAAACTGCGGTGTGTACGCACTTTATACAACATGTAATCGTCACTATAGGTAGCCGGATTTAGGTTACGACATGATATGCCGTGGCTGTGATATGGCGCAGACGAATAGCGAAATTCTGCATGACCCGGTGCAGTGTCTGGCCGTCGATGACCTCCTGAATGGTCGTTTCAGCTCAGCAATGGAATTGGATTATTGCTTACAACTTGTTTTTATACAGAGCTGGAGAATATGACGACCTATTAGGCCCACGTAGGCGCATCTGGGTACCCCGGAGCCAGAATGCTATCACTAAATGGCTCCTCCTTCACGCCTCTACGTACCGTTCGGTAGTCTCCGTGCCATTAAGGAATATCGCACTGGTTATTCCGTGACTGGACATTGCTCTCCATCCCAGTCACCAGTGGAGAATTAAGAGACTTCCCTATCGCTAAATGCCGATTCCCCGTCTCTGAAATACGAAAATTTCCAAATGGAAATGGGCTTCGTCGCTAAACTGAACCATATTCACAGAAATATATTAATTCCTGCCATGCCTTGCGACCACTCGGTAAGTTTAAACGCCGCAACGCAAACCGTTCACAAGTTAAAATTTTATGTCATAGTTCAATAACTGTCACCCGGTATTTATTACAAAGATTTTTCACTTTTCTAGGGGATTTATATCGGACGTAGGTATTTTTTAAAGTATTGTGTAGGCATGAAGCATAAGCTGACAATGCTACAAGCAAGATTCGGTATTTTGAAAGACGCATCCTTAAGAGCATCTTCGGAATACCGCGGAAAAGTCCAGTGAATGATTCCTCCTCCTCCTCCCCCCCCCCCCCCTCCAACTTGCTTTCAGATGCCTCATTTCTGCAAGACATTCCGTGTCTCTAATTCATTCTTTATGAGCCATTTTAGAATATTTCCGCCTGTAAAACCTGCCGTTTCAGGCAGTGATAGGGTCTGGCATTTTCTAGAGCCGGCTGCGGTTTTCAACCTCATTTCACAGGTACGATGAATAAGTTGCATGTATAGACTACTTTCGTTTTTGGATGTGCTGTTTTTATGTTTGATTTTGTGCCGAAAACGGCTACATCTTTAGGCCTATCTTTGACAAAGAGCTGAACACACCTTTTAATGTCTTATTTGGCTGATGATTATAAAATTTTTTTCTGATTAAACATGGTGTAAATGATCGTTTCGGACTGCCTCCATGAAGGAATTTCTGAACCTGCTGCATTATGATAATACAGATGATACTGTATGCGTACTTTACTACTACCTTCAGTCAGTTGATGAGGAAAGACTGGCGATGGAAAATGACGGCTGCATAAGCCAACCAAAAATATACTGAGATGACATTCGTGATCGGATACTGTATAATATTGTGTCAGACCTTTTGTCCGGCAAAGAGTAGCAACTTGACGTGGCACGGTCTCAGCAACTCGTTGGAAGACCCGTGCAGGAATACTGAACGACGCTGCCTCTTCAGCAGTTCACAAATGCTGAAGTACTGCTGGTGCAGGAAATTGTGCAAAAAGTGACCTTTAAATCATGTATCTTAATTGTGCGAAGGCTATATCATGTCTGAAGATCCGAGTGGCTAAATCGTTCGGTGTTCAGAATGTCCTTCAAACCAAATATGAATAATTGCGGCCCGATGACATGGTGCATTGTCACCCACAAAAATTCCATTAATGTTTGGGAACATCAAGCCCATGAATGGATGCAAGTCCCTGAATGGTAAAAAATTACCATTTCCAGTCACTGATTGTTTTAGTTGGACCAGAGGGCCAATTCATTCCATATAAAAACAGTCTACGCCATTATGAAGCCGCCAGTAGCTTGCACCGTGCCTTGTTGACGACTTTGGTCCACGGTGTTTTGGGGTTTGCATCACACTTGAAACGTACCGTCAATTATTAAAAAACCGGACTAGTGATCGTGTGGCCAGATCACGGTTTAAAAAAATGTTCAAATGTTTGTATAGTCTATGGGACTTAACTACGGGGTCATCAGTCCCTAAACTTACAAACTACTTATGAACTACTTACGAACTAGGACGGCACAAATATCCATGCCCGAGGGGGGATTCGAACCCCCGACCGTAGTGGCCGTGTAGACCATGACTGGAGCGCCTCAGTCCCCGCGGCCACCGCGGGTTTCCAGGATGAAACCGATATGGTAACAAGCCCAGGAGATGCCGCGTTGTTAGCAAAACTACTCGAGTAGACTGTCTGCCGCCAGCCATTAACGTCAAACTGCGCAGTACTGTAGTAACATACGTCCGTCTTATGCCTTACATTGATTCCTGTGGTTATTTCACATAGTGGTTGCTTATATGCCAGCAGTAACAGCTACACGCAAACACCTCTGCTCTCGGGCATTAAGTACAAATCGTCAACCCCACTACGTTGCTCGTAGTGATAGGAATTACTTAATTTTTTAAGAATATTTCAGGCCTTGCCCAAACAATGAACGACGCACTCAAACACTTAAACCTATAAGTTGTGTGTGCTGACAGAATTCCACAGGACGCTTTGAAGTACGACATACCTAATGTAGAAGGAACACAATGATTACGAATACGCCAGTTTTTTTTAAGCATACACGATAATGTAATAATTACAAACCGATGTCAATGCGCAACCCCTCTAACTGAAGAAAGCAGGAACTTTGCAGTATAAACACAGCTAATACTATACTCTCTGCACCCTAACAAGTCCCGTAAATAGCGAATGATGTACATTCTTTGGTAACATGCAAGAAACCTACTGAGCAGCGTCGCTGTGGTTACTTTTTGTACAACTAAGTTCTTTCAGTCGTAAATAGTGCGCAAGAAAATTAAACACGCTGCTTTCTTTATCTCTCTTCTATTTCCAGTACCCATCTTTTTGGTGAGACTCCCGCAATGATTTGCGATATTCGGGTATTAGTCAAACAAGGGTTTTATAAACCACCTCCTCTGTGGAGAGATTAAACTTCAAAAAAGTTGTTTCAATCAATCTGTCTAGCACATATCCTACCTGATAGTTTTATGACCTCGTTCCACTTTACATCGCCCAGCACGCACACTCCCAGAATTTTATCCGTGTGATTGCCCCCTGTGACTGTTTGACAATCAAGTAATCTAACAGTAACGGATTTTTCGCCTGTTTATGCGCAATACGTTACATTTGTTTATGTGAGGGCCAATGTGCCTACTCCTACACCACACGCTGTTCCCCTGCATTTCGCTGCCATTTTATGGCCTTGCGTCTTCTCTATAACAGCAGTGGCGGCACGAGCAGTGTGTTCACTGGTTCAGTGAATCCAGGGAAAAAGCTGACCTTGCAAAGAAAATACTGTATATTTTAACTATCATAGTTTCATTCAGGTATCACATTTTTTCTGTGTTTTCAGAGTATTTTTATCGCATGATAAGCCGTGCAAATAGCACATACACGTACTATAGCGCTAATCGGCACTGTTGAGGTTCATATTCCCTTCTGAAATTCAGCCTATAGGCCAGTCAAACATTAAAATCGCAAATAGTGACGTATTTCTGACATTTTATATCTTGTTAGGACCAATTAGAATAGTGTGAAACTAAGCTTGTCACCTCGAAAACCTGTGCTTACCGAGTAACAAGTCAGAAACTGCACAAAGTTTGACTTTTTGTAGTAGTTATTGTGAGAGGGAGTTGGAAAATAAATTTCCCCTGTCGACTGTGGTCAGAGTTGCGTATGAAATAAATGAGACATTAAAGATAAGACATCTTTATTTTTCTAAATTTCCAAGTACATTGAGACATTTGTCAAACCGCTTTGTAAGCTTCAAAAAAGCCTTCCAGGAAAAAAAAATCAGGCTGTTGCATACGGAAGAAGCGTTGCGTCCCAGAAGACGGGGAGTAGCACTTTACCTGCAGACGGAGTGTTTTTGAACTTCTTTCGGACAGGTGATAGCGGATGTTTCCACTCCATGGATGCGGCCTTCGATTCGTGGACCCACGTTTAACCCACGTCACAACCCGAAACAAAGTCATTGCCATATTCATAGTCGACCTCTACCCATTGGTGTATCGTATTGCACGTGCGCTTTCACCTGCTGTATCGTCTTTCGCCCATAGCCCTCCAACGCTTCTTCCGTATGCAACGCCCTGATTTTTTCCTGGACGGCTTTTTAAAGCTTATAAAGCTGTTTAACAAATGTCTATGTACTTTGAAATTATTTAGAAAAATAAAGATGTCTTATCTTTAATATCTATTTTTTTCATACAACTCTGTCCACAGCCGTCAGGGGAATCTTATTTTCAAACTCCCCTCGTAGTTATTTCCATTATTAACCAACATTTAATATGTAACTAAGCCCAACCGCAGTTCTGCAAGTCCAGAAGTTTTCTAAATATGGAACGTCAGTGAAAATGTTATCTTGTTTCGAATATCGAGATAATCGCTCATCCTGTGAGAAAAGTCATGAGAATTGACGTAAATGTTATTGGCTTTAAGAACAAATTGGTGTCTCCAGGCCCAGTACGTCTCTCGAAATGGCACGAAAACTATGTCATAAGCGCATTTTTATGATGTGTAAAAATATAATTTACAAATTGTGGGCATTAAAAAAAAGGCAAATGTACAGCATTGTCTTTAAATGCACTTAGAAAAACTAATACATTTCAATAACTGAAAAGTCTCGATCTTTTGGTTTCTTTAGAGGATCCTGGTTGTTCACAGCCGTGTTCCAGGCCAGAAGGAGGTTGCTGCGGTGCTGTGTCCATTTCGGGCTGCTCTTCCGAAGGCGGAAGATCATCGGGATCGTCTTCATGCTGGTAGATGAGAGTCGCAGCGACGTTGTGGCAAGTGGTGCCAGAGCACTGAGTGCACAAAGCTGAGCTCCGAAGCACAGCTCTTCGATAAGTGCCAGCTCTCGTGCATCCCTATTTGCACTCACATGAGAACGATCTACAAGTTTTGTTGGCGCTGGTTCACGTGATAATATAATATAGCAAGGAAGCTCTTCGACCAACGCCCTGTGCGGCATCCTTCGCCGTTCCTAATCATGTTTCTACTTGGCGAGGTACGTGCAACACGAATGGAAGGACGCTGCTTCTTTGGTTGCGAGCAAACGTGCCAGGTCCACCTTCGCACTGGCTGCTAATATGACGAACAGGCGGAACCGAAGGCCGTGCAGTGGTCGATAGATGTGTCCCCTCCATACAGAGTGGTAAGGCACTTCTCTCCATTTTATGCTAGAGTTTGCATGACAAATCAAAAGAAGCAGCGCGGCCAGGTCAATCAGGTACCTAATCATCCCCTCTCCTCCCCCCCCCCTCCAAAAAAAAAAAAACGGCGTGGGTAAACTAGTTACTACTCGAGTTACCCCGTTTTTTCTGAAGAAACATTTCGGATAGTGGAACCGAAGCCGCAAAGGAGAACAAATTATGTCATCTCCAATCGCCACCTGGTTCTGGTATGATGTGCTTTCCTCGAGGGCGGTAGGAATAATGTCGCGGTCTACATCTTCGGTTGCTCTCAATTTCAATGCTTTCGAGTCCAAACGCAGAACACAGTTGATAAATGAGCATGCATTTTCTTGAACTCGTTGGGTAACATTCTCTGCGGCATTTTGCAAGAAATGGCAGTGCAATGGAGCAATCGTCCGGCAGTTTTCGTACTCCCGAGGACTCAGGGTATCCTCTCTAACACCACTGAGACATACATACCCGAGTAGTTTAACGCGTAGGTGATGAAGGTAGCAATGATTGCCCTGATCGAGTGGTTTGCGTGCCAGTCTTTTGGAAAAGGCTGCATCCTCCATACATCTCACTACAAATGTCATGGCTCCAAGTGAAATGTTTTTGATTTATGTGGAGTGAAAGTGATGTATGAAATTGATTTCGCTCACTTACACACCCTAGCTTCATTGAAAAATGCTAATGGATAAGGGGACAGTTAGAACTTAAAATGTGCTATCAGTTCGCTGTCCGACTACTTAGTGATGTCTTTTGAAAAATCGTTTTGAGTGGATTCACGTCGACAAGTTTGTTAAGTACTTTAACAGAGTTGGTTTGTCGCCAAAGTTGGCACTTCGTATTTTCTTTTGAAATTTTTTTTTAACCAAAACGAGCTAACAGTTATTTTCTTGGGCCCTTCAATTCTTTTTTTTCTCATTCGTTAGTGTTTAGGTTCATTTCATTAAAAAAATTTCGTTTTGTACCATTCCGAGAGACCTACTGGGCCTGGAGGCTTTATTTTGTGCGTAAATTTAAGCCAATAGAATTTACAACTTCAGTTCTCATAACTTACGTAACATTTTCATTTTTGGTAAAAATTGCCCATTTTCGACGTCCTATATCTGGACAACTACTGGACTTTTAGAGCTGCCGTTACGAGTAACTATTAATATCGAAAAATGTATAGTTGGAGTTACAAGGACGTAAGTAGAAGAATTTAAAAAAATTCGCATTTTTTCCAGTTATTAATCGGAAAGCACAGATTTTTATAAGTTTCAAACTTGGGTTCATACTATTATAACTGGTCCAAACAATATATAAATCAGAACTACACCACAATTTGCTATTTTAGACTACTTTTATGTACGTTTTGACGCCTGCTACGGACGCTAGTTCGGCAACAAGGAGATCTGTGTCGCCGTGGTCATGTAGTCATGTTTTTCGACTGCAACGCGGGAGATCCGCGTTCAGCTCTCCGCTTTGCTCTTTTTTTTATATTTTTCACAAATTATTAACTGTCCATCCGGTCTTTGACAGGTCTGTTTACTGTAGGTATTCCATTTGTGTATGTTGTGGTGTAACATCCACGCCACACAACTGTTCTATTAGCAGTAGAAAGGAAGTGGCTCTTGAATCTGAGCCGCCTACGTTTTCGAAGGCATGGCAATTGAACCGCCATCAGGAAACACACATGATGTATCACACGCGACATTTCTGGCAGTATGTGAGCCATCTGATAGGATTTACTTATCGGCGCAATAACTTGTACGTCTGTATCGTTCGCTTTGCTGGAGACAATTCAGCACTCAAGTATAAAGTTACTGGTATTATGTATACAACTTTCATCTGCCAAAGTTTTCCTTTTAATTTTGCCGCTTTGACACACTTAGCGAGCTACAGTACTACAATAAATTATTTTATTCAAAATCTGTCTGCAGTATTTCTGTCTGAAATGGAGAGAAGACTGACAGCGTTGTCCCAAATTTTGTGACTGACCGATAATGAAATCTAAATTGAATCTATTTTGAAAAGTGATGTGTGATGTCAGCTCCAGCAGAGGATATGCTGCTTCCGTACAGATAAATCATTCCAGCACTAATTTATATTAAGAGCAAGATAAGCAGCACTTAAACAACCTACTTGTACGGATAAATCATTCGAAAAATGAAATAAGGAGAGAGACTCGAAAAGTACGATGATATGGATTTAGTATTATGCAGCACGAGTATAACATTCCATTCTACAATTTTTGTAGTTAAAAAGTTTAGTGACATGGAAGTGGAAAATGTGAATTTACTGTTAAAAGACAAATTATTTGATACTGCTGAGATGTGCTGTTAGTCTTTAAATATTTACTACTTTTAGTAAGCATCTGGCAATGTCAATTCTGAGCCGTTGCGGATTAGCTGTGCGTACTGGAGCGCCATGCAGCAGTGCGCGCTGAGTCTCCCCTCGGACGTGGTTGTGTTGTCCTCAGGTTAGTTTACCTTAGTTTAAGTAATTTATAAACTACGGACTAATGACCACGCCGTTGAGTCCGATAGATTTACAAACATATGAACATTTGTTGTAAATTCAGTTATGTATATGGGCGGTGTTATGCATCACTAGGCCAAGCGCCATACGTCATATTTGAGATAATGGAACCTAAATTTTACACGTTCTTAAAATATATTTATGAATGTTTCTCAACTTTTTGTACCAAAGAAGCGTTAGTGTACTTTCACTTAGTAGTGAAATATCACTGTACATACCTACTAAACAGCACTAATTGCGCTCACATCAGAAACAAAGTAACGGCGCTTGGTCTTGTGATGCGTAACACGGTCCATATGTGGGTCGGGAAAAGCCAGTTAAGTCAATTTTTATGAAACGTGAGAAAGCTATTTATTGTTTTAACTGTGATTGCATCAATATACTGGACGAGGAATCTAGGTCATAACACCCCATGTATTCCCCCAACCGTAATAGATACAAAGATGCCGTTTGGACAGTGGATTGCACGGACAGCGGCTACTTGAATATCACTTTTCGTGTATGTGCTACTTTTTTACAGAGATGTGGGGAATTTTTTTAAATGAAACCCTATGTTAAATTTTAGCGGAACACGATGGGTTTAAAAAGAAGTTTTCAAATGTGTGAATATCATTTAGGCGAATAGTTTGAGACACTCATGTTCCCCTATCGTATTCGGCCTTCGAAGCGGCGTTGTCCAGTGCGACCTTTCCTGTTATGTAGACTACACGGTAAACGTCACGAGTCCGTCCTTAAACAACAAACAACGATACGGCAACATGTGTGTCTCAAAAACTATTCGCCTAAATATTATGACATAAACATATTTGAAACCGACTTTGTAAGCCCATCATGTCAGGCTAATATTTAACCTCGGGTTCCATTTTAAAAAATCTTATCTCTGTAATAAAAAATAGCACCAACATGTCATCTATTCAAGTGGCCCCTGTCCAAACGACATCTTTGTATCTATTACGGCTAGGGCGACAATGGGTGTTATGACTTAGCTGCCTCGCCCTGTGTAAATGCATAACATAAATTGAACATGCTTAGTGTACTGAATGTGGAAATACATTCATTAGCGTCCGATGTGTTGGTAGAAAGACGGAATGTCTAAAAATAAAGTCAAACGTCAGTCTGTAAGGGGAAAGAAGCAGTTAAATCATCCCGACTAAACGAGTATCTGTTAATGATAATTCAGTGGTAGTACTCCCATCTTGTGTATTCAGCTATTGGGCAGTTGACCGAAAAACTTAAAGGCATCAGGAGGGCAAAACTTAATCTGTTTGCAAATATTTAAATTTTAGCCTGGAAACTGGATGGAGTAAGGAGTACAAGGAACGGAATTGTTCGAATCATAATACAGCCAACAGAAGAACTGCAAAATATTTGTGCACTTGGCCGGAGTCTCCAATTTAATAAGGCACGAGGGCCACATTTTAAAGTTTCGAATCGCAGTGCAGGCCAGATAGCATATTTGGCGATTACTGAAGAACACGATACTAACGCCTACTTTGACCTGTGACGTCACTGGTAAGCCAGAACCCCAATTTAACCTGCATATTGTATTATACACCCGTAAATAAAGATCAGTAATATGTGAAAGAAGTTCAAATGCAGTTTAGGTGAAGGCTGCTGCTGCTGAACATTATATATTATATATATATATTGTCGGTGGTACAAGTTCAACCACGGGCAGCGGCGTACTGCACTTACGTGACTATGTGCAGCACGCAGGCACAGTTGTGCTGGTCACTTGGTTGTTTACGAGCGTCGAGTGAAACAGTCGTGTTCAGACAAGATTTATGACGACATATTAAATTTTCATCACATATCCATTGCAAACGATCAATCTTTCAAATTCTTAGTATTTTGCAATTAAAATATAGGTGCTCGGTATATGGATGCGTGAACGTAAGTGGTTCAGTTTGTTCTGTAAGAAGTAATAATACATTTCTAAAAAATAAAATAAAAATAACTCATCCCTCACTTCACTCAGTTCCCTTTATTTAATCGAAAGGTCTGTCGTAACGCCGCGAAAGTATAACACAAAAAATAAACCAGACTTCAACTTCCGCGCGATAAACACATTCAGTCGATTCACGCCTGTCATTGGTTACCTCGAAGTGACACGCCAGTGGTTATCCATGTTGACAATGGCCCGTGAAATGATGAGAAGTGAAGGCAGCCAATCAGGATTGGCGTAAAGACTGACAAAAGGTTTTTTTTTTCCTCTCCCAAGTTATTTGTTGTTGCAAAGTGTGTAGAACTCTGTTGGGAATGCAGATATAACGGAAATTTACACAAAAAACCAGCAAATACATGAAAGTAACAGACTTTGTAATTGATGGAAATTCAGCACATTTACCTTTACAGATAAAATACTTGTTTCAAGTCAAAGCTACAAAATTAAAGTCAATCCCACGTAGGCCACAATTTTACCTCCGCCAGCGGTGGCATAGTATGCTGATATTGGCAACGACACAGAATGAGCAGAATGATCTTTGTGTTGAAATTAATAATTACTGTTAATACATTTCATTACCAACAAATTCAGCAACTGCTTTCGTAAGCAAAATTTACAACACGTACACTTTGTTACTTTTTAGTACACTTTGTAGTATCAACAAAATGTGTCTTAAATGTTTGCGACTGATGTTACTCCTGTATACAAATTTAGGCAACGAAAATGTTTGTTCACATCTGTGTGTAATGCCAAATACAGATAACCAGCTTCGTGAGAAGTCATTGATAAGGGGCTAGTGTTCTTTGGGAAGAAACTTCTACCTGTATTAAATTTGTTGTCCATTGATTCATCTGCTTATAGATAAATTATTTCCGTTTGAAACAGTGGAGGAACATCTCCCACTTCACAAGAGAAACGGGGGGAGGGGGGGGGGGAGGAGGGGTGTAAAATCTAAATCTGAAACCTGCAAGACAATTCTTTATTCAGATGTCCAAAAAAAATCCCATGAAATAAGAACGTAGAAAACTTTAACCGCGTTCAGAACTGGCAATTTGCGAAATGCCAAACAATTTGATTTCACTTTTGAGAAGTATAAGCTTCTGTCTGCAAACTTTGATGTGCATGTAAAGATCACAGTATTATCCTCCCCTTAAAGATTTTTGTTCAATTCGTTTAAACGGAGAGCAACATTAGACATGAAAGCTAATTTCTATAGCTACTCTTGGTCCGATAGAACTTCGAGGGGGTTATTTTTTTCGTTTAGAAATTTCTTTCTACTTTCTATTCTCAAGCAAAAAAGTTGACAAAACTTTACCGCATGTTCGTCACCTTACTGCCGTGTGGTATGGGACATCACTGGACAAAGATTCAACCTTTCCTAGGAAACACTTTAAATTGGTGGTGTGATTCAATTGCTTCAAACAAAGATCACATCAGAAATTACAGGTCTCCTGACACAAGACATACTCACGGATTTTGCACGAAGTTCTCCCTGATGAATACATCGCCTGTCAATGGTATGGGAGTATCTTTGGCTTCGTAGTCTGCCTTTATTCTGCCAACAAAATCTGCAAATTTCGCCACACATTTCTCCCTTCATCGGTTGAGATACATTCAGCCACAAAGAGGAAGGTTGCACTTAGTGGCTGAAGTTAACTGTAGCTCTTTTTATCATCCGTTGTGCCACATAGGAGAATCCAGTCTTCGGTTACTTCAAAGTTTGAGCTAACACCTCTAAGGAACAACAAAACTAGGGCATTATTACTGACGTCATTAGATTCGTCCAGGGCTATAGAATACCAAGCAAAGTTGGATGCCCTATCTTGCAACTTATTTTTTTTAAATCGGAAGCAAGAAGCAGTATCTATAAATCGACGCGCCACAATACTTTCTGATAGAGAAACAACATTACATGTTTCCGGTTTGCCAGTGAATAATTCTGCAGCTGTAATCAGCACACAGTTCCGTATAATCACAATCCGTGAATGGCTTTCCTCGATGGTGATTTCGTGGGCAATTCTTAAGCTTACTTTCGTAGCGGCTTCACTTTCATGAACAAGTTTTCTAAGAAGTTTTGTTCCAAGCAGTCTACGTTTAAACATTTCGAATTTGTGCTCACGTAGATTGTCTGAACGCATAGACGTATGCACCATGCTTTGTTTCATAATGGATATTAAAGTCCTTGAGCACAACTCTAAGTTCATTGCAGATTATGCAAATGGCGTAGTTGCTTTTCTCTATGACGAAATTTACTGACGTTTCTCAGACCTTGCAATATTAGCATCAGCAATGTGACAAAAGCGAAAATAGTTACAAAAATACCTGCCGGATCAGGCGCTTTTCGGTCCATCATAGAGTACTGTGTTCGCTGACTCCTCGACCGTGTTTGGAGCCAGCTAGAGAAGCGCCAAGGGCAGCTCTGCGGATGGTGACTTCTGAATATGGAGGCTGCGAGATGCAAGATTTGTGGTCTCCCTGCTCCCCTACCTGTACGAGAGCTTGACAGTGCTCCCTCCAATTTTGCTGCTTTCCTCCTGCGGGCGTTTGGGGTTGGACTGGCTTTGTTCTGTAGGTAAACAGCCGCAGCGCAGCCTTTCTACGGACGCTGCAGATTGCTGTCCATTTTACAGGAGCACACTATCTAGCCTAAATGCTTTATTATCGCCGTCCGTGCAGTAACAGTAGCTGAAAAATGTCTGCGTGATGCGAAAATTTGCAATTGACACTAAATAAAGAAAAGTGTGAAGTAATACACATGACCAATAAAAGAAATCCACTGAACTTCAATTACGCGATAAATCAGTCAAACATTAAGGTCGTAAATTCTACCAAATACCTAGGAGTTACAATTACGAACAACTTTGACTGGAGAGAACACACAGAAAATATTGTGGGGAAGGCGAACCAAAGGTTTACGTTTCATTGGCAGAACGCTTGCAAGATGCACCAGCTCCACCAAAGAGACTGCCTACATTACACTTGTGCGTCCTCTCCTGGAGTACTGTTGCCCAGTGTGGGACCCTCGCCAGGTGGGACTGACGGTAGATATTGAGAAGGTTCAGAGAAGGGCAGCTCGTTTTGTTTTATCACGTTACGGGGGGGAAAGCGTCACGGAAATGTTGCACGAATTGGGGTGGAAATCATTAAAAGAAAGACGTTATTCATTGCGGCGTGATCTGTTTGCGAATTTTCAATCACCGACTATTACTTCTGAATGTGAAAATATTTTGCTAGCACCCACCTACTTAGGGAGACATGACCATCCCAATAAAATAAGAGAAATCAGATCGAAAACGGAACGATTCAGGTGTTCTTTCTTCCCGCGCGCTATTAGAGAATGGAACGGTAGAGAAAAGTTATGAAAGTGGTTAATGAACCCTGTGCCAGGCACTTTAACGTGATTTGCAGAGTATCTATGTAGATGTAGATAATCTGAGCTAGATCGCCCACAAAAACCCTAGTACAATGGACATCAGCAATCAGATTGATGGACCGTTCGGCCGAGGTGACTGAGGCGCTCCAGTCACGGTCAGCACGGCCACTACGGTCGGGGGTTCGAATCCCCCCCTCGGGCATGGATATTTGTGCCGTCTTTAGTCTTAGCTAGTTCATAAGTAGTTTGTAAGCTTAGGGACTGATGACCCCGAAGAAGTCCCATAAGTTGTACAAACATTTGAACATTTGATGGATCGTTCCTTGACCTCCCGAATTGCTATGGGTATCAAACTTCCTGGCAGATTAAAATTGTGTGACGGAACCGGGACTCGAACCTGGGACCTTTGCCTTTCGTGGGCAAGCGCACTACCGACTGTGCTATCCCGACACGACTCACGATGCCGCCTCAACTTTACTTCCGCCAGTACCTCGCCTCTTACTTTCCAAACTTCACAGCTCTCCTGCGAACCACGCAAGACTAACACTTCTGGAAGAAAGGATATGGTGGAGTCATGCTTAGCCACAGCCTAAGGGATGTTTCCAGAATGAAACTTCACTCTGCAGCGGAGTGTGCGCTAATATGAAACATCCTGGCAGCTCAGTCGGTAGAGCGCTTGCCCGCGAAAGGATAAGGTCCCAGGTTCGAGTCCCGGTTCCGGCACACAATTTTAATCTGCCAGGAAGTTTCATATCATCGCACACTCTGCTGCAGAGTGAAAGTTTCATTCTGCTATGTGTATATTTACAGATTGTCGTTTTTTAATTATTATTTATTTGCAGTTCACAGTTGATCTCCGAGCACAAACAGCTTTTAATCAAATTGCGTGGTTGCGGTATATCACCCCAAATTTGCGACTGAATAGGGATTTCCTGTCAGAGAGGACACACTTTGTAGTAATCAACGGTAAGCCATCGACTAAAACGGGTGATATCGGGCGTTCTACAGGGTAGTTTTATTGGTCCTCTGCTGTTCCTTATTTACATAAACTATTTGGGAAAAAATCTTAGCAGCTCTGTTAGGTTGTTTACAGATGACGACGCCATTTACCGTCTAGTAAAATCATATGAAGATCAAAACCAACTGCAGAACGATCTACATAATATATCAGTATGGTGTAAAAATTGGCAATTGACTCTAAATAATGAGAAGTGTGAAGTCGTCCACATAAGTAAGAAAAGAAATCCATTAAACTTTGTTTACAAGATAAGATCAATCAAAAGTGAAGGCCGTGAACTCCACAAAATACCTAGGAATTACTATTACTTCAGACTTAAACTGGAAAGAACACGTATATAATATCGTGGAAAAGGCGACCCAGAGACTGCGTTTTATTGGCAGAACCCTTCAAAGATGCAACAGAAGTACTAAAGAGACTGCATACACTACGCTTGTTCGTTCTCATTTGGAGTATTGCTGCCCAGTGTGGGATCCTTATCAGGTGGGTTTGACGGAGGACATCGAAAGAGTCCAAAGAAGGGCTGCTCGATTTGTATCGTCACGATACAGAAGAGACAGATACAAGATCTGGGATGGGAATCATTACAACAACGGCGCTTATCGCTGCGGCGTGGGCTACTTGCGAAACTCCAATCGCCAACATTCTCCTCAGAATGCGAAAATATATTGTTGACGGCCACTTACATAGGTAGAAATGATCTTCAGAATAAAATACGGGAAATCAGAGCTCTAACGGTGAGATTCGGGTGCTCTTTCTTCCCGCGCGCTATTCGAGATTGGAATCCGAGATAAATAGTATAAAGGTGGTTCGATGAACCCTCTGCCAGGTACTTAAATGTGATTGCAGAGTATCCCATGTAGATGTTTAAGTCTACGGGTCAACTATCTAGCAGAGCTATGAAAAATAGCGAAATAGAGGTTGTCTAATGACTAAGAACACACCTCTGAGCTTTCAAATATGCTGTTTTTTATTGATTTCAGTTACGACAGTGGTATTTAGCATTTTGACTATTGAAACCTGTAGGCATCTATGCAGAAAATACAACTAAATTCTGAAATGGCCACGTTACACAAAGTGGCGTTATATGACCCATCATTTCTAAAGTCGCGGAGTGGAAAATTAACCTTATTGTTGGCGAACTGTTGTAAATGCTAAAGGAGACTATATTATTGCTGACTGAAGTCAGTCATATGTATCTGTGTTAGTTAAACGCCACGATCTTAGAAATCAACATAATATTTACAATACACACAAATGGTGTGTGTGGGTAACGTCGACACTGCAGATGACGCTGTTGCCTGTAAAAAGGTGTGAAAAATGAAAAAAACGGTAGCGAACTGCAGGAACATCACCCGAAGACTGATAGTGGTGAAAATTGTTAGGCTGAAGTGCAAATGGGCGGAGAAATAATGAACTCTGACTCATTGCCACCTACCGTATTATACGAGAGTGATTGATTATTTACGAATGAAGTCTAAGACATTTGGCGTTTATTTTACATGTTTGTTTAATTTAGCTTGCTTGCTACGTTTTGTAGGTACTATATTTTCGTTGTATTTTCTGAGGTATTACTTGTGATGTGGGCGATCTTGGGGAGGGCTCATCGCCATCCTATTTAAGTCAGTGTCCAAATGTTGAAATGTTTGTGTAGCTTATGGGACTTAACTTCAGGGTCATCAGTCCCTAAACTTACAAACTACTTATGAACTAGCTAATACTAAGGACAGCACAAATATCCATGCCCGAGGGGGGATTCGAACCCCCGACCGTAGTGGCCGTGCAGGCCGTGACTGGAGCGCCTCAGTCCCTTCGGCCACCGCGGCCGGCAGTTAAGTCAGTGCAAATGTGGAAGTCCTCTTTGCTAGGCGCAGCTTTATATGGAAAAGCCATCCATGATTGTGTGAAAAGATGCCAAGAAGAGGGAAGCCTACGGAGGCAGTCCTGTTCTCCCAGAACATAATTCTGTTTGCTAGATTTGTGTAGTTAAACACGGGGAAACAATAAGTTACACGCAATCCGTTTCTTGTAATTCATCACACCAAAGATATGAGGATCCTGTAGCTTTCTACAGCTAAAAATCGACCGGATTACCGTACAGCCGGCAACAGTCACTGTTTGCTAAAAGCGAAATAAAAATACGAGGTCTGTTGAAAAAATGTTCCGAAACATTCGGAATTTCACACCAATGGACAGTTTAAATGCGGTTAGCATCCCTGCACGGGCCAATGCTGGATGTGCAACAGCAGGAAGTTTCATTACTATATGTCTTATTCTTCGGTGCTGTATTGATCAAAACATAGTGTCGCACTGTTTGCTAATTCCGAGATGGTAGAGACCGAAGAGCAGCGCGTCTGCATTACATTCTGCTTGAAAATCAAAACAAAACTTTACAGAGATAGGAAAAAATGATGAGATCTTAAGCCGTACTCTAACGAATGGTTCAAGAGCTTTAAAAATGACCGGAAGGAAGTTGAAGATGACCTTAGTTCAAGGAGGCCATCGACGTTACCGATGACGCTGATGTCGGGAACGTCAACGAAACTGCGTGTCACTGTAAAGCCGTCAGCACACGGAGCACGTGTCTGAGGGTGAGCGGTCAACGTGCCGAGTCCACACGTAGCTGAACGCGTGCAAGGTTAAACGCGCGCATACGAGACTTTGGCCTCAGCGAGTTACCAAGGTCTATAGGAGAGGTCTGGTCACGGTACCATGATGCTTTGCGATGGCGGCCATTTTGGTTCTAAAATACGGCTATAGCAGACTGTATTCGGATAATATTTGTCACTAGAAAGTATTTTTTGCGTAAAGCGGTGAATGTAAAATTGCATCGAAGTGTGCAGGCTTACAGAGAAAGTGGCTACATCCATTTTCATTGCTTTTTTTTTGTGGTTTTAGGGCGCACAACTGCTAAGGTCAGTAGCGCCCGAATCAAAACTGGGATATACCTGAGGATAAGACTTGATATCAACAGCTAAAAACATAGAATAAAAAACAATAAAGCGAAGAGCTCAAAGTCCCTTGACAAATTGGTCAAATTGATAAAATCTAATACTCGATCAACAGCCCGCACGTCATCAGCTAAAATGTCTTCCAATGTGTCCGGCAGATGTAGTGCAAGCCGAACAGGAGTAAAATTGGAACACGACAATACAACATGGCGCACCGACAGCGGGTGTCCACAGGAACATAACGGTGCGGGGTCACCAGTGAGCAAGTGGCGGTATCTGAACCGGCAATGTCCGATCCGCAACCGGGTCAAGATAATCTCGTCGCGAGCGGCGTGAGGTGGTCATCCAAGCCACCGGGAGCAGTTTAATGGTCTGGAGCTTATTATTAGTAAGTGAAGACCACACATTATGCCACGACGATATAAGGCGCCGCGAAAGAGCACCTTGAATATCATGCGATGGGACACAGTATGTAGCTGTCCGACGTAAGAGAGTTGCAGCCTTGGCAGCGGCATCAGCAGCCTCATTACCAGGAACACCTGCGTGGCCAGGTACCCACAGGAGGTGAACACGAGGGCCGTCAGAAGCTAATAACTGAAGGGAGCGGTTGATTCGGTACACAATAGGATGGGCAATGTATATGTGATGTAACTAACGATACAACAACAGTTGTGGAGAAATAGTAGCTTTTTCATCAACAGTTCTGCTTTTCCCTAATCGTATAAGGCTGTACGTGGTTTCTTCTGATATACAGGGTGGTCGGAAATTCCCGTTACTAACTTCTAGGATGTTAGAGGGTTCTGAGTACATAACATTTGAATAGGAACCCATGTCCGGAAACGTTTCAATTCAGATGTGTAACTCAAACATCTGCTTAGGGTAGGGTGACCAAACGTCCCGGTTTTCATCCCCATGCTCCGGGGTCCCAAAATTTTGTTTCGGGACGCTCATAATCCCTGGAATTCCGTTTTTAAGTACATTTCGTTATACTTGCTCAAATTTTTCGCTATATTAAAGGAAATACAACTCAAGAAATTAGTGTATCTTACCTTATTTGTCTAAAACCTATACTAGTAATCACAGGATCAGTATTGATACACTCAGGCAATAATTTACTTTGAGCGGTACTTTGGCCAACAAGTAATAAGTTTTATTATTTTAACAGAGCTATGAAACCGTCCGATTCTTGCACCCGGGTGCCTATGGACACCTCATTCCACATGTACTCAGGTCTCTTAATTTTAAATATTAATGTTTTGTTGCCAATGTGTCTCGATTTTCACCGAAAATAATTTGGTCACCCTAGCTTAGGGACAGAGAAACGTTGCCCAATACAGTTAAGAGATACAGTGGGATGGAGTGAGTATACCCGAACATGCTTCGGAGGTACAATGTGTGTAACGACGTTGGTTGTCGCCACGTCGAGCCGCTGTTGTAATGCATTAGTACATTGCGGCTGGTGCTGTAGATGCTGGGTTTTTGTTTTTGACTAATGTAAACCGTAAGGTGTAAATTGTAATGAAAATGCATGCGTCAGTGTCATGCTGTTAGCTGCAGCCGAATCCCAGATTGCATATACAACCGATGCAACATGCCCAAAGTTGAAAGCAATACGGAATATCGCAGGGTGAATTCGTATAAATTCTCTTATGATTCAACGACACCACACCTCTGTAATACTTTTATTATTGCATCAAGGAATAATTCTGGTTCTATAAATGAGCTAATGGTTCATATCAAAAAGATGCTCTCCACGCAATAGTAGGTAGGATGAGTACATATTTTCGTAATAGGTATCAATCTGCTGGACGACAAAAAATTATTACTATACATTAACGAGAGTACGAGCCTAACAAATGCAAACACGATGTTAAAGTCAGGTGATATATCTATTTGGTATTTGAATTGATTCTTATTAACTTATTGATCATATATTATGTGAACGTTAACATAAACGTAATCTGAATCATTCTGTTCTTTCAGTGACGTAATTGTCATAAGCCTGTAGTTTCATAACGGATATCCTAAACGCACCTCATTTCCAGGTAACAATAGATTCTTGTTAAAAATGTTTCACAATAATCAAGAACGCTATTGTATTTTCGTTTGAACATATGTTTCTTATGATTTCATTCCTACGACCAATCCTTTGTCTACGAATTTACTCTAGCAGGCGGATAAATTCCTTCACGACGACTGCTTGAATATCTGCAGCATTCATTGATCAAAACTTCTTCGGTGCATTGCACTTCGCTGTTCTTCACAGGTTGACTACAGTAGCAAACGCGACATTTTTGATTCCTGGTTCAGGCTTCTCTAGCTATATGTGAACGAACTACCCTCTGTGGAACGTTAGCTTCTACAGAATATTATAAGAACTTAAGGTTATGCAGCCAGTTGACAGGCTGGAAGAGCGCAGATATTTTGACTGGAGTACACCAAGTTATTTTTAATGGCAACTATATGAGGGAGCACTGTGCATGGGCAGAGGAATTAGACGTCCATGCACACAGCTCCCTCTCAGAAGTTCATAAAAATGGCTGGGTGTCCTCCAGTCAAAATATCGGCGGACGACTATCCAGACAACTGGCTGCATACAGTACGTTTTTTTTTTTCTTTCCAAAGTACCATCTGTAGTACAAAATTCGAACTATATCGCCGTGAAATTTTATCAGTCTAGATACAATAATAATGCAGAAAAAAAAGAAGAAAAATCTGTGCGTTAGATTCTGATCCGCCGATCCCTCGTAAATAGTTATTTCCGCATAACCTACGCCTATCACGTACTGTGCGTATTTAGCAAATTTTGAACAACTATTGACTTGGGCACGACGCAGGAATAAATACCAGTGATAATGCCCAACATGCAGTGCCGGCTGGTGCTTCAGATGACTGGGTGTTCACTTCTTTCAGTGCCGGATCTTGATAGTGGTGCCGCTCCTTCCCTCCCCCCCCCCCCCCCCCAAATCCCTGTCGGCGCGTCGATGTTTTGACCCCCGTCCCAACTCGGAGTCCAATGGGACAATTTGGCGCACCTCTGCGAGTGGCGCCGTGGAAAAGCGCTCCGGTTTGCCCCCCCCCCCCCCTTCAGATACATTTGCGTTGAAAGATCTGCAGAATGTCTTACCTCTGTTTGCGCTTGCTTCAACTCGAGCTGAGGCGTCGGCCTAGCAAGCTTCTGTATTTCACATTTTTGTTCAAAGATTAAAGCTGAGTAATTTGTTTCTAAAAGATTCTGACCATTGTTTTTTTCCTTTGCTAATAAACACCAACAACATATGAATATGCACATAGACACTAAAACACAGTAAGTGATTACACTGTTAATTGACAGTAACATAACGCATCTCGTAAGATGAAGACAAGCTACCTTCGGGTCACGTCACACTATCAGCACCCTCTCCTAACCTTGCGCATGCGCAAAGGCAGCTCTCACCCACATCTTTTCAAACAGTTGCCCGCGGAAGGCAAAGGTCCCAGGTTAGAGTCCCGGTTCCGACACACAATTTTAACCTGCCAGGAAGTTTGAGTTACATATTTGTTGCAACGAATTGAATAAATGACGTTTACCCTCAAAATCACGACAACTGCTAAAACGCGCAAAGACATGTGGCAAGTAACAACACAGAAGACATTGCTGTTCCCTTGTCTGTTAAAAATAAAACTGTTTTAAAAAATTGCTTGCATTCGGTTTTGAAACCACTACCTTCGACGGCGCAACGCGATGCTGCTAACCATACGGCTATTCTTGCTAGGTGGAGGGTAGTGACTTCTTTATTATTCATGATGGGAACTTCTGAAAGCTTTTACAGTTGATGAGTCTTCAATTTTACCAAACATGACGTGTTTTTGATGAACTTCAGTGCGCCAAAAAACAATTATGAAGGGCAGTTGTTGCCTTCCTGGAGGATTTGCTGATGCGCAAGGCGAGGTGCGCAGTAGCTCCATTGTGTCTGCTTCGGAACAATTCGTGCGTAACAGCCAGAGCTCGAGCAGCCAGGAGCTGGCGTCTCTACCAGCTCCAACGCCAATGTTCAAAAGCGGCGATTCCCCCCCCCCCCCCCCCCGCTTCTCCCTGCCTCGGGAGTGCCCATATGCTGCCTCAAGGGGGTGCAAAAGAGAATTTGAACCTCAGCCATACATGCGCATTGTAATGCTGTGTCCACTGCCGCCTATATTAAGCGACCGCGCTACAACTCTTATACGTACAATCTCCGCGACGTAAACGTTTCTCATGCGATAAAAATACTCTGAATGTGCACGACGAGCTTTTTCCGCAGGTTCCCTGAAACAGTAAACACACAGAACGCGCCGACACTGCGTAACATGAATAAGTGTACCAAGTTTTACACTAACATTCTTCAAGATAAAACGTAATTTACGATCGTAACTCTAAGTGAGTGTGTGTGTGTGTGTGTGTGTGTGTGTGTGTGTGTGTTTTTGGAATCAACATGTTTTCAAAGGCAATACAAAAATGAGTTTTCTTTACCGTCTTAAACACATTACTCGCTGAAATGTGGAAAATCTCGCGCAGAAGCCAAAAGAGTTCTCAGCCACGAGTACCTGACCACTGTTGAAAAGAACAATGCCACTAGGAATGCTGCGTTCTGCGCATGTGCGTATAAACTATATACATTGTGGATCAAAAGTATCAGGACACCCAAAAAAAATACGTTTTCATATTAGGGGTATTGTGCTGCCACCAACTGACAGTTACTCCGTATCAGCGACCTTAGTAAGTCATTAAATTTTGTGAGAACAGAATGGGGAGCTCCGGGAAACTCACGGAATACGATCGTGGTGTCTGGATGTCACTTTTGTCAGAAGTCTGTATGCGAGATTTCCACACTTCTAAACATCCCTAGGGCCACTGTTTCTGATGTGATTATGAACGGGAAAAGCGAAGGGACACGTAAAGCACGGCAGAGTAAAGGCCGACCTCGTCTGTTGGCTGACAGACCGCTGACAGTTGACGAGGGTCGTACAATATAAGAGGCAGACATCTATCCATACCACACACATGGGCGACTGCATCGTTCAACACTATGCAGTACCTGTTAATAAAGCACGGCCCGTGCCGGACTGGTTACACGACAACAATCCTGGAAAGGACTGGCCTCCGGACTGGTCACGCGACAGTAACAATCCTGGAAAGGGCTGGCCTGCACAGAGTCCTGACTTGAATCGTATAGAACACATTTGGGACATTTTGGAACGCCTACTTCGTGCCAGGCTTCACCGACGCACATCGATACCTCTCCTCAGTGCAGCATTCCTTGAATAATAGGCTGCCATTCCCAAACGAACTTTCCGGCAGCTGATTGAATGTATGCCAGTGAGAGTGGAAGCTGTCGTCAAGTCTAGGGGTGGGCCAACACCATATTGAATTCCAGCATTACCGACGGAGGGCGCCTAGAACTTTCGAGTCATTTTCAACCAGCTGTCCTGATATTTTTGACCACATAATGTAGCACGTGCGCGGATCCACGGCGGAATAGAACGGATTCTATTTCTTCGTAGCGGAACAGTCTGGTAAATTAGCTGTTTATTCTACTCATATGAATCACCTTACATTTTTCCACATTTAGAGCTAGCTAGCTTCCATTCTTCACGCAAACTACAAGTTTTGTCTAAGTAATCCTGTATGATACAGTCAAAGACGACACCCTCCCATACACCATAGTATGATCAGCAGACAACCGCAAAGGAAATCTTCCAGCCTGTCACAAATCTTTGGAATTTCTTAGAAGCAATATGCTCGTATCTTCGATAACCGTCTGCAGTGCGGCACCGCGTCAAATGCCTTTTTGAAAAACACAATCTGCCTGTTGCCCCTTCATCCAGGGATCTCAAGATATATGAGAAAAGGGCAAGCTCAGATTCACAAGAACAATTTTTCCTAAACCCGTGCTGATTCATAGAAAGAAGCTTGTCCGTCTAAAGCAAATTTACTATATTCAAGCGGAGAATATGCTCCAAAATTCTACAGGAGACTGATGTCAACGATATAGGGCTGTATGATTGTGTGGATCAGTTCTTTTTCTTTTCATATAAACGGGAGTTACCTGTGCTTTTTTCGAGTCACTATGAACTTTGAATTAAAGATTCAGCGATAAATGAAACTTAAGTAGGGGACCAATACCGCAGAATGCCGAACTGGTATTCCATTCGAAGCTGGAGACATTTATATTCAGCTCTCTCATCTGCTTCTCTGCACCGGAAATACATATTACTTAGGTCCTCCACTTGGGAGTTGGTGCGTTGATCAAATGATGGCACGTTTGAAAAAGGATCCGCGGAAACAAACGCGCTGGAAGCCATAAAGTTTTTTTATTACGACAATACATATAGTTTGCAAGGAGTAATTTGCTCATAGGATAAGTTACAAGCATTCAAAAATGTTCAAATGTTTGTATACTCTATGGGACTTAACTACGGGGTCATCAGTCCCTAAACTTACAAACTACTTATGAACTAACTAAGACTAAGGACGGCACAAACATCCATGCCCGAGGGGGGATTCGAACGCCCCCGTAGTGGCCGTGCAGACCGTGACTGGAGCGCCTCAGTCCCCTCGGCCACCGCGGCCGGCTACAAGCATTCCTTGGAAATTTGACTGGTGAACTATGGCAACACTATCTCAATAAATCAAAAATGCTGAAAACCAAATATGGGCTGGCCTCAGAAATAGACAGGCTATTCGCAACTTAACCGGACTGGTAGTTTAATAATACAGGTAACGGATATCGCGACGACGCTGAAAGGAGGAATATCGTTTGAGCCGCTCGCTAAAGGTCTTTTGTAAAACGCGAAGCAATACTTCCACGGGTGGTGCAGAAGCGTCCCAGCACGTAACAGTGCCCGCGCGAATACAAAGCTCTTGACAATACGTGTGGGGATCGGCTGGTACCGCGGCACACCGCTTTGCGGCGCCCGTCTCTCCGGTGACTTAGCTCTCCTCGGCACATCTGCCTCTCCCTTCGGCGGTTGCCACTCGACGCCAACCGCCGCCCCACCACCTCGCGAACACGAGCATTCAGAAAGCGACGAGCTGAGGGAGTAATTGCGCGTGGACTGGGCGCAGTTCACGTTTCCCTGAAACTGCCGCAGAGGCAGAGCTGTGAGCGCCGGCGGTGGGGGGAGGGGGGGGGGGGGAGCTATGAATAGCACGCGCAGCCGCACGGAGCAGGAGCACGAGCGCGCCAGACTCCCGCCTAAGTTAATTACTAGTGGCGACCACGTGACGCCGCAAAGCCTTCTGTCACGACAGCGCCTCCCTGGCGACCGCCAGGCCGTGTGTAGATCACGTTGATTGGGCACGCCACAACGAGCCCTAGGAACGTGTCACAACGAAGTACTAAAATGACCTACATACAGTAGAACCTCTCAAACTCGACACAATGTGGACTTAAAGGTTGTCGAGTTTTAGGGAACTTCAATAAAAATAACTAGGAGTTTAATAAAAACGCTTATTTAGAGTATTAAAATTGTACATTTATTGATTATATACAATTATATATTTATATCAACATTTATAACTTATAATCAAAAATAATTGAGACAAAAGGCCTAGTAGAATCTGAAAATACAGTGTTCATTACAATTATTACTGAAGTGGTATACCACAGTTAGTTATGGGAAGTTTTCAGAACACTAGACGAAGAAAAGAGTAAAATAAAACTTACTGAAGTCGTCTGAACACCCTGTGATTGAAGACTACTTTTTTGTCTCCACACGGGTCCAGATATAGGCGTCCCCTTCTCCCTGTGCACACGGAACCATTGCTAAAGCGGTTCGCCAACTTTTTCGATCTAAGCATTTCTCATTGTTTTTCGTTCCGCGATGGATTCCGTACACTGTCTTTTCAAACACCATGATTCAATTACAGATTTCTTTTTCTTCCAACTGAGCACTGTAGACCTACCTATGTTCAAATCCAACGCTATTTTATTTACGCTTTCACCACGATCAAGTCTTTAGGGCACCAAACTTTGCTTCCATTGACACTGACACTTGTTTTCTCTTCTTCTCCGCCATACTGTCGCTCTATATTCCAGCACAAATCTCGTTTAAACAATTATCAACCACTCTCGATCAAAAGCAACTGACCACAACTGTGTCTCAACAAACACTAAACTGAACGCCCAGTGACGACATTGTAGCGAGGGTAGTTTATGACCTGCCCGGGAATCCCAGGTCAATGCGCGACCTCACGATAAGGAAAGTGGCCACAGAAATCGCCGAACGTGTGAAAACAATAGCCCGCCCCAGCTGGGCAGGTAAAGGGTGCGTTGAACGACCTTGGAAAACCCAGTAACCTAGTCTGAGTCTCTAGCGCTCTCGGGCGGCTCATGTACTGATGGAAAGATTTGCGTTATGGGCGGTGTAAAAAAAAAAAAAAATTAATTCACCAGCCCTGTCGAGTTTTACGGAATGTCGAGTTGTCGGGAATCGAGTTTGAGAGGTTCTACTGTATAAGGAAAGGCAAACCTACATTTTTAGCTTTTGTAGATTTGGAGAAAGCATTTGACAATGTTGACTGGAATACACTCTTTCAAATTATGAAGTCAGCAGGGGTAAAATATAGGGAAAGAGTTATTTACAAAAGCCAGACCGCAGTTATTAGACTAAGGGCATGAAAGGGAAGCATCAGTTGGGAAGGGAGTAAGAAGGGTTGTAGCCTTTCTCCGATGTTATTCAATTTGTACATCGAGCAGGCGGTGAAGGAAAGCAAGGAAAAATTTGGAATAGGGATTAAAGTTAAGGGGGAAGAAATAAAAACATTGCGTTTTGCTGATGACATTGTAATTCTGTCAGACAGCAAAGGACCTGGAAGAGCAGTGTGTAGAAGAGAGCGTATAAAATGAATATTAACAAGAGCAAAACAAAAATAATGGAATGCGGTCTTAGAAAATCAGGCGATGCCGAAGGAATTAGATTAGGTAACGAAACAATGAAGGTAGCAGATGAGTTTTGTTACTTGGGTAGTAAAATAACATGCGATGGTCGCAGTACAGAGGATATAAAATGCAGAATGGCAATGGGAAGAAAAGCGTTTTTGAAAAAGAGAAATTTGCTAACATCGAATATTAACTTAAGGGTAAGGAAGTCTTTTCTGAAGGCATTTGTGTGGAGTGTTGCCTTGTACGGGAGTGAAACATGGACGATAAGCAGTGCGGACAGGAAGAGAATAGAGGCTTTTGAAATGTGGTGCTACAGAAGAATGCTGAAGGTTAGTTGGGTGCATCGCGTAACTAATGAGGAGGTACTGAACAGAATTGGTGAGAAAAGGTATTTTTGGTATACCCTGACTGAAAGAAGGGATCGCTTGGTAGGACACATTCTTAGACATCAAGGAATCGTAAATTTAGCATTGGAGGGAAGTGTGTGGGGTAAAAATCGCAGAGGGAGACCAAGAGGCACGTATAGTAATCAGATTCAAGTGGATGTGGGTTGCCGTTCTTATGAGGAGATGAAAAGGCTTGCTCAGGATAGAGTAGGGTGGAGAGCTGCATCAAACCAGTCTCCGGATTGAAGACCATAACAACATTAGAACACAGCATCTAATAGCTGAAATAACTTGACAAGGGGGTTAGAAAAAATCTAGAAAAAACACATTTCAGGGCAATAAATGTAATACGTTTAAAACACCGCGTGTTCAGGGGTCCATATCTATGATTCTATTAACAAAAGTAGAGGTAGTGTGTTTTGGATAGTCCTTGGCCTAGAGAACATGGGCGCATGAAAAATCTGTATATTTTATACCCTGGATTCCAGACAACATGCTCAGCTTCGCATGAATAGAGTCGGAGAATATACTTCAACCGAGTATGATCTCGGCGTGAGTAAAACGGTAGAGGAAGTTGCTCACAACAGAGAACATTCTCCGATTTCGTATGAATAAAACCAGAAGTTTCTCACGACCGGAAACATTCATCGTTTTCTGATGTGAGCTCTCTAGAATACTTCCAGCTGAGTAACTTCCAATAAGGTTACGTTTTAATGTGGTTTAAAAAAATGTTGTTTAGAACACAAAGTTCCTTTATACGTAAATTTTGCTGACGAGCAGCTTCCTTCAGAAAAACCATATGACACTTCAACCATTTTATCTAGTGACGAGAGTTATGTCAGAGGAGTGTTTTCATTACCGTCATACACTCCTGGCCATTAAAATAGCTACACCGCGAAGATGACGTGCTACAGACGCAAAATTTAACCGACATGAAGATGCTGTGATATGCAAATGATTAGCTTTTCAGAGCATTCACACAAGGTTGACGCCGGTGGCGCCACCTACAACGTTCTGATATTCCAACCGATTTCTCAAACACAGCAGTTCACCGGCGTTGCCTGGTGAAATGTTGTGACGCCTCGTTTAAGTAGAAATGCGTACCCCATCACGTTTCCGACTTTGATAAATGTCGGATTGTAACCTATCGCGATTGCGGTTTATCATATCGAGACATTGCTACTCGCGTTGGTCGCGCTGCAATAACTGTTAGCAGAATATGGAATCGTCGGGTTCAGGAGAGCAATACGGAACGCCATGCCGGTCCCAGTGGCCTCTTATCACTAGCAGTCGAGATGCCAGGCATCTCATCTGCATGAACAACAGTTCGAAGACGTTTGCAGCAGCATGGACAATCCGCTGGGAGACCATGGTTGCGGTTACCCTTGACGCTGCATCACGGACAGGAGCGCCTTTTCTTTACTACAACTGTTGCTTCTTATAAGTTTAGTGCCACTGAAACATTGCCTTCCCTACAATATTTCCAGTGTGTTATTTACAATTCAAGATGTTCGTAATTGTTATTCATAGGTATTTAGTTGACTAAGTTTTGTCTGATTTGTGGTGTAAATGAAGTTTAGCGGATTTCGTTTACTGCCCATATGGATGACTAATCATTTAGGGTCAATTAACAGTTTTTGCACCATACAGATATCTAAATCATTTTGCAATTGCTTTTGATCTTCGGCTGACTTCATTAACCGATAAACGACAGCATCATCCGCGAACAATCCATGAGAGCTGTTCAGATTTATCGTTTATAATGATAAGGTATAGTAGGGACCCTACAACACTTTCCTGGGGACCTCAAGGTAGCACGTCTTCTTTACGACTTACCGTCAATTACAACGTACTGTGTCCTTTCTGTCAGCAAATCACGAATCCAATCGCACAACTGTGACGATACTCCATCAGCACGAAATTTGATTAGAAGACACTTGAGAGATACAGCGTCAAAAGCCTTCCAGAACACTAGAGATACGGAATCTATTTGACACCTTGTTAATAGCACTACTCATGTGAGTAAAGAAGTAGCTGTGTTTCACAAGAACCATACTTTCTGAATCCGTGTTGACTATGGTCCAATAGGTCATTCTCTTCGAAGTGGTTCATAATATTTGAGGGAAGCGTATGTTCTAAAATCCTGCTGGAAATCGACGTCAATGATATAGGCCTGTAATTTTGCGGATCACTTTCCCTTTCTTAAATATTGGAGTGATACCTATGCAATTTTCCAGTCTTTGGGTATGGATCTTTCGCTGTGCGGAAGGAATGTATATCATACCTAGGTATGAGTCTATTGCATTATTGCATCAGCATACTCTGAAAGGAACCTAAATGTGATGAAAAATACTTTGACCATAGATATTGATAGACTGGATATGACATTTTCATGGCGCCAACATCTCTACAGCGGTACCACGTGACTGTTGGCATAACAATGTTTGTATCCAGGCGTGTTTATGAACATGAAAATCTTTTTAGGGAAGGGAGTAACATTAAATTTCACGTGTAAGGTTTGCCATCTACTGTCGAGAGAAAAACACGCAGTAAGGACTGAAGCAGCTTGTTCCCCTCTTTTGAACAGTAACTTATCTGCCCGTTTGGGGACCGACAAACATTTTTCGGCAAGTTTAATCACATCACAAGCAGTATAAATTACGCTAAAGACGGGTTTTCCGACTGTGCCCTTACTAACACTCTAGCGAAAAACTTAATATACAATTATTTCGACATTTTTACGATATTTAACGGATGTTATTCGTGTGTCGAAGTTACGTAATCGCTGAATGAAACAAGTTTATCGCTTTTTAAATAAGATGTTTCATCAAAGTGTGGTGCTGTAAGTATTCTGTCATAGGAAAAATTTAGGGACCACTCGTTAAAGAAGAGACTGACAAGCTACTTAACCATCTGCCAGTGGCACGCACCTCTCAGATGCCTGAATTATTTTATATTTGGCCCCGCTAACATGTGCAGTGGTTTGGCGCTCTGCCACCTCGTCAAGTCACCTAACTAGATGGCACTTTGAGGGCGGAACTCCCGCAACCGCGGTCCGTATCTCCTCAGACACTGCACTCCTAAGCACCTATTCTAGGTCAACGACTTACCTCTTCACCTATAATTGTAGTGAAGTTTACTACAATTACGGGATACAATTTGTTGCTTCAACCTTTATCCATGGGTTTATGAAGAGCCAGACGGCCGGGAATTATTTTTACATTTTGAAACTTAAATTATCTCATTTGCGGAGCGAATAAATGCTGTTTCTTAGAGTGAACCTTCATTAGGCACATACAGACATAGCGCTGAGAAAAAAATAATTTAATCAAATTAGACGTGTTTAGCCAAATGATACTCTTTCCCTTCAAAATCTATTTTCTTTCCTGCAACAAACACTGACAAAAAATAAGAACGGCGCATGAGCGAAAATTCTCCAACAGGGAAATAGATGAATTCATCAGTTTACTCACGATAATGTTGAAATATAATTATTTTAAGTTCAATGGGGACTTTTACCCGTAAGAAGATGGAGTAAGTATGAGGAGCCGAATATCCGGGTTTCTTGCCGATATATTTATCAATCATTTAGAAAATTTTCTCAGAAAATCCTGTATGGGCGGACAAAATTATATACTATTTTAGGTACTTTGATGACACTACTAACGTAAAAGGCAGTGAGAACAACACTCTAGTGTTGATTTTCAATAACTTACATGAAAATAAATTCACATGTGAAGCTGAAACAGTTCCATCAATTTCTTAGATCTTTCAATTCTTAACAACGGCCGGCACTCATTCGGGATTTCTCACAAAAAAGTAACATAGATCTGATTCGACATAAAAATCAGTCGTTTGTACGAAGTTCCCCTTTCAAAAGATGGACATGACCAGGAAATGGCTATAATAAAATATATCGCCATGACTAACAACTATCTACAATGCTTTGTTAACAATCCACTCAGAAGTATCGCCAATAAATACGAAAACTAAGTGCCCCTTGTAACAACATTGTGGTGTTACAACACTAGATTCGTTAATTTGGCACTAGAATATAATCTGTGTTCAGAACCACAAACAACTTACACAACATACTCTAGCACAGTTCAGACAAAATTAATCCAGTCTACGATTCAGGTGTCTACAAGATTGACTGTCCGGACTTTGGGTAATGTTATGTTGGGCAGACAGGAAAGAAGCTGGAAACTAGGTTTACCGAACACATTGCGCTTGAGAGAAGAGACGCAACCGAGATATGAAACATGGCAGCCAATCTGCTTGAAACGAGATACCAAGCATCACAAATAATGTGAGGTTGCTGCTTAGGGGTGAGACGGGAAGATTTCTCGATCTGCACGAAGAGCTTGAGATTTTTTGCCACCAAAAATTCGTTGAACGTAACCAACTTAATGACCAAGTTCCTATGAAAAATACCACCTTTTGGGAATTGTTTCAGAATTGTTTGTGGAACAATAAGCAAAAATTCGACCCAAGAGGGACGCAATAGATCATCTTTCCTTTCCAATGTGTAGCAGCCATTGACACCCCTGAATGAGTACTGTAAGTATAAATAGAAACTTGCGTATATAGTTAACAGATTTACTTTATATACTTTGGCTATGACGATTCCTTGATGTCTGTGTCCCACCAACCTATATCTTCTCTTAGTCAGGACATGCCAGAAACTCCTTTTCTCCCCAATTCTGTTGAGCACCTCCTCGTTAGTTACGTGATCTATCCATCTATTCATCTATTCGTCATTCGTCTGTAGCACAACATTTCGAAAGCTATCATCTTTTTGTCTGAACTCATTGTCCACGTTTCACTCCCATAAAATGCTGTATGTTATCAATATCCGTAACAAACACTAACATTTACGCAAGGGATGAGTGCGCCATCGGTGTTTTACCTTTGGATATGCTGTAAATGTGCTAATCAATTATGGAGACGCTATTTTTAAAAGCTGCCCACTGACAAATACCCGCTGACATCCAAGAAGCGTGTCTGTAGAAAAAAAATCTTTTTGGAATGGCGCGCCAATCCCGTGCTGATCGCGATACGACCCAAGATACCGGTTGATCTGGTAGGCCATCCTCATTTATTACAGATAAATAACTGACACCTGTAGCCCTCACCACTTACGTTTTTTTTTGTTTTGTTTTTGTTTAAAGGCGCAAAACTATGGTCAAAACGCCCATCAAAGGATTAAGCAGCAGGGGCAGAGTTAAATTTCGTTTCCCATGTTAGTGGTTGGTTGGTTGGTGTTGGGGGTTTAAAGGGGACTAAACTGCTTGGTCATCAGTCCCCTGTTCCCAGCTAAGAGATCACAGGGTTTCATGTATGATTAAAATAAGCGCCTTGCAACTAGTACAAAAGACGTACAGGAAGACAGTGTTGGTCATAATTGCAACATAAAAAGGAAAAGGGAACCACAGTAGTGGTGGAACAAATAATCAACTAAAAATCACAGCAGATGTTATTGGCTGGCTGATCACTAGGATAATAATGGATGAGCCAGCCATTCTGCACATTCTATACAACTGCCAGTCGGAAAAGGGTCTGACAAGACATAAGTGACAACAGATTAAAACTATAAGCGGTGTATGCCTGAAGATCATGCATACGAACCCACCGTTAAAGCTTGTGATAAAAGCCCGCTGCACGAATAAAACCTAAAACACAGTCAGCCATAGAGGCGTCGTCAGCTAAAATGAAAGGGAGTGCAGGAGGCAGCTTAAAAGACTGCCGCAATGCGGCTAAAATTGGACAGTCCAACAAGATGTGGACTACAGTCAATACAGCTCCACAATGACATTCTGGCGGTTCCTCTCGGCGTAAGAGGTAGCCGTGCGTTAGCCACGTATGGCCGATACGCAGGCGACAGAGAACAACTGAGTCCCTTCGAGAAGGCCTTACGGAAGTCTTCCAAGCTGCTGTCGTGGGCTTGATTCCACGGAGCTTATTGGGCGTACTCATTGTTGCCCATTCCGAATTCCAAGCCTCAAAGATCTTTCGGTGGAGACCCAAGCGGATATCGCCTTCTGGGGTACCGATATCCAGGCGCTGGCATGTGATGGCCTGCTTGGCCAGCTGATCAGCGCGTTCGTTCCCTGGAATTCCGATGTGGCCTGGGGTCCATATGAAAGCCACAGAACGGCCTGACTTGCCAAGACTAAACACCGTGACTTGGATGGATCGCACCAAGTGGTGCCTGGGGAAGCAGTGGTCTAGAGCGTGCAAGGCACTCAGGGAGTCACTACAGATAAGATAAGACTTCCTGGGGCATGCTCTGAGATGGTCGAGTGCACGGGTTATTGCGATTAGCTCTGCCGTAAAGACAGTACAGCCAGAGGGCAGGGAGCGCTGTTCAGTGTGGTCGCCAAGAACATAGGCGTAACCCACTCTGCCGTCTACCTGGGAGCCATCAGTGTATATGACGTCTGCATCACGGAATGTGTTAAGTATGTCCAGGAACTGGTGTCGAAGTAATTGTGGTGAAATCGACGCCTTTGGACCGCCGGACAGTTGCGGGTGAAGCTGGAGGCGTGGGATGGTCCAAGGAGGAATATTAGATAGGCAAGAGAATGAAGGACGGAGAGGAAAAGACTCTAGGGAAGAAAGAAGAGAATGTACACGGACCGCAACTGGAAGACCCGATCTGGGTCGACGTTGCGGAGAGGGAAGGTTGGTATTTGCAAACAATAACCTACGATTTGGATGGTGAGGCGTAGCGTGGACATGGACAATGTAGGATGCCAGCAACTGTTGCCGGCGGTACCTCAAGGGAGGGATGCCAGCTTCGGCAAGGAGGCTAGGCACAGGGCTGGTGCGGAATGCCCCTGTTGCTAAACGGACACCACTATGTAGAATGGGATCCAAGATCCTCAGTGCTGAAGGTGATGCAGAGTCATATACTTGGCTCCCATAATCCAGGCGTGATTGGATGAGCGCCTGAAAGAGGTGCATGAGGGTTCGACGGTGAGCTCCCCAGGCAGTATGGCTGAGACATCGCAATATATTTAGGTGCCGCCAGCACTTCTGCTTCAGCTGACGAAGGTGTGGCCCCCAAGTCAGTCGGTTGTCAAACAGCAAGCCGAGAAACCGATGGGTTTCTGCAACATGAAGCTGGTCAGCAGCTAGGTACAGTTCTGGGTCAGGGTGAACAGCCCGATGACGACAAAAGTGCATCACCCGGGTTTTAGAAGCTGAAAAAGTAAAGCCATGCGTCGTGGCCCATGACTGTGCCCTTCGGATGGCTCCCTGAAGACGCCTTTCAGCAACACCAATGCTAGGAGAGCTGTAGTATAAGCAGAAGTCATCGGCGAATAAAGAACAACAAACCGATGACCCCACTGCCGCAGCAAGACCGTTTATCGCTATTAAAAAGAGCGGTACGCTGAGAACGGAGCCCTGTGGGACTCCGTTCTCCAGCACTCGGCGTGAGCTGAAGGAAGTTCCAACTCTCACCCTAAAAGTGCGTAGCGAGAGGAAATTCTTGATAAAAATTGGGAGTGGACCCCGTAAGCCCCAATCATACAGTGTAGCGAGAATATGGTGGCGCCATGTCGTGTCATACGCCCGCCGGAGGTCAAAAAAGACCGCAACTAAGTGCTCACGTCTAGAGAAGGCTGTACGGATGGCCGACTCCAAAGACACTAAATTGTCGATAGTGGAGCGACCCTTGCGGAAACCCCCCTGTTGTGGGGCCAGTAGACTCCGATCTTCAAGGATCCACATAAGACGGCGACTCACCATACGCTCAAGCAACTTACACAGGACATTTGTCAAGCTGATGGGGCGGTAACTGTCAACTGCCAGTGGATCTGCTCCCGGTTTCATAACAGGGATAATAATACTATCCCGCCAATGGGATGGGAAAACACCCCCTGTCCAGATCCTATTAAATAAGGCGAGCAATTTCTGATGGAAGTCCGCTGACAGGTGACGGATGAACTGGCCATGTATGCGGTCTGGTCCCGGAGAGGTATCGGGACATGCAGCAAGAGCAGTGGTAAACTCCCATTCCGTAAAAGGAGCATTGTACAGTTCCCGGCGGCGAGTGTGGAAAGATAGAGGATTTCGCTCCACCCGTTGTTTAAGGGAGCGGAAGGAGGCACTATAATTTGCTGTCGCGGAGCATCTTGCATAATGCTCTGCCATGCACTCAGAAATTACGGCCGGGTCAGTACAGAGAGTTCCATCGACGGTCAGAGATGGGATTCCCGCTGGTGGGCGGTATCCATAGAGGCGCCGTACCTGAGACCAGACGCAAGAAGGGGAGGCACGAGAGCCTATAGAGGCGACGTACCGCTCCCAACAGTCCTGTTTACTTTGCCTGATAAGTCGTCGGGCTCGGGCCCTGAGCCTTTTAAAAGCTATCAGATTCTCAAGTGTAGGGCGGCGCCGGTGGCATTGTAGTGCTCGCCGACGGTCCCGTATAGCCTCAGCAATCTCTGGCGTCCACCAGGGCACGACCTTGCGCCGAGGGGAACCAGTGGTGATCGGAACGGTCTCCTCTGAAGCTGAGACTATAATAGCTGTGACCTGTTGGACTGCCGTATCAATATCATTTGGTAATGGAACAGAAGCCACAGCAGCCGAGGTGTAACGCTGCCAGTCTGCTCGATGGAGACACCATCTGGATGGGTAGCCTGCAGGTTCAAAGTGCTGGAGTGACAGAAGGATGGGGAAATGGTCACTCCCGCAAAGGTCGTCGTGGACCCTCCAACTCAAATGTGGGAGCAGGCCTGGGCTACATACAGATAGGTCAATAGCAGAATATGTGCCATGTGCTATACTAAAATGTGTGGGTGCACCAGTGTTTAAGAGGCATATGTCCTGCTGTGTCAGTAACGTTTCAACGTCTCTACCACGTCCCGAGGGCTGTATACCGCCCCAGAGAGGATGGTGGGCGTTGAAGTCCCCCAAAAGGATAAATGGTGGGGGTAGCTGCGCGACCAAGGCAGTGAGGTCAGCAAGGGAAATGACCTCATCTGGTGGGAGGTATAGAGAGCAGACAGTTATGTCCTGCATTGTTCTGAGTCTAACAGCCACTGCCTCGAGAGCCGTGTTAAGAGGCACGGCAGCACTAGGAACAGTGGCGAGGACATAAATGCAGACACCTCCAGATACCCTGTTGTAGTCAGCGCGGTTGTTATAATAGCCCCGATACCCACGGAGGGCTGGGGTCCGCTGGACAGGAAACCATGTTTCCTGTAGGGCTACACAGAAAGCAGGATAGCGGCACAGTAATTGCTGCAGCTCGGGTAAGTGGCGGAAAAAGCCGCCACAGTTCCATTGCAAGATCATGCTACTTCTTGATTGCTGAGGCATGGCAGTATCGACGGTGCTGTTGGTTCCACAGAAGCACCCGTCGTCGCCGTCGGTGGAGGCAGGGCCTCTACATCCATCGCCTCCAAAGTCTTGGTGATAGCCAAGTCCTCTGGTGAGGCGAGGAGTTCCACCACGTCCTCAGATGTGTGAGGTGGTGGTGGTGGTGGCGGCGGCACAGTGTCCACCGTGGAAGGCGTTTGCTTAGCAGCCTTCGACTTTTTCTTCTCTCGCTCCTTTTTAGGTTTCTCTTGCTGGGAGGGCTTTGGGTCCTCGACCTCAGCCTCAGGGACTGAGGAGGACCTTGAAGCCCTGCGACCACGAGTCAGAGTAAGTGGCTGTGTCAGCCACTCACTGGTACCCACATGATCAGTGGGAGAAACCATAGGAGGAAGGGAGCCCAGGGACCCCTTCCTGGCGAGAGGTGCCGGAGAAGGCTGCTGCTTCTCCGGCTGGGAGTTAGGGACCGGAGTCCCCAACGGGTGTGGGGCAGTTGCCCCCACAGGAGGTGGTGGGGGGGCAACAGAGGAAGGGCCCCCAACCGTCAAGGGGGCAGTTTGATGTTTTCGGCCCACAGGGGCCACAGAAGGTGGCGCGACATGGGAGGCTGACGTCCCCATAGTGGTCGGAGACGACGCAATGGCAGCAAAGGATGACGACATCCGAACGGGATGAAGACGCTCATATTTTCGTCTGGCCTCTGAGTACGGTAATCTATCCAGGGTTTTGAATTCCATGATCTTGCGTTCTTTATGTAGCACACTACAGGTCGGCGAGCAAGGTGGGTGTTGCAGCCCACAATTCACACACACAGGAGGAGGTGTACATGGCGCGTCCGGGTGTGATGGACGCCCACAGTCCCTACAGGCGGGGCTGGAAGTGCATCGGGAGGACATATGCCCGAACTTCCAGCACCGAAAGCATCGCATAGGGGGAGGGATGTACGGTTTTACTTCACACCGGTATATCATTAACTTGACCTTCTCAGGCAGTACATCGCCCTCGAAGGCCAAGATAAATGCACCGGTGGCAACCCTGCGATCTTTCGGTCCCCTGTAGATGCGCCGGACGTAGTGAACTCCTCTCCGCTCTAAATCAGTGCGCAATTCGTCGTCAGTCTGTGACAGAAGATCACGGTGGAATATTAAGCCCTGGATCATGTTGAGCGTCTTATGCGGCGTGAAACTTACGGCGACGTCTCCTAGCATGTCACAGGCGAGTAAAGCCTTTGACTGTGCAGGGGACGCCGCTTGTATTAAGACAGACCCGCTTCTCATTTTAGAAAAAGATGCGACTTCGCCAAATCTATTTTCGATGGTTTCAACAAAAAATTGCGGCTTAGTATTAGTAAAGGATTCCCCATCAGCCCGAGTACAGACTAAGTACTGGGGTGAGTAAGGCTCAGATCTGTTAAGGGCCTGACGTTCTTCCCAAGGTGTGGCCAGGGAAGGGAACGATCTGGGGTCATACTGTGCACCATTAAATTCATTTCTTCCTCTCTTAGAGACGGCGGTTTTGCGCCCGCCTACGCTGTTTATGGCTCGTTTCATTGTCGTCCCACGAGCAGCTAGGGAAATAAGGTCCACCCAGGCAGAGCCCCGCTTGCCTGGGTAAGCCTTGTACAACTGAGGTGCGGCAGGTTCCTCAGAGGTTGCTCGCTAGCGGCTGTTCAACCTCAACAGCCATGCATCTCCTCGGCACGTAGCACACCTTGAGATTGAGGGGTTTTTTATAGAGGTTTGTACCGTCCTCGCGACCCGGGCGATTAAGCCAAGATCCCCGGGCTCTGAAACGTACAACGTTCCACCGTCGCGCCGAACGATGGTCGTTGAAGCACGCACAGAGCTTACGGTGTAGCGGACTGTTGGCGCGACACAGTCCACGGCTCAGGACCCCGGGTTCGCCAAGCCCGTACTCAGCAAATTAATGCTGAGCCCCTGAGGGGCCATGTTAGTGAGGAGGATGAGAAGTAGGACTTTAATAACACAGCGAGTCTTCAGCGGACACTGCACCATAAGGTGGCAACCAGTAAATTGTTGAAACAGTGTCCACAAAGTGGGACAGGATCGACACATTGTGGCTAAAACAACAGTGTTCTATGTGCAGACGAGTTACAATGACGTCCTCGGGGCGAGAGGGCCGATTTGATCTCCCCGAGTTTGCTGCCTTGAAGGGAAGACAAAGCGTATTCCAGAGCGATACCACAGGCCTGGAGACTATGGCACGGAGGTCATCCGACAGAACAGAATGGGTAGCAAGCCAAGGGAGGAAGACTGCAGGCTTTGCAGCAGCATCCCCAATCTCAGTTCTTAACAATCCGACATGGCCATGCGCTCACTGAAACAACAACGTCATCAAACTGACAGCGAGTGAAGGTATTTCGGAAGCCGCTGTACCATGCGGTGGATTGGATATAGAACGCGAAGGAGCTGAAGAGCACTCAGGGAATCTGAACAGATGACACACTGAGAAGGCGAGTGTCTAAAGTACAGGGTGGCCTGATAAAGAGTGAAGAGCTCCGCTGTGAAGATCGAACACTGGTTGTGTAGACGATATGGACCGTCAGTGTAGATGAATATATCGGTAAGCTGTGTGTGGAGTGCAAGAAATTCGTTGCAATAGGCCAGACCAGGGGCAGTGTCCTTGGGCAGCGAATGTAGTTCAAAGCTGACACGGACCTCTGGACAAAGCCACAGCGGTGAGCAGCTGACACCCGTCAGGAATGTAGCAGGTAGCGTAAAGTCTAGTTGCCGAAGCAGCAAACGAAAGCGAACTCTGGGAGGTAAGAGAGATGACTCACTGCAGACAGTCAAGGGAGCTGTCAAAATACTGCATACATTGGGTGGCCACACGTAGATGACATCGGGTGGGTATCGACTGAGAAGAACGTCCCTCTGGAAGGACAGCGCTAATTGTGGAGCTAGAGCGTAGACTTTCCACAGGACATTTATAGAAAGCCTCCGTTGCCAAACGGATCGAATTGAGACGGCGAAAAACAGACGATCGTACATAGTAGACGGTACACCCTTTTCCAGTTTCGAGCTGACAAGGGAGCGGCACAATCAGGGGAGAGTAGACAGTTCCTCACGCCATGAAGTTCCACACAATATTCTGAGAACATTAAGTGAGCGGGCACACCAAGCTACCAAAGAGGAGATGTGGGAGGACCAACAAAGTTTCCTGTCAAACGTGAGTCCCAAGAAGTTTGTCTCAACGAAGGAAAAACATCTGGACCAAGATGGAGTTTCGGTAGGAGAAACACTGTGCGCCGTCAGAAGCTCATACAGAATGTCTTGTCTGGAGAAAATCTGAACCCATTGTTGGTGTTCCACGAGTAGATACGGTCAAGACTTCGCTGAAGTTGCCGGTCGAGTAAGCACGTTCGTTGGGAGCTGCAGTAGATGGCACAGTCTATAGTGATTTACATGAAAATAAGCTGAAACGCCTGATAAGAGACAACCCATGATAGGGTTGATTGCAATTGCCAAGAGAACGCTCAGCACAGCCTTTGGGACACCGTTCTCCTGAATAAAGGTGTACCACAGAGTCGAACCCACCCGCACTTTAAAGACGCAATCTTTTAAAAATTCCTGAATAAAAATAGGCATATGACTCCGGATTCCCCAAGCGTGCAAGTATGGATAATGCCCGCCCTCGAAAAGGTGTCGTATGACTTTTCCAAATGAAAAATACGGCCACTGTTTGATGCTGCCGTAAAAAATTGTTCAAAATTTGACTCGACAGGGTGACGAGATGATCTACAGCAGAGCGATGCTTACGAAATCCACACTGTGCGTTTTTGAGGAGATTCTGAGATTCAAGTCACCATACCAATCAACCATTAATCATACGTCTCATCACCTTGCAGACGTGACTAGTGAGGGAGATTCGACGGTAGCTGGTAGGGGGATGTTTGTCCTTGCTAGGCTTAGGAATGACAACGGCTTCACGCCAGCATCTAGGGAACGTACCTTCCCTTCAGACACTATCATACGCTCGGAGAAGAAAAGTATGGTCTCTGGAAACAGGTGTTTTAACATCTGTATACGAATGCCGTCTGGGTATGGAGAAGATAACAGTGACATGACAAAGAGAGTACATGTTGAAGCTTACTCATAGTAAATTCAGCGTTATAGCATTAATTGTTCTCCGGGGAGAAAGAGAGCGTCCTTACTTCTGGAGCCGTTTCCTAGAGAGGAAAGCGGGATACGGCCGTTACGGTCGGGGGTTCGAACTCCCCCTCGTGCATGGGTGTTTGTGTCGTCTTTAGTATAAGGTATTTCATAAATAGTTTGTAAGTTTAGGGACTATTTTCCCGTGTATCATTCGTCTGCTTTCACCCATCCCATCAGTGCGTCCGCGCAACTGGCAGCAGTCCAAAGTTAACCAACAGCTCTTCTCCTCTTTAGCAACCTTAACCTCAAGCGGGACCATTTTCACAGTATTGATGACCATGTCGGCTACCTTACTACCATTATACTCTCTGCCGCCGAATTCCATCCCTTGCACTTTCTCCTCACCACTATGTAATCCTGTTCCTTGGTGGAATGAAACTTGGCGCGAGACATAGCTCGGACACATGCTCTCGCCATTTTCAAACGACATCCCACACTAGAGAATGGCATTCCATGTAAACGATTGCGTGGCCAATGTCGTCGCTTCCTTAGCGATATTGAACGAGCTAACTATTATTCATGAAGTCTTTAAACGGTTTCATCCCCTCTTCTGTTTGGGGCATCCTCCGATGCCTATGTGGGACCTCTGCTCATTCCGCGATCTTCGGCCTCACTATTGCAGATGACATTGTAGACATGATTACCATCTGCAACACCATGGGCCGCTACGTCATCGAGATTTCCAGCTCCACAAGTATCCCGCTTTCAAAACACCATCACCGAAGTGTTGACACACGATCTAACAGTTCGTCAAATTTTATTATCATTGTCAATTAACTGACAACTTACGAACCTGTGACAAATTTGGACGAGATCAAATCTGAAAAGACGGAAGACGTTATATGTAATGTTCGGCGTAAATGTTTAGCGTAAGAGTGTTTTTATCACAATCTCCTTGTACCTCGAACGTCCCACAATATACAAAATAAAAACAATAGAACTGGCAATTACCGAACGTTGGAGGTGGTGCTGCTTTGCCAGCCATATATTACCACGAAGAAGGTTAAAAAGAAAATCAACTTTCTACATGCTACTTGTATGCGGGAGTGCAATAAAATCAGAGCCCAAGCTCTCGCGTTTCTCTACGAACGATGGTACATCTGCCAAGTTTACCGAATAGTCTAAAAAGGAACAAGAATTACAAACGATATTACCTTAACTGTCCTTCAAAGTAATCAGCATTAACTACAACACACACCTAACATCGCCTGTGTTGGAAACGAAGCAATGTTTTTTGTGGTATCGCTCCAAATACAGTTGTCACGCGCAAAGTGTGACAAGTATAAGCCTTTGAGGGCTTATTTAAGGCGGGTAAACAAGTCTCCAGCGGCAAGCATGAAGAAATTGACAATTGAACGGTTACCCAGTGTTGAGAACATACGTTGGAAACAACCAACAACAGGGTGACCAATTCGACAAGAAAAGATTGCTGACTAACAGCTTCACAAATGACGACCCCCCCCCCCCCTTGTGCTGTAGCTAATGGTGATTACTTTGAAGGTCAGTAAACGAACTGTGTGTGTAACTCACGTTTCCTCTAGTTTCTCAAGATGATTCCCCGAACTTTTCAGACATATCTTGAGTATGTTCCCGTGTTGTGAAATCTTAATGAGATGGTAACAGATGATCAAGAAATTACAGGATACTTTGTTGTCTTTTTCAATGTGAGGTGGAAGTGACTGAAGTAATATTTAATTCCATTCCATGATGGTGGCGGCGGTGGCTGGTGCAGTAACAATGGTGAATAAATATCGCAGTCTCTGTCGCAATATTCGTTATGTCCAATAAAGCGTCTCGCGATGTCAGCGCATCATCAGACTGGAAACAGACAAATGCGTTATTACAGTCCGTGTACCTATCAGGCAGCGAGTCAAATATGGCTAAGGTGAGTAAATTTTGAAAAGTCAGAACGTACTTGAGTGGATATGGCACTTTTGCGCAATAATTTATTGGGAAGCAGTAATTGGCTGGTAATGATCAGCATATGTGGCATCAGCGAGGCAAAGTTTCGCGTCTCAAGGAAGTAACTGAATGCTCGAATGAAATTCGTGGCCTACGCCAATTCGTCGAACATCATCCAGTGCAAACAACCCTTATTTCCGTATACTGAGTTCCACGGAGTCTGGTCTTAGAATGGCCTTCAAAGAATGTCAGCAGACTGAAAAATGTACACAAGCCGTGTTGTATCGGTCAAAATTGGAGACATTGTGGGCTCTAATGAACAGCAGCTTCAGTTCTACTTTATTACACAAAGCGATTCGCTATGGTCAAAAGAATATGGGAGAAGCTAGTTTGCGCAAAGAAAAAATTATTTAAAAACCTACTAAATCATAAGGGTGACAAACAACGTCTTCTAACAGGATATCAAACAGTTTGGTGGATATATCCCAAAAAGCCAAACGCGAAATTTTAACTTTTTCGGGGAGCCGTATTTCTGATTCTATAGTTAACAACGATAAGGGTTCACGTTTTTGGATAGCCCTCTGCCTAATGATGATTTGTATGCCTATTGGAAGAAAGAAGTTACTGTCAACATTTCTACAATACGAAGTTAAAATTTTAACATTACACACTTTTTTCGAGCAGGAAAAGTGAGCAAATGGTTTGGTTCTTTTGCAGCAAGCAGTTTCTGAAGATCCCCCCCCCCCCCTCACACACACACACACACACACACACACACACAAACACATTTTTGGATACCATAGCAACAACCTGCTGTTAACTGCGCGAATTGATAATATCCCGTGACCAGTACAGTTTAGTACTGGGATGCACTTTCTCTAGAACAGTGCACTTTAAACACTCCCGCATCCCAACTTCGCTCTTCACGGATTAGGTTTTTATTATGTAGTACTGGCACTCCCTCTTAATACTACACAACAATTTGTGACTACAATATATCCGCCCCCCTTCCAATGGACGTCTATTGGTCGCAATTGACTGGTCTAAGAGCCAAAATTCACCATGCTCACTCCCAGCATCCGAGACGCATAGTATCAAGTTAGAATGCACATATACCGAGTAACTAAAGGTGCAGGCAGCAGTTGTTGACTAAAAGCAACATTTCGTAGCCTCCCAGGTAAGTATTTTTGTGATCCCCTCATCCAGTTTCCAGTGGCAGGGATTTCCCCTACACCTGTAAATGTGTGCCGATTGGAGCAGACTACTAGGCTGGTATACAGGAAGAAATATACCCCAACGACGGCCGTTGCAAAAAGGGTTGTTAATGCCCATCCAGGAGTCACAATACAGAAGCGCTCTAAGCAAATCCGGGCATCGACAATGTGAATGCGTATTTTCTGCTCATGATTCACGCTGGATGGAAACATTTCGGGAACGGTTAACAGCGACACAAATCTGCACGCTTGGCCGGCAGCCCACGGGATTGAAACTGCGCGGCGTTGACCGTCTGAGGAGTTTAAAACAAAGTGATTTTTGTCATTCCTGTCTGGTGCTCGGCGTGTCATCTTTAGAATGAATGGTAGTCCATAGCTAGTTAATTATACTGACTACTGATATTCCAATCAGGACATGCTTCTTAAATTATCATTCTTGTATTACATTGTTACATCGATTCATCACTTTTTATGAACGTCATTCGTGCCACGGTGGAATGTCCGTGCGCTCTAAAAGACGCCTTGCTGCGTAGCGCGCTGCTATTATAGTTTTTTGTGGTTTTAGGGCGCACAACTGCTAAGGTCATTAGCGCCCAGGTAAGAACGGAGATTCGCTAGATCTCGAAAAAAAAAATTAACTACCAGATAGAGTATCGAAAGAAGGCTAAAAACAAAGATAAAAACAATAACAAGGGTTAAATATCTTTTGACAGATTGGTAATGTTGATAAAACGCAAAACTCGAGCAACTGCTCGTGTGTCATCAGCTAGAAGTTCCTCCAGAGTAGACGGAAAGTGAAGGGCTACACGTAGATGATTAAAATTGGGACAAGACAGTAAAACATGTCGCACCGTCAGCAATTCACCGCAGGAGCACAGCTGTGCAGGGTCGGCGGTTAGCAAATGACGGTGGCTGAAACGGCAGTGACCGATCCGCGAGAGGGGCGTGAGAAGGTCCTCCAAGCGGTCGGGATCGGTTTTACAGTTCTCAATTTATTGTCGTGCAGTGAGAACCACGCACTGTGCCAGGACGACACGATACTCCGGCGAATAGCCCGTTGAACATCGTCCGGGGTGTGTGTGTGTGTGTGTGTGTGTGTGTGTGTGTGTGTGTGTGTTTTTTTGACCTTGGCGCAAGTTCGTTTCAGTAGTTTGTAAGCCTAAGGACTGATGAGCATAGTAGTTAAGTCCCCTAGATTAACAAACCAATTGATTTTCCTCATTCATAAATATTATTCCTGCATTAATTTAGTTCCCTCTTGTTTATTCTAGAGGAATAATAGTGCATTGTGATTCATATACAGACTGCATAAATATTCGAAACACCGTAATTCTCGATACCATGAGTGTTGGGTGAAGCCACGTTTTTAACTATCATATTTCGTGGTATGAATGTTACTTGGTAAAGAAACGTTTTTATGCTGTAACGCCACAGGAGTTTCATTGAAAAGGATTTCCAATAATTAATGTTTTTATGGTTATTCTGACAACTATTTACTTGAGCTTGTCAAGCGCTAACAGGTACCCTATGTGATCTAAAGTATGCGGACACCTGACAGAAAATAAGTTCGTGGCAACCTTCATCGGTAATGTTGGAATTCAATGTGGTGTTGCCCCACCCTTCCCTTTGATGACAGTTCCCACTCTCGGAGGCATGATTTCAATCTGATGCTGAAACGATTCTTGGGTAAATTCAGCCCATTCTTCAGGAAGTGCTGCACTTAGGCACCAATGTAGGTCTGTGAGTCCTGGCACGAAGTCGGTATTCCAAAACATACTGAAGGTTAATTATTTTAGTGTGGTGTCTTCTTTCGGACATGTCCGAAAGAACAGACACCACACCAAAATAATAAGGACTTAAACGCAACGACGGCGTCGGCTTCAATTACTTCACCGCAGATGCGGTCATACGTTCGACCTCGCACGGGAATCCGAAATGGCGAGTGCAAGAGGGCATGAACGATAGGGGCGCTACAACCATAGCGTGCGACATGTGGGAGTTTGAGACGGCCAGGAGGCGAGCACGGGTGGCCAAGTGGTTAAGGCGACCGCTGGCCCAGAGCGGGAGACCCGGGTTCGATTCCCGGTCCGGCTCACATTTTCACTCGTCGCCATTGTTTCATTTCAACTCCCTAAAGCATCCACTGTCAATCCTTTCCTTCCCAATCCTTCTTCCTTCCTCTCCTTTATCATTAATTTGCATATACTGAAGGTGTTCTACAGGATTCAAGTTAAGACTGTGTATGGGACAGTCCATTACATTGATGTGTAACCACTCCGCAGTTGCCGTACATTATGAACAGGTGCTGGATCGTGTTGAAAGATGCAATCGCCATCCCCGAATTGCTGTTCAACAGTCTGAAGCAACACGGTGCTTAAAAGATCAATGTACGCCTGTGATGTGATAGTGCTACGCGAAACAAGGGGTGCAAGCCCCTCCATAAAAATATGATCACACCATAACACCACCGCCTCCTAATATTACTGTTGGCACAACACGCTGGAAGATGTTCACCGGGCATTCACGATACCCACACCCTGCCATCGGATCGCCACATTGTGACCGCGATTCGCCACTCTAAACAACGGTTTTCCACTTTTAAATCGTCCAATACTTAACGCTCCTTACACCAAACGAGGCGTCGTTTGGCATTGACGTGCGTGATGTGTGGCTTATGGGCAGCCGATAGACCATGAAATAAATTTTTCTCACCTCCCGCCTGTCACAGCAGAAGTCGCGATGGGGGCGCGAAAAGTAGCCGGTACTTGCAAAAATAACTTTTCCAGAATCCAAAATACGACGGTCACTCCAAAATAAATGCACACTATTTTTTTTTAAATACAGTTTTTATTCTGCATGTTTGAAAGTTTTAGTGTGTAGTTACATCCTTTGGGAACAATATTTTCACTTCTACACATAATCCCTATCCCTCTCAACTGCCTTACGCCATCTTGGAGCCAGCGCCTGTATACCCGCGAAGTAAAATTCTGGACCAACACGTTGGAGCCACTGTTTGGCAGCGTGCGCAAGGGAGTCATCATCTTCAAACCTTGTTCCACGAAGAGAGTCTTTCAGTTTCCCAAAGAGATGATAGTCATATGGAGCCAGATCAGGAATGTAAGGTGGGTGTTCCAGTGTTCTCCATCCGAGTTTTGTGATCGCTTCCATGGTTTTTTCACTAACACATACCCACGCATTGTCGTGCAACAGCAAAACATCGTGCTTTTTCCAATGTGGTCGGACACGACTCAGTCGCGCTTGATGTTTCTTCAGTGTCGTCACATATACATTAGTATTTATGTTGGTTCCACGTGGCATGATGACCATAAGCAAGAGTCCTTCGGAATCGAAAATCACCGTAGCCATAACTTTTCCAGCAGAAGGTGTGGCTTTGAACTTTTTTTCTCCTTGGGTGAATTTGCATGATGTCACTCCACTCATCGCCTCTTCGTCTCTGGTGAAAAATGAAGGCATGTTTCATCACCTGTCACAATTCTTCCAAGAAATTCATCTCCATTCCCGTACCGTTCCAGAAGTTCGCTGCTTACCGTTTTTCGTGTTTCATTGTAAGCCACTATCAACATCCTGGGAACCCACCTGGCAAAAACCTTTTTAACGCCAACACTTTCAGTATTCGGCAAACAGTTCCCATATCCTAACGACGCGTGACAATTCGTTCACTGTGATGCGTCTGTCGGCAAGTTACCAATTCGTTAACACTCTGCACATTGTATGGAGTGTGTGCAATACGAGGCCTGCCGCTGCGAGGACGATCCTCAATATTGCCGTGCCCGCTTTCATCAAGTTTCCTGCTTGCCCACCGACTAACTATACTGCGATCGACAGCAGCATCCCCCTACACCTTTTTCAACCTCTTGGGGAAGTTTCCCACTGTCTCGTTTTCACAGCACAGGAATTCAATGACAGTACGTTGCTTCTGATGAACGTCTAGTGTAGCAGCCATCTTTGACATGCAACGACGGCGCCTCACGGGAACAGGTTGAACTAAGTTTGAAAACGAGCGAGAAGGATGTATTTTTCAAACATGCAGAATGAAAACAGTATTAAAAATAGTGTGCATTTCCTTTGGAGTGACCCTCTTAATTCATCAGAGGCCTCTATCAAGTCAACCATTGATAATTCTGGGGTGGATAAAGAAAACAGAAAGGAACGTTGAAGGTTTAAATTTCATATTTAAGAAATCGTTCGCGTAGGAGGATCACATAACACTGTCGTTTAACCACCGAAGAACATACACAATGTTATCCAAAGTATCCGGACACCTACAAAAAAAAAAAAAAACATACGTTTTCATATTACGTACATTGTACTGCCACCAACTGCTAGGTACTCCATATCAGCGACCTCCGTAGTCATTACACATCGTGAGATCAAAATAGGTTGCTCGGCGGAAATCACGGATTTCGAACGTGGTCGGGTGATTTTCTATTCTGTCAGAAGTATGTACGCGAGATTTCCACACTCCTAAATATCCCTAGGTCTACTCTTTTTGATTTGATAGGGAAGTAGAAACATGATGGAACACGTACAAGACGAAAGCGTACAAATCGACCACGTCTGTTGACTGACAGAACGCTGAGAGTTGAAGAGATATGGCAAATGCCCGGTGAACGTCAATCTGCGTGTTGTGCCAACAGTAAAATGCGGAGGCGGTGGTGTTATAGTGTGGTCGTGTTTTTGATGGAGGGGGCGTGCACCCACTGTTATTTGGTGTGGCACTATCACACCACATGTTTTAGGCTGCCATTCCCCAAGAAACCTTCCAGCACTACTGACGGAAGGCGTCACGAACTTTTAATCCATTTTCAGCCAGGTGTTCAGATACTTTGGTTCACATGGTGTAGTAATAGGCATCCCTGATGCGCAGCAGCTGAGAGGTGAGAAATATCGGGGTTGGAACACTTGCGCGGAGTGACATTAGCGCGGAACCCGGGGCCCTTGGGGCGGCTAATGGCTTTTCCTGGATACTGGCACACCAAGAAGTCTAGCACTGCTGTGGTCAAGTTCCCACACTGTCAACATAATACGAAAATCAGTGAAATTGCACAACCCTTTCAAAGCTGAAGAGCAATATAGTAACTTGTTCTAACTACATATTAATCCGTTGAGTGTTCCTCCTGTAAACAAAAAGGTATTTTAATAGTGATAATGTTTGGAGAGTTATTAAGACAGTCTCTGTTACTACAAAACGATGACTTTCCACAGTCATACCTCCTAAAAGCATATTATTCAGAACACTAAGCATATCAAGACACCTGCGCAAGCAATAAATATATTAGGCATCCTGCACAGATACGTTGATGTAATTAACCGCTATGTAGTTAACCCCACTATCACGCACCGCTATGTAGTTAACCCCACTATCACGCAACTTCCATCTCTTTAAAAATAGCTACTATGCTTTTTACTAGGAGACGCAACCTTAAACCTTTAATTAAAAAAACGTTAATAATAAGTCAATGAGTATTTTACATACTTGAAGCGTTTATTCGTAGACCCCAAAACGATTTGGCTGTATTCGAATTACAAATATATCTAAGAAATATATGAAATACGGAATGTGTAAGGGAATGTCACACACCGAAAAATGCTGAAGATAAATTCAATTTTCCATCACCGTAAAAAAAAAAAAATTCTTTTCATTCTCCACTCCGAGGAGTGGAGCGGGCTGTTTGAGATCCGGCCCATAAAGAGTCGCGGTTCTATTCAGCCAATTATCAGACAAGCTGATACTGGGGCAAAGGGGTAATCCCAATTGGGAATAAGTGGGAGGGGCTTACCAGTTCCGGCATACGCTTTACGCATATAGAACCATTTTTACTCCGAACTCGGCATAAACCTATAGGGAGAAACAAGTTGCAAGACTGCCAGGAAAAATGAAGCGAAATTGGCAGCCAATAGTTGGTTATAAATTACACTGCCTGTTAACTGTATAAATATAAATTACGGAATACGCGGAATTACTGTTCAGTACAGTCAAAAAGGTCTAAGGTAATAGGCAGTAGTTTACAATCAGATATCCATATCATTCTCCTCCTCAAGAGGTCTTTGTGAAGATTTATATTCAGAACATTCAAGAAAAACGTGTTGAAACTAGAGGAAGCAGCTCATTTACTCAGGAAGGGAAAACGTTCTGGTGGCCGTAAATTTGAATGGCTGTATCTCTTGTAGTAAAAAAAAAAGTAACATTCATTTTTTGATAAAATGTTAAAATCCAATATACCAGAATTTTGTTTTTCTAAACTCAGTGCCAACTTTTTTTGTCAAAATTTTTGCAGGAAGTAGTCTTGACGTGATTTCATACTTCTATGCATTAATATTATCAAACATGTAATTTGTGTCACAAATTGCGCGGCCGGTCCGGTCGGAGGTTCGAGTCATTCCTCGGACATGGGTATGTTTGTACTTTGCCTAAGTCATTTTAAGTAAGATTAAGTAGTGTGTAACTAGCGACCAATGACCTAAGTAGTTTGGCCGCATAAGACTACACATATACACTTAATTTATTTATTTCATAACCACATTTAAGCACTAATAATTAAAGAAACTTAAATGTAGAAATTTGACATAAACACTGAAAACAAATGATTGATATTTCTCATAAGATGAATGCACACAACCGTTGAATTATGTCTTGTGAATGTACCTACAAAATCTGCCATATGAAAATTGTAGTGTGAGTCCCAAATTTGTTTTTTCTATAATAACATTAAAAACATATTAAAAATTCAGAACTCGAAAACCAGTGAAGTTATGTACTTTAAGCGTTTTGTGTTGCTAAATCTTTACATAGTAGACACGATTCTAAAATTTGGTTTCTATCGCCAAAGTAGACGAAGAGTTAAATTTTTTGGTGTAATCTTCGCCGTGTAGACTGTATGTTGTAGAAGTCTACGCCGAACCCAATTATAATCATACCTCTGAGGAGAGAACGTTGTTTGCACTTCTCCTGCGTTTCTAGTCGGCCGTGCTGTGGTACGTAACGACATCATACCGTTCCATTTCACCGAGAGCTATATATGTATCGGTGTGATGTCTGTTCTTTCAAAATAAGACATCACACCAATATATGTATCATTTAGACGCAAAGATTCTGGGTTCTCTTTTCATCGCTAACGCGATTAACAACGTTAGACCTTGTGTGTAAACAGTTAAAGGTTATGAGTGCCACTGGAAAAATGCATAAGTAACACCTGTTGTTTGAGACTTGAAGATGACCTCAAATTAGCCGAAATCGGTATCTCATAATAAACATAACGTGTAGCTGTCTATATTTCATAATGCAATTTCTAACATATTTAAAAGCTGCTCAAAACCACCTACAAAAAACCTTTATAATGAGATTGTATATAATTCCACGATCAAATTGTGTTTTAGTTATTTGTAGAAATACACCTAAAGATCTGCCCTTGCTTTTAGTGCCTTGATCAGCTGTTTATTTTTAGAGGTAAGTCTAGGGACAGGAAAAATTCGTATTTGCGATAAATTCGAATATAGATGCGAATTCTGACTCAAAATGCAGTAAATCCGAAATTGTCATAAATGGTATTTTGGTGTAAAACACTATTTAATCAGAAATATTGCGAGATAACTTTATTTTCTGTCCTTAAATATGTACAAAGTAAACAGTAGGTACCGGAAAATTTCGCATTTTTCAATGAATACGAAATATAAGCCCATGCTAATTTTGGGCCGGAATGCGAGAGACGTGAATATGTAATATACCCTATTTTTAGCGAACGTCCCGTTACTACTGCTCCACCTCGCTCGGTGGGCCTTTCCCTGAATACGGTACAGGTAGCGGCTGGAGGGCTGGAGTAGGGGTGGTGTATCGCTACTTCTGGAACACCCTGTTCACTACCTGCAGCGTCCGGGTCTCCGCGCAAGTGTCTACACATTCCCTTTCCGCGCAAGTGTCACTCCCCGCAAGTGTCACAAACTCAGAAAAATCATCGTCAGGTCGGAATGGAATCCGTTTTACAAAGAGAATTCTACGGAATTGGTCCATAACCTGACTTGCATTTACAGTAGAACCCGTCTAATCCGACCTTGGATGGTCCGTCACTCCGGTTAGTCCGACCATGCTCAGGCTCGCGAGCCTGTGCAGACTTGTCACTGACTGGACACCTGTCGGGCCATTGTTGCGGTGTCTGTCGATGTGCATATTGTTATACTCTACGTTATTGTCGAGTTTTATCCTTTGTTGGGATTAAAAAACTTCATTGTCTGCTTTATTCCGTGTTCCCTACAGTACCTATTACATTCATTGTGTGTAGAGTTTTCTTTCATGTCCGGATTCAAACTTAAACACTTAACTCTTTCACTAAATGAAAAATTAGCAGTGCTAAAAAGACTGGACAAAGGAGAATCGCTCTGAAAAAATTGGAAAGGAACTGAATGTAGGTGTTAAGACTTAATCCGCGGTCGCTCGCGTATATTGTTCTCGCGCGATAACTCCTTTGTTAGATTTTTCCTAACAATGAGATCTTGCACCTTTTCATCTCTCTGTGCCAGAAAAAGACACGTTTATACAATAAATCATTTCTTTGTTATTACCAAAGCATTATAAATTAGTATAAACATGGTATGCAACATGTCATTTGACGAATTTGTGGATGTTTGCAAGGAGAGCTGTAGTACCGACGCACTGACGATAGATGTTAGAACCATTCTGCGGAAGTTTCAAATTCAGGCAGTATATAGCAAACAAGCCTGCAAAATAAGGCATCAAGGTACATGCGCTTTGTCATGCCAGAACCTTTTATACGCTACATATGGAAGTACACGCAGGCAAACAGCCTACTGGGTCATATCAAGTAGCAAATGATGTAGAGCATGTGGTGTTACGATTGATTAGACCGATTGACAAAACAAGCAGAAACGTGACGATGGACAATTATTTCACATCTATACCACTGGGTAACAAAATGTATGCCAACCATTGATTCACATTAGTAGATACTCTACGGAGCGGAATTTCTGGACGTAAAATGTAGGCAACTAAAGAGCAGCATTTGGAGAAAAACCAAGCAACAACTGCTTGAGTTGTTTATACGTCTAAAAAAAAACAGAAAAAGAACGTTCTAATGTTATCCACCATTCACAGCGACGATTCTGTAGACGCTGACACTGACGAAGCGAACAAACTTTAAGAAATTACACTCCACAATCTCAAAAAAGGAGGTGCAAATGTTGTCGACAGTTCGAAATCAGAATATTATGTTTCAAGAAGAAACCGCAGGCCCTTTACATTGTTTTTCGGTTTTATATAGTTCCATATCCCACAGAGAATGTCGTGTACTCTGTATAAACAATTGCTTTATTCAATTCGTAAAACTCAGAATATCTACTTTGCTCATAAAAGACGTAACGTGCTCAACAGTTTCAGGAGAAAACAAACGAACACAGCCACTTGTAACAAGTACAAGAAACAGACTAAAAGTGAAGCAAGGCGGTTTTCCACGGAAGGAGAAGTAATTGTTACGTTAAGACTCCCGTGTTAGAAAAAAATCTAACACTGAGCACCATTTCAAATAATGCCACAACTAAGAAGCTATTGTTGAAATTTGATTGTCGAGTCACAGATTAATTGAATCACGAGATATGAAAGAATGCATTTCTAGATGGTCAGTTCATAGGCTTTCAAATGTGATGAAATATTCAAGTAAAATCGTAAATAGATTTTTTCTAACAACGCGAGTGATCGCGGGTTAAGGATTGGAGGAAGAATCGGAAGGACATTGAATCGGTGGCGGACTAAGGCTGTCTGAGGCCCGGGGCGGCGGCAAAACAAAATGGGCCCCCCGTCCACTTGGAAATACACGTATTACGATAAAAAAAAAGTAACTTTTGAGATTTGGAGGCCCCCAGGACAAGAGGAACGGGACAATCTTAGAAAAATACCTTCCGAAATTTGGAGCCCCAGAACGAAAGGCCAAGGGCATTAATAATAATAATAATAAAACCACGAGTGTTTTAGGGGTACTTGGAGGCCCCCTAAGACAAGAGGCCCGGGGCGGTCCACCCCCTCTTAGTCCGCCACTGCATTGAATCCTATACAGTTACGATTGATTGTGAAAACACTGAAGAATCGCAAAACATTAAAAAGCCCAAACTTGAACTGCTTGATAACGCACTGTAGATGTTGTTTCGTCAAGGAAGAAGGAACTCCAATATCCGGGCTAATTCTCAAAGAAAAAGCTATAGTTTTGCCCAAAACGCTGGAAGGCAAAATTAAATTTCCTGCCAGTGAAGGCTGGATTGATCGTTGGAAAACTAGTCATTAGTCATTGTGTCCGATTTGTTTTTATAGAAAGTACAGTACGGTAATTAGTTTGTCGTTTTTCCTATTAAAACCAATACATATTATAGTGTGTGTGTGTGTGTGTGTGTGTGTGTGTGTGTGTGTGTGTGTGTGGATGTTTTTTAGTAAATATATTGTTTAACACTGTAAAAACAGTGTTTTATATTACTGTAGAAGTCTTAGTTCTTAAATCGTTTAATTTTTGTACTAAATGTCACATTTTTTGCGATAAATATTAATATTTTTCGGATAATCAGACTTTTTTTGTCGTTCCAACCATGGTCCCGGTCCCGAAGCTGACGGATTAGAGGGGTTCTACTGTATAGTGACTGAAAAAAGCACAGGTGACGTCCGTTTATATAAACGGTAGAAGATTGTTAGTTGCAGACCAATATCGTTAACACCAGTTTACTGCTGATTTCTTGACTAATTTATCAGTTCGGGTATAGTAAATTTCCTGACAAATACTTCTCTGTCCATTAGCATGGCTTTAGAAAGTATCGCTCGAGTGAAAAAAAGCTTTCTCTTATCACATACCTTGCGAGTTATGGATGAAGAGCAACAGGCAGACTGCATATTCCTTAATTTACGGAAAGTGATCGACACAATGTCGCACTACAGACTGCTAACGGAGGTACGTGTGTGGCCCAAATACTTATTAAGTAGTGGAACCCATTACGCTGGCTTTAATAGCGAGTGTTCAACAGACACCACGGAGTCATCCGGACGGCCCCGGTGAAGTGTACGGGATCATTATTATAAAAATAGATAAAAATAAATAAATGATCTGTCGGACGGAGTAAGTAGCAATATGCGGCTGTTTGTTTATGATGATGTGTGTGTGTGTGTGTGTGTGTGTGGAAAGGTGTCATTACTGAATGAATGTACTAGGATGCAAGATGACCAAGACAAAATTTATATTTGGTGTGAAGAATGACAGCTAGCTCTAAACATAGAATGTAAGATGTTGCGGATGAACAGGACGAACAATGGCAAAATGTTAGAATAGAGCACTGGTGTGCTATCTAGCACAACCGCATCAATTAAATATCTAGGCGACATGTTACAAGCGTGTAGGTCAATCATATGGATGGCGGATGATCGAAATCTATTTATTCTGAGAATTTTGGGGAGATGTTCATGCGTAACGAAGGTGAGTTATAGCACGCTTGTGTGACACCTTCGAGAGGAACCTACTGCTCAAGTGTTTGCGATTCCCACCTGATCGGGTTAAAGACAGATAAAAGCAATTAGGAGGCGGGCTGCTAGGTTTGCTACTGTATGTTAGATCTAAGCGAGAGTGCTACAGCGATGCTTCGGGAACTCGACAGGGAATCGGTGAAGGGAAGACGACGTTGTTCTTAACAGACGAAATCAAGAAAATTTAGAGGGCGGAATTTTAATCTGACCAAAGAAAGGTACTACTGCCGCCAACTTACATTTCGTGTAAAGACCTGGAGGTGAGAGATATTTGAGCTCGTACAGAAGCATACAAGCATTAGTTTTTTCCTCCCTTGTTTTATCTGGTAGCAGAAGAGAAAAGGAAATTACTACTAGTGACTCAGCAGAGCACCTTTCGGTGGATTACGGAGTGCGCATGTAGATATGCAGAGAAGTCGCAATGGTAGGAAACGTGGAAAATGCAGGGTTGTCTGAACGGCATCAACGTTTGGTGCAGGTTGGTGTAACTGGCCCTAAATATAACAAACGTATTATGCATTAAAATGGAATAACATCGATTATTCAAGGTGCGTCCGAAAAGCTCGGCGAATGGTCTCAGGAAATATAGGAAACTAGAGTTACAAACAGAATACCTTTAATGGCCTTAAAAGCAATCGTTATTGGCTACAATACATTTCTGATTGTTGTATCTCTGCAACCTTTGAAATGCAAATCAACACCACACACTTGCAGTAAGATCCATGGGTCTCCGTCGCCATTTTGCCAAATCTGAAACAAAACTTTGTGTTAACGCTTTGCTTCATTGCTCCATTTTGCGCTCCATGTTGCAATGGAACGAGTTCTGACACTGACTTTGTTAGCTGGATCGCAGCGTGTACCACCGCTTCATTGCTGTGCTTTGCACGATAAAGAGCGCTTTTCGACATGTCCCTCAATGTGTATGTGTGGGCACATCATCCTCGCCAACGTGATTTGTAAAATTCACCGAACTTTTCGTACGCACCTTGTAGTATGATTGCAGTCACAACAGAGCTATTTAAAGTGGAACGGCCATACAGAGTAGGCCCGCTGATTTGAAGTGAAAAACGTATGGGCATCTGGCCTACTCCGAATGGCTTCGGAGTCTTGACACCGTGTACATTTGTTTTCGGGTTAGTGGCACCCACGTAGGTGTTTTACCCAACCAATTTTTTTTTTTTTTTTTTTTTTTTCTTCAGTTAACAAGCCGTGATCGTTTAACCTTAAACCAATATATTGTTGTTTTAAATTTAGGAAGTGTGTAAACGAAAGGGCAATACACGAGATGAACTTTCATCACTAACGGTGTTGCTCTCATTAGGAAATGTGCACAAGCGCACAGACGAGCTTAACATGTTTTACGACAGCATAAATTCACTGAAGAAGACATTTAGGTATTCGAACATTTATAATGAGGTGCCAAAAATCACATGAGTGGTATTCAAGAGTAGCGTCCCATATTTGTAAAAACAAAGTACTAACCAAATGACAGTTTGGTGTTCAGAAAGGCTTTTCTATAGAAAACGCTGTACCGTATATGCCTTCACTGATCAAACATTAAATGCACTCACCACACACATGACAGACCGACTGCCTGCGCTTACAAGGCGACCTTCGGATCTCTGAAATTCAGTTCGGGATGGGACTTCGCAGGATAGTGCTTACATCAAGTGAGTCACTCAACCTCTGAAGCGCACTGTCAAGAAAATTACAAGAGAAAGGACAAAGTTTTAAGCGCAGCACGTTTATAGTTTGCAAATTATTTATTAAGGAGGGGAATGAACATGGATTAGGAAGGAAAGGAATTAAAATGGCTACAAATGAAAATGTGAGCCGGGACGGTAATAGAAACCGGGTCTCCCGCTTTGGGCCAGCGATCGCCTAAACCACTTTGCTACCCGTGCTCGCCTTCCGTCCGTCTCAAACTTTAACAAGTCAGACGCTACGGCTGTTTCGCCCCTATCGTTCATGCCCTCTTACACTCGCCGTCCAAGGATTCTCATGCGAGGCCGAACGTATGACCGCGTTTGCGGCGAAATAAATGAAGCAAACGCCGTCTTCGTGTGTAAATACTTGTTATAGATTGGTGTGGTGTCTGTACTTTCGGCCGGCCGCGGTGGCCGAGGTGACTGAGGCGCTTCAGTCACGGTCAGCACGGCCACTACGGTCGGGGGTTCGAATCCCCCCTCGGGCATGGATATTTGTGCCGTCCTAGTGCGTAAGTAGTTCATAAGTAGTTTGTAAGTTTAGGGACTGATGACCCCGTAGTTAAGTCCCATAAGCTTAAACATTTGAACATTTTTTCTGTACTTTCGGAAACCACGACAATCTATCACAGTCTAATAGTGTCACGACACTTCCTCTGATTTTTGTTATAAGCCACGACACTAGCGCTCCAAGCGGCTGGCAAGGTGCATTTCCAAATACGAAATCGGATGAGTGTGAAGTGTCTTTTGAACTGATTTTAACAAGCTTTTCACGGCAGATAAGGTACGTAGAAATAAAAATTGGTAATAACTTGAAAATAACTCCACATTTTGTCTCCATTAGGTTTCCTAAAAAACACTGAAAGGTATGAAACGGTACTTTGCAACACAGTTTACTAAAGACTATCTCGAAACGTAAGACTAATCAAGAATTTAGTTTTCTATTTATAACAAAAATGGCTAATAAACAGAAGACCCAACCTTCTGCAGAAAGACGTTGGTTCTCTACTCAGAAATGTCAAGTTTCTTCACTACAATTCCAGTCAATACAGTAAACGTTGTCCGTAAGAAACTTATATGGAATATAATACGTACATTAAGTGAAACTGATCAGCTACTACAGCTGTAGTGGAAGGAAAATCCTCACTGAATTAACAGTGAAACATCTAGAAGTTTACCAACAAAGCAGAAACCAATTCACAAGAGTCGCTACAATTTAACTACAAACGGCAAATATCTTCAAGACATTCGTTTAATAAACAAAAGCAATTACATTTAAAAGTCCCTATACCTTCATAACAAAAACGAATGAAGTGAAAAATGTTCGAATCATTAGACACCATATCGAATTTTCACATGTCAAAGTAAGTTTGTCATATAGGAATGACCACAATAGGAATTAAAGTTTTTGGTCTGTTTATATTCTCTCACTTTCAGCTGAGTGGGCTGCAAAATACACACATTCGCGAGTATTTCCCCATGAGTAAGTTGTTTATTTCACTGAATCACTGAAATTCGGCTGTTTTTACATTTCACGATTATCTTTATACATTTTACTAGTGCTTGGAACGCAAAAATTACTGAACTATTTGGTTAGTTACGCACCTTGTTTACCACTAGAAGCGCTAGTGTAGTTATCACTAACGAGATATGACGTGATAAACAATGAGTTGCGCGAAAAACTGCTGCATTTGGCTTGGCGACAATGCTGCTCATTTTCTTCTAAATCACTGGACCGATTTCAACCAAATTTTGTACACCCATTCTTTACCGTGAGGTAACAATTGCTGCTGGGTTAAGAATCACATACTTCACATGGTTCAGAAGATATTACGTCATAAACAGTATGAATCGCAAAAAAACTCACATAATGGGGGCGAGACTTTATAAATACGCTATATGAGAACGAGAGTACTTAGCGACTTGCAACAAACTTTAAACATAATTTAAAAACTTTACTGAACTTTTTCTCGCTGACAACCATAGCAAAATGTTGAAAGGAAAAAAGTTTGTCGCTTACTACTTTTGCGATGTTCATGGAGTGAAACTAAGGCATTCGGTATGACGTTACAATTTATAATTTGTACACTACAAAGTGTAGCAGCAGGAAATTTTACAAACTGTACACACACATAAAGCTGAAAGTTCCTTCGAAATTGAATCACAGTACGACACGTAGTTCATGAGATAAGAGCACATAAACAGTAAAGTTTATGGAAAACCGCCCCTTCGCGCACCAAGTTGTAATCTATTACTTCTTTACTACCAACTATTCCCAAGAGATTTTACAGACATATCATTGTCAAGATAGATACGAAGCCAACACCGACAACAGTAGTACAGGTTTATATGCCAACTAGCTCTGCCGATGATGAGGATATAGAAGAAATATATGAGGAGCTAAAGGAAATTATTCAGACAGTTAAGGGAGAGGAAAACTTAATTGTGATGGGAGACTGGAATTCGGTAGTAGGAAAAGGAAGAGAAGGAAAAATAGTAGGTGAATATGGACTGGGCAGAAGGAATGAAAGAGGAAGTCGCCTGGTAGAATTTTGCACGGAACATAATTTAATCATAACAAACACGTGGTTTAAGAATCACAAAAGAAGGTTGTATACGTGGAAGAGACCAGGAGACACTGGAAGGTATCAGATAGATTTTATAATGGTAAAACATAGATTCCGGAATCAGGTTATTAACTGCAAGACATACCCAGGGGCAGATATAGACTGACCATAACTTGTTAGTCATCAACTGTAGGCTGAAACTGAAAAAACTGCAGAAAGGTAGGAAAATAAAGAGATGGGACCTAGATAAATTGAAGGAAAGTGAAGTTCTGGTGAATTTCAGAGGGAGATTTAGGCAACAATTGACAGAAACAGGGGGAAATAAAACAGTAGAAGAGGAATGGGTAGCATTGAGAGATGAAATAGTGAAGGCAGCAGAGGACAAAATAGGTAGAAAGGCAAGACCTGCAAAAAATCCTTGGATAACACAGGAAATACTAAATTTAATTGATGAAAGGAGAAAATATAAAAATGCAGTAAATGAAACAGGCAAAATGGAGTACAGACGACTAAGAAATGAGATTGATAGGAAGTGCAAAATGGCTAAGCAGGAGTGGCTAGAAGCCAAATGCAAATCTGTAGAAGAATGTATAAGAAGGGGAAAAGTAGATACCGCCTACAGGAAAATCAGAGAGACATTTGGGGACAAGAAAAGCAATTCTACAAATATCAAGAACTCAGATGGGAAACCAGTTCTCAGCAAAGAAGGGAAGGCTGAAAGGTGGAAAGAGTACATAGAGCAGCTCTACAAAGGAAATGAACTGACAGACGATGTTGTAGGAAGGGAAGAGGAAGAAGATCAAGATGAAATAGGAGATATTATACTGAGAGATGAATTTGACAGAGCCCTGAAAGACCTAGGTCGGAACAAGGCCCCAGGAGTAGATGACATACCCTCAGAGCTACTAAAGTCTCTGGGAGAGCCAACCATGACAAAACTATTTGAACTGGTGTGTAGGATGTATGAGACAGGCGAAATACCCTCAGACTTTAAGAAAAATGTAATAATCCCCATTCCAAAGAAATCAGGTGCAGACAGGTGTGAAAATTACAGAACCATCAGTTTGATAAGTCATGGTTGCAAAATTTTAACACGAATTATCTACAGGAGAATGGAAAAGCTGGTAGAAGCTGACCTAGGGGAAGATCAGTTTGGATTCAGGAGGAACGTAGGAACACGGGAGGCAATACTTACTTTACGGCTTATCCTAGAAGATAGATTAAGGAAAGGCAAATCTACATTTTTAGCCTTTGTAGATTTGGAGAAAGCGTTTGACAATGTTGACTGGACTACACTCTTTCAAATTCTGAAGTCAGCAGGGGTAAAATACAGGGAAAGGAGAGTTATCTACAACTTGTACAAAAGCCAGACCGCAGTTATTAGACTTGAAGGGCATGTAAGGGAAGCATCAGTTGGGAAGGGAGTAAGACAGGGTTGTATCCTTTCTCCGATGTTATTCAATTTGTACATTGAGCAGGCGATGAAGGAAAGCAAGGAAAATTTTGGAATAGGGATTAAAGTTCAGGGGGAAGAAATAAAAACATTGCGTTTTGCTGATGACATTGTAATTCTGTCAGAGACAGCGAACGACCTGGAAGAGCAGTTGAATGGAATGGACAGTGTGTTGAAGAGAGCGTACAAAATGTACATTAACAAGAGCAAAACAAAAATAATGGAATGCGGTCTTAGAAAATCAGGCGATGCTGAAGGAATTAGATTAGGTAACCAAACAATGAAGGTGGTAGATGAGTTTAGTTACCTGGGTAGTAAAATAACATGCGATGGTCGCAGTACAGAGGATATAAAATGCAGAATGGCAATGGGAAGAAAAGCTTTTTTGAAAAAGATAAATTTGCTAACATCGAATATTAATTTAAGTGTAAGGAAGTCTTTTCTGAAGACATTTGTGTGGAGTGTTGCCTTGTACGGGAGTGAAACATGGACGATAAGCAGTGCGGACAGGAAGAGAATAGAGGCTTTTGAAATGTGGTGCTACAGAAGAATGCTGAAGATTAGGTGGGTAGATCACATTACTAATGAAGAGGTACTGAACAGAATTGGCGAGAAAAGGAGTTTTTGGCATACCCTGACTAAAAGAAGGGATCGCTTGGTAGGACACATTCTTAGACATCGAGGAATCGTAAATTTAGCATTGGAGGGAAGTGTGTGGGGTAAAAATCGCAGAGGGAGGCCAAGAGACGCGTATTGTAAGCAGATTCAAATAGATGTGGGTTGTCGTTCTTATGAGGAGATGAAAAGGCTTGCTCAGGATAGAGTAGGGTGGAGAGCTGCATCAAACCAGTCTCCGGACTGAAGACCATAACAACAACAACAGCTCTTATACAAATGAATATATACATGAAAATGGCAGGAATAAATAAGTTAATACCCGGACAGCTACCGGTTTTCAGCTAGTGAACATATATAGTTGATCGACGGTCAGTGAAGGCAGCGCTGCACCGCGGTCAAATGGCTAATATGGTAGCGTGCGTTCGCCTATCATGCGGACCAAAATGTTCAAATGTTTGTTAAGCTTAAGGGACTTGACTGCGGGGTCATCAGTCCCTAAATTTACAAACTACTTATCAACTACCCTATACTAAGGACGGCACAAATATCCACACCCGAGGGGGGATTCGAACCCCCTACCGTTGTGGCCGTGCAGACCGTGACTGGAGCACCTCAGTCCCCTCGGCCACCGCGGCCGGCAAGTGGGTCGTGTTTGCTGTTTTTATATCGTTTATGAATTCGAAATGTTGAATCATCTCGACCGTTGCAGGTCACTGAAATGAATTCAATGGCGAAGTTGAAAAGTTGTGCTGGACCGGGATTCGAACCTGGAATTCCCGCTTTGGGAAATTTATGGTTGTCCATATCAATCGATGGTGTCTGTTCTTTCGGACATGTCCCCAACCACATGTTCCAAAATAACGTTGGCGTTCTTATAGACGACAAAGTGCAATGTTACCGAACCACAATTTTACACGATTGGTTTGAAGAACAATTCCAGCCAATGTTTTCGCCATCCACATCACCCGACATGAATCCCAGCCAACATTTATGGGACATAATCGACAGATCAATTCACGTACAAAATCGTGTTCCGGCAACCCTTAGGCTATGATAGACGGCTATACAGGTAGCAAGCTTCAATATTCCTGCACCTAACTTCCAACGACTGAAGTTCACGCCACGTCGAGTTACTATGCTTGACGAGGGGGTATCCCATTCTTTTTGTTATCCCAGCCGGCCGCGGTGGCCGAGGTGACTGAGGCGCTCCAGTCACGGTCAGCACGGCCACTACGGTCGGGGGTTCGAATCCCCCCTCGGGCATGGATATTTGTACCGTCCTAGTTCGTGTAGTTCATAAGTAGTTTGTAAGTTTAGGGACTGATGACCCCGTAGTTAAGTCCCATAAGCTTAACAAACATTTTTTTTGTTATCCCAGTGTATAGTGAACTGTACAACTGAAATGTTTATACCTTCAATTACTACGTTCACTGATCCGTCAGTCAGGGATTCGTGCCGCATAGGATTGATAGAGGAAATAGAAAAGATATATAGGACATGGGTGCGTTTCGTTGCTGGTTCATATAGTACTGCACGAAAGCGTCACAGAATTTCTCACCTACCTCCAGTACCATAAGCTGAAGGAAGTAAAGGTGGAGGGAGAGTGATTCGGTTTTAACATCCCGTTCACATCACAAAGTCTGATCAAACAGTAGGATTGATTTTGCTAAGGACAGGGAAGTAAAGCGGCCGTGTCCCTTCAGAAGAACAATCCCGGAATTTTCCTAGAGTTTACGGAAATCACGGCAAACCTAAATCAGGATGGTCGGAGGAGGGTTTGAAACGCCGCTCTCCCGAATGCGAGTCCAGTGTGATACCTCTACGCCAACTCACTCGGGGTATCCTATATTCAAAAATCAAATGTTTGTAGAGCTTATGGGACTTAACTACGGGGTCATCAGTCGCTAAACTTACAGACTACTTATAAACTAGCTAATACTAAGGACGGCACAAATATCCATGTCCGAGGGGGGATCCGAATCCCCGCCTTAGTGGCCGTGCAGACTGACTGACGCGCCGCAGAACGCTCGGCCACCACGGCCGGCCTATCCTATATTAAGGAGTACTTTATTTCGAAGTTCCGAGAGTTTATGTTCCTAGCAGAGTTCACCAATATATTGATCCTTTTATGTGTATCTCTCAAATGTACCTTTAAGGTCAAATTAAAGAGATTGGAACTCACTTTTAGGCTAAACAATACGTCCTTGTTCCCGCGAACCATTTGTGAATGGAGTAGGAGAAGGGGCAGTGACAGGGGTAAGCGAAAGACTTTCAGTGTACAGATGTTTAAGAAATTTTCTTACTGAAAAATACTGTATTAACAACAAAGCAGACATGTGGATCTACGTATTATCAGACTCCCACAGTATGATAAAAAGGATATTTCAGTGCACTGACGTCATGGTAACATGATTAAAATAGATTCGCGCGCTCTTTCGACGAGAATTAAAATGGCATGATCGTATGGCACATGCCAGGAGATCTCGTGTGGGATTGTTCGGCCGCCTAGCTTAAGTGTTTTTAATTGGCGCCACTTGCATGTCTGATGAAAATGAGCACGAGAACCACACAGAACACCCATTGCCCCGCCGGGAATCAAACTATGGCCCCCGGCGTGGAAGTCAGCGACCCTGCCGCCTGAGCTACCTATAAATTGATGAACATTTTATCCCCCCCAAAATAATAATAATAATAAATGAATAAATAATTATATAAAATCTCTACGGCAAGACCGGCAGTTGTATAGCGCTTAACAATGGTCTCCCGCAGGGCTCTGTATTGGCCCCATTATTGTTTAACTTTTACACTGCAGATATTCCAGACAGCGTCCCGCAAGTTTATATATGCGGACGATATGGCAATGGCTTAGCAAAGTGAAACTTCCGAAGAAGTGCAGCAAAAACTGAACGACGATTTCTCACAGCTGCACCGATATTACATTAAAAAGCATCTGCAACACAATCCAGACAAAACAGACCTTGTAAACATGCATCTCATTAACAGAAAAGCCAAAAGAAAGCTGAACATCTACATTGATAAACAGACTTGAACATGAAGATAACCCTCGTTACCTTTGAGTAAAGATTGATCGAACTTTGCCGGCCGCGGTGGCCGAGAGGACTGAGGCGCTTCAGTCACGGTCTGCACGGCCACTACGGTCGGGGGTTCGAATCCCCTCTCGGGCATGGATATTTGTGCCGTCCTTAGTTGTAGGTAGTTCATAAGTAGTTTGTAAGTTTAGGGACTGATGACCCCGTAGTTAAGTCCCTTAAGCTTAACAAACATTTGAACATTTTTTTTGATCGAACTTTTAACGCACAGAGCCCATATAGAGAATACAAAACAAAAACAGAGCTAAACTGACATCCTTTCCAACCTCATTGGCACAACCTGGGGATGTGATGCAAATACCTTGCGAAGAAAAAACTCACTGCTTGAAGTCAAGGTCATCTCTATGGCAAACAGGTGAAGAGATGTTTTCCTATGATCTAGCAAAGGAATGGAGTTTATGGATTGGAAGTACTGCAAAGAACAGTAGCCTGGTTGCTGAGCCAAACATACCAATATATGGCTTTCATCTTTCGAGAAGGCTATGAACAAGCCCAAGGCCCGGCGCACACTTGACGCAGCAGAGGCAGAGGAGAGGCAGAGGCGAGGCCTCCGTCCCTCTGTAACGCATGCTTTCAAATGGGGCAGCGCACACTTAACGCAGCAGAGGCAGGCGTTTCCTCGGTCACGCCTCTGTCCGGTTGTCCGAGGCGCACAGTTTTCCTGCGCCTCTGTTCCACCTCTGTCGCAAAGTGAAATTTCAAGTCATTGGATATGCTTCGAAAAAAATTGTTTTACGTAGCCGAATATAAGCTTCATCCTTCTCTGTATTTAGTTTCATTGTAACACTTTTACTTTCAGCGTAAAAAAATTAAAAATACAATTTTCCGATTTGTGCGTGTTTTGCGCTAACGCAGCTTCCACAATCGATTTTGCAGAAACTATTCACTAGAAAAAAATTATTTTTCTGTATCATATAGGCAAAAGCCACCGCATGACGTTGGGGAGGTTTTCGTTATTGTACATAGTTATTGTTATAGTAAAAACTAAAGTACAACGCCGCGCATATTTTGAAGAGTTTGCAATGAAAAAAGTAGTCTCTGGCTAGTTTGCGTTTGCTGCGTTTTACACCATACATTACTGCGAACGAAATGTAGCTAACATATCGAAATTGTTTTTAACGGTGGAATGAGAGCTATATCTCTTTCGATTCTCGAGAAAATACGTGAGATACACGTTTGACGCGCCGCGGTCGGCAGCTACGCGGCACACGTGCGGCTGTTGCCGCCTGCTGTGCCGAGTGCGGAGCTGCCTCGTGTCTCCCTTCTCCGTATGCTGCCGATACAGACACAAGCTGGAAACGAACAACTTACTGAAATAGAAAGACACCGAGATTCATAAACCGAAGATGCTGATTGTGTATTTTTACGGTCTATAGTCTCTGGTTTCAGCAAACTTTGTGGCAAGCATGAAAGCACTATATAAGCTAAAATTCCCGTTACTACTGAATAAAAAGTTCGGCGAAACAAGAATGGACGTGCAACGATTTTTTTTTCCTATCAGGGAACTTCTTCAATTTCTTGAAACAAAATGTCTACCCCGTCGTGGAGCTTCAGCTCACTGCTAAACCATAGATGATGCTAGGAACGTCTCTCGTCAGTATTTCTCAACCTGAATTCTATACTACTTTCAGAAATTCAACATTTGCAAAAGTATTAGCATTAGCTTCACTAATTACTAACAAATATAATGGCTGCTGAAGGTAATTATCATAAGAAATGTTGACAGAGACAAAATAGGAATGCAATGTAATAAAATGCTGCATGTACATGCACAGCTGCCGTCATAGAAGAAGAAAAAAGCAAACGTCAGTATCTCAGTACTCAGGAGCATGGGAGAGCTACGAATACAGACCTAAGTAAGGAATCACTTTGCGTGCAAATGCAGTTAAACAAGGAAACTATGATTTGCAAAATTTTTCATATCGATATATCTTTCAATCTAAGATATATGAAAAGCATAGCACGTGTCACCGAGAAGAAAAGTGTTTCTGATCGTATATACTGCGCCACAATCATGATTAAATATGACAGTTTTATAAAGGTTCTTTCAATTATTGAATTTGCTGTGACACTTGTTTCACTGAATTATAAAAGAAATGGAAGAAAAATAAATCTGACTTTAATTAAGTTCCTAAAACATATCCCTAATTTTTCTTTAGCGGGTATGGCGTGTCACACTATTTTTCTTCTCTGTTAAGTCCTCCTTACTCAGCATGTGACTCTCTTTGAACTGTCGTCTGTTTAGTCGGAATAGCTCAAGATCTTAAACGAGCTTCCATGGATCAGAGAAATTCAGCATGTATTTGTCACTTTTGCCTGTTGCTCAACAGACCTTTCACTGCTCTTATACTCTATCAGAATACACACACACACACACACACACACACACACACACACACACACAAATTAACTGAGTTTTGAAGGAGATCCAGGAATTAAATCTGATTGCATGGACAGGTTTGCAGTGGACATGCAGCACATGCTGTTGCAAGCTGCGCTGCCCTCCTCTGCCTGCGCTGCGTCAAGTGTGCGCTGACCAGCAGAGGCCCTGCGCCTCGCCTCTGCCTTTGCTGCGTCAAGTGTGCGCCGGGCCTTAACTGTGTGAGTACTGGCGTTGGAAAGTGTAAGGAGATGACAAGATGGGTGTTTTCGAACGGCCTTCATTGTGAGTGTCGACTTATCTAATCAATGGAGAACCTGAAGGAGTGCACCGTGCATGGTTTTAATAGTGAACTCGAGGATACACAAACTCACACAACGCCATTGAATGGGTTAAAACAGTAAGTCTTAGCGTATAAAAAAATTGTATTGTGTAATGCTATTTATCTCATTTTATGTTTTAACCCATTTTTAATATTTCGCCTTTTAAATGCCTAACGAATAACAAAATAATATAGACGAGAATACTCTTATGAGGTGATATACGGCAGTCGTGATAGGGAAAGTGAACCATAATATCCAGGAAAATGCACTTCTCGATAATTGGCTCGATTATTTTTGTGATTAACCCATCACAACCAACTGCAAATGAGGCCTGAGAAGAAAATATTAATGAAGATTGGCATCATGACCCTTAAACAACTAGGTTTCTACTGTACACGTAAATTAAGTTGACACTAGGCGCGGTGGCTTATGATTACCGCCATACACGCAAATGTCCAACCAAATAAAAATAACAGTGTGTGTGATCAGAGATCGGAAAAGGATGTACTCAGAAAAGCTAACACGTTTGATGGGAAACACTTTTGGTGCGCTTTCTCCAGCCACAACAGTGTCAACTTGACAACGCAACCCACTTAAGTACAAGTAAGTTACAGCTAGCGGCTTATACGATGTAATGGACATAACATTAACAAAGCAGATCTTTGGTATTTTCTAAACGATTTTATCCTGTCTCAATCCTCTCTAAATCGTTTAACAACAATTCGTTTTAGCGTATTGTGGCATTAGTCGGCTGTATTCATCACAGAAAAAGCCCTATCGGTTCAGACGTCTTCGTGGAAGGAAGAACCTGGAGATCAGGAAAGTTACAAACGTGTTCACACACTAAAAGGACGTACTGGGTAGACACATGAGAAGCATCAGTCTTATTCCGCTTTGCGACTGGGCAAGGCTGTTAGCCCCGCCCACCTTCAGAAATTTCTATCTATCTGAATCACAATATTAGTTCGATAATAAATATAGAACATTTAACGTAGGTATAAATTATTGTGATTTAGACTCCCATGAATCACACATTGCCGAGGTGGGGTGGCTTGCGTGCCTTAACGATACAGATAACCATACCGTAGATGCAACGACAGCGGAGGGGTATCTGTGGAGAGACCAGACAAATGTGTGGTTCCTGAAGAGGGCAGCAGCCTTTTCAGTAATTACAGGGGCGACAGTCTGGATGACTGACTGAGCTGGCCTTGTAACATCAGCTAATGTGGCTTTGCCACACAGCTACTGCGAACGGCTGAAAGCAAGGGGAAACTACAGCCGTTACTTTTCCCGACGACATGCAGCTATACTGTATGAACATATGATGGTATCCTTTCGGATAAAATATTCCGGAGGTAAAATAGTCCCCCATTCGGATCTCCGGGCGGGGACTACTCAGGAGGATGTTATCATCAGGAAAGACAATACTGGCATTCTACGGATCGGAGCGTGGAATGTTAGATCCTTAATCGGGTAGGAAAATTAGGAAATTTAAAAAGGGAAATGGATAGGTTGAAGTTAGATATAGTGGGGATTAGTGAAGTTCGGTGGAAGGATGAACAGGATTTCTGGTCAGGCGAGTACAGGATTATAAATACAAAATCAGTTGGGGGTATCACAGGAGTAGGACTGATAATGAATAAGAAAATAGGAATGCGGGTAAACTACTATGAGCAGCACAGTGATCGCATTATCATTGTCAAGATAGATACGAAGCCAACACCGACAACAGTAGTACAGGGTTATATGCCAACTAGCTCTGCCGATGATGAGGAAATCGAAGAAATATGAGGAGCTAAAGGAAATTATTCAGACAATTAAGGGAGAGGAAAACTTAATTGTTATGGGAGACTGGAATTCGGTAGTAGGACAAGGAAGGGAAGGGAAGATGATAGGTGAATATGGTCTGGCAAAAGGATGAGAGGAAGTCGCCTGCTAGAATTTTGCACGGAATATGATCTAATCATAAAAAAAAACCACCTGGTTTAAGAATCACGAAAGAAGGTTGTATACATGGAAGAGACCAGGAGACACTGGGAGATACCAGATAGATTTTATAATGTAAGTCATAGATTTCGGAACCAGGTTTTAAACTGTAAGACATACCTAGGGGTAGATATACCCTCTGACCATAACTTATTGGTCATGAATTGTAGGCTGAAACTGAAAAAAACTGCAGAAAGGTAGGGAAATAAGGAGATGGGACCTTGATAAACTGAAGGAACCTGAAGTTCTTGAGAATTTCAGAGGGAGCTTTAGGCAACAATTGACAGAAACTGGGGAAAATAAAACAGTAGAGGAGGAATGGGCAGCATTGAGAGATGAAATAGTGAAGGCAGCAGAGGACAAAATAGGTAGGAAGGCAAGATATACAAAAAAATTCCTGGGATATCCAGGAGAAAAATTTAATCGATGATAGGAGAAAATATAAAAATGCAGCAAATGAAGCAGGCAAAATGGAGTACAGACGACTAAGAAATGAGACTGACAGGAAGTGCAAAATGGCTAAGCAGGGTGGCTAGAAGGCAAATGCAAGGATGTAGAAAAATGTATAAATAGTGGAAAAATCGATACAGTCGACAGGAAAATAAAAGATATTTGGAGATAAGAAAAACAGCTCTACGAATATTAAGAACACAAATGGAAAACCAGTTCTCAGCAAAGAAAGGAAAGCTGAAAGATGGAAAGAGTATATAGGAGGCTCTACGGAGGAAATGAACTTAGAGTCAATATTTTAGGAAGGGGAGAAGTAGATGAGGATGAAATAGGAGATACTATACTGAGAGATGAATTTGACAGAGCACTGAAAGACCTAAGTCGAAACAAGGCCCCTGGAGTAGATGATATTCCCTCAGAGATACTTAAGTCTCTGCGAGAACCAGCCATGACAAAACTGTTTCACGTGGTGTGTAAGATGAGACAGGCGAAGTAACCTCAGACTTCAAGAAAACTATAATAGTCCCCATTCCAAAGAAAGCAGGCGCAGACAGGAGTGAAAACTACAGAACCATCAGTTTAATAAGTCATGGTTGCAAAATAATAATACGAACTATTTACAGAAGGATGGAAAAGGTGGTAGAAGCCGACCTCAGGGAATATCAGTTATGGTTCAGGAGAAATGTAGGAACACGGGACGCAATACTCACTTTGCAGCTTGGCAAACCTACATATCTAGTTTTTTAGGTTTGGAAAAGGCTTTTGACAATGTTGATTGGAATAAACTCTTTCAAGTTCTGAAGCAAGCAGGAGTAAAATAAAGGAAGCGTAAGGTTCTTTACAACTTTTACAAAAACCAGAGAGCGGTTGTCAGAGTTGAAGGGCATGAAAGGGATGCAGTGGTTGGAAAGGGAGTAAGACAGGGTTGTAGCCTTTCTCCAATGTTATTCAATTTGTACATTGAGCAAGCTATAAAGGAAAGCAAGGAGAAATTTGGAGAAGGAATTAAAGTTCAGGGTGAAGAATTAAATACATTGCGTTTTGCCGACGACATAATAATTCTGTCAGATACAGCAAAGGACCTGGAAGAGCAATTGAACGGAATGGACAGAGTGCTGAAAGGTGCATATAAGATGAACATTAACAAGAGCAAAACTAAGGTCATGGAGTGCAGTCTAAGAAAATCAGATTATGCTGAAGGAATTAGATCAGGTAAGGAAGCAATAAAGGAGGTAGATGAGTTTTGTTACTTGGGCAATAAAATAACAAATGATGATCGCAGTACAGAGGACATAAAATGCAGAATGGCAATGGGTAGAAAAGCGTTCTTGAAAAAGATTTGTTAACATCGAATATTGATTTAAGCCTAAGGTAGTCGTTTCTGATGGCATTTGTGTGAAGTGTCGTCTTGTATGGGAGTGAAACATGGACGATAGACAGTTTTGACAGGAAGAGGATAGAGGCTTTTGAAATGTGGTGCTACAGAAGAATGCTGAAGATTAGGTAGGTGGATCGCCTAACTAATGAAGTTGTACTGAACAGAATGGGGAGAAGGAATTTTTGGTATACCTTGACTAAAAGGATCGCTTGGTAGGACACATTCTTAGACATCGAGGAATTGTGAATTTAGCGTTCGAGGGAAGTGTGTGGGGTAAAAACCGCAAAGGAAGACCAAGAAATGGAGACAGTAAGCAGATTCAGACAGATATAGGTTGCCGTTCTTATGTGGAGTTGAAATGGCTTGCTCAGGGTAGGGCATTGTGGAGACCTGCATCAAACCAGTCTCCGGGTTGAAGACCGCAACAGAACAGACGTAACACTTATTGGGAAGCAATGAGGAGATTGACGCTAGGTCAAGAATATTAACATAATGAACTTTTTTGCGTATCACTTTAACTGGCTATCGAATAAAATATGTAGTTAGATATGATGCAACTTAGTCACAAAAGGACTAATTATTCACCCTTGCCGTTAATGATTAAAAAGAACTGCGCGGATAGGAAAAGTGTTATCCGCATCCGCACGACCCATATCCACGGCACTTTACCCGCATCCGCAGATATTAAAGCTTTGAATGGGTAATAGTAATAGACAGCAGTACTTAAAACCATGGTAAGTAGCGATATAATTATATTTAGTATCATTACTGCGACAACTTAACTACGCTTGATTTCTCGAATCACAGTAACTGTTCTATACTCCAAAACAGGCTATTCCAAACTTGAAAACATTGGCGCTCCGGACATACGTCAGCTGTTTAATACAGTGCATCTTAAATTTCAGTGGTTAAAACTGATACGTAGAGATTTTACTGTGTTTACATTAAAAAAAAGAAATGGTTCTTTCGGAGTTTCATTAAAGGGACACTTTTCTCCATATTAACGCACAAGGTTATGTGACACAAAGCAAAGCATGTCATTTAAGTGATAAAACTGCCAGATACGTCCCATAGATTTAGTGGTAACTTTCTGAAGAAAAAAAAAAAAATGCCGGCTGCAGCTACGGCCAGTCTATACAATATAACATTGTTTACGTTACTTTCGCTGTAAACTTTATCTGATTATGAAAGTTGCTACAAAATGCTATTGTCAATCTTTATTACTTCCGCCAATTTTTCTAATGCATAAACATGAATGTATGTTCGTATTTTATGCGAGGCTGTACCGTTCATTCGGTTGCGATGCCATCATATTGCTTGCACTTTCGCGACGGTTGTTGACAATGACTAAGACATAGTTCAGGAGATATGCCCCAACATCAATAAGAAACTGCGCCCTCTTGAGAAATCCAGTTACACACCAAACTTCGAACGGTAAAACGTCTTTGCTGACAATATTTATGTTTTTCGGTCGCGGTTGTCTGCAAATTTGGCGGAATTTCAGCAACTTTTGCATCTGTCTTGGTATTTAAATAATTATACTACTTTGTCCTGTTTCAGTAAATTTAAAGTCCCACTTTTGTGTCTAGTGTAAGAATATATACGCAAAACAGAGCACTATATCGTTGATCTTTTCCTCGCCATCAAATTCGTATCCAGATTTTTCCAAATTGACGATTTCAATTTGGTTTCCTTCACTAATGTCAAGTCACCTCTTTTCACTTTACACTATATAGTATCCATTGACGTAGTGTTCATTTTAAGAAAGAACTGTCACTATATTCATTACATATCGCTAACTGTAGGAAGTGGAAATGTGGCATGGCACCTCTACCTCTGGTGGGCAGTGTGCCGATTTGCCACCCAGAATGCACATGACAGACCGCAGATAAGACGCGGTCGCGTAAATGGATTAGGCGCAGGTACCTCGGGTTGTACAGCTACGTACGCTGCGGCCAGGGGATGAGGACAACAGATTTCCGCTGTACCTGGGCTCTGCAAGGATTCCAAGAACGTCGACAGGATTGAGGGTTTACAGCTAACATTTCGACAGACGTACTGTGCAGATACCTCGCTATTTATCCTCATATAACACGTGGGTATCTGCGTCACTCACAATTTTATCCGCAAAGTAAGAAATACTGCGGATATCCGCAAAGACCTCTAGCCATAGACTTAACTTTCGTTTTACGTTTATTTAACTCGGGGGCGTTCTCTTCTGGAGTCAGGAGCATCCTCTTATCTTTATACACTTAGGATAGTTTTAACAATGCGACCTTGACGCACACGCTGCGCTCCAAATTTTAGGCAATGTATGTAGCGCGATTTTTGCTATTATTGCCATCGAATGTGGTGGCGTTTTGTGTGCACTTGTTCAAGTGTGATTTTGTACAACCTGGCGCACTAGTTTACACACCTAGAACGTCATTACTGTCCTATAATCAAGGAATGTATATTCCCTTCATTATCCACTGAAGTAGTTCTCAAGTAGATAGATTCATCACGTTGGGAAGAAATTTTAATATAATTTGAATACAGTACAGCTATACGCCAGCCTTTGAATTCGGGAACGCAATTAACCAAATCAAATTATTGACAAAATTTGTTCGTTGACATTTATCAACAACTTTTTGTAACCTCTTGATGCAACATATACGATATATGAAACTCTCTCCTGGTTGCGGTAAGTGTACGTAAACTTGACATGTTGCCTATCAGCACCTTTTTTAAGCCCACCTAACGTAATAAATATGCGAAGCAGTTTTACGCGGCATTAAAACTAACACCGAATTTAGCACGTCCTGAGATGTAACTACATACTTACCATACAAAGGGCTAAGTAACAGCAACTACGCGTATTATTGTCATTTAACTCACGTTAATTAACAAAGAGCTAAGGTATTGCAATTTTTTCTCCACCACACGTTCTTTCAGTTTCATAAAAGATTCCACAAATACTCTACGAAATCCACTGTTGGTGTAGACAGTGCGTGCAATGTCAGTGCAATTTATTAATAGTGCTTAGGCACACAAATGACAGCTGGCCTACAGCAGGTCAACTTTCGACTGTATTTCACAAGCAGTAAAAAATGTGACATTTTCCAATTTTTAAAATATTATATTGGAGTCGGTTTATTACACTTCGTTTATAACACTCACTAAAGAATCAAGACTGGACAATTCAACATTACACAAATAAAGAGTGAAATCACGAAATTTCGACAAGTTTTACAATAGAAGAGAAAGACGAATTTGGCCAATACTAGATAAAGCCGCTGCCGCCCCCCATACACCTTAATTGCAACCGCCCTTAAAACCCATTATAATCTACAACCTTAATTTGATTTCTAGTGCAGTACAAATTCGGCTATCTTCAAAGGCAAATCTGACCCACCTCCAACACTTTCACAAAAGATTTTGTGGAAAAAAGTATTACAGCAAATTCATAACCACAGATACAGACAGCTCCAACGAAACTAAACTTCATCACCCAAAAGTTGACAAATACTATCATCAGTGATCCATATTCACGTTTAGGTAGTAAAACTATTGTGTATATTGTATTAAGCGAATGACTGGCGACAATTAAGCCATATCAGTAATATTGCTAAAGTTTGGTTATTAAGTGTCAAGTTTGGGGGTAGGTTCAAAACACTGTCGCCCTAGTTTCACACTGAACTTTTTATAAAGTTGAAGTGTTGCTTAGAATGCTCTGATCAGTACTAACAACCAAACAGTTTCCTTGGAAAAATATGTATTTTCAACAGATGTAAAATAAGCACGCATATAAAATAGGTATTCTCAATTAGGCTTTCAACATATATATCTTTTTTGTTGTGTAATCACACACACACACACAAAACCACCTTTACGTGTTTTCAAAACTGCATATAGGCTAATTACTGGTTTATTTACAATCACTGTCAAAATTCAAGCAAGATGTTATAAAGCAACAGTCTGGTTTATGGATAGAAAATCAGGTAACTAAATACAGTACGGCACGTCGACGATAACTAGCCATTTCACTTTTGATTAAATAATGTACATTCAGTACATAAAACTAAATCAGCTAGAGTGAACATCCGATAAACTCAAGATTTATGGAAGTTATAGATCATTAGTTTCATTCAGCATCAGAATTTATTTGTACGATAATTCGAACTAAATATTTTCCTCTAAAAATGTATACGTCCCTATAGCTATAAACATTATCTGGGGCCAAGTGTCATTTTCTGGAGTTATGCAGTAACTGCAGAACTATTTATTGCCTAATACCACAAAAAATTTTAGTGTTTGTACTTTTTGGTTACCGACGAACCAAGACCGACTGATTCATAGTCGGTGAAAGAAGTGAACGCTACATAATACAACCTTGTCATTTAAAACTATATTTTCCGGATGATGACAATGAGAGATTCTTTGAAAACCAGTAGGCACTCTTAATGACAAGCCGGTTTCAAGCAGTAATGTTTCCATCTCACCTAATCACTCATGCTGTCTACTGTAAACAATGTCACCTGACATTGGCAGTCATAAGAACGAGTTCCTTAACTGATAATACGAAGCTTACAAATGACAATTTTTAAATGTGCATTTGTAGCAGTTTAAAGCTAGACATCCAGAATGTCAAAAAGCTCATTCACAACTTTTACTTATGAAAGTACGTGTGCCAGTTCTTGTCCTTGAATGTCACGTAATAAATGTGTATCTATAGCATTCAGGGTGAATATAAGTAAGTGGTTCACTATCTTACATACATGCCACAAACTGCAAACCACTTTATAAGTGGATACCAAACAGCAAAGCTGACAAATACATATAACAATGATGAGATACACACAATCATGAACTTGCATACCTGTTTATCATCACTTTTGTTCAATGTGGCACTCACTTCGGCGTCGTCTGAAGCACAGGAACTCACTCTCGATGTGTCCAATAGAGCATTTTCACCAGTTTTACCACAACTTTTATCAGGTGCCTTGGGTTCGTTGCCTTGTTCAGGCCATGGTGCCATCTTGAATGTCAGGGTATCTAGAATAAGCTGATTGGCTAAAGGGGAAACATGCTGCTTCACGCATGCGTATTATTTTGCACTATATTCACATAACTATATTTTAACACATTTTGGAGAGTTGGTCGCAGGCACACGGCGTTGCAGACGGTACAGTACATTGCTAAGATCTTAACTGACATGCGTGTATATGTCTTCTGTTTTCAGCGAAATCGAAACACATGTAAACCAAGGAGTATCCATATGCAGACGATTTTCTTGTTTTCCCTAAGATCATCATTCAAAGAAATTATTATCAATATGATTATAGTTCTCCAAAGTAATTACAGTAAACTCACATGTTTTCGCGTGTGTCATTTCACATACTCTCAACACGAAAATCTTCGTACTTTTTAGTGACAGTAACCACGACATTAACACAGCAGTTCATTTTAATACTTCATGCGAATAAACTGCAGTCACGTTTTATGTTTCTCGTGTGATTTGTACTAAAAGCAGAAAACTGACTGCAGAGCCTGTAATGTCATGGTAATTTTGTCTGTCAGGTGCCGATTGTCTTACCAAACCTGACAGCCATAAGGCACGTATATCATTGTTACCAACGTAATGCATAGTTACGCTATATTTAGATTAATATTCCTGTAATTTCGTGTTGGTTTCGTGTATTCTCTTTGTAGTATTGTTATATGCGGCGAAAATAGGCCATATAAATGGTTATAGTGGCAAGACCAGTTCGTATTAATGGGCTAAACAACGAAGGTACTAGAAGATGTAATAATTGTATGTTTGTATACTGTTTTTCATAGACAGTGTTGTGTTATCATATCAGTTTCCATTCAACATTACAAAAGATGATTAAAGTGTGTCAGCCAGTTTAACTGTCAAGTTGCAAGGAAAACTGAGTACGACAAACACACCGTGTTTTTATTGATTGTTTGGTGAAACATTTGGGTCGTTCGTATCCGCGGCATATAGGCAAAGTGAAAATACACACACACACACACACTGCTGACCAAAATGCATTTCTGATATTGCTCAAACGTACCATGAAAAAATTGTTTTCTTAGGCTACATGAAAAAATCTCTGATACAGCATACGTTACATTCGGATGTGGTGGTGGTAGTCTGGTTACTTCCCAAAATAAATAGGTCTAAAATTTTTGTTTGGTGCGAGACTTACACGCCCATCTTCATGTATTTATGTAGACATATAGTCCTTAAGCCAAGCTGTAATTTAGCTGTTATAAAGTTCAGCAGTGTTGCAGAGACTTGCTTAACTGCTATTTGCATATAGTTGGTCAGCAGCCTATCAGTGCTTGTTCTCATAATCGGTTCATCAAGACGATTATCTGCAGATATTGACAGCTACAAAGCATAATATTTTGCAATCATTTCCAACTTTGTCACTTTTATAAAGTATCATTAAACTGACTATATTTTATGGGATGCCACCAATACTATTGCTTCAGTTGGTGTTGTGTTGCCTAGTTTAATATAGAAACAAGTGGTAAAATTTTATTTACCATCCAGGTGGCCCTGTGTGATTCTGTTGGCATCAGCAATACAATAGAAGAGCTTTGCCAAGATTTAAATGTTCTTTTAGAATCCACATAAAGAAAGAAAGTCTTAACAGAACACAGCTGCTACCCATTCATTTTTCTTTATTATTATTAATGAATCAAGAATGAAAAATAGATCTGACTTTGTGAATATTGTCATTTCCGGAATTGAATTAGATGATTAACTTAAGTTTCATTTGTACTAAATATCAGTCTGAGGTGTGCACCTCCCATAACCATAATCAATAAACTCAAGTGTTCATTGTTGTAGCCTATAGAAGTTAAAGGCCTCTAAATATCATCCTGAGGCATTCTTGCCATACCTGAAACTGGAGGTGTCGGTTCCAGAGTATTGAGAATTAGGGCTGGTGTGAATGCAGGTGATTTTCCATCACACTATCGTTACACTCTGAATTACTTACAATTGTAATGGGTGGAGCAGTCACAAACATTATCCAAGCTCAAGGCTGTGGTTTGTAGTGCAGTGTGGAACCTCTTGTTGTATCCATACCTCAATTTCACAAAATCGAGAGGTATGTAGTCCGAGAATAGCTGATTTTTGTGACTTTTCACCAGATTTGCATATTGGTATATTTGCATCAATTTGAGCCCCACAAACAGCAGCAAGACTCGTCACTGAGCTTTATAGACTGCCTGTTGTTGTCCCAGTTAGTTGTGGTTGCTCACCATGTAAAACTCTATTGTCTATGGTACAGTGTCAGTGGTAAATGACGCAAACTCGAAACCTCAATCCAGCTTCCAATAATCTCTTTCTGGCAGTTTGTGATAACATTGGATATAGACTAACTGCCAGCTGTATTGTAGCTATTCTCATCCTCTGAACTAGTTGAACAACCCTGCACTCTTCTTATGCTATTGTCCTTCTTCGAGGAACCATACCTAAAGTTTTTGCCACATTGTCAGTTCTGTCACACTCTTTCTGTGTTCATGGCTCTATAGCCAAATGTCGGTACAATATGTCTACATGATCTTATTATGATAAGATATTCAACTTATCTCAAATTCCAAAATGTATCAATTACTGGTAAAATTTTACCTACCATCGCCAGCGGCCTCCCACTATTATGATGGAAACGTCAACAGCATGGTAGAAAATCTTTGCCAATATGTTAATATTCTTAGTAATCTACATAGAATGATGTGATTAGTGAAGTAAATAAATAATGCTGATCCTTCTCTATGGTTGACAGGTTCTTGTGTGTACCCTTGTCCGCTCAGTAAAGGTAATTACCTTCATGAAATGTTGATTTTGTAACAAAACATTGGCACTGTCATGCAAGTGGCAAATACTAATGCAACATGCATGGCAATATTATCATTAGAGGGCACCAGTAAAGTTAACCCAATTCCTGGTGCTGCTGGTGTAGGTCCTGTGGCCTTTCTGTAATGGATGATCAAAAAGTTTGTTTGAAGACATTGCTGTGCAGGACATCAGTCCCCCACTGACATGTAGGCAAGGAATTAATGTAGAATTCGTGTCTTTTTGATGTGCATGCTGTAAATAACAGAAACTTCAACATGACGGTGTTTTTGCCAAATGTAGCCAAACATGGTCAATGTATCATTATTCAGGTTTGGCTGCCTAAGGACAAACATGAACAGAGATCCATTAGAGCATGAAGAATTGTATGCGGCAGTATAGCTGTCAAAGATAAACACATGTGATAAGGGGTGCTATCTTTATTGAAGGAAATCTGATGAAAGGGTGTTGCTGGCTCATGATAATGAACGTCGTCATATTATGAGAGTTTTGACACAGAAGTTATGGCAATACAGATTAGAGACACCCAAGCATCCTTCCTGTAGTCCTGATCTCTCCCCATGGAATTATAATGCCTTCAGTCCCTTCAAAAAGACTTAGAAAGGATCAGTGTATCCTGTCATAATATGATGCGCCACTGGCAGTTTAGGGCTTCTTCACACAGCAGGACTCTGTGTTTGGTTGAAGTGCAGTTTATGAGTCCGCAGCTGGTGTTTGACATGTAGACATTGGCAATGGTGCGATGAATGAGGCAGGTGAAGGCAGCCAATCAGGAGTAGTGTTCGAGCGACCAATAAGAAATAACTTTAGTCTTTAGGGTTTGTAAAGATGTAGTACTTACGAGAATAATTAATATACTTATCAGACAAGGGTGCATAAAGAACCTGTCAACCATAGAGTAGGAACAGCATTATTTATATATTTCATGGTGGACACAAAATTTTATTTCCCTTATTCTCTGTCAGAGAGTTTTGAAAGAGCATGTACCTTTTTTGTTCACCAAAAAATAAATAATTAATGCTGTTCCTTATGTATGTGTGACAGGTTTTACCCTTGTCCGGCGAGTAAAGTAATTCTCCTCGTAAATGCTACATGTAAGTGGTTGGTTGTTCGATGGGTTATATCACTCGGTCACAATTGCACATTCCAAATATTTCATAAAAACCGGTATAAAAATCACAATTAGTTCGGATTATAAATGTGATATTAATTACATTGCCAAAAATGCTGAACACAAATGCTAGAACAAATTTTAAAATTGATGGCAAATTTACTAGACAGTGAAACACGCATTCTTATTCGCCACATGAATGCGCATCCTGTCATTCATCACGCTGTTGCCAATGTCTACATGTCAAGCACCAGTTGCGGACTCATAAACTGCACTTTAACCCTTTGTTTTACGAAACACTTATTATCAACCTGAGATGACTGGACTGTGTATCCTGCAAACGGAAACTTGTTTGTCCCTTGTACATTGTGCTGTTTACCTGAAAAGTCCAAAAATGGTAGCATACCCATACATCATGTGTGTTCACAACATGCTTTACCTGTAGGAATTATATTTTTCTCCGATGCAAATATGAAATATTAATCAACATGTCCCATAGACATGGGAATACTGGAGAATCAATTTGGTAGTGTTTTGTTAAGTGTCATTGTGTAAAATTTTTCATTTCTGTAAGTGGAATTTGTGGAAAGATCGGGTTATGTGAAATGTTTTCTTTTGAATTGGTAGGAATTCAAAGTTTACTGCCTTGATAGATGGAAAGATTGTTGATTATTTTTACATCGGAGTACACAATGCTATAATGAAGACTGGACAAAAAAGGCAAAGTTAACATTAAAACTATGTCTGTGCAGATAATTTTTTCATAGAAACTGATTTTTACCATCAGCAAGAAAACCTATTCGCAAGTATTGGGAAATGATTCAAAGATCCTTATAAATGCCTTTAAAAATATAACTGGTTAAAGAAAAATCCTTCTCACCAATAGGCAGCAGGAGAAAACAAAAATGAAAATGTTCAAGCTTCTGTAGTTTGTGGCTTCTCATCCTGGCAGAGAAGGCAGGAGAAGTTGGATGAAGGAAAAGGACTGGCAAGATTTAGGAAAAAGGGAAAATCACAGAAAAGTTGCTGAGAAGCCTGCGTTGGGGAGATTTATCAGATGGTTGTTGTGGTCTTCAGTCCGCAGTCTGGTTTGATGCAGCTCTCCACGCTACCCTGTCTTGTGCGTGTCTCTTCATCTGAGAATACGTTCGGCAACCTACATCCTTTTCAATCTGGTTGGGCAATTCCATGTCAAATCAACAAGTGCTACAACCTGACCCTCTCAGATTTTTTTGAAATTAAGTATGCATATAATAATCATAAATCATGACACAAATTGATTTTTTTCACATTTTTCTGACAAAAAGTTACCGAGTAATGGAATTTCAAAAATTGAAAAAATGACAAATTTTTGACTCGCAGAACAATGTTGTTTTCTTTATAACTGGTGTTCTAATTAAGCTAGAACAATAAAATGTATTTCATTGGAAAGCTATTTTAAAGAGCTTTTATATGATACCACACATCATTAGTTTACTCTATATATAACCATTGTTTATAAAAACAAAAATGTTGAATTAACCAAATTTTGAAAAACTGTACTTTTAAAATTCTCCAAAAAATATATGTGAAAGATACACTTTACATCTACATATTCTGAAAGTTTCAACTTGGGATGAGAATGGGATCATTATCAAAAGCAGTTTTATGTTTAGGGTGGTACTTTAAAAATTCGTTAAAACTAATTAATTTTAGATATTAGGTCTACTCCTTAGCAGCTGTATGAAGTTGTAAAATGTGGAAATTAAAAATAATTTATAAATGACAAAAGAATATATGTTTTATCCTTCTGTAAGTAATAAATACAAAATTTCAATAAAAAAGTAATTAATAAAAAGTAAAAACACAGAAAGATTCAGTTAGTAACTACTACTTTATAACAAATAGGAGTCCTGTTAGTGCACTTCTTCGTACTACTAACTAATCAGTCTGTTGCACATCAACGTTTCTGCACCAGATAACTTATATGTTCATCTTGTAGCAGTTTGAGAGTTCAATATTGCCACTACTTCCTTGCTGCTTACGGAAAGAATGTCTGGATGACTTGGAAACGTAAAAGATGGTGACGGTCCTTGTGGATGTAAGAAACTAACTGTTAATTCGGCCTTCTACTGATTTTTTTTCAAGTACACAGGTTAACAACCACCAGTGTCCATTATAAGCACAAGCAACATATCCTTTCATGTCATTGAACAGTATTGTATCTGTCAGAAACTGTCACCAGTTCAATTTTACTTTCACCAGAGTCTGAATACATTTTTGTTGTTATTTTGTCCTTGCTAAAAGGAATAAAAGTATGAAGTTTTTGTGTCCCTGTAATTTTGCAGCATTTCTCAAATCTCTCTGTAAGTTTAATTTCTTCATTTTTGTGATCTTCTTTAGTAGCATACTTGAAGTTCATTCCTTGTATGTTATCCTTGGCAAACATATAAAGTTGTTTTGGTGTCATTATTTGATCACTGTATGATCGTTGCAGACTTCCTCGATCAGCAAGTCATTTAACTGTTCCACCAACACCATCACTAGCTCCCTTCCCGTGCGAGGTGGCTGAAAAATGCCATTCAGCTTCAGTTTGGAAATCTTCATGATGGCACAGATTAATAAAGTTCTTCCTATTTTTATAATGAGCTGCTGCTCCATCAGAGAAATAATATATTTTTCTTGGTTTTCTACCAAATTTAAGTCAGGAAGCCCATCAAGTACGATTGGAACAAATGCACAGCAACAGTGTCATGTGCTAGGCATTCTGATATGATTACAAGACTTGTGTGCTGGACTATGTTCCCATTCTTGTAATAAGCAACAATGTGATGAATCGTTGCTTGCATGTTTGTCCAGTGGTAGCCTTGAACTTCATCCTGGATGACAAAGGAGTGATTCTCAGAAGTCACACATGGCTAAGACCTCGCCATCTTTAAGCTCATTTTTCAGTCTCTTTTGGAAGGTTGATTGTTGACTGGCAACAAATGAATGTCATGTAAGCGATCTTAATTTATCAAAAAAGCAATCAATAAAGTTGTCAGACGATTTTATGACTGTTTCTAGAGATGTGTGATAAACGGAAACCCATTGCTGATAAATTATCAATATCTTTAGTATTCAACAAATCTTGTAAATATGTCTTAAAGGTTGGTGAGCCTGGGCAGAATTTACATTCACCAAAATGAGAAGCAGGTAATGATGGATTACATACAACTCTTGCAATGCAGTCTTTGTAGGTTTTTATTGGATTATCTTCATCCTTTGTCAGCTGAGGAATATTACATCCAGTCAACAAGAGTTTGAAGTTTTGATGGATAGTACACACACAGACACAATGTGTACCACTTCTTCCAGCTAAAAACAATTTTTGGGACGTAGGTGTGCAAATTAAGAGATAGCTTCCTTTTTTTCCCTCCCTCCTACAGTTTTACAGCTACGTATTAATAAATAGTTATCACTGAACTTTAATAATCAGTTACTTGTTTCAAAAGTACAATATATGTACCATGTAACAATATCATCAAACACTGTAATCTTTTCATGTGTAGCAAAATAACAAATTCATCAATATGATTTTGGACAATCACAGTAAATGTAAAAATGTTTTTGATAGTGATCACATGCTCATCCCAAGTTGAAACTGTCAGAATATGTAGATGTAAAGTGTATCTTTTACATATATTTTTTTGAGAATTTTAAAAGTACAGTTTTTCAAAATTTGGTTAATTCAACATTGTTGTTTTTATTAACAATGGGTACATATATATAAAACTACTGATGTGTGGTACCACATAAAAGCTCTTTAAAAGGGCTTTCCAACGAAGTAAATTTTGTTGTTCTAGCTTAATTAGATCAAAAGTTATAAACAAAACAACATTGTTCTGCGAGTCAAAAATTTGTCATTTATTCTATTTTTGAAGGTCCATTACTCGGTAACTTTTCGTCAGAAAAATGTGAAAAAATTAATTTGTGGTACTATTTATGAGTACTATAGGCATACTTAATTTCATTTAAATCCAAGAGGGTAAGGTTGGAAATGATGGTTTCATTTGTTGATTTGACATGGAATGACCCGGTTACTATATTCATCTCTCGGTCTCCCTCTACGATTTTTACCCCACACGCTTCCTTCTAATGCTAAGTTAACAATTCCTTGATGTCTCAGAATGTGTCCAACTAATCTATCCCTTCTCTTAGTCAGGATATGCCAGAAACTCCTTTTCTCCCCGATTCGGTTAAGCACCTCCTCATTAGTTACGTGATCTACCCATCTAATTTTCATCATTCGTCTGTAGCACCACATTTCAAAAGCTTCTATCACCTTTTTATTTGAACTCCTTATTGTCCTTCAGTCCCATACAATGCTACACTCCAGACAAATGCTGTCAGAAAGGACTTCCTAACATTTACATTAAAATTGGATGTTAACAAGTTTCACTTCTTTAGAAACACTTTTCTTCCCATAGCCATTCAGCATTTTATATCTTCTTTACTTCGGCCATCAGAAGTTATCTTGCTACCCAAATAACAAAATTCATCTACTACTTTTATTGTCGCACTACCTAATCTAAATCCTTCAGCATCACCTGATTTTCTGACCCTGCATTCCATTACCTTCATTTTACTCTTGTTAATGTTCATCTTATATCTTCCTTTCAAGACACTGTCCATCCCATTCAATTGCTCTTCCAGATCTTTTGCGGTCTCTGACAGAATTACTTTGTCTTCGACAAACCACAATGTTTTTATTTCTTCTCCCTGCGCTTTAATGCCCTCTCCATATTTCTCCTTGAATTCCTTCACTGCCTGCCCAGTGTACAGATTGAACGACATTGGGGAAAGGGTACAACCCTGTCTTACTCCCTTCCCAACTTCTGCGTCCCTTTCTTGTCCTTCGACTCTAATAACCGCCGTCTGGTTTTTCTATAGGTTGAATATAACTCTTCGCTCCATATATTTTACCCCTGATACCTTCAGAATTTGGAATAAAGTATTCCAGTCGACATTGTCAAAAGCTTTCTCCAAATCGACAAACGCTAAAAACATAGGTTTCCCTTTCCTTAGCCTATCTTCTAAGATAACTCATAATGTGAGTATTGCCTCTCATGTTCCTACATTTCTTCTAAATCTAAACTGATCTTCCGCATGGTTGAATTTCACAAGTTTTTCCATTCGTCTGTAAATAATTCGTGTTAGTAATTTGCACCCATGACTTATTAAACTGATAGTTCAGTAATTTTCACACTTTTCTGCACTTGCTTTCTTTGGAATTGGAATTACAATATTGTTCTTGAAGTCGGAGGGTATTTCCCCTGTCTCATACATCTTGCATACCAGGTGATACAATTTTCTCATGACTAGCTGTTCTAACGACATCAGCAGTTCAGACGGGATATCATCCACTCCAGGGGCCTTGTTTCGACTCGAGTCCTGCAGCACTCTGTCAAATTCTTCGCGCAGTATCATATCTCCTATCTCATCTTCCTCCATTTCGTCTTCCATTTCTAGAATACTGGTTTCAAGTTTATTTCCTTTGTATAGGCCCTCTATATATTTCTTCCACAGCTCAGCCTTCCCCTCTTTGCTTAGTACTGGTTTTCCGTCTGAGTTCTTAATATTCATACGGCTGCTTTTCTTGTCTCCAAATATCTCTTTTATTTTCCTGTAGGCAGTAACTATCTTTCCCCTAGTTATGCATTCTTCTACGGTTCTGCATTTGTCCTCTAGCCATGTTAGTTCCTGCCGCTATCACCTTACCCCAATTGTCTGTGTACAGTATTATATATGGGTTGTTTCTTGTTAAACTTAAAAACCTCTCAAGCATTGTAGATAATGCTGAGAAAAGTAATTTAATATCACGGACGTAGAACCACAAAAGTCCGCAAACACTCCAAGTGTGGAAGACAAATATTGAACATGTGATGTCAACAGATGATGTATTTCACCACAAGTGCAACAGTAGGGCTTGTGAGACCAATTGGTAAAATAATAAATAATAATTCCATGTAAACGTACATTTCTCAAAACAATTAGGCATTCAGGTGAGATATCCTACAGAATATACATATTGCTTTGCTACCTGAGCCATCTGGATCCTCCCCTCCACTACCAGCTGATCTGAACTGTGCAGATGGGAGTCAACACCTTCTGTGGTCCTGCAACCATCCTGGTCTCAATCTAAGTTAACTTGTCATCTCTACAACCTGTGCCTAACACCCCCCCCTCCCCCTCCCCCCAATGCATTCTCCAGTCTTCTGTCCAAATCATATCTTCCTTCCAACCAAGCAACTGTGTTACCACTTACAATATCCCCCTTAATTAATTACCTTTTTTATTTTTTTCTTCAGTATTTTTATCATTTTGAATCCTCCCACTCTCCTCGCACTCCGCTACACCTTCCTTTTAATCTCTCCTGCCCCCTTCCTTTCACTTTATCCAATGCAGGATCTCACATTCCTGCCTATCAGAGCCATTACAATCCATCACGCAACACAGAATGTTCCATACTAACCCTTACCCGGCATTCTTCCTCCTATACTCCCCTCCTCACTCACCATCAAGATGCTTGTGCCCGGTGTTGGAGCTGCCAGAGGTGGTGGTTGTGTGTGTATAGTCGTCTGAGTGATTGTGTATGTGTTTCTTTTTCTGATGAAGGCCATAGCTGGAAATTTTTGTTGTGTGAATGTGACTATCTATTTTTCGTGCTGTCAACAGCTCATTCAGTCTCTTTATGGTTAATTGTTATCTATCCTCCATTACTGACAATATACATAAGGTAATTTATTGTATTCAGGTATTGGTTACAATTGTAATTTGTGTGTGATACAACATGATATTTTGCTGTCTCAACTCTTTACTTGAGGTTTACATGGTGTTTACTTAGAGCAAGGCGCCATGGGGCTAACTTAATAAGGAAAAATAATTTTTGTTGCCCTCTATTAAATGGTGTGAGATCACCTCGGATGTCCAGTACAGTTGCACACCTGTATGATGTGGATAGTAGTTTGCTGATCAAAATGTTGTAAAAAGTTCTCCTCGCATCAAAAGGGGGGGGGGGGGGAAGGAATCCTCACACAATGTGTGTGTGTGTGTGTGTGTGTGTGTGTGTGTGTGTGTGTGTGTGTGTGTCAGTTTTAAGACACTATCCCCCCTTTATCATGGTGATCCTTAGATGCACTCTGTCAATCCTACCTGATAAAGATCCCACGCGGTGTAGCAGTATTCAACAAGAAAACTCCAAACAATAATAATCAATTTCAGCACAAAAAACACATTACTGGTCACACTTAGAAACTATTCCCACAGTCACACTGGCTACACAGACAGCTGCATTACCAACTGATGAGAACCCCTGGTTGGCAACTGCTTATGGCTTTCAGACAACACAGATATGTTCCAAACAAAAGAGAATGGTGAGAAGAAAAATAGAACTATGTCAACACATCAGTACTAGAATGAAAATGCAAAATAAGTGCAATATTATTTAAGAATATGTTTCTATTGCGTCTTTTGAATAGTAGACATGCAAGTGAGCATCCACGGAAAGGAGAAAATGAATATCTGCTTTTTCAGCACATATTTTTCTTATACACTCTCTTTTCTACAGTGATTGTTTTGTCAAAAACTTCTCATATCTTGGGCCCACAATGTTACAGATGTTGTAGATAGCCATAATTATAATTGGTTGAACTAGAACACTGTAATACATCTTTTATTTGTCTATTTTATTAGATATATCTTTTGGCAAAACTTCTGTCGTTGGGTAATTTCTACAAAAACATATTTTTGGTTAATAATACGTAGCCAAGTATTAAATTTCTAATATAATTTTTAACCCAACTCCCTACATAATAGCATACACACAGAAATAATAACTAAAGTTATGCCATCTCTATTAACTTATATATATTCTCATCAGGGGAAAAAAAATGTAAGCATGCTGTATTCTAGCAGGTACTGGTAACTGACTGTTAATTTGTAGCTGGAAGAATAATATTAAAAGAACACCATATAAAAATCGAATAAGAAGTCATTTAAAGCAGGGTACAGCCTCTGAATACTGTATGTACTGCACCACGTGTAACTGAAATTTTGTGAATCTTATTTATGTAATACGTTTTTGCAGAAATACACCTGACAGTGGTAGTTTTACCAAAGATATACCTAGTGTAAAAAAAAAAAAAAAAAAAAAAAAAAAAAAAAAAAAAAAAAAAAATTAAATTTTTTTGGTTCAACCAGTTATAATTGATTGTTTTGTATGATTCATGCTACTTGATAGGAATAAAAAGAGATTTAAACAATCTGTATCTATGTTACATGGTTGCTGATGTGAATGTTATGTAATATTTGATTCACTAAGTAATTGATAACAGCGGTTGATCCAAGTAATTTTGTCAAATAATTAATACTGCATCAGTCACTTTTTACTAATATTTAATTAGCAAGACTCATTTTGGCAGCATGCTGCAATTATCAGGTGCATTATACGTGAGTTTTTTCAAATGCTTTTGTGAGGTATTTCCTTGAAGAGTTTAATTTTCGTATTCTTGTAACTGTATATTAACCTCATAGCATCACTTGGCATCCATATAACATGGATAAATTTAAGTTTTTTTGAACATTAGAAGAAAACAAAACCATTTAGCCGACATCTTGTATGAAAAATGAAGGTAGCAGTGAAGCTAGTGCAGAATATGGGAAAAAATTTACAAAGAGATACTGTATGCAATAGAATTCTAATATGCTTTTGTACAAAATGAACTCTTTTAATTTAATCTATGAAACAGTTTTTAAATATAATTTACATATTAAATTAAGTACTTCATAATGTTAACAGAAGTAGGATTTAATGAGAGAATTATCTCAAGTCACTGTCGTTTGCAGTTATGTCTGTAGGATGTACACATTTTGTGGTCTTCTTCCAGCAGTGTGGGTTCCAAGCGATAAAATTATAAGCAATACATTTCACTAACGTTCTTCTTCATCACCACTAAAGACAATCCTCAGCAAGAACTGGGCATATTCACGTATTTCCTGCACAGGAAGAAAAATAACGTAGTTAAGGATCTGTTCTGAATGCTATTTTTCTAATTAATAGTAACACATCTATAGGAAGTATTAAACACAAAATATTCTGAAAGAATAAAATTAAAAATCAACACAAAATTTGCAGTGAATGTATCTATTCTTCTTATATATACAAAATCTGAAAAATACACCTGTTTACATATGTCTCTCTTCTGTTGTCACTGTAAAACATACCCAGGGACAGATATAGACTCTGACCATAACTTGTTGGTTATGAACTGTAGGCTGAAACTGAAGAAACTACAAAAAGGTAGGAAAATAAGGAGATGGGACCTAGAAAAACTGAAGGAACCTGAAGTTCTTAAGAATTTCAGAGGGAGGTTTAGCCAACAATTGACAGAAACGGGGGGAAATAAAACAGTAGAGGAGGAATGGGTAGCATTGAGAGATAAAATAGTGAAGGCAGCAGAGGACAAAATAGGTAGGAAGGCAAGACCTTAGTACAGACGACTAAGAAATGAGATTGACAGGAAGCGTAAAGTTGGTAAGCAGGTGTGGCTAGAAGGCAAATGCAAGGATATAGAAGAATGTATAAACAGGGGAAAAATAAATACAGCCTACAGGCAAATAAGAGATATTTGGAGATAAGAAAACAGCTCTATGAATATCAAGGACACTGATGGAAAACCAGTTACCAGCAAAGAAGGGAAAGCTGAAAGGCGGAAAGAGTATATAGAGGGGCTCTACAAAGGAAATGAATTTCGAGACAATATTGTAGGAAGGGAAGTGGATGTAGATGAAATAGGAGATACTGTACTAAGAGAAGAATTTGACAGAACCCTGAAAGACCTAAGTCGAAACAAGGCCCCTGGAGTAGATGTTATTCCCTCAGAGCTACTGAAGTCTCTGGGAGAACCAGCCATGACAGATATTTCACCTGGTGTGTAAGATGTATGAGACAGGTGAAGTACCCTCAGACTTTAAGAAAAAATGTTATAATCCCCATTCCAAAGAAAGCAGGTGCAGACAGGTGTGAAAACTACAGAACCATCAGTTTAATAAGTCAGGGTTACAAAATATTAACACGAATTATTTACAGAAGGATGGAAAAGCTGGTAGAAGCCGACCTCGGGGAAGATCAGTTTGGGTTCAGCAGAAATGTAGGAACTCGGGAGGCAATATTCACTTAATGGCTTATCCTAGAAGATAGATTAAGAAAAGGCAAACCTACATTTCTAGCTTTTGTAGATTTGGAGAAGGCTTTTGACAATGTTGATTGGAATAAACTCTTTCAAGTTCTGAAGCAAGCAAGAGTAAAACGAAGGAACTGTAAGGTTATTTACAACTTGTACAAAGACCAGACAGCGGTTGTCAGAGTTGAAGGGCATGAAAGGGATGCAGTGGTTGGAAAGGGAGTAAGACAGGGTTGTAGCCTTTCTCCAATGTTATTCAATTTGTACATTGAGCAAGCTATAAAGGAAAGCAAGGAGAAATTTGGAGAAGGAATTAAAGTTCAGGGTGAAGAATTAAATACATTGCATTTTGCCGACGACATATAAAATGCAGAATGGCAATGGGTAGAAAAGCGTCCTTGAAAAAGAGAAATTTGTTAACATCGACTATTGATTTAAGCCTAATTAAGTCCTTTCTGAAGGCATTTGTATGGAGTATTGCCTTGTATGGGAGTGAAACATGGATGATAAACAGTGCGGACAGGAAGAGGATTGAGGCTTTTGAAAGTGGTGCTACAGAAGAATGCTGAAGATTAGGTGGATGGATTGCGTAACTAATGAGGTGGTACTGAACAGAATTGGGGAGAAAAGAAATTTCTGGCATACCTTGGCTAAAAGAAGGGATAGATTGGTAGGACACATTCTTAGACATCAAGGAATTGTGAATTTAGCGTTGCAGGGAAGTGTGTGGGGTAAAAACCGCAGAGGAAGACCAAGAGATGGATACAGATGTAGGTTGCCGTTCTTATGTGGAGGTGAAGAGGCTTGCTCAGGATAGGGTATTGTGGAGAGCTGCATCAAACTAGTCTCCGGACTGAAGACCACAACAACTGTTGTCAATGAATTCATCCATTTCTCTCACTATTTTTTTACCACAGGTTCCAGGTTCCTCCTTTTTCTTTCACACTGCCCCCACCAAAAAAAGAAAAAAAAGAAAAAATCATGATAGTACAGACAATCTTTCTTTCCTGTAAGCAATGTCTCCCTTCTCTTTTCCACAGTCAAACTCTGTTTACTACTTTTCAGCACAAAAAATGTGTGAATATGTTCATCAAATGCCAAATTTTTCATGAGGAAGGGGAACTGATGACATACAGTTTGTTCTCCATTTTTATGTCTGACATTTAAACAGGAACAACTTTGCTTTTTCTTGTATACATACAAGCACTTTTCATCTGGTTTCCTCATTTTCTTCACTACAGCAGGATATAATGCGTAAATAAGACAAAGTCTGATCATCAGTAAGAATCCCAACAATTTCTTTTATGATGTATTACATTTATGAACTGTATAACAGAACCACCATTCTGAAACCCCGACACAGGGTGATCCTCATAAGCAACAAACACTGTCTGTCTGTGTCCGTTCATGTGAATGGACAGTTTGTTGCAAGTCATTCCCACATAGAATGCTTCACAGGGAAGGTGTGTCAGTTGGTAAATCACGTGGGTGCTATCACAAGTGACTCTGCCATTAATCATGTATAACTTCCGGGTTATGGGACTGTAGTAAGTTGTGGTGGGAGGGTGCATAGGGTAGGTTTTACACCGAGGCCGGTTACATGGGTAGGAGCTGTAGGGTAGGGTAATGAAATGAGTATCATCCTGTGGCTAAGCATGCCTTCGTGCACATTCTTGGCACAGTGTTAAACCATCCGGGTTATCTGGATACTTCCCACTGACACCAGCCTTTCAGAACTCCGGAGATTGGAACTTGCCCTACAGCATATTCTCTCTTCCCATTGCACACCTGGTCTCAACCTCCGCTAAATTCAGTTCCCGCCCACCATTCAATAACATCTTTGCCTCTGTTCTATGGACAGAGCTTCTGCCTCGACTGCCATCTCTATCCAACTTCTTTGCTTTTTACAAATGTCTGTCTTGGTGTATATGTGTGTGTATTTGTTTACTTTTCCTTCCACTTCCGGGATTGGAATCACTCTTCATCCACTCCCTTAAAACCCACACCCTTCCCTTTTTCTTTTCCCAATGAAGCAACAAACGGTTGCAAAAGCTTGAATTTTTGTGTTTGTGTGTGTGTTTCTATTTGTTTATCTGGCTAAGAGCCTGTGCTTTGGGTAAGTTAAAAGATCTCTATTTCTATACATATTTTTCCTACCAGGAAAGTTTCCCTATATATTATTACTATAGAGAGAAACATTCCTGGTAGGAAAAATATGTATAAAAAATAGAGATCATTTAACTTACCCAAATCACAGGCTCGTAGACATATATACAAGTAAAAACACACACAAACACAAAGATTCAAGCTTTCGTAACCGCTTGTTGTTTCATCAGGAAAAATTCAATATTTAATTGAAAAAAACCTGAATGAAAGAAAGACAAGCATTGTTTGTAAACACAATGTTGGTATCTTGTTAAAGAAGTCCTGAGATTTTGTGTAAATATTGTGTCGACTGAAATTTTGTTCACTATTTGAAATTTCAAGTTCTTTGTTATTACTATTATTCTACATTATGTTCAATTTAACACAATGTCTTTGTCATTGCGATGTACAGCCATAATTGATAACATAATATAAATAGGAACTCGCTGCAGTTCCATACAGTCAAAATCTGTAACAGTTAGTACTGTGATTTGTCAAAGTTTCAATGTCTCAAGTTTGTAACACTTGTCTGCTACTGGAATAATACAAATGCTGTTTATTTGTACAATGAGCTGTAAATGAACTATTTTACTACCTCCAAGAATAAATTGTAGAACAGAATCAAGCTGAGTGTCATTTGTAGTAATGCATGAAACCTTCCCCATCATACTGTACTCCAGGCAACAAAGATGAGTATTTTTCAAAATCAATATATGTTACTCAATACCAAACTTACTAGTAGAATATATATGTTGTTTTAGATGTAAATTCTGCAAGATAACTTGATTATGTAATAGGTAGGAGTGATGTTATACCTGGATTTAATGAATAACAAATAGGAAACTTCTCACATAGAGAAGAAGGTATCAGATTTACAATTCCAAAATTCAGATATTTTTCTATTAATAGTTTTCTTAAAACGGAATGATAAGTATTTTACAATGGCTGTTAAATCCACTTGATCAGAAGTGTACAAACCAGGCAGGTTCACATGCCGTATATAGAACCAGCATCTCAAGGACGAAATAAGCTATTGCTGGGCTCTCAATCTATAGATATATATAAATGAATGTTTGTCTGTATGTCCTCTATGTATTCATGAACCATTCATTCGATTGAAATGAAACTTTGGTGAACTGTTCACCATATGCCCATGAAAGTTCCTGACCTAAAAACAAGTATTTTGTGATAGGTGCATGGCGGAGCATATGTCTCTTACAAACTCACGAAATCTACAGTTTCATTCCAATCTTCAAGAAATTTCGCATGCTTGACCTTCAAAACAAGAGGAAGGTCATGGTCTACCTTACATTTCATATGGTGCATGGTGGAGGGTTCCCTATATACCTTGGTCGCGCCATATCTTGAGAACGCGTCTTCCCATTTCACAGACCTATCCCTCCCCCCCCCCCCCCAGTACAAGGATTGTATGAAATAAAATTGGAATATTTGAGAACAATAAAGTGTGTCTTTCAATGTGACCCTGTGTTTCTATTGCATGGAAATCTATAGTTTTGTTCCGATATTAATGAAATTTTGCACACTCTACCTTAAAAATGAGAGGAATGTCACTGTCAGTATAAAATTTAGTTCGGTGCATGGTGGAGGGTACTTATGGAATATTACAAAATGCATAGTTTTGCTCCAATCTTTGTGAATTTTTGCACACACAACCTTTAAACTAAGAGGAAGATCACTGGGTACATATATGTTTGTATGGTACATGACAGAGGGTACCTTGCAAAAAACTTTGCCGAGATAGGGAAGGTGGAAACGAACAGAGAGACGAGAGAGAGAGGTGGATGCAGAAAGAGGGGGGAAGAGGATGTGGACTATGAGAGTGTAGGATAAATAAAAACCTGGGCAATGCCGGGTTTACAGCTAGTTTAAATAAAATGGCCTTGTAACTTCCTACATTGATATGTATGAGATAAAATTGTTTTTATTTAAGAAAACTGTTTAAAATATGTTGCAATACCTTAATTTGATGCTGCTGCACAGCAACTGTGATGAGTAATGGAAATTAAATCAATCCCTCATCAAGCAAAGATATCACATTGAAAGATGTGCAAGTTTTCCTAAGTAGAATTCTTAAAATTGGATGGTAAGTTTCATCTCTCAACACAATTGTATACACAAACATCACAGTCTTTTGAATCTCTTAATAATGATTTTTTTTTCCTTTGAAAATGGGAAAATGGCGTTTGTAGATATTGACCATATCTTGTTACAATTTGAGCCCTTTGCTATGTTTAAATTACTTAGACATTTGTGGCCCAAAGTACCAAATGTCTTACATACTGTTTTTTGTGATTTACTCTGGTAAATATCGGGGGGGAAAAATGATGATAAATTGTAATGAAGGGAAACTATGAAAGTGGCCATTTCCACAATTTGTAATTTTGCCAGGAACAAATGGTGCTTTTACAAGTGATATTAACCCTTAAATGCATAGTGTAGTTGATCAGCTACATGCCTTATTTTTTCCATTATCTCTTAAACTGTTCAGCATTTTACCATAAATTCATTTGTAGCTGCTTGTATACATAGTTACATATGCTAGTAGCTCATCCTAGAAATTATTAATTGCTACTGAATCATTTTGACAGTTATCTGCATAGAGTTATTTCTAACATGTGCATTTGTTTACATTAGTATTCCTCCTTTGCCATGTAAAAGTAATCAATCGCATACTACTGTTCCATTATGACTTACTTTCTGGAAAGATCAGAGGTATAATAGTGACTTTTACAACATCGGGTACATCATGGAAGCACTATATAGCTGACCAGCTATGAACTTTTTGCTGCTAGTAGTGTGTAATAATTTTAAGGAATTTTGTTTTCAATAGTTTTCTCAGTATATATGCACTATACATTAATTGTGGTAGTTTTTATAGCTTCAAATAAAAAGTTATGGTTTGAAGGGCTAATTCCACGCTAGACCCCAACTAATATACAAAAACCAATCAATTTGCTCAATTTTGTTGGGTTGGAGGAAGTGTAATGTCTCATAAATATAAGTGAGATAATGTGTTTAGTGAACTCTTTAGTGATACTGTATGTAGTTAGGGTGTCTTAATGGTTCTGTAATGAAACAGATCATTCACCCATAAGGCCACAGCAAAGAAAACACACACACACACACACACACACACACACACACACACACACACACTCCTCACTCACTCAATAGTTGGTAATAACATTCAGTAGTTGACAACACCATCCAAAACATAATATCAAGTGAAGAAATGTTCATTGTATGGCAGTACTTGACAACTATTGCATCATGTGTCTTAAAATCTCGATAATGTAGCAGAAAATACAACAGGCATGAGAAGACATTTAAAATTACACAGTATATCTAGCAATCGAACACTAATGTCTATGGGTACAAAAGTGCAGTCTTCTATTAATGCAAATCAGACAAAATACCCAAGTTTATACATATGTTATCCATTTAACTATATTAAAAGGAAATTCCATAAAAAGGTTGCATAGTGTCAGAAAAAGTCTGACAGTATTGGAAAGCTTTAATTTTTAATTTTGACTTCGATAACATGCATCACAATACTATGCAAAATTTTGAAGAGTATGAGGATAGTGGAAGCAACAGTCAGTACTGTAGATGTAAAAAGCAACAGTCAGTACTGTAGTTGTAAATTGTGGTAGCTGTGTTCATGAAGTACAACTGATTGATGCTAAAAACATAAGCATGGTAGCTGAAATCTTTGTGGGTACTTAACGTTGGCTAAAACCAAAGATACTGTAAGCTTTGCCAAAATTATTTTCTACACAAAGTAAATGTATGTAAGAACTTTTGGGGTGAACTCTGTTGTAGCATCTCTCATTTAAGTATAAATACATGTGTAATGCATATTTGTTTTGTATCAGTTATATGTTCTAATTATTGTTGAAACGAGATAGAATGGCTGGCCAGTACTTACCATTGTGCTGTACCGCCGACAGTAACACAAATGAAGAAACAGAAAAAGAAAAAAGGGGACAAAAAGGAAAAGCTTTCGCAACAGAGTTGGGAGAGAAGGGAAGAAGAAAGGATGGGAACAGTAGAGAAAGGTGGTTCACGACCTAGGTCATGAAGGTAGTGTTTCGGGAGTGTGGACGTCAGAGATACTGCCACTACCACCGTTTGCTCCGCCACTGTTAATGACTCCGTCAGTTGCTACTTCTTATTCCTCGTGACAATATCGAATTGAAGTGTTTGTTTAGTTTAACCTTAGTGGAGTGTCCGATGTTTAATGACGTCCACTACATGTGTTTAAGTTACCTATTTTGTTTGCACTAAAAGTGAAATGGCAACTCTGAAAAAAAGTTTTAATTGACAGTTGTATCACTGTCCTATTTTTGGTTTGCCAAAAGGACTTAGTTGGATAATTCTTCCAACTTACGAGGATGTTTTAATATGTTGTTCCAAAGAAAGCTTGACTATTTCAACACAATTAGATTCAAAGATAAAAGTTTCATTTTCCATAATTTCTGAGAATGTTGCTAATCAAGTAGGAGCAATTTATTGTAAATCATTAATTCCAGTTAAACCTCACACATGAGTTGTGCAAATCACAAAATCCTATCACAAAACTTATTACAAATTCAGAAAATCTTATGACAGAGATGATGAAAACAATCATGTTTGTAGTTGAAGCCAAATAAAATTTAACTATTTGATATTTCTGCATCCAAATTCCCTATCATTTACACCTGTGAATGTGAGAAAGAGAGATACCTGTTACGGAGAGAAAATTCATATATAACCAGCGAATATCTAGAATTGCATGCATCAACAGCTTAGATAAAATAATAATAAGAAAGCTTCAAAAGAAAGAAGAAAGGAAACAAATAGAAAATCTGCAACAATATGTTGCTTTTACAAGACACACTCATGAGTTAGAATGAAAATATTTTGAAAAGAAAACAAGTTAGATTGAGTTATCACTTCTTTCTACTTCATCTAAGGTAAGAACCAATCTAATGTCCACTGATTTTGTTAGTGATCAGTTTTGTGTATCAGATAGAGCTACAGCTGCTATAGTGTCTAGAAAGTGCAACTGGAAGTGGTATGGCTGAGTGCTTTCTGAAGTACCTTGAAGCTAATAGCTTTAATGAGGTAGAAGCCATTTTAATGAGGTAGAAGCCATTGGTAGTGATGGAACTTCAGTAAACACTGGGTGGAAAAATGGTGTTATTCGCAATGTTGTTGTTGTTGTGGTCTTCAGTCCAGAGACTGGTTTGATGCAGCTCTCCACCCTACTCTATCCTGAGCAAGCCTTTTCATCTCCTCATAAGAACGACAACCCACATCCACTTGAATCTGCTTACTATACGCGTCTCTTGGTCTCCCTCTGCGATTTTTACCCCACAAACTTCCCTCCAACGCTAAATTCACAATTCCTTGATGTCTAAGAATGTGTCCTACCAACCTATCCCTTCTTTTAGTCAAGGCATGCCAGAACTTTCTTTTCTCCCCAATTCGGTTCAGTACCTCCTCATTAGTTATGCGATCCACCCACCTAATCTTCAGCATTCTTCTGTAGCACCACATTTCAAAAGCCTCTATCCTCTTTCTGTCCACACTGCTTATCGTCCATGTTTCACTCCCATACAAGGCAACACTCCATACAAATGCCTTCAGAAAGGACTTCCTTAGGCTTAAATCAATATTCGATGTTAACAAATTTCTCTTTTTCAAAAACGCCTTTCTACCCATTGCCATTCTGCATTTTATATCCTCTGTACTGCGACCATCATTTGTTATTTTACTGCCCAAGTAACAAAACTCATCTACCTCCTTTATTATTTCGTTACCTAATCTAATTCCTTCAGCATCACCTGATTTTCTTACACTGCACTCCATTACCCTAGTTTTACTCTTGTTAATGTTCATCTTATATGCACCTTTCAGCACACTGTCCATTCCGTTCAATTGCTCTTCCAGGTCCTTTGCTGTATCTGACAGAATTACTATGTCGTTGGCAAAACGCAATGTTTTTAATTCTTCACCCTGAACTTTAATTCCTTTTCCAAATTTCTCCTTGCTTTCCTTTATAGCTTGCTCAATGTACAAATTGAATAACATTGGAGAAAGGCTACAACCCTGTCTTACTCCCTTTCCAACCACTGCATCCCTTTCATGCCCTTCAACTCTGACAACCGCTGTCTGGTCTTTGTACAAGTTGTAAATAACCTTACGCTCCCTATATTTTACTCCTGCTTGCTTCAGAACTTTAAAGAGTTTATTCCAATCAACATTGTCAAAAGCCTTCTCCAAATCTACAAAAGCTAGAAATGTTGGTTTGTCTTTTCTTAATCTATCTTCTAGGATAAGCCGTAAAGTGAGTATTGCCTCCCGTGTTCCTACATTTCTCCTGAACCCAAACTGATCTTTCCCGAGGTCGGCTTCTACCAGCTTTTCCATCGCAATATAGAACTAAAAATTCATTACAATGGTTTATTTGTTTAATTCACTTCATCGAATTACCTTTCAGACACTTATTTCATTTCTTTGATGGGTAGTCAGTTGTGCCATCTTCATTTAGTGGAATAATTGGAAAAAGACTGACTGATTGTGAAAAGTTACCTGTTGTTGATTCTGAGGTTGTTCATTTGAGGCTACTGACTACAGTGAGCTTATAGATTGGTCAAAATGTAAGCTATCGCCTCCCCCTGTGATGCAGAAATTGAAGATGGAAACCATTTCTACATATTTGATGAATAAGACTTTGCCAAAATTTGAATTTCTGAACTTTCTGTGCCACACGCAGGCTGTCGAAAGAAGTGTAAAACTGAAACATAATACACAGGAAAAGTATGTGGGCAAGATAGCAGAGATGGATTCATTAGGACGACTCTGCTGCCAAGATCAATAATGCCAAAATTTGAACACAAATCAGAATTCAAGCCCGCTACATCTTTGACTGTTATGTAAATAAATATATAAAAATGTAAATAGATGTATGTATCTCAAATGCTGTAAATATAAATATATCATTAGTACGCCCTCTTTGGTTGGTTGGTTGGTTGGGTAGGGTTTGGGTGGATCTAAATTGCAGCCACTTCCTTGTGGTGAGTTCTGGGTTATTTAAGCAAATTTGCTGAGGAAATGGGTGAACCTGCAAAGTTATGATGTGATGTTGTCTTTCTAAATATTGAAAATGTAACTTATTTTAAATGTAGATAAAAATATGAAGTATTTGTATATTTCTGTAACATTTAGAAATATTGTCTTTATTCGATAATTAACGCTTTTAAGAGCAAACTGAAGACATAAGCCAAGACTATCAAAATTATTTTTATGTTAATCTGCACATAGATCAACAATTTATAAGCCCTATTAGGACATTATGATGTATTTTTTTATGTGACCTTTCAGAAATTCTGTAATTTTACCATTTCTTAAGAAACTTTAAGCCCTCTGCGTGAACTGAAGATATGAAGTTAGATTTTTAAAAGTATTTTTCCATTAAACAGCACATAAATATACAACTTTTGAGCTCTATTAGAACTCGATACTCAAAAATTCATTTTTTTCGGCCCACCCTAATAAGCATACTGTAAATTGTGGTAAAAAAAAACCAGCCATAAAATGAATACAGATGTAAATTGTGGTAAAATAAAGAAAAACAGCCATAAAATGAATACAGATGAGTCAGACTAGGTAAAGGGGGCTATTATTGTACCTTCCATAGCTACATATATTGAGCTTCTTTGATGTCTATCATTTTTAGCTGGCTTCATCTATGACAAACACAGTAATCTGCTTTGTAACCTTTTTCCACACTTTGTTCACTCATCTGTATTCATTTTATGGCTGTATATTCTTTATTATACCACAGTTTGCAGTATGCTTTTGTGATTTACTGCCAGCACCATATAGTGGCAGCACGATTATATAATCTCCACCACCCAGAGGGCTCTTCTTGGTGTCCTTGCATCTGTCACTTCGTATTTTTATTTCAAAATATAGTTATGAACAATGTTTTTGAAATGATTTTACGTATTTGTACAACTGTGTGTACACATATTAAGTTATGACTGATTTCATCTGTACAAGCATTCTATGATGCCATACATTTTATCGTTTTATAAAATAAAATTTGTATTACTTATGTAATTAGATAGCTACTATTGAGCTGTAAATGAATACCCATTTATATTTTTTATATTTGACAAATTTGCTTAATAATAAACACTTAATGTCTTCTGAACTCGCCCATATAGGGTGCGCCATTGTTTGTATGAACCAACTGTAGCGCTACTTTTAGTACTGTAAACTTGTACCGCTTGAATTTAAACAACAGCTTGCGAAACATACCTACGGTATGTTTATAAAGTTTACAATCTTATGTAAAAATGGATGTGATGTACTTTTATTTTATATACTGATTATGTGATCCTGTTTTCTTATTTTGCAGATATGACACTGATGGTGGCTAGTTACCTAGCCAAAATTGATTTGTGATTAATAAACAGATTTATTGTGACAGATCATTGTGTTATTCCCAGTAATTATATATATGGTCGCTGTGCACAACAATCCAGTTATGGATTCAAACACAGAAAAAGTATTTGGTCTCCATTCAGTCGTTAAAACGATGGTTCCACAGTACTGCTTACAGCATGCAGGAGGGGATGTGAAAAAGTAAATTACATATTGTTATGGCAGGCAAAGATACGTTTAGTGAATGCTGCACTAGGCTTCAATGTAGGGTAAACAACTCCCATATTTTCTGAGTTCTGTCGTGTGATAGCAACTTTTGTTTTAGTTTCCCTGGCTCCATTATTGACCACCAGTTTTTCCTGTATGTTTTGTTAATTCTCTTGTGAAATGGCCAACAGATCTCAAAAAGTTTTCATGTTATAATCAATACTAAAACCAAAAAGCAGTCAACAATCCAAAGTTGGTTAGTACACCACAGGCATGGTCCTGTTTGAAATGTTTGGAGGTGGTATGCCGATGCCCCCCTCTGAACTTTCAACTGTCTTGCTCTGTCAGCTATAGGGGGACCTACAATTTAACCCAGACTCTGAACCATGGTGCACATAGGCATTTTTTGCACAAACAACGTTGCCAGATATGAAAGAAGCGATAAGTGACAGATAAAAATCATAGGACTAAATGGTGAACCTAACAGTCTGTAACTTCTACCATTCTGCCATTGACGTCAACATTTTTGTTTTTCTTTGTATTCATGGTTATAAGGAAAGATGATGTTTTGACTCAAAGGAACGTGAGGAATGGGAAAAAATTATATTCCTTACACATCGGTAGGGTTTGTAAGAGGATGAATGTTTATTTGCTTCTCAGTCAAGTTGGTACTGACAATTCATGGATGTGCTCAGTTTGGAGACTAGTTTGATGCAGCTCTCCACCCTACTCAATTGTGAGCAAGTATTTTCATCTACTCATATGAATGGCAACCCACATCCATTTGAATCTACTTACTGCATTTGTCTCTTGGTTCCCCTCTGCAATTTTACCCCACACTACTACATACTTCCTATGTGGTAGTAAATTCTACCAACAGATAGACGGTGTTGCCATGGGTTCCCCCCCTGACGCCATCTATCACTAACCTATACACAGAACAATTAGAAGAAACAGCCCTTGAAACAGCACGGCTGAAACTAAAGGTATTCTATCAATACGTGGATGACACATTCGTGATTTGGCCACATGGCGAGAAAAATCTGCAAGAATTTCTTGATCACCTCAATGGCATAAATAACAACATTAAATTCACCATGGAAATGGAAGCAAACAGATGTCTGCATTTCCTTGACATCATGATAAAGAAGACACCTGGAGTATACAGCATCAGCTGAGAGTGTGGCAAACAATATATCAGCCAGACACAGCAAAGCATCTCTCAGCGCTGCACAGAACATATACGGAACGTTCACCTAGGCCAAATGGATAAATCTGCTGTGTTGGAATACAGCCTCAACAAAAACCGTATGTTTGATTTCGAACATACAAAAGGTGCTTTCAGGGCCACTAGCACACATGGAGTACCCCCCCCCCCCCCTCCCACAGGTTGCGGCACCTCTTTCAGAGGCACTAGTTTGGTGGTACCGATGCACAAAACCCGAGTAGCCGCTGGTCCACAATTATAAAGACCTGGACAGGACATGAACCTGACATTCCACCTGAGGATGGCAAGTAGGAAACTTGCTGAAACGTTGCCACAGAACAATGCCCTGACTCGTCTGATAACCTGAGAAGATATGCCGAGAAAGTTTAAATTCGCATACGATACAAAAGAGTTACATGTTTGCTCCTGTTACTGTACTTCAAAATAGTCACCTGCATTGTGTAAAACCCATTGCGATGTGGAAGGTGTAGTATACTGTTAGCAGAGCCCGTTCTGTTGATGGTGCAAATGGAGCAGTCTACTGCCTGCCAAATGTCTGGAACAGTTCTGAAGTGAATGCCACAAAGTGGTTCCTTCATCTTTGGAATCAAATCAAAGTCACAAAGTCCGAACAGTATGGTGAATGGTACTGTACTTCCCAGTCCCATCAACCGTACATAGCAGCCACAGCTTGTGCTGTATGTTCCCACACATTGTTGTGCAAAATGATGGATGGGTTGCACAGTTAGTGTTACCACTTATTTCACAAAGCTAGTCGCATCTCATGCTCCAAAACTAACAGTAATACTGTGCTCTGACGGCCTGCTGTGGAGGAACGTAATGCTTTAGGATAACACCATCTCAGTCGTACACGAAAATCATCACAACTTTCACCATTCTGGGGTCTTGAAGACCTTTATGTCTCTGTTGTGCTGTATGTCCTCTGGCACATTCCATCTTGATCCAAGTCCATTGCTCCCATTTCAAAATGTAGTGACACCATTATGTTAGACCGCTTGCTCATAAGTGACTGTGTTTCCCTCGACTGTGCGCACACAGGTGACATGGAATGGGCAAGTCCATTTACTCTAAGTGTAGGTATGTCAACAACATGTGCTATCAGCGAGAATAGTAGATTCCATTGCATAGTGTCTCCACAGCAGTGTTGCCACTATTTAAGATCCAACCATTGTACATAAATACCACATCTGTCTGATGAATGATCAGAACATTTTGGCAATTGCATAATTCCTCAATAAACTATTTTTCTATGTGAAAAACATGGTCCGAACTGTTATTCTTCTGAATTATTATAATGTTAAAATAGCATTTTCAGTCTTTATTCTTACAAAACATGAGGGTTTTTTTTTTTTTTTTTTTTTTTTTTTTTTTTAAAGTTCTGAAACCATTAAACTTGAAGAAAATGTCGCAAGATCGAAAACACACTGTCATTGGCTTAAGCTTTGGTGATTTCACATCACAAGAGGAAGATGAAGTCATAGTGTCATAGTAGCATACGCGAAGGTTACTAGATTTTTCCTTTTCTGTGTATAATTTTTTGTGGTGAAAAACACATTTACAGCTTTTATCTTAGAATGTAAAAGAATTTTGTGAAGTCTGATAGTGAAATCATTCTGAAAGACAATGTGTTTATGGTACTTAGGTTTTTTGCAATCAATCCGGACTTTTACGTGTCAGAAATAAGAAATGTGAAGACTGTTTGTAAAGTAAAATATACCTACATTTAAACCAAACTGTAGCTTTTTTGTATCAACAAATTACCTCTTGTCTACTAATATGAACTGTGTTTTTCTGCCAAATACATTTCATTTTTAAATGAACATTGTTATTAGTAGCATTTAACAGATGTGGTCAAAAGGCATTTTTGAAACACAAATCTTTGATTTATCCATCATATATTAAAATACTACATCACTTACATGAATATTAAAGCTGACAACCAACATGAAATTTGTATATTCACCAACTACATTGGAAAAAAACTGTGTATACAAACCATTAACGTGTCATATCGTGAACAGCTGTTTCGCAAATGTAAACATAAGCCCACTAATCTATATATTACAATGCTTTACACCTTTGCAGCTGCAGAGTATAATACTTAATAGTGAAATAATGGCTTAATAATTGTTATAAAGAGCATTTTTATGTACATCAAAATAATTCTCACAAAGCTAAATGAGTGACGGGACTGCTAGACCTATCTAATTTTGATCTCTGGCAGTGAGTTGTTTCTCATTGCTTGGAACTTGAAAAAAAAAAAAAAAAAAAAAAAAAAAACAAATTTTCTGGAGTTTTTAAGATGTATTTGTACAGTTCAGTACTATGCAATATTTGTAGACAGTTTTCAAAAAACTGAGATGATATAATGACCTATTTAAGACAACTTCCAAAAATGTTCAACTACCCTATTATACACACATCAAGAAAACTGTTACATCACCACAATTCTAGTGGTTCATGACGCTTTAAATAAAAATGGAATAGAGATATGTAAAAGCAACATTTCATTCCTCTTTACTGCCCATTAAAACAGAAACTGACAAGTTCTATGACAACAACATGGACATTCTGAATTTGTTTTCCAGATTGCATCATTTGCCAGTACCCCTAATACCCTGTAACATGCCCTCTTGCACTTAAGTCCCACCTCTCAACAGGTGGGCCGTCTCATCCGAAAAACAGGCATGTGCATTAGGTTTCATGCCTGGAAAAATATGCTGCCCTCTGTAATCTTGTGATGTCATTATCATGAAGGAATGCATTTACAAGATGTGCATGAAGAGCGCAAGAAATGCCATCCGTTAAGACAAATCCCTCATTGAAATGCTGCCATATGGTTGCCAGAGGATTTAATCCCCTGCTACCCATATAATCGCTTCTAGCATGTAGTAGACAACTGACCTATTCAGCGGAACCCAGAACCCCAACATCCAATGACACAAGTCAAGGAATCTGCAGCCTACACTGTTGCAGAACCGTCTGTGCCTCTGATTCAGATCCTCCACTCGGCTCTGTAACAGAGGTCCACAGTCAATTCTGTCAACTATTGATGCAGATGGTAAGTTCTGCCTTCATCTTGCAAGCAAGACTGGCAGTCTTTACCACTTCAGATAACTGCTCAAAACCAGAGAGAGTCTCTTGTGATTCAAAGCAACACATTATTCACACCGATGTGAGCCACCACCTGCAGTTGGCAGCACCCTGTACTCTTCATGGCATCTGGAACGTGTTCCACATCTGGAATGACTTTACCCAGTATGTACATGGAGTGCACATTAGCCTTCCTTCCTTTCCTAGCAGTCATATCCCTAAGGGGCTGCATTACCCACCCAACATTGCAGCTCCCAACTATAAGTAAACCTCTGTGATAGCCTACATTTTGCAGGCTGGGAGGTGACCTAAGGACAAGTGACACCATCCAGGTCAGGAACATCATGGGCACAGAGAGCACCTCAAACCTGTTAGTAAGACAAACCGGGGAGGTCTCCCAATCGATCCTCCCCAAAGTCTCACTCTGCCTGAAATGCACCGGGGCGACCTCCCATGCGACCACGGGTGGTGTGTCTGCCGCATTACAAGCAGTAACGAGGCTCGCCACAGCTACGCACCGATCAGTGGACATTGTAGACATGATAGATGTCCATTTGGTTCCCAAAGCTGGTCCACAACAACAGTGCTGCTCAATTGCTGCCTCCAGCTGTGCAACCAAGGTTAACACTGCCTGAAGCTGGAAGTGAAGTGTCACCAACTCAGTTTGCATCTGCAGACAAGAGTCACAGTCCCTACCCATGACAATAGTACCAAGAAAAAATGAATGAGTAAAAAGGCTCATTGTACACTCTACAATGAGTAACTAAGGTAAACAAAGATGACTTTAACACCGGTACTACAAATACAAAACAATTAACTGTCATGGTATATATGACACATTACACAGCTACCAAATTACACGAATATGAAAAAAAATGAGAGAGTGAGCCTACTAAATACAAAAACAAGCAACAAACATAAGAATTAGAACTGCAGAGCAGACAAGTAAACAAAAATGGTTACCAGAACCAAAGATATTCCTGAAACACAGATTTTATATGTCAAGTGATCTTCATGCAACTCTGGTCTCTGAGCATAGAACTGCAGTTTTCCTGTTCATATGATTTATCTGCAATGTTGCAATTTGGCAAAAAAAGATCCATCAGTCTGTATGTGGCAAAGAATTGCATACTTACTTCTCGTTCTGAACTATATGTCAATATGCAATGTAGTAGGTGTTGTGAGAATGGAGACAAAATGTATTTTCCTTTTTTGTTCAGTAACATTTCATAACACTCAATTGTAATTAGGCAAGAAACTAAATGTGGACATATATCACTCTCATGGTCAAACAGCTGAAGTTTTAACATCCAGGTAGTACAGAGGTCACTGATAGTCATGAATTATGTAAACTTCTTGCAACTGCTGTTTCAGGTTATATTCCCTATTTTTACTTACCCTAAATTCATCCTTGCCAGATACATTTTGCACAAGCTGGAACAACTTATCACGAAGGTGCAGTTCTGGTCTCCGACACTCTTGTTGAGACAATTCGTGATCCGACACAAGTGCGACAACCGCCGATAGCAGATGTTCAACAGTTGGGCTGCCCTCTGGTCCAACTAGTCCTATAAGCTGTTCTATAAATCCCATCTTACACAGCTCATCTGAGAACAGAGGTACAATGTATAATTTACAATTGTTACAGTTTAAACAAAATATTGAGGGTGACGTGTGTGCTTGTGTGTGTGTACATTCATGTTTATCATAACTACTGCTGCTGTACCAATGGTTCATGTTAAGCAATTATTATACACTGATCAAAACAATTAGGGGATCAGTTAAGATATCTAGGTTCTCAAGTACTGTCGTACGCAGAATGAACTAAAATGGTTCGGCACCTTTCTGTCAGAGTAATAACAGACAGTTGTTGTAGAGAGAGGTTTGGTACTGACTTGCGTTTATTCTATCCCACGAATTACATCTACATCTACACGGATACCCTGCAAGTCACATTAAAGTGCATGGCAGAGGGTTCATTAAACCACTTTTATGATATTTCTCTTGTAGTTCCATTCTCAAATAGCTCGTGGGAGAAAGGAACAACTAATTCTCTCTATTTTTGATCTGATTTCTCTTATTTTATTATGATGATCATGTCTCGTATGTAAATGGGTGCCAAAATATTCCGTATGTTTGCATTCAGAAGAGAAAATTGGTGAAAGAAATTCTGCAAATAGATCTCGCCACAACAAATAATGCCTTTCTTTCAATGATTTCCACCACAACTCGTGCATCATTTCCATGACACTATCTCTTGTTTTGTGATAATATAAAATAACTTGCCATTCTCTGAATTTTCTCTAAATTGTGTGTCCGTCCCACCTAGTGTGGATCCCACAATGCACAGCAATACTCCAAAATAGGACGCACAAGGCAGCTTCTTCAGTACAACTATTGTACCTTCTATGTGTTCTGCCAATGAAATATAGTCTTTGGTTCACCTTCCCTACTATATTTTCTGTATGTTCTTTCCAATTTAAGTTGTTCGTAATTGTTACTCCTAAGTATTGAATTTTGCTCCAAGGCAAAAGGTACTTTGGTAAGTACCAGGAGAGCTTGTGGCAAAAATTGGGGCCTGAGCCCCAAGGGTATGCACTGGATATACACCACGGTGATTAGACCCAGGATCACCTATGGGGCGGTCGTGGTTGGAAGAAGGTAGAACAGCAGGTTGCTGCTAAGGAGCTTGGTAAGGTGCAGAGACTAGCCTGCTTAGCCATAACAGGTGGAATTAGCAGCACACCAACTGCTGGGATGGAAACCATGCTGGATATACCCTCATTACACCTTTGGGTCAAGATGGAGGCAGCGGCTGGTGCATACAGACTCAAAACTGGCAACAACTGGAACTCTTTGGGATATCCAGAATCACACACTAAAATAGTAAGTGAGGTAAATATAGGAAAGGTTGGGGAAATGCCAGCCGACTATATTATAACCCCATACTGCTTCAACAAGCCTTTCAGTATAACAATTGGAAGTAGGGAGAATTGGGAGAAAATAGTTCGACACTGTACGGGGAATATTGTCTGGTTCTCTGACGGGTCAAAATCCGACCAAGGCATTGGGGCCCGGGTATACGGGGTGCAGCCAAGACTGGAGGGCGTCATCTCCATACGGAAACTGGCCTCAGTATTCCAGGCCAAAATCACTGCCATCAGGGCATGTGTGGAGGAGAATTTGCGTACGTGCTACAAAGATCGTAGCATCTATATCTATTCAGACAGCCAGGCAGCCCTGAGATAACTGGCAGCTCCTGCAACAAGGTCCAAAATTGTTGCAGAATGTCACAGGGTTCTGGTGGAGCTAGGGGAAAGCAATAGAGTAAACCTATTGTGGGTCCCTGGCCACTCGGGGATCAGTGGCAATGAACATGCCAAGAGATTAGCCAGGATGGGGGCAGAGACTCCATTTATTGGACCGGAACCTGTCCTGACAATCACCAAGACAATGATCAAATTGGAGCTATGTAACTGACTCAGAAGACAGCACGTAGAATATTGGACTAAAGTCTACCAACATGAACATGGCGAGGTAATGATGTCAAAGCCATGTTTTAAAAGAAGCTCTGCAATCCTGGGCCTGAACAGGAGAGAGATTAGACTCATGGTTGGATTGCTGAGAGGCACCGGGAATTTCAAAAAACACCTACATACAATTGGAATAACAGAAGAGGACCCTAAATGTAGGATCTGTGATGATGGTGATGATCACATATAATCTTCGAATGCATTGCATTGAAGAGTAAAAGGCACAGAACATTTGGGACAACCAGACCCGAAGAAATTGTGTCTAATAAAGAACTGGTAAAGGACTCCTTGCACTGTTCAAGGGGATTGGTTAGCTTTACTAGATATACTGGGAGCGATACCGCACAATTAGTTTCGGAGTGGGCAGTGGTGGGTTCGACCAAGACTGTTTTGGCTTCCCTGAGAAAATCAAATCAAATCAAGTATTTATCTTGGTTTGTCAAGGTTTGTGTAAAGGTAATTCATTTATTTTAATATCACTGCAACATCACACAACCACAGCAGTAAATGTGATTCGAATTGAATGATTGCAGTGTTATGTCCAGGAAATTTGGATTGTACATAGAGGTGGGGGACCCCCCACTTCATGGTTTTTTACTCTCTTCTATTTTCCTTTTCTCCTGCTGGTCTGGTGACAAATTTTCTCCCTGCTAAACTCCATCTCTCATAACACCGAATACCACGACAGACGACACAATACTCGGATCAGTAGCAAAATAAAAACAAACACTAGCACTGCATAGCGGCAGTTTGTAGTAACAGGTCACAGAACAATGTTCATTTGATATTTACTGACACTTCCCTGGAACACTGTTTCCGTGTTGGCAATGTGTTGTGAACATCAGCAGTCTAGTAGCAGCCTGGAACAATGTTTCAAACTAAGTGTAAACAGGCCTTAAGAAAGCTACTCAGATTGTCTCCTAATTCATTTATAAAAATAAGGAACAGTTTGGTTCAGATAGTGTAATGGGCAGGTAGTCCAATGCAACAACTACATGACTTACCCAAAGCTACGGTAAAGAAAGACAAAGGAAGGTTGGAAGTGGGACAGGCACACAGGGAGGTGGCTTCAGCTACTGCAATGTCCCAAAGTGTAATTTACAGGACCTGGACGTGATTTTAGAGAAACAGACACCGTTCAAACAAGCCTAGGCCAAGGTCGTCCATGGATAACATCTGCAAGAGATGACTGTCGAGACAGGAAGCTGAATGTAACTAAGCTGCAATGCACCCCCCAGTCAGCAACAGGACACACAACATCAACACAAACAATCTGAAATCACCTTCGGTAATGTAGCTTATATGTACAGATGCCTAAGGTGTGTGTCCCATTAAACCCATGGAACCATTTAACCCGCAAAAACTTAGCAGACGGACGTCAGGATTGGAGTCATAATGAGTGCCAGGTTCTGTTCACAGATGAGAAAAGATTTTGTGTTCACCTTATCATTACTCCCTAACTTGGAGAGAATGTGAAAATTGAAACACTCCTGCTTATGCGCAGGAAACATCACCATAGCTTGGTGGTGGACGAATGGTGTGGGCAACACAGTGTTGTTCAGAATGGCACTTTGATTGCCAGAGGTACAGAGACGAGATCCTTCAAACTTCTGTTTGTCCTATGCTGGTGCCATAGGAGATAAATTCCTTCTGGTGGACGATAACACTCGTTCCCACAAAGCTGCACTCGTGGATAACATACTTAAAGCTAGGGAATTGAACAAATGGAGAGTCCAGCTTGTTCACTGGACTTAAACCCAAAAGACAATGTCTGGGATGCACTTGGCAGACGCATTGCAGTTAGACCAATACCTCCCACAATGGATGCAGAGCTGGAAATTGCATGCATGGAAAAATGGCTAAATATACCTCACGAGCTGATTGATAACCTCATACTCTGTACCACGCAGGAGTGCAATGGTGCTGGCCGCCCGAGATGATCACATACCATATTACAGGACAACAAGAAAAACTTTTTCACTATTATGGTAGCCCCATGGTGCCTTGATGTAAGTAAACACCATGTAAACCTCAGGTAGAGAGTTGAGACAGCAAAATATCCTATTGCATCATCACAAATTACAATTGTAATCAATATCTGAGTAAAATATGTTAGTTACCATATGTATAGTGTGTATGATATCTCACCTGATCCCCTAATTATTTTGGGCAGTGTATATGCTTATTAATAAAAACCACACAGCTTCTGACACCTTCCTTAAACTTGATGTAAGAGTTGATTTATGACTTGAAAGATGCTTGATGGGTGAATAAACACACAATTACAACTATCCATGCTACCATGATACCATTATTAAATACATTGATAAAATGCAATACTGTCAACAGAGACAGTGATTTTTCTTCATTTAACACCACCTTCTGTCAGCTATTTACAGTCTCTTTCCACTTAAATAGTTATATTAATACTCTGGCATTTTAATTTTTGGTGTCAGACAACTTTAGATCAAATTAAAATGAACTATTTCTCTACTATCTCTGTAACTTTTATTCAACATTTGATTGCTACTTTTTTCTTGGGTTCTGATGAAGTTTTTGAAAGATGTATGCCTGTTAGCTTATGCATTAGCTCTGTTCCAGCTTTTTGAATTGGGGAAATAGGAATAATATGCTTGATTTTTACTACAGAAACAGTACAGGAAAACACACAAACAAATGTCAAAATTAAACAAAAGCTTGCTTTACCAAGAGGCAAGGAAAGAAAAAAACAAGAACCTAAAAGCCAAAACATTTATACAGTGCAGGGCCAACAAAGGAGACTCCCTATCACACTGCCCCCCCCCCCCCCCTCAGATTTAGTAATAGTGTGGTGAATTGGATAGCCTGTCAAAAGCTGATCACATATCAAGCATGAAAACAGAAAGAAAGTTTATGGAGGGGAAGAAAGCAAACTAGAAACACTGAACATTCCAAGTAGAACATGTAAAATTAGAGGGAAACACCTAAATTATGAACTGTCCATACATTCGTTGATGTGTCTGTTCGCTGTAATCAGTTGTGTGTCTGTGTTGTGCTGTAATGTCCATGCCGCAGTACTATTTGATTAGCAGCTGAAAATAAGTGGCTCTCACATGGAAACTGCAAACGTTTGAGTGTAAAGTGACAAGTCAACCAATTCCTCCACAGGAAAACACCTCAGATGTATTATATATAACACTGGTGATGGTATGTGCATCACTTGACAAGAATCTCTTTTCAACTCACCTAACTTGTACACTGAGCGAATCGGTGAAGAGATGCTTCCTTGCCTGATTTAGGTTTTTGTGTGGATGTGCATGTACTCACTCACACAAAGATAAATGTTTGTCGCATAAGCTGCAACAAATGAACACAACAGTTTCACAGTCACACAGTTTTCCTTGTGCTCTGTCAAAACATATTTTTTAAAAACATTTTTGAAGTTTTCCACATGGACACCATCAAATCCTGCATATTGTTCAAGCAAGTCTGAACATGTCCTGGAATTTCGGAGAGTGAAGTTGATTACATATGAGAGCCTGGACTTTGGTAATACACACACACATTCATGTAAACAATACTGATTGATGTACTGCACATGGAATAAAAATTCACGTATTTAATACACTCTCACCCAAAGTCATGGACAGTCGACTGCCAATCAGGGAGTCTCGTCAGCAGGAATCCTTTTCTGTGCACTGTACTAAACTGTGTAATGTGTTTAGATGTTTGTTTAGGTGTAGCACAGTTACCTCGCATTGGACCTACTGTTTCCAGTGGGGTCCAAACTACTTGTAGATTAGTATGAGATCATCATTTTCACCGGTACTTGACATTGCGATTACAAGGCGATGAGCCTTTATTGCAACATAATTCCCACACATTTATTTGTTGTTTTGATAGGTGATTAGTCTATGCAGCATTTCGCCTGCACTCATTATTCATCACATTTGCTTGTGACAGTAACATTTTTACCACATGACTCATATTCTGTAAATAATGTAAAGTATAAAAATTGCCAGGGCTACAAAAATAGAACAGAGACATCAATGACATGACAAACAGTTCATAAATATCTGCATTCAGTTTTGGATCAGCTGTGTTTTATGCTATCCTTTCACTAAATCAGAAGAGGGTGCTTTGGGGGATGTCCCTGTAAATGTACATACAATGGAAGTAAGGCAAATTCAATCAAATTCCTATATCATTATGGACGACTTTTCAGAATTGTTAATATTTACTTTTTACTTCTATGTATGTTCATTTGCATTACAAGAAAGCTACAACTAAAATCATAAAATGTATGTCAGTTGTTTTAAGTAAAACTTATGTACATCATGGCACATAAAATCTCACTGTTGACAAAGATAATGCGAGTGGATCAGTGAAAGATAGTGCTAACTCAAACAATGGAAATTCCAGGAAGGATTAAATAATATTTTTGAGAAGGATAGGTTTGGGTTCAGAAGAAACATATCCTAGAAGATAAATTAAGGAAAGGCAAACATACATTTCTGACTTTTGTAGATTTGGAGAAGGCTTTTTACAATGTTGATTGGAATAAACTCTTTCAAGTTCTGAAGCAAGCAGGAATAAAATATAGGGAGCGTAAAGTTATTTACAACTTGTACAAAAACCAGACGGCGGTTGTCAGAGTTGAAGGGCATGAAAGGGATGCACTTGTTGGGAAGGGAGTAAACCAGGGTTGTAGCATTTCTCCAATGTTATTCGATTTGTACATTGAGCAAGCTATAAAGGAAAGCAAGGAGAAATTTGGAGAAGGAATTAAAGTTCAGGGTGAAGAATTAAAAACATTTCGTTTTGCCGACGACATGGTAATTCTGTCAGAGACTGCAAAGGACCTTGAAGAACAGTTGAACAGAATGGACAGTGTGCTGAAAGGTACATACAAGATGAACATTAACAAGAGCAAAACTAGGGTAATGGAGTGGAGTCTAAGAAAATCTTTGGAGTAGAAACCTGAATTCCACTGTACTCTGTTTTGTGTTTGCCTTTCTGTAATTTTCACGCCGACCTGTTACTTAACTTACAGATTTCAGCTGAATGTATCAGTCATCTTCTTCCTAGGCATCATAAATATGTGCTCTTATCATGAGTAAAGTTTACAACGTTACCCACAGTTGTTGAGCTCATCTGCAAAGACATTTCCCAATTTGTACCTTTAATGCTTGCACTGTGATATAACAACATACGCCACTTTAAATGGAGCGCGGCTGTACCTACCTGGTCATGTGACCAAGTCAGTTCCCACTACACTAGGCCTCATCAGATAATACTATATGTATATGGAGAGACATGTTATCAGTATGTGGCACATTCAGAAACATAAGTTACTAAATTGAGGTTTAGCACTTACTTCTGCCGACCCTTTCATATACAATTGTAATAGAACCATATTTATTCTATGAAATACAAAAATAAAAATGACTGTAACTTTGTTTTATTTGAGCTTCACAGAGAAAAAGAATCCAACTTTATTTTGATACTATTTGTATAAGTAATTGTGGGAGGGCTGTTACAAAATTTCATATAATCTTACTTCCATGAAATTAATGCTCTCATTAAGAAAAGAAAGAAAGAATTTGACAAACCTTTTATTTCTGTGCTTGAACAGAGACTTGATAATAGAAAAGCAGATTTCACTTGCAACTTCTCAACATTGCTCTGCATAGCACGGAGCAGGACTGAGTAGCCTTCATGTTTTATAAACTCCTGAAGAGCATTGTTATTCTCACGCACAAGACCTGAAATCAAAAGATGCTATCAGACAATAAAATTTCATAAAATCCTGAATATATGTAGTTGTATGTGTGAAGTAATGTAACTGGAAGAGACATTTTAAGAAAACAAACTGTTATAAACAGAAGATTAATACACTGCTCCCAAACTTCGTATAATCTTTTTGTCTGTCTATACCAATTCAAACTTGCAGAACTACTCATTGGTAAACCAGTACCTGGTAGGAAACGCTTTAGAGATGTTACAAACTAAATGAATTTTGGTAAAAACATAGCCTTTCTCTAATTAATAACCCCTCTTGTTACTTCATTAATAATAACTGTAGCAACTGAAAAGAGGATTATCCAGTCAAAAGCAAACATTAGCATTATGATTTGTATATAACTAAACAATCTCATGATGGATACTATTATAATGGATTTACTTTCCTTACATGGGATTGAATCTACATGAACAAAAGCTTACAAAAACAGAAAGATTCAAGTGTTCCTTTATCTCCACATGCTATTAGAGAATGGAACGGCAGAGAAATTTTATAAAAGCAGTTAGATGAATCCTCTGCCATGCACTGAAAAGTGATTTTCAGAGTAATGATGTAGAAGAACAGCATAAAGGAAGTGACACAATACAATTTAATTATCTGGAAATTCAAACAAATGACTGTGATATTTTCTTGACTTTTTTTTTTTACAATATCAAATATTGTGTGTCTTTCTTCCTAGCCAACTATTCATTTTGATCCAGGTAATTACAGTAACAAATGTTTAAAATAATTACAAGGTGTACAACTTTGCTTCCACCGTTAACAAAACAAAATGGTTACACATGTATCATTCAAAGTATTTTCCACAGCTGGCTCCCATCTTTTGTACGAATCTCACATCGAAAAAATTGAAGCGATCCATGAATCAATCCAATTTGTGACTTTTTCATGAGACCAGAAGCGTTGGTCAGCCAGGCCATGCACCAATGATCTAAACAGGTGATAGAGATAGCAATGTCTGAGATAAGTTATTTTTCAACACGAAAAGTAGTCTATTATGCTTACTTTCACTCACTTATGACGTACGGAATTGTTTTTTGGGGTAACTTGCCTGATGCAAAAAGGATATTTCTGGCTCAAAAACGGGCGGTTCGAGCAATATCTGGTGTAAGTTCGCGAAAGTCATGTCGACCCCTTTTCAGTAGTCTGGGAATTTTGACTCTGGCGTCACAATACGTGTCGTTTGTTGTTAATAATATCAGCTTATTCCTACGAGTTAGTAGCTTCCACTCGGTGAATACTAGACAGAAGTCTAATCTATATTTGCATCACACCACCTTAACACTTGTGCAGAAAGGGGTACAGTATTCTGCGGCATCCATTTTCAATAAGCTGCCACAAGAACTAAAGAATCTTAGCACTAATCCACACGCTTTCAAATCTAAATTGAAGAGTTACCTCATGGCTCACTCCTTTTATTTTGTCGAGGAACTCTTAGAAAAGTTAAACAATTAAGCTAATTTATTTTTTCTTTATTGATTCTTTTCACTTTGTCTTAAGATTGTCGAGTGCAAAGGACTACTTAAAATTTTTCTATTACCATTCTTGTGTAACAAGTAATGTATTGACTTGTTCCATGATCATGAAGTCTCACTCTTCAATTGGGTCCTATGGAACAGAAAAAACCAAAAAGGAGAATACGGCAGATGGGGTAGTACTTTCCATTTTAACGTTTCCATGCCTGGAGAAAACGGCGGGTGGGGTAGTACTTCCCATTTTAATGTTTCCAAGTATGTTTTGACCTCTTTTGCAATGTGGGGTCGAGTGTTGTCTTGCAGCAAAATCACTTTAATGTGCCTCTTGCTGTATTGCAGCCGTTTCTCTTTTAATGCTCTGCTCAAACATATTAATTGTGTTCAATAATGAGACCTGTGATTGTTTCACTTAGTTTTAACACCTCATAGTATAGAACACCGAACTGGTCCCACCAAATGAGAGAGAGAGAGAGAGAGAGAGAGAGAGAGAGAGAGAGAGAGAGAAAAGAAAATGACATTATAGCGCAAAACAAAGCAGTCTGTAGCAGCACTACTAGTTTTGTAACAGTATTATGATGACAGAAAACAGTTCCTTAGCAGGATCAGCATGGACAATGAGATGTGGGTTTCTCAATTTACCCTGAAAACCAGTCGGCAGTAAATTCAATTATGCCACAGTGGATGTCAAGTCAAGACAAAATTCAAGCAGCAGTCAATCCATTTATGGCACAGTGGACATCTGGTCAAGACAAAATTCAATTAAACTGTGTCAGAGCAGAAAGTGATGTGTATGTGTTCTGAGACATGAAGGGCTTTCTGCTCATTGACTTCCTGCTCAAAGGTGATACAGTGAATGTTGACCATTACTGTGAAACAATATGGAAAACCGGAATGGCATGCAGAGGCATGGAATGCTTACAGCAGGTGTTTTACTGCTTCATGACAATGCTCATCCCCATATGGCTTGGTGCACAGCAACTGGTTTGCAGCGGTTTGGATGGGAGCTGTTTGATTATTACAGCATATAGTCCTGATCTTTCACCCAGTGATTTCCCTCTTTTCTTGCGCCTCAGAAAATTCCTATCCTCCAGCCAGTGTTTTGATGACGAGGGGTAATTATGGGCTGGAGACAACTCTCAAACACTGTTTCCATTCACATGCTTTTATGACACAGAAATACAAAAGTTGACCCCATAGTATGAAAACTGTCTCAATTCTTTTGGTGACTATGTCAAAAAACAGCTAAAACATTCTAAATCCTATTGTCAATAAGATTTTTAATGTAATTATGTTGTCTTTGTTTAAAAAAATGCAATAGAGAAACTTACTTTACAGATGCAGTTCATACATATATCATCAGGATGACTGAGAAATCATACTCATAAAGTTTATGGGCTTGGATTTTCAGAAAGATTTGGTGCACTATTCTAGGATGGAATTCCTTAAATATGCATTGTGTTTATTTCAGAATGTCCCAGTTATAAACTTTAATAGCATCAAATGTACAAACTGTGGAGTACTGAGACTCAATATCACAATTGAAGTGTACATCAAATGGTTTAAGTTAGTGAACAAAACTAAAAATTAAAATAGAAAAGAGATGACTTACCAAAAGGACCGGCTCGTCGATAGATACGAATAAAATCACACACAAACACACACACAAGCTTTCGCCACTACTGGCAGCTTCTTTAGAAGGTAAACAAATACACACACACACACACACACACATATCCAAACGCAAACACACCTAGACAGACATTTGACAAATGTCTGTCTAGGTGTGTTTGCGTTTGGATATGTGTGAGTGTGTGTGTATTTGTTTACCTTCCTTTTTGTCCCCTAAGGTAAGTCCTTCCACTCCTGGGATTGGAATGACTCCTTTTCCATTTTCTTAAAACCCATATCCTTCCCTTTCTCGTCCCCTTTTTTCCTCTTTTTCCTGAAGAAGCTGCCAGTGGTGGCAAAAGCTTGTATGTGTGTTTGTGTGTGATTTGATTCGTATCTATCGACGAGCCGGTCCTTTTGGTAAGTCATCTCTTTTCTATTTTAATTTTTAGTTTTGTTTATCCCACCAGGAAAGTTTACCTCTATAATTTTCGTTTCATCAATTTGGATTTAAGTGAGTGGATGTGCATGAACATTTGTGGTTTTCCTGGTTACTGTGGCACATAAGCAAAATGGCAACTCTTGAGTGTAAAGCATTTTGTTTTATGCAGTTTGTTAAGGAAGAATCAGAAATTCGAGTTTTGTTTAAAGTTTCTGATTTCTGATGTGGCAAAAACATCTACTGATGGTACACTCAATTCAAAACTACCAGATGTGTGTATAAAGTGAAAAGCATAGGATAGTCCTAAGAAGTCTGTTTAGAAAGCAGGCCTAGCACTAGAGGTGCCAAAGATGAAAGTTTGGAGGGCTTGAGAAAATGTCTCCATACTAATTACAGTTTGTATATATTTTATAGACAAATGACTAAGGTGTACATTATAACTGTGTAAGTCAAGATTTGCAGTGGCACAAAGACTTTGTTGATTATGTGGTATTGAATGTTGAGACAATTTTTCACCTAATTGGGAAGATAAACCATTACAATGTGTTAGTTCTGTAATAAACACGTCTGAAAAGGCAGAGTGCACAATTGTGATTTTTTTGAGCTACAATCATGGTGTAAAAAGATTTTGGTTTAGCTTGGACCAATGGCCATTTGTATGGGCATTAGAACAACTGTCTTTTTCTATATCAACTTAACAAATGCCATGGAGTAGGCAGCTAATATTGTTAGAGCATCCTCTGCTCCTGCAGACTGCAATGAGACATTGCAGAAGTGAGTCTACATCTGGCACTCCACTGGATGCAGGTGACACAAAGTCATTTGCAGAACATCAGCAGATTCTCTTCTGCTGAATAAAAACAACAATCAGCACTGAAATAATCTGTCTTATTTCAAATATAGGAAGATAGGTTGCTACTCATTTCTATGGTGAATAGCAACATATCCTCAAAAATTTTGTTCAATCCTTTCTTTTTGATTTCAACTATAAGACAGCCATTATTAGTGTATAGTCAGCAAGTACAGTCACCATTACATTTCAGATTCCACTGAAATAAATCAGGTCGTTTCAAAAATGATGACTGTTTCTCATTCATAGTTTTCAGTGGTTTCTGCATCCTGATCCAAATGGATTTAAACATAAATAAAATTCTGGTCTGACCATGGGTGCAAGATCCATGGCATGCAGCCTTCATTCTGTGACAACCCAGATATGCTCATTGGGGTTTAAATCTGAGCTCTTGGTAGCCATCTTAGTCTTTGGACTTCTTTGCTTGTTCCTGAAATCATTACTGGCTGACGTGGGCCAGTGATAAGGTATCTTGTTACTATCTTGAAACTTTGCAGAACTGTGAGAGTGCTGGGAGGACAAAATGTGTGGAGCTGGTCCTCAATCAGCTCAACATGCCATGATTTATTCAAAATTACTTCCAGGACAACTAGTTGGCCAATTACATAATAGGAAACTGCACCCCAGACCATAGCACACCTTCTTGGCAGGTGTGATCTTTAAATTCATGTAGTTTGTGCCACACACAATTGTATCAGCATGGTGCAGTTGAAATCATAATTTGTCCAATAATATCATGTTCTGTCATTGTTCCAGTGATTGGTGACAAATGTCAACGTTTGTGCTAGTTGACATTATGTCAACAGTAGACCCACATGCGGTGCCAATTCCCAAAGAATCCATGATCCTATAGATTGTCCACTAGGAAATGATCTAGCACAACTTATGTTGAACTGAGCTGTGATATATTGCACTGTTGTTGTTCTTTCACTATTGATGATTTGTATCAGATGTCACCATTCACACTGATCAAGGGTGCCTGGAGCACCAGTAGTTTGTCTGTTGTGGGTTGTGACACAGTCACCATTCACAATACATCCTATACTTGGTTGACTGTATGAAGCTGGATTCCTGCACCAGTATCAAAAGGATAATTTTGATGCAATGAGCACCAAACACCATACCGAGCCAAAAACTGATTCAGCCCAGGGCATTGCAAACCACATATCAGAGGTCTCCTGTACAACTGTAGCTGGCACAAAAGACGTATGGTGAACAGACAATACACTATCCAGTCACATTTGTGAAGTAAATGTACTATGCTACATTATGCTGCAGTATATCAGCAAAGTTTGAACGACGAACTGGAGCTGGCGCCCAAGCAAATTTATGTAACAAGATTAACTCCTTTTGCAAAAGATGTCGATTGGGCTGAGATTAATGCTCAGCTAATGGCACTATTTTTGTGCACCATTTGGATTTTATTTGGATTATAAAGTGAATAATAGTTTTCCTAGGCCAATTTTGGAGTGCATCACAACTACCCTTTAAACCGGTAGACTCATATGAAATTTTGCACATTCTAAGGCTCATTGGACATCCCAAAAACTGTGGACTTAGTTATGGTATTTTTTCAGTTAGTTATAGTTTAATTGTTTATACATTAAATACAGTAAACTTTTAAAGTAAGTACAATGAAATAATAGTAAAGGCAGAGTTAATTTATCATGAAGTAATTTTGAACAGTCACTGTTGATATGGTAGGTAATCAAGAATTTTGGAATAAAAGTTGGGATCCAGAATGAAAAAAATGCCCCTATCACAGCACAGCAAAAGATGAATATGTACTGGACAGAGTCAAAGATGTAAAGAAGGTGAACTAGCTTCTTGACTTACTTGGGAGATTGCAAAAACATTAAAAAACAAATTTGATGTTTTAACACTTTTTCAAGAGTTAACCCTAATTCTTCAACACAGTGAACTATCACGGGGGGGGGGGGGGGGGGGGGGGGGGGGGCATCTGTAATACAAAGTATCCCTGAGATACATTCATATAAAACTCCAATGGCATGTAGTTCATATTACAGGACTTGAGAAATGCCACTTTTGTGACTTTATGACATATGCCATGGTATGCAAAGCAAATTGTGCTATTTTACATATGTTTGAGGCTGTTAAGATTATTTTTATGTACACCTTCTTGAAGCTGTCAGATAAGTAGAGAAGCTATTTCTCCTCTTTTACATCTTCAATTCTGGCCAGGTCATAGACCTATTTGACTTATGTTGTGCAGTTATAGCAGCATTTATCATTCTAGTACTGATGGCATTTGTATTTAAGGGCAAAATAGCCTCAAGCGGCAAAGAGATTCCCAAAAATTAAGCATTTTCTGCAATGTTTCCAAAAAGCATCATGATGAACTCCCTCCCTCCTGTCCATCTGTGCTGAAGGAGTGGCTCCCTGAATATGTTGCAAGGAAAGCTCTTTCCCCAATTAGGCTGTATTTATAGCCCACAGTTGCTCCGCAGTGGTTTTGCAGAGTGCTGTTTCTCATAAGGCAGTATGGGACCTGTTTAGGCTATATTTATAGCCTGCGGTTCCTCTGAGCAACCACTGTGATTTTGTGGAGGCTCCGATTGTCACTCACACAGCAGGCGGTTCATACGCAGTGAACTTGAGGAGCCTGTTTCCACCTGGTGGCCAGGCAAAGGGCGCACTGCCATATGGCACGTGGTTCTGCCACATGTACCGAACAGCCCCATAATCCGCAGTGTAAGCAGATGCTGGTGTGACCCGCACAACCGCGGCAGTTTGGATGTGCAGCTGCTGGTAGTTTGATGCCGTAGAAGAGACTATTACTTCTGTTACTGTGATTTGTAAACCAAATTGTGGGATGCATTGTATTTTGGGTTGAATATCAGCCATGTAACTATAGTAGCACCCATTGAACATTTATAAGAAAAAGTAGATTAGAATGTAAATAATGTAGGATAGATGAAAACTTACTGTAAAGAGGTTTTCTGAGCTGTTGGTAGGCATGAAAAATTGACAATCACGTTCACAAAACTTTAAGTAAAGTTTTGGCCATGGCCTTCATCAGAAAATGAAACACTTGAGGCCAGTATGGTTGCGGGACAACAGAAAGTGTTGAAGGGACAACTCCCATCTGTGCAGTTCTGAAAAGCTGGTGGTGGAGGGAAGGATCCAGATGGTTTGGGTAGTAAAGCAGCCATTGAAATCAAGAGTCCTGTGTTTAGCCACAAAACACCATGCAACAATTGCAGCAGAGTTGATATATCACCTGGCTGCTTTCACATGAGGCCTGACCTCTGATGGGGTAGGGTATATCTGAGACAGGACTGGAATAGGAAGTGCTGGGTGGTGGATTGGGCAGGTTTTGCATTGGGGTCTTCAACATGAATATGACCCTATCGTAAGGGGTTGGAATTGGGAGTGGCAGAGGGATGGACTAGGATGTTGTCAAGATTGGGGGGTCGATGGAGCACCACTTTAGGAGGGGTCGGAAAGATCTTCAGTAGGATGTCTCTGCTTTCAAGGCATGATGACAGATAATCAAACCCCTGAGCAAAGGATTCTGATTTAATTGTTCCAGTTCATGGTGGTACTGGATGATAGAAAGCACACTCCTTTGTGACTGGTTATTGGAATTGGAGTGAGGATTGGTTGTGTTTTGGTATACTGCATGGAAAACCTGTTTGTTTACTAGATCAAGAGGGTAATGTCTGTCTGTGAAGGCCTTTATGAGGCCTTCGGCATTCTGAGTAAGGGACTTCTCATCAATGCAAGTTCATTGTCCACAGGTGGAAAGTCTATATGGGAGGGATATTTTGATGTGGAATGGATGGCAGCTATCAAAGTGCAGGAACTGTTGATAAATTAGTAGGTTTAATGTGGACAGAGGTGTGGATGGAAGCATCAGTGAGGTGGAGGTTAACATCTAAGACGGTGACATGCTGGAATGAGAAGGGCCAAGTGAAACTGATGGGGAAGAAGGAGTTGAGGTTGTAAAGGAATGAGTATAGGGTGTTTTGGCCTTGAGTCCAAATCATGAGTCTAGGGAGGTTTCCTCTAGAAGGCCCATAAATAGGTTGGCATAGGGAGGGGGGAGGGGAGGAGTGGCAGCATAAAGGTGGCCACGGCTGAGCTGCAGATTTGATTGTATACTTTTCCTTCAAAGGAAAAGCAATTATGTATTAGGATGTAGTTGGTAAGAATTATATATACGGAATGAGGTAACAGACTTGGAGTCTGAAGGACACCGAGAAAGGTAGTGTTCAAGAGCAGCAACACCATGGGCATGTAAGAAGTTGGTGTATACCAAACTGCAATCAACAGTGACAAGTAAGGATCCAGGAGGTAAAGGGGTTGGGATGGTGGAGAGTTGGTGAAGGTAGTGGATGGTATCTTGGATGTGGGAGGCTAGGTTTTGAACAATTGGTTGGAGGTGCTGGACAACAAGGGCTGAAATTCCAACCATTAATGGGCATCCAGGATTGTTGGGTTTATGGATTTTTGGGAGCATATAAAATATTGGTGTACGTGGTGTTGTTGGAGTGAGGAGGCAGAATGTTCAGGAGAGAGGTTTTGGGAAGAGCCATAATATTTTAGCAGGGATTGTAGGTCATTCTGGATCTGAGCCATCTGGATCCTACCCTCCACCACCAGCTCTTCTGACATGCACATATGGGAGTTGTCCCTTCAACACATTATACGGTCCCAAAACCATCCTGGCCTCAATCTAAGATAACTTGCCATCTATATACCATATTCATAACATTATTCCCATCCCACCTGCTTCCTCACTCAATTCATGTATTCCTTACAATATTCCCTTTACTTTTTATTTTTCATTACTATTTTTATCTCCAATTCCCTCCCCACACTTCCCTTTTATTCTCTCTTGCGCCTCTCCTTTACTGTATTCAATGCTGCATCTGACATTACACCTATCAGAGCCTTTATAATCCATCATGCAATGCAGAACTTTCATCCCCACCCTTACCTGGCATCCTCCCTCTCAACTCTCCTCCTCACCCATTGTCAAGATGCTTGTGGCACTGGAGTGGCCAGAGATGGTGGATGTGTGTGTTCATCTGAGTGACTGTGTGAATGTTTTTGTTTCTTTTTCTGATGAAAGCCATGACTGAAAATTTAAGTTGTGTGAATGTGATTGTCTATTTCTTATGTCTGTCAGCAGCTCAGTGAGCCTCTTCCTGGTGAGTTATCTATCCTCCATTATTGACGCTCAAAAAACTAGTTTTGTGTGTGTGTGTGTCTTTTGTATGTGCCCGTCGCCGTGTCTTTGAAGTGAGTTGTAAACTGTCCTTATTACTATATTATAAAAAGTAGATTAGTGTACATTTAATTCAATGTATGATTTGTTGCATATAATCTGCAATAAAGTATTATTTATACCATTGAAACTGGTACATTCATTTATGGACAACTTGTAAAATGATGAAATCCTATTGACTGCTAGGGAAAAATGTAGGACAAGGTAAGAAAGAATACACACAGCAAGAGAGAGGACAAGTTTCATCACAGTGTATCAAGTGGAGATAAGCACAATTTAATGTGTTGTTCATTTTAAGTGATGAAAACTAATGGCAAATGGCATTGACTTCATGATTATCTTTCATACTTCTCATGTTAGTAACAAAGAGGATCATTAAACATATTATTGCAAATTATTATAAACTTTAATTTCAGTCACTATGCAATAGTCATTATGAATAGTTCTGAAATACATCTGGGTCAATAGCTGTGTCAGAGCACTGTAACATAATGTCTATTTGGCATATAAAACATGAGGTTTGACAGTGGGCAGTGTGAAAGTTGCAATAATGGTTAGGGGAGCAGTAGAGCCAAGGAGGTAAATGAGCAATCAGTGCTGGGCTATGGCATAAGCAAGCACATGAAGGCCGATGTGACGTCACACCTAACTCCCTCCTGTTGAAGCTAATAAAGCAGTGTATACATTTTCTTATATCACGCACAAACTGTTTAAGTCACAGAACTACATGATACAGCATATACAAGAGGAAGGCAGAGATTCTGATGATCTGTTGATATCAGCTGTATTAGTTTTATACCAAGAACTATCAAGAAGTCAGATTACGAATCACTTCATAATTTATAACTTTTATTCTAATTTACGTACAGTAATGAGCAAGGGCTCAAATGAAAGGCCTCATTGAGTCGCATCCATACAGTTTGTAACATTAAAATTATGCGTGATAATGCCAATTTATTGAATTGTCATTATAAATTGTTTATAACTAATATGACAAGACAAACACTTGAACAACAAGGCGGGGGGCAATTGTAGGTGTTGTAATACACATTTCAACATGCTTAGATTGTGTGATTAGTGTTTATTTACATGTGTTCTCTTTGTTTAATGAGGCTCAAGAAGATTTCTTCAGAAATAAGTCACAAAATATGTACATATATGGTAAATTAAATCATGTACTTAATCTGAGTACTGACTGTGTTTAGTCATTTGATCTGATAAATATTGTTTACTTCAGACTGTTGCTATGTTAATCAGTTGATGTTAATAATTCTGATTACTTTCTTAAAGCTTGACTGGGTGACCAGTTTTATAATATCTACAACTGCTGTGTTCTGTAAATATTAAGGCCAAAAAGGACTATAACTTACGACAGTGCCAGTGTTTGTCACTGAGTTATAGGAAAGTGCACACATCTACTTGCACAGAAACATTTAATGTACAACCAAATCTGGCCATGGTGGCATTTCTGCTGGTAATAAATATAATAACAAAATCACAATACTTTGAAATTTCTGTAGTGTACATGCTTTGCACAATTCCTAGCAACCAGTTTGAAGCTATTCTCCAAGCTTTAGATCATTGAGACTGAGACATAAAGGACAAGGCAGGTGGGCACCACCACATATTCTAGAGGCAAAATTCCAGTGCTGTCAACAGTCAAAGTACATAAACTATCCTATTTTTGGAACTAATAAGTCTTTCCGTGGGGAGGAAAGAATAACAGTTTGAAGGGATGACAGGGACATGCCCTTTAGGAATGAGAGGAAACACAAGTGTTTGTGCACCTCCATCCTGATGGCAGCTAGGTCCCTCTCATTGTGTTCTACCTTTGTAACCTTCCTTTAGAAGGAGAGAATCATTGGTCATTACTAAAGGATAGTATATACACTTTTACATGTGCCTATCAACATTTTTCTCCTTAAGGTAAGTATCCAGAAATTGTTCTCATAATTTTATAGTTTTCTCAAGTGAATTATCTTTTTAGTACAATGAGCATACAGATACTCACAAGAAATGGCGTAGAGGGCTTTAACACGAACTTGACTGGCTGGATCATTATCTACAAGACTGAGCAGAGGCTGTAATAAATTAGCCTCCAAAATGCGTTGCTGGCAGTAAGGGTTATTCTGCGTCAATTCAGCAATGATTTCAGCAGCACGCCAACGTAGACTGCTGTGTGCAGAGTCCAGGCAAGGGTGGAAGATACAAAAGCCTCCAATTTTGTGGAAATCTGTAAGATGCAAACAAAGAAGCTTACAAACCTTCTCAAGCACACTAATTTGTTTTAAAAACAAATACACAGCAGAAAAAAGTCCACATCTTAAAAAAATTACAATTATTGATTTTCCTATTGGTGCTTGACAAAAACATGATGAAATATTACAAAAGGAAAACATTTCCAAAGGTTCTACAAAAATAATTTATTTTACAGGTTGGCTGGCAGCAGGTAGGGCTGGGAGCAAGAACCATTGTAATATTGTTAGTTAATTGCAGTTTTTTTATTCAAGATTTAGACAGCTTGCAGAGGTGACTTTGAAATGAAATTAGTTCATGTAAACTGCGTGATCTTGCCACTGACTTTATGCTTACAAATTCCTTGCCTGTCCGGTTCATGCAGCACCCACCATCACAGGCCCCTCAAGGTCTTGCGCCAATGGCCTTTGACACCACAGTGCCAAGCCAATTGACTCCATTGAAACAGGGTGGGTCACCTCTGTTGTGACTAATGCTACACACCCATCCAGACAAACTTCTAGCTGCTGCTATCAACCCAGATTTTTCTTTTAATGTATTAATTACCTTCATATGAATGCCTAAATAGGTGATAAGTAATTTTTTTTTTTTTTTTTTTTTTTTTTTGCTATCATGCCATTAGTTTTGAAATATTGGCCGTCCTTCTGGAAGGACATCACCTTAATACGCACATGATATATTAGAATAATACCTGTCCTTCGGGAAGGTTGCCAGCCTAATACAAACGTGATATAGTGCAATATAATTTAAAGCAAAGGCACTTACATAATGTTATGTTAGGTTTATTAAGAAATTATGTAATGAGTGTAAATGAAGAATCACTGATATTTTTGTGAACGGTTTATTGCATATGTATATACATAAAAAATAAAATAGAATTTATCACATATTATGTTGCAGCAATAATAATTATTTTTACAAACTCTGACACTCCTTATGAGCATTACAAGACTACCAATTAGTTGTGACTGTCATATATAACCCCGAAATTGCAATTTTTCTAAAACCAATTACAAGAGTACAAAAACATGACAATCTACTTTGGATGGTAAGGAATGAAACAAAATACATGAAGTACCACAGTGCATTTCATACACTTTGTTGTACATTGTACACTGGTGACACTTGAGTTGCCTTTTCTTTCCTGTAACACAATTAGATGGTAGATCCGCAACATAGTCCTCAATTTTGTCATATCTGGAGTATATTTGTGATGAAGTTATTGGCTGTCCTCTTAAAGAGATTACTCTCCGATTTGACTCCAAAATAGCTGTGACTATCCTTCAGCAAAAGGCTAAGTGGTCTAGTTTACTGCCATCATGTCGGTAAAGTTGCCATGTATTTTGTTCTGCAACATCGATGCAATGGAAAATACCATTTTTTGCCTCTGCTCGGTATAGAGAAATGTTTTCATTGGCTCTGTCAATACCTCCATATGTGTGTTATAGTTGTGAATGACCTGTGGTTGGTCAATAGGCACATACAAAAGACACACACATACAACACTTTCGGCTATCGGCCATGGCCTTCTTCAGAGCATAGAACGCTCACGCAATCACACAGGCACACAATGCAGACATACAACCATTACCTCCGGCTGCCACACTTCGAATCACACTCTGCGGCGTGTAAATCGGGGACGGAAGGGAGGGGAGAGGGGATAGAAAGGTTACGTCATGGTGGTGGGGATGGATACAGCGTGGCCTAGATGGTAATAACGAGATGCAGCTTAGGAATGGAGTGGGGAGACGGGTGAGGGGAGAAAAATAAAATCAAATAAATATACATTTAAAAATAAAAATAAATATAAAATGCGCATACACTGCACACACACACACACACACACACACACACACACACACACAATGGCACATTCACGCACCACACAAATGGGAGAGGTTTGGGATAGAGAGGTAGGAACTGTAAGATATGGAAAAAAGGGAAGTTATCGTAGGTTGAGGCCTGGATGATTTCGGGATCAGAGAATGTATTGCAGGGATAACTCCCATCTGTGCAGTTCAGAAAAGCTGGTGGTGGATGGGAGGATCCAGATGACCCGGATTGTGAAGCAGCCATCGAAAACAAGCATGTGCTTTGCTGCATGCTGTGCCACAGGGTGGTCCACCTTGTTTTTGGCCACAGTTTGGCAGTGGCCATTCATCCTAATGGACAACTGGTTAGTGGTCCAAGCTGGACTTTCCATTATTATATCTCATTTCTTCTTTTTTCTTTTTGAGAATAACAAGATACGTGCCGAGTAGGAAAAACATTGTCAAAATTAGTGGCCACACTCACAACACAATTGTCATTCCATCTTGTAATGAGAACCTTGCTCGACTTGTTGGACTTGAAATCATATGTTGTTGTTGTTGTTGGTTCTGAGAGGACTAAGCCGCCAAGTCATCAGTCCCCTGTTCCTAGCTAGGAGTCCAGTGTCAAAAGCTGAAAGATAAAACACTGGAAAAGAAAACACACATAAGGACCAGACTGGCAAACAATTCGTTGACAACACAAAAGAAAGACACGCAATAGATAAAGAAACCAAGTCAGGAACTGAGTTAAAACAGGACAACAGAGTACCATGGCTGGCTGATCACAAAGATAATAAAGGATGAGACAGCCATGCTGCACACACTAAAAACCATTAGGTATTCGACACAGAAGTCATAAAAGGGCGCAAAAATGTTGGATAGGTGTGGACCTAAGAGGTCAGGCTGTAGAACCCTCCACTAGATGGAATTGTAAAAACCAGCTACACAAATAAATCTTAAAATAGAGTTAGCCATGGAGACATTGTCACCTAAAACTAAGTGTAGCATGACTGGTAGATAAAAAGATTGCCACAAGTTGGCCAACAGTGGACAGTCCATCAGAATGTGGACTACTCTCAGTGCTGCTCCACACTGACACACCGGCAGGGCCTCACTGGGAAGAAGGTACCCATGCATGAGCCAAGTATGGCCAATTTGCAGTCGGCAAAGAGCAAAAGAGTCCCAACAAGAGGCCCTAGGGAGGTCTTCCACACAACAGTGGAGTGTGTGACAGCACGGAGCTTATTCAGGATGCTCAAGTCGACCTATTCGGAATTCCAAATCCCTAGTATCTTGTGGTTCAACTCCCTTCAGAGATCCCCTTCCTGGAGACCAATTCCCAAGGGACGTGAAGTGGTGGCTTGCTTGGCCA